>CM042666.1:3261027-3870611 GCA_023638005.1 Forsythia suspensa
TATTAATTTATTGGTTTGAGATCCATTGCTCATTTGAGAAATTTGCACTTCTACCAATTTGGTTTTAAAGTTCACCTACTAAATGAAGAGATTTACATTTCTTTTAATTTATAGGTTTGAGGTCCATCTACTCATATAAATGAGGTAGGTATAATTAATTTTGACTATTATCAATCTAATAATAAAATTGAGGTTACATACACTTTGAAATTGAATATTATCTTATATATGTAATCTTATTTGATGACATAAAATATATTTGATGATTTACTATATAATAAATAAATTAATTAATTAAGCAAGTATATTATGGATAATAATTAAATTAAAACGAATATTTATTTATCATCTTATAACATAATCCTATAATATTTTTTTTATAAAATACTTTATAATATTTTTTTATATAACATATATATTCTTATAAAAATTAAAACAATAATAGTATATATGAACAATTCGAAGTTGATTTATTTGGTGAATTAATGATCAAAAAATAAATTAATCAATTAAGAAATATAATATTATATAATATATAACAATAATAGTACCTCAAAAAAATGGAAATTGATTTATAGTTTGACTTAAAATTTAATTAATAATTTCATATTAATTAATGATTATTAAATAAATCAATAACTTAAGCAATTTAATTATAGATAATAATCAAATTAAAACGTATGACTGGAAAATAATAAAAGATATCACATGATTTATAGTCCTACAACAAAGCATTAATCGTATTTAATTGAACATAAAATTGAGTTTGATAGAATTAAACCAACACAGCAGTTAAACAAACAGATAACACAAATGCAATCATCCTACACATACAGAAAAATATAAAAATTAAATAATCACGTAACAATTAATCTTTTTCTTGATTTACAAATCTTTTCATCTTGTTGCTTGCATCTGGGTAGTTGGATCGTCATCTAATATATCTTTAGATGAACCACCATATTCAAATATCATTGCATCAGATCATTTTGCATAGGTTATATTTAGAGTATTGACCTCACTATCAGACACAGAGTCCTGCATATCAAACAAAGTTAGTTTAATTATTAATAACACAATGTTATTATAAATAATATGTTAGAAACAAAAATATTTAAAATAAAAATAACCTTAAACTCAGTAGCATCAGTGTGTTCAAGTCGTGAAATGGACTCAAAATTCTGAATATAATTATTTTTTTAATTAAATCAACCAAGTAAATGTTAAACAAGGAAGAAAATTATTTAATTAAAAATTAACATAATTTACACTAACCCGATTTTCTATATATCATCTCAATATATATTTCGATATTATCTCACTATTGTCAGTCAATCTCATAACGGTGTATAACGAAACGGTGTATACTTCGTTATGCTCACTAACATTCTAAAGTTTGACATGAATCTTGAACAACATCTTCTTTTTCACTATAGTATCAATCTTAGTAGGTTAATATTTAGTAGTAGATGATTCATCAGCAAGCACCTGTAATTATTTGTTAGACTATATAACAGTTATATTAGTCAGTTTTATGGTCATTGATCGTTCGCTTTGACGAAAATTACCTTCACTATGTCATCTCGTAACTCGTTTGCAGTCTTCCCAAATAGCTGCAAACATTCACAATCCTACAACAAAAATGAAGCACTACCAGCCCCATCAATAACAAATACTTGAACCTTGAACCTAATCAGTCGACCACACAATTGATGACAAAGATGTAAATTTAAAAATTTGATTAATAAAGATTATAGTGAAAAGGTATGATAGTTGTTTTACCTAGGAATTCGGTGTTATCATACTTGTTACATTTTTCACAATAAAAACGTTGGCCAATTGGTTTGACTTTCTTTTGACATCGTTTATAAGATAAGTACCACAAGTTTTGATCGCTTTCAATTGCAATAATAGTAGCAAGAACAAAAATTACCAACCTAGGTTTATTAATAAGATAATAAAAAGGTATTTAATAAAAAAGTTACAAATCGAATTTATTAAAAAACGCATAGTATACAATTGAAAAAAATACATTAATAGAGAAAAATCTAATTTTCTAACCTCTACACATCCCAACAACTCTTCTATTGTTTTTATTCCGATTTTCTCCACTGGCCAGGTCAATAGATATTGAATAGACAGACGGAGAAGATATTTGACTTATCCTCTTAGAGCTATATTCCCCTCATCCACTTATCAGCCTTAGTAAAAAATTAATTATTATTCAATTAGAGAATAAGATGATAAAATCTTATTAATACACTATAGATTGAGAAAATTATAAAAATGTAGGCGTACTTGTCTTGAAATTCAATGACTTCCTTGATAGGAAAATTGACCAACAACTTCATAATGTAATAAGTATTAGATACTCCAACTTCACATATAGATAGAAAATTTTACCAAATTACTACAAAAAATCGTGACTTGAAATGCAGTTTTTGTTCTTTAGCTCATGATATTCGTGTCTAATAGTCGCTACCAACAGAATATTTTCAATCGAAAATTCGTTGCTATTTTGAGGATTGCTGAAAGTTATCAACGAAAATTTCGTTGGTGATTTGCACAAACGAAATTTTTGTTGGTAAAAATGTGTGCCATTACCTACAGAAATTCCGCAGGTAACGTCCCAAGCCTTTACCTACAGAAATTTCATAGGTAATAACAAGCACTATTACCTACGGAATACGGTAATGTCCAAAGCCTTTATCTATGAAAATTCCGTAGGTAATAGTGTAAATTTTTAATAATTAAAAAAAAATTAATTTTATATACTTGGTGGCCGCTGACATGACTTGCCAAGTATGAGCTTAAAACTCGACCTACCAAAGGTCCGATCCAATTCACCAATCTTTGTCAAGCATTTTTATTTTAGAATGAATGTAATGTGATTTGAACAATTGACCTAAGAGTTGTGAAGTTACAACCAAACTATTGGAGACAAATGAATTCTTGTGATTATATTTGTTTTTATAATATATATTAGTTCAACGAGCAACATTTTCTACAATTGCTTATAAAGTAAAAAACATATATTAGTGAAAAATCAAATTTCACACCTAAGATTTCACAAAAAAAAAAAAAATCTCACATATAGGGACGACATTGTCGCCGCTATAGGTAGATTTTGTCATTGCTATAGTTAGAGAAAAAAATTCGTACGTATAGTTGGTAAACTTCTTCGCGTGTATATCACTAAAGGAAAATCAATAGATAACACTAACTAAGCTCCAAAACTTAACATTAAGTTATTGTTAACAACAAATGAGATAAAATCTTCTTTTATTATTTATTTTATTATGTTAAAATATTTACGCATTAACACTTAAACTTAAAGTATCACATTGTTCAAAAAAACTTCATAGTTGTACAAACTGTACGAAATTATGCTAAACATTACTTTCTTTCACTTTTTAACACGAAATTTCCAACGAAATGGATGTCGTACAGTTGGTAAACTACTCCACATATCTTTGCACTTGATTAGTTTGAATTTTTTTTTTTTTTTTTTTTTGTAATTGAATAACATCGTTGTAGAAAATTCGAATGTTAAACAAATGAAACTTAATTTACGGTTATTCCTTAAGTGATTAACCTTCAACTTTATGAAAAATATGCGGGTAAAAACTTTCATATTACTTATGAAAAATATGTGGATAACAAGATTTACTCTTCACCAACATACTTTCCGTAGTTCAATGGTTGAAATATTAATATCACATACGGATTATCTGTAGGTGATAAGTCGAAAGATTTTTTCGACTTATGAATTACTCTTCACATAAATTTCTGGTAGGTGAATAGTCGAATTGTGTTTTTTAATTTTTAAAATTGATTTATATCACCTACAAAACATTCGTATGTAATAAGAATCACTATTCACTAACAGAATATTTGTAAGTGAAAGGTCAAAAGATTTTTTTTGTCTTTAAAATTGATTTATATCACCTACACAACATCCGTAGTTAATAAGAATAACTGTTTACCAATGGATATTTCGTTGGTGAAAGGTGAAAATATTTTTGGTCTTCAAAATTGATTAATATCACCTAGTAAATTTTTGTAGATAATATGATTCACTCTTTATCAACGGATATTCCATAGGTGAAATGTTGAAATATTTTTTGGTCTTCAAAATTAATTAATATCACCTACGGAATTTCTGTAGGTAATATGATTCACTCTTCACACTCTTCACCAACGGATATTTTGTAAGTGAAATGTCGAAATATTTTTGGTTTTCAAAATTGATTAATATCACCTACGAAATTTTCGTAAGTAATATGATTCACTTTTCACCAACGGATATTACTTAGGTGAAATGTCGAAATATATTTTGGTCTTTAAAATTAATTAATATCACCTACAGAATTTCTATAGGTAATATGATTCACTATTTACCAACGGATATTCCGTAGGTGAAAGGTCAAAATATTTGTTGGTTTTCAAAATTAATTAATATCACCTACGGAAAAGCCATAGGTAATATAGATCACACTTATAGGCACGAAAATTCGTTGTTGAAAAGCTATTACATTTGTCAACGAAAAATCGATGTTGATTGTTGTAGGTGAAAGGTATAACCTTTGCCAACGGATAATCCATTGCTAATTACCAACGGAACAAATCCGTTAGTGAAAATACAATTTTTAGTGGTTAAACAATTTTCTTAGAGAGAGATAAACAGTCAATAATGGGATATATGTAGAAACTATAAATACAACGTCTAAATTTTTTAGCACGACACATTTGGAGTATGATAATAACAGGTTCTAGTTTTTCAGCATATAGGTAACTATTTGTAAGGAATTGACGTATACATGCACATCAAAAATTAAATCTGCAATTTCTATAAGTCGGATTAACTTTGTACTTAGATAGAATTTGTGATAAATATTTATCTCGATGAACAACGTAGAATTTGATTAGCTGAAAATACAATCTTCAATACAACAACTGTCCAATTGTCCAACCTCTAATAGTAATCCACATAGTAAGAACATATCTAGACTTCTACGATAAAAAACAAATGAAAGCAGAACTTTAGAAGTAATTGTATTGGGTTTTGTCTCTTGCTTGTGCTAGTAAATAATGAAGACAAATTCACTTAATTATTTTCCTGTTGTGCTAATAAGTTTCTATGATGTCTTCAAGTCAAAGGCACATTAGAGATTTACCACTGATACTTGGATAGTTATCCATATGAAATCTCTAGGTGAATCATCCAATGTCATATTCTCATAACAATGTATTCATGTATTCATTCAGATGTCACTCTACATCTTAGCCTGTGAGATCAGCTACTTTCTTCAAAAAAATGCAACACATGCTAGTCTATCTACAATAATAATATCCATATCTTATTATTACTATGACTAGGGATATTTTAAGAATAAGTTATTTATAACTTGTATCTCATAATACCTTGTGATTAACAAGTTACTATAAACTTTATTCGGACTCTATTATTTAAATAATAAAATTTAAAAATAACATATCCGTCATTAAAATATTGACAAGTATTTAGTTAATCAATTTGTTCATACACATCAATGTCTAACAAAGAGTATATCACAAAATGTCCCATACAACTAGATACAATCACTTAGGTATCTTAATACCATCAGATTTAGCATGACCAACATGCATGTGCTGGGACAACAACTTTGTCAAATGATTTGCTACATTATCGTATGTTAGGATTCGTTCTATCTTTATGTCATTTTTTAATATTATCTCCCTGATGAGATGATACTGCCTCAATATATATCTAGATCATTGATGAGACCTGGGTTTCTTCGCTTGTGCGATGACTCCATTGTTATCACAATACAATTTATTGGATCAACAATGCTTGGAACTACTCCAAGTTTATTAATAAATTTCTTGATCCAGACCGCTTCTTTTACTGCTTGTAAAGCAGCTATATATTCGACTTTTGTAGTTGAATCAGCAGTCGTTTTTTGTTTGAAACTTTTCCAACTGAATGCACCACCATTTAAAGTAAATACATATCCAGATTCGAATTTTCTATCGTCTTTATTAGACTGAAAGCTGGCATCGGCATAACCTTGAACTCTAAGTTCATTTCCTCCATACACAAAGAACATGTCTTTAGTCCTTCTTAAGTACTTAAGGATGTTCTTGATTGCGATCCAATGTTTCTTGTTAGGGTTCACTTGGAACCTACTTGTGACGCTTAAAACATATGGAACATCCGGTTGAGTACATAGCATGGCATACATGATAGATCCTATTACTGATGCATAAAAAATTCTATCCATGCAATCTCTTTCAATTCGTGTCTTTGGACACGTCTCTTTTGAGAGATAGATCCCATGCCCGATGGGACAGAGTCCTCTTTTGGACTCTTCTAGGCTAAATATTGTCAAGATTTTATCTATGTAAGTAGATTGAGATAGGCTAAATATTCTATTAGATCTATCTTTATAGATCTTTATATCGAGAATGTATGCTGCCTCTTGCATATCCATCATGAAAACTTTTTAGTTAACCACAATTTTACTGATTTTAGCATCGGGACATCGTTTCCTAATAATAGTATGTCATCCACATACAAAATTAGAAATACGATTTTACTCCTACCAACTTTTTATACACACATGGTTAATCTTCATTCCTGATAAAATCAAATATTTTGATTTTTTCATCAAAATGAAGATTCCAGCTCCGAGAGGCTTGCTTTAATCCATATATGGATCTTTGTAGTTTGCATACCTTGTTTGGCTCTGTAGATTCAAAATCTTCAAGTTGTGTCATGTACACATCCTCACTAAGATTCCCATTAAGAAATGCGGTTTTAACATTCATTTGACAAATCTCATTTTCATGCTATGCTACTATCGCAAACAGACATGGCTACTCATTAGAAGGTTTCATTAAAGTCAATTTCTTGTCTTTGCTTGTAACCCCTCACAATCAATCTTACCTTGTAAGTATGAATATTACCATTCATGTCGACATTTTTCTTGTAAGTCAATTTATATCCTATAGGTTTTAACCCTTAAGGCGGGTCAACCAAGGTCTAAATCTTGTTTTCGTACATGGAATTCATCTCGGATTCCATGTTTTCCTGCCATCTCTTTGATCCAACAATTGAATTCAATTCTACATAAGTAGTAGGTTCATCTCCTTCGATTAGTAATACATTACTAGTAATCACGTGATCGTATCTCTAGAAGAACGAATGACTCTACTCGACTTAGGCAAAGCTGACGAGTCCTTGGGAATTAGTGGTTCTCCATTTTCCAATCTGTGCCTCATCAGATGCATGCTCAGCCATTGGATCATCTAATTGGTCAATTTTATTTGTGGTTTCTTGAACCTCTTCAAGATCTACTTTGCTTCCACTGTCTTTTTTAAGAATACAACAAGTTTTGATAAGATGATCTTCATCTTGATGGGATTGTAGAAATAGTATCATACAGTTTCCTCTGGATACTCAACAAATAAATATTTATCAGATTTAGCTCATATCTTAACCAATTCAACACCCTTCACATAAACGTTGTAGCACCAAACCTTCATGTATGAAAGATTGGGTCTTTTTTCCTTTTTATAACTCGTATGGAGTTTTATTGACTGATTTAGATAGGATACATTTTAGTGTGTAACATGCAGTGTTAAGTGCATATCTCTAAAACAAATTTGGAAAAACCGCGTGGCTCATCATTAATCGCACCATATTAAGTAAGGTGCGGTTTCTCCTTTAGATACACCATTTCGTTGTGGTGTATATGGTGGAGTCCACTGCCAGAGAATCTCATTATCTCTTAGATAGTCTAAAAAAAATTCATCATTTAAATATTTGTCACTTTGATCAGATCTAAGTGTCAAAATATTTTCTCAGTTTGCATTTCTACTTCTTACTTGAATTTTTGAACTTTTCAAGGCCTTCACTATTGAATTCCATCAAGTATATGAAATCATATCTAGAATGGTCATTTGTAATTATAATGAAGTTGGAAAAGTCATCTCTAGCATCTGTAGACATTTGTCCATATACATCAGTATGTACAAGACCCAAAATGTCTACAACTTTGACTCCCTTTCCAGAAAAGGAGGTCTAGGTCATTTTACCCAACGGACATGATTCACACTTATCAAATGATTCATAATCATTTGAATTCAACTATTCATCTTTATGTAATTTGGTGATGCATTTTTATTTATATGACCGAGTATACATTACCAAAGATATGAGTTCTTGTTTTATCTCTTTTATGCATTGTAGTTCCTCTTCTAATGCCATTTGTTTCCACATTGAAAATATGGATCATCAAACTTAGATTTGTCTTTGTTTGTTTTAATTGTTTTTCAGTAGATTTGGCCTTCTTGGATCCTTTCTAAAAGGCCCTTTTAGATTTTTTCTTTGTACTCTTAGATGTGTCAATAGCTAAAATTTGCCCATTTATTTTGTTTAATTTTGGGCTCAACAGTTTTCAGCATATTCAGCAGCCCATGTAGGGTACACTAAAGTTTATTCATGTTGAAATTCTTAATGAAGTGTGAAAAGTTATCAAGTAAGGATTGCAGAACTAAGTTAACACTCAGCTCGTGGTCCATGGTAAAACTCAATTGGTTTAATTTTTCAATATAAGCAATCATTTATAATACATGAGCACTGATTGAAGATCTTTTTACCTTCATACCTTTGAATAATATTTTGGATATCACATATCGTTTAGTCTGTGACTGTACAATATTCAACTCGTTGCAATAATATTGATATAGACATCTATACCCTCGTGCTGCTTTTCTAACTCATGTGACATACTGCAAGCATCACATGTTGCTTTGTTACTATCATCACTGTGTTTATTGTAAGCATGCACGTTTTTAGCATAGCCTTCTCACTAGGAGTTTCCAGCATTGGCTACTCAATGACATATCCGATTTTTCTTTTTTATGTTTGAGAACAATTCTCAAATTACGGTGCCAGTCCAGAAAATTTGGTCTGGTATGTTTGTTGGTATCCAATATGCCTCTCAAACTCATATAGTTACTCATGATTCAACTATTAAATAAGAAGACAGTTCAACACCGGCGGCCACTACCACTGGAAAGCATCGAACAATAACAGCACCGCTAGTAGTGGCGTTGGACGATTGCCGGTGCTAGTGGTTTTTCACCCGCACAGCGACTTCAACAGCGCCGTCGCCGATCACCACCATCACCATATTCTCAACCTTTTTCAACCACTTTTCGACCAGATAGCTCCATTCCAAATAAATCTAAACCAATTTTAGCTTTTAGTTTTAAAATTCACAATTTTATTTTACTGTCAAAACTCAAATTAAATTAATATATCAATAAAATTATTTTTCGATTCATCAAAGTAGTCTAATACACTCTAACAAGTAACAAGGTAGTCTCTGATACTATTGTAAAGAATTACCATATAGATGCACATCAAAAATTAAATCTTCAATTCCTATAAGCCATATCAACCTTGTACTTAAATAGAATTCGTGATAAAAATTTACCTCGATGAACACCATAGAATTTGATTATCTAATTAGGTGTAGGTGCAATCTTCAATACCACAGCTGTCCAATTGTCCAGTCTTCAATAGTAATCCACACAACAAAAACAGATATAGACTTTCACGATCAAGAAACGTTGAAAGTGAAAATTTAGAAGTAATTGTATTGGGTTATGTCTCTTGGTTTTGCTAGCAAGTAATGAAGGTAGATTCACTTAATTATCTTCATGTTGTGGCCCTAGTATTTATAGGCGACGCTAACCATAGTGCTAGTCTTATTAGAATTGTGTGTTCTAGTTTTACTAGAACTTTGTTAGCCCACCTAATTAATTAATTTGGTCCAATAAGTAATAAAGTTCAACCTAACTAATTGGACATTGGACATTAATTCTTACACTATTAACCTCATCTGTATAGTCCCCCACAAAATACACTGAAACTTGTTTTTTTTAAAAAAATGATAACAATTCAAACACTCACATTAGAATATACTATTGAAAAATAATATAGGTGATCACAATAATATAATGAAACAATATAAATAAAAAATGTATTCGGACTCTAGGTCTTCAATCACAATATCTATGAGCTTGCTCATCTTCCCACAAGATTCTTAGCACTTAGCTTTGTCCTTGCCAACCACTTCTCCAATGATATCTATAATAGAAGTGGAGAAAAAATATTAGTTATTATAAGATCATAATAATTTGCGCAATGAAACCGATGCATGCCAAATAATTCATTTTCTTCAAGTTCATTCGCACTCAATATATCAACAAATGGCCCGAGATAAAACTTTGTGTGGAAAACTTTCATCCACCACTTCTACAACGTTGGTTTTTGGCATAAAATTTAGCTTGTATTTGTGCTTGTAGTTTTGCACTTCATTTTGTTGTATCCAACTACAAAGTTGCTTACAATATGTAATTGTCCATCGCGGATCAATGTTTTACAAGTTCTGAATCAACGATCGCTTGATCGTTGCATGAATCCTTTACCCTATAAAAAAAACAGAAAATTGACTTAATTAAATATAATATAAAAAAAGATGGAATATATATAAATGCATATATATAATGTTTGCATTCGATTAATATAAATTGGCGGATTACAAATACACACACATTAAAATGTATGTGTTTCTGTATGTACATGTAAACTGTGTTTTCATATATAGATCATAAATAAAAAAATAAACAAAACAAAACAAAACAAAAAAAAAGCAAAATAAAAAAAAACAAAAACAGTAAATGTATTAAAAAAATATATAAAAAATAGGATAACAACAGTGAAGTTACAATATTTATATCTATGAATTACAAATAAAAAATAAATAATTAAAACATAAAAATTTCAAAAACAAAAACAGTGTAAATATTCATAAAAGAAAAAACGAAGGAAAAAAAATTAGTTGCTTGTCAAATAATATCCAATAAGTTATTTAATCAAATAATTTAAATATACGCGATAACAATTAAAAATAATAATCAAAAATCACATTGTAAACTGTTAGTATAAATAATAAAATCTTATCATCCATGAAGATCATCTCTATGCTATACGTCTCCACCTTGTTGTCAAAACACGACATCTCCTCATAGCCTCACGACACTAACCTACATTTTCCATTGTGTCTTGGTAGAATTTATTTCTTTGATGCTGTTAAAACTTTCGCCCATGTTGAAAAGTAAAAGAGTTTTGTAATATAGGTTACGGTAGGAAAATATTGAAAAAACGACTTGAATTTTTGTGAAAAAACAATTTTAAAGTGTCCTCATTTTTTTGGAATTGGAACGGAATATCCTTCTTCAATTCAACTATCATTATCATTATTTTATTATATAAACTATAATAATTGCACGATGCTCAATGTCAATGCACTAAAACAAAATTGTGATTTCGCGACATACAAAAAATTGTTGCAATAAGTGATTTAGCGCAACACGTTTTTAACGTTTGTCGCAAAGATTGTGGCGGAAAAAAATAATTACTAAAAAAAT
Organism: Forsythia suspensa; assembly: GCA_023638005.1. NCBI lineage: Eukaryota > Viridiplantae > Streptophyta > Magnoliopsida > Lamiales > Oleaceae > Forsythia > Forsythia suspensa. The sequence continues at coordinate 3,272,533 of CM042666.1, forward strand.
ATAATGCGACATAAAAAATTTGTCGTGAAATATAAAAATGTGCGATAAATAACAAATATTGTAGCAAAAAACTTGATGGAAAGCATAGCGCTAAAATATATTTTGGTGGGAAACTTATAGTGACAAACTTTTATTTCTTGCAACAAAATTTTTATGATGCAATAGAGTCTATTTTTTTGTGACAATGAATATTTGTTGCTAAAAAAAATTAAGATCATTTGATTTAGAATTTATGGAATAATGTATTATTTATGATATTTTATATGCTATTTGTCCTTACATACTCATTTGTCGTAATAAATTTTCAGAATAATTTCATTTGTAGTCCTTGAATAATGACCATTTTCCTACTTTGGTCCCTAAACTTCTATTTTTAACAACTTAGTCTTTACAATATGTGAAATGTTCTAGTTAAGTCCTTGACCACAACGAATTATTGAGAAATTAGTTGAAAAATATAAATTTTTGTGTGCGTGTTTTATTTGTGTTTTTCAACTTCGTAAGTGAAATCAATTGTAATATTTTGTAAAATCTTTCTATCTTTCTAATTGGCTCACACATTTTCTACTTTCATTAACCGTTGCTAAAGAAACTGTGATTTTTATTAAAACTCGATTGTATTGTCAAAATGATTTTTAGCAGAAAAGTAAGTAATCGACCAAATTATCTATACTTACAATATATTTGTAATCAGTGGTGGATTTGGTATGGGGTCGTGGGGTCAATGGCCCCCACACCCATTTGACAATTTTTTTTTAACCTTTTTTGTTTAAATGGCCAACTTTTACACTTTCTTTTATTTTTCCAACTCCATTTCCTCCAGTCGTATGTGTCTCTCACTATCGAAAAATGAAAGATTAAAAACGGTGAGAGAAATCACAAAATCATCAAATTGAAGTCTCACAAAAATCATCTTAGCAAGTGTGAAATACTACTATTTTTTTTATGAAATAGATGTTTCTAATTTATTCGTAACTTTGCGATGTTTTTTTATATAATACATTAATGTTACGCCGTAACTTTGCTATATTTTTTCGTTTTTGAAATAGAGATGGGTGGTCAATAGAAGAATGATTGTTTGGTTGTTTTGTATATTAATATTTGTAATGTGAATTTGTAAATTGAATTTGGTTATTATATTTTGTTTCTAGATTGAATAGATTGTCCAAAAAAAAAGAAATTCGCGTCAAAGCCCTCGCCCCCCAATTTTTTTTTTTACTCCCATAACTTAAGATTCCTAGATCCATTAGTATTTGTAATGCTACATTTTGGACTAAACTTGTTGGCACAATCTTTAAAATAATAATGAAAATCAGGCCCCACTATCTATATTCTTAAAAAATGAAATACACCAGACATCGTCTAGTGTAACTGGGATACCTGGATATTAAAAAAAAAAAAAAAAAAAAAAATGAAATACACGTTTCACAGATCCATTGAAAACCCCAGGTAAATACGCCACATTCTCTCCAAAATTGGGGAAATTCTCTTTAACCAGCTATAATCACAAATCATAAAAAAATCACCTTCAAATATTCATACCCACTGATCGATAGTTAGTATATTCCAAATCTTTTCCTAAAACAATTCAAATCCCTCAAAGCGTCCATCAGAAACCACTGAATAAATGAGACTCAGTTCAGTTGAAACCCTGAAGTCAAAAATTAGTCAAAATCACGTACAATTTTGTATTTAATTTCAGTTAAATCCATGAAACAACGCTTTCAAATGGCGACAACTCGAACGACGAGTAAGTGTGTCTTCTTGAGAATTGATATGTATCACAAATTACATTTTTATATAATTATATTTGAAATGAATTAGATTTTCAACTAAGTCACAATTCATTTCTGTATTATATTTCGAAAGCTTATTAAATGAATATTGATTGGAAGTTTTACGTTTCTGGCTATGTGTCCGCGCATATGGTTGTTGCTCGAAGGTTTTGCATAGTTATGTATTTTAAGGCAAGATTGAAAAAGAGATTTTATTTTTCATTTCCCGAGTGTTTGTTTGTTTTTTGATTGGTGTTCGTTGTAAGGCAAGATTGAGTTAGAAATTTTATTCTTCTTTAATGAGAAAATTACATTATGTGTTATTTGCTTTCTGATTGTCGTTATTTTCTCATCAAAAGGTTGCATGGTGTCTTATTTTCGCATCAAAAGGTTACACTACTTGTGAAATTTTTATAAATGAATGATAGGTAGAATCATAGTTAAAATCATGGTCTACTTTTGAGACAGTGTGCTATTTATTTAGTTAAATGTTTGCCTTCAACTTATTTATTTATTTTTATCGTAATTGCCTTCAACTTATTGCTTGCACATAATGCAGTCAAAGCCCTTGAAGAATCTGATTGGTCAGGTGTGTGAGATATGTGAGGATACCTCTAAGACTGACTGCCAGTGGTGATGTATTTGTTGCTTGCAACGAATTTTCTTTTCCAATTTTCCGTTTATGATATGAGTGTACAAAAAGATGGAAATCAGTCATGTCTCCAATGCAAGACTAGATACAAAAGACACAAAGGTCAGTTTGCTCTCTTTTTTAAATGCTTTTTTCACTTCTGTTTGGAGGTTTGGGAACTTATTAATTAGTATTCCAGAGTATGAAGAAAAAGAACCCAACAAAATAAGAGGAGATCAGGAACCAGATAAGAGGGGAAATGTATATGGAAATGTGAATAGATTACCTTGGTCAAAAACCCCACTAATGTCTTTTACTAATACATATTTTTTTGTCAAACTTTAAAGTCATTGGTTTGGAGGCTTGACAATCTGTAAAGTTAATTGGAAGTCGACAGACTTGAGTAGCTCAAACCTCTTTGCTTAGTGCCAAATTTGTTGTCAAGCAACTTCAGTTTGACTGAGCCAAAATTTTTATTTTTAAACATACCCCTAGCTTTCATCTCTAGCGTAACCCTTAGATAAAGATGAATTTTTCGTCAGACTTTGCAAGCAACGAATAGATAAGTAAATAAGAAAGTTTATCACTAAAACATCACTTTTACTATTGCTTTCTGTCCTCATGTTACTTGCTTTGTTCTCTCTAAAATGTTCAATAATCTTGTATTCCATGTCTCTGATATGTTTTCTACTACTTACATTACAAGTTTCCATTGCTTATTCCTTGAAGTTTATTCTCATTTGCTTATGTGATACTGATTATCATTCTTTGATACCAGTTTTCTATGGCATTTTCGATGAAGCATAACTATATGCAAATGAGAAGTTTATTCTCATTTGCTTATGTGATACTGATTATCATTCTTTGATACCAGTTTTCTATGGCATTTTCGATGAAGCATAACTATATGCATGCTTCCCAGATGAAGCAATGGTACTTGTTTCTGAATATTGTTCTTGTTTGCTAGCTAAGGACTTCCATTAATGCACTTACATCAAAGATTTGCACGTATTTGACCATGATCAGTTTAAGGTATGAGAGGGAGCCATTATTGTCGCCTTTGTCCTCAATTTTTCATTGCTTGTATTTTTCAAATTAAGATTATTATTGCTAAATCTATGACTTCATGCATTATAGTGGCAAGAGATAAAGCCTAGTCCTGGATGCATGTGGCTAGGTCCTCGAAGTGGCTTCCAGTTTGTTGTTTACCAAGATGAAGTGAGTACGTCATCAATACACACTGTACTAGCTAACAGTAGTATATTATTTTTCCAATTTAATCTGTAGTTGATGTCTAAGTATACATTAGTGTCACTCCAACATCAATAAGGAAAATCAGTACAAAGTATATAAAATGTGCTCGACATGTGCAAAAACTAACTTATCACATACATAATGAATGGAGGAACTGGAACGTGCCCAATACCACATTTCTATAGATGTGAATGGTGATCTCAATGCTATGTCATTGACAAAACTCATCAATGAGGTTGATGATGTATGTTATGGTTTATTCCATTTATGTGTTCTTGGTGAATTTCATCTACTTTTGTCAATTATTTGGTCACGATTCAAGTACCATTCGTCTGGGGGAACTCAATTTCAATGCCTATTTGTAATTTTATTTTTTCTATGTAGATTTCAGTACAAATGATGCTTCTGTTGAGAGTTGATAAGAGATTGAGGATTATTGTGGCACTCTATTCCCAAGCTTTGACATTACAATTTTAAGACAATAATATGAAAGTTTTTATATATTTTGGAATAATTTATATTTGATTAATTGTAAATTGAAGCACTCTTTGTATTAAGTGGTAAGTTATTTTTAATGAAGAATGTTGCATTTTTAAATAAATGTGTATTGTAGTAACAATTCTATTGCGATGTAAAAAATTGAAAATTTAATATTGTGGAAAGTATAATGCAACGAAAATCTCAATTGACACAAAATAATATTTATAACAATTTTATATATTGTAAAATAAAATTTGTGATAAATATAAAATCACAAAATAAATTACACTATATTTATACATCGTTGCAAAAATGATTATGCGACAAACTTTATGTGTTGTAGAATGAATTGAACTACAAACATAATATGTTACATAATAAATTATACTATAAATATTGAATATTTTAAAATATATTATGCAACGAATCAAAATTATTGTAAAACAAATTATGCGACAAACATGACTTATTATAAAATGTATATTACTACAAGTTTCATTGGTTGTAAAATATAATAGGTAACAAACGTTATAATTTTAAAATAGTTTTTACAACAAACATTTCTCCTCGCAAATTGTGTTTTGGAATAAACGTTATGATAAATTGACTTGTTGCTTTTTACATTTTTCACGATATCCATGTATTGTAATGGCATTATGGCGACAAATATGTTGTTGCTATTTCATACTTTCTGTGGCAAACAAAATATATTGCAAGTTTGTTTATGCGACGAGTTATTGATAGTTGTCGCATAATACATTTTGTGGTGCTTATAGTACGACGATTTCCATAACAAAGAGCTTGTTGTTGCTAAATTAATTTTGCAACATAATCTGTATTTAAGCAACAATATTTTTTTTTTGTTGCAAAATGGGTATATTTTTGTAGTGATGTAAATTAAATGTATAACAAAACACTTATTGAAATAATGAATGTTGACTTAAATTTATTTGGCATTGCAAATCGTGTCTCCTATATTTAATATTGTAAATGAGATTGACTTATTTTTATTTCACATTGCAAAACGTGTAGTTAGTTTAATTAAATATTAAATTATTATTATTGATTATATTAAAATTATCATCATATTAAGTAAAAAATATATTTGGATGTTTTTTTTAATAACGATTGAAAATTGTCATTTTTTTGAAATTGGAATAGATCATGCTTATGTTGTAAATTGTACTCATTTTGTTTTTCACAAAAGACGAAGTTAGAATATATAATAAGATTATTAATAACTATATTAAAACTAATCATCCTATTAAGTAAAAAAAACAAATTAGATTTTTTTAATAAAAAATCTCAAATTGTCCTCTTTTTTTTTTTTTTTTTTTTAGAATTGAAATGAACCATGTTTCTTCAATTCAACTATCATTATCATTATCATTATCATTATCATTATTTTATTATATAAATCATAATAGTTGCATATTGCTCAATATCTATGTAAATTAAATGTATAACAAAATACTCATTGAAATTATAGATGTTGACTTAAATTCACTTGACATTATAAAACGTGTCTCCTACAATTAATATTGTAAATGAGATTGACTTATTTTTATTTCACATTGTAAAATTTGTATTTAATTAGTTCACTATTAATTAATTATTATGGAATATAAATCAAATGGATGGTTTTATTAATGTATTTTATTTACTAATTATTAATAATCATTAATTAATGAACGTTTTGAGGGAAAACTTGGCAAAAAAATTTGACGACTATCCTACTTTTATATATTAATAAGATAAAAATTTAATACAAATTTAAGGAAACTTTTGGAGGGTGACAAATAATTTGGCGACTATAAACAATAATATATTAATACATGATTTAAGAATATATTGGAAGTTTCAACTCAAAAGCATTGAATCATACATTTCTATTTTTTTTTGACTTATATGTATTATTTATTACATTATCTCACAAAATTAATGCAAGTTTTGGAGGCAGTAACAATTGAGGCAAGTAACTTGGTGGCTCTAAACAATAATATATTAATACATGATTTAAGAATACATTGAACGTTTAAACTCAAAAGCATTGAATTACGCATTTTTATTATTTTGACTTATATATATTATTTATTACAGTATCTCACGAATTGAGGCAAGTTTTGAAGGAAAAAGCCTTGCAAATGTCTTGGTAGCTATCCTTATTTAATATATTAATAAGAAAGATAAAAATGTATTGTAAATTTAAGTAAACTTTTGTAGGGTGGCAAGTAATTTGGCGGCAGTAAACAATAATATATTAATACATGATTTAAGAATACATTAGAAGTTAAAACTCAAAAGCATTGAATCGTGCATTTCTATAATTTTGACTTTTATATATATACACTAGTTTAGGCACGTGCGATGCACGTGTTGCAGCTATAGTTGTGTATATAGTAACGTTACGAAACAAAAAATTAAAAAACTGAAGAGCCAATTGAAATATAATAAATATACCTTAAGAGCAGGCGATGTAAGATATAATTAATGGATGAATTAATCAAGAGGTCAAATAAAGTAACTAACTACGACTGCATAATGCAAAGGAAACACATCACGGTGAAGTCAACTCTATCCACACATTTCAATAAGTTGAGTATATACAATAGGCAAATATGTAATTAATTAGTGAATGATATATGTAGATCAAATAAACCTCAAAACATGTTCATCAGCATAGATCTTATATATAAAAATAAGATTGATCTTATATATATGCACAAGGTAAATTCATCATCTAACAAATTATCTACAAAATAGTAGAATATTTTTCAAAGTGTTCTTTTAATCCTAAGTTCACGTGTGATTACTATGATTTGCATAAAGAGTTGATTTCATATGTATAGGCATGATTATGGTCATGGCAAAAGGCCATTGTTAAAGAGAGAATGTCATTGAGTAAAAAGAATGAAGATTTCCTGATATACTTATTATCTTGCAACACCAGCCAGTTTACACATTGGGCACTGGTAGTTCAGAAAACCCCCTCGGGTGATCCAAAGCTATAAATTTTGATAGACGAGATCTTCCGACCGGGATCACATGAGAGGTGAATTTTTGGCCTCAATGGTTTGTTGACTTCCCTGATGCTTGCATGTGCCAATTCACTAATGTTGGTTGCCATTCAAATATGTGTGCACATATGCTTGCTAACCCTCTTTTAACCAAAGAGATCCTATAAGGATTTCGTCCCCATTCTTCAAACACGACCAACAAATTTCATGTTGAATAGAGCTAAGAATGAGGAACACGATACCTAGAAAAAATCACTCCTCATTTAGTAAGATGTGTTTTATCTAAGAGACAATAGGGTGGAGCGATGTAGACTGGCTTACCATCATTGAGAAGATTCCCCACAATTGCTTGGGCATTTTTTTTTATTGAATCAACCTGCATAATTATAGGTATCACAGCTGCCAGATCCTTTGTACCGATTCCAACACCATTCAATACTTTGACCATTTATCCACACCTAGCCTTTACTCATGGAATTCATGTCTAAATCCAAAGGCTCATCCCCATCTGAAGTGTTGAAAGTAGACTGGGAAAACAAAAAGAATAAATCAAAGCTGAATTGGTTAGGTAGCTTCAGTAAATATGCTAGCAGTCAAAAACTTCATTGTATATGCTCTTTTTGTGAGGCATAATGTGCATCTAAAAACTAGATTCAAATGGATTTCTATTATAGTCGCTACAAAAGACCAAATCATCTAACAAAGCAAAACGCACTCACCTTATACCATGTTAATGGCTGCTTTTCAGCAACATAGGAACCTTCAACCCATTCAAAGAGAGTGAAGACTTAGAGCTTCTTCTTTTAGACCAACCTGTCCATTATATAGTGGTAATTTTAGAGATGGAAAATGTTAGTAATGATAATGTTTTTTGAATTCCTAAAACTTACCTTGGAAGACCATTTTTTGCCACGTCAAGTCATGTTTCCTCTCATTAAGCCACCGAGTGAAATTGGGCCAAGAACACCAGCATTCCATGTTTCGAAATGGGGACCAATATTTTGAGCTCAAGTACATGAAAAAGCGTATATAAGTGTATTACCATCCATTTAATGTCTAAAACTATCAAACTGGGATTTCCTTCACTTAATCCTTATTCTAGAAAATAGAAAGAAGATCGTGTGCATGCATGGATGGCCGTAGGTGTGTATGAGAGAGAAAGAGAACAGACCGGGAGACAACATCAATACTCATCAGCAAAATTTTGTTGATTCCAGCTCTCAAATATATATCTTGACTGAAAGTTTTTTAGGATTTTCTAAATTTCCATAGCTAGTTCCTGCAAGAAGGGAAATAAAAAAAAATCAAATGAATATAATAACAAAATGTTTAGCAGCAATCAAATAACTAATTATTAATGCCTAAAACAAATATATCATTTAGTTGAGAAAAGGGAGATCGTGATCATAAAAACACATTGAAACAAGTAGAAATGCCTCTTTGATCAGTTTATGATAGGTAACATAGATGATTTTTCCCACCCATGATATAAGCATAAACACAGACAACCCACTATTCGTGAGATTGTATCCATGGAAATGAAGTTTGTAATGGTAGTTGAAACATATTTATATTATTTGAGAACTTATGTTATCAATAAGGCAATAACAAAATGGCTTTGAAGGAATGAGAAAATAATTCAAAATGAAGCACTGAAAGGAATGAGAAGTTGCACTCATACATCAATTGCACAAAGTTTCAAATTTAATAATACGATAAATCTTTTTATCTATGTCCAAATATTTCCTGTTATTTACTACACCTCACTACCAGCAATATATTCTTCGACTCATATTTCACTTGGTTATCTCTAGATCTTTACTTTTCAATTCTTATTAAATGAAATTCTAGTCATGTCTTCAATAACAAAATGCTAATAAAATGGTTAGATTTCCATCTTTGGCAGCAATTTAAACCTTTAGCTTACCGGAATGTACAAAATTAAAACATATCATTGCAATCTACAAGATAAATAGGAGATTTGAAAAAGTAACCTGAATGAGTACTTGGCTTGAAGACATGGCACCATTAGCTAGCATTCCTGTTTCTGTTTATATGTTCTTCAACCACTGTTTAAACAATGAATATTCGATGGCATTTTCGCAACAACAGTAACCTCTATTTACCAAGATAAATGCCAAATATCACATCTCAATAATAGGCTTAATTTGTAATGTAACAAACTCCTTATAGAACTTCATATTGAAAAGGCATATACATGTTTTATCAATCCCATCCGTTTATCAATCATGAACTAAGTGTCCACTTCATAAAAAGTTGATGTTATATTACACAGTCAACTACAGATAAACTTTAAATTTTCATAGATCATCTAAATTTTCACAGATCATTTAATTTAGCTAATTGATAAATGCTAATTTGAAAGCAAAATGAATGGTCTCCACCGATTTGCTACCGCATTTCCTAATTTAAGAGCAAAAATTAAAGCAATCAATGGCTGTGGAAATTAAGAATTTGAGACCCAATATTCAGCTGATTGCTTAAGAAATCAATGGTGGTGAAAAGTTCAGAAATTAGGAATCGGCAAACTGAAATGGCTTACGCAATCCGCTGCATCCTTGGGTACGCCATTGATTGCTTTAATTTTTGCTAAAGCAATCAATTCCTAATTTTCTCGCCTAATTTGAGACCCAATAATTTGAGACCCAACGTACCTTCGGACCAAGTTCTGAGACAACTCGCAAGATAATTCTTGGATCCAATAACGTAGAAATGAAATTTCAATTTATTGGAGGAAAGTTTATAGATACGTGATTGAAGAAAAAAAAGAAATGCAGAGGAAATCGGTGGACAGTGGTGACGTTGGAGGTCTTAGAGCATCTCCAATGCAAACCATTTATTGTGGCTGATGTGGCAAATAAATAAAAGGACTTCTAGATGAATGTGGAATGAAAAGACGGTTAAGTCCAAAAGTTCTCTCCAATGGTTCCTTTTACAATTCAATCATGGTGATTATGTGGTATTTATTTTTTTAAATTAAAAAATAATAAAACTAATCCACTTATATTAATTTAAATCTCAACTCTATTTCTTTTCCCAAAAACTATCATCTCTGTAGCTCCTTCTTCCCAATGGAAAATCTAATTTATCAAAATTGTATATTATCCACACAATAGGTTATTTACTCCTTGAATTCACCACATTTATATCTTGTGGCATGCAAGCTTCGACATCAATCTTGCCAGATTTGAAAGAATTTTTGTGAAATGAATTAATATGGTTTTTGAATGAATGGAAAACATCACAGCAATAATTGTTATTACCATAAAATTTAGAGACCCACAATTTTCCCTTACGTAATTGATGAATGTTGGATAATTAGATGAAAAACGATGTTTTTTTTTGGATTCAATCTGATCAATTTTGTCATTGAATATTTCATATTTACTCGATTTTTGTTATAGATTCCACAATTACCGAATAATGAATTTTTTTCATGGATTCTATCTTAACCTCTTTTTGTGATGATATATTTTGATTTGTATGTCTATTGAAAATTGACTTATTCACTTCCATTGTTAACAATTTTTTTTATAACATCTATGTTAATTTGGATGGAGAATAATGCAAGAAATTTTATATGGCATCTATATGCCAATGAGATGTTAATATATATATATATATATATATATATATATATTAGGTTTAATAGGTATGATTATAAACCATGTCATCACCAAGTTATGAATCAGATTCCAACAGTTCATCGTCAAGCAATGATTCATCTTCAATGACCAAACAACTATTAGAAGAAGAATTGATGGAGGAAAGCTCATGTGTTGAAATGTCTCATAATGTGATCCAAACCATCGCAATTCATGTTCCTATGATACTTTCCGCTCAATGCCTAGTAGGCGCTATATTCGTCGTGATAGAAAAAAACGTCATAATTTAATTGTTAATGACTACTTCAAAGGTGAGAACTCAAATTATACGCCGGAGCATTTCCGGCGTCGATTTTGAATGGATCTGGAATTATTCAAATGCATTTTACAAGCAATTGAAAATTATGATTATTATTTTACCCAAAAGATTGATGCAGTGGCAAGAAGGGGTTGAGTCCTTTACAGAAAATGATAGTAGCAATATGCATGCTTGCATATGGTTGTCCTGCAGATCTACTCGACGAATATGTTCAAATTGGAGATAGCACTACAATTGAAAGCCTAAAGCGTTTCTGTGATGCTGTCATAGGATTGTTTGAAGAACAATATTTAAGAAAACCAAATAAAGATAATATTGCAAAGTTGCAAAATATTCCTCATCCCACTTCGCCCCTCCTAAAACAAAAATTACTAGTTAATGACAACAAAATTTCATGGAAGCACCTCATCAGCCTCAACTCTCAGTCTTTCAACGGAAAAATCTGAAAATGGACTAACCAAAAGTTAAAGCAATTAATTCAGCAGATTTCCTTGAGCACTATATTCTCACAGAACTATATACAAACACCTTATGGGTTATTCATAAATACTACCTCAAGATTTGACCGAGAAGTAGAGGTTGCATCACAAAGAAGAAAAAAAAGTCTACGTTTGGTGTAGTTTAGCCTAGAACCACCAAACCCTCAAGATTTTCTTGATGATGATGATGGGAAAACCATTAGCAGTCATCACAAAATGGATAAATAAAAACATGGGTTCCCAGCAAATATTGCAAGCCCACCGACAAATCATTAGAAATTCATCATTTTATCAATCATATTTATCTATTCTTGGGCATTTATAAAATTGTTCAAAAGAAACCCAATCAACAACTTTGAATATCAAATGATCCAGTAAAAAGATTCTTGAGAAACTTACCTCTGAAATATTATTCAATTTTTACTCTCACTGAAGATTTTGAAATCGCAGCAAAGTTCATTTTTCTCATTTCATTTCTCGTTGTCTGATCAATCTTCTCCACAAACCCTGATATGTTCGCAAAAAATGGCTCTCAAATCCAATAAAATTGGCCAATAGTGATTTTAATTTCGTGAAGGAATGGAGTTCCTCCTCTTTGGTGAAGATATGAAGTTCTCTACTCTTTCTCTAAATTTTTCCCACCAAATCTCCATTTTCCCACGTTCAGCTTTTGTGAATTAAATTAAGTGCAAAATTAAAATATTTGATGACTCATCCAATCTTACAGAACTTCTACATGTAGAAACACTATATCACATTTTCTATTTTATTTTGTGCCATATCAACCAAACTTGGTCATCTACATAGTACATTGGAGATGTAATTTTAATACACATTATCTATTTAATGACGTGGCATGTATTTTTTTCTAATTCATGGTTTGTATTGGAGATGCTCTTAGGCAACAAAGATGATATTGGGCTTAAGAAGCGGAGGTGGTGACTGATGTAGTCAGTGATGATGGCTGAGCAGGAACAACTGGTTTCATTCTGCAATTTTTGTCCAATTTGTTCGCGCGTGTTGAAAGTATTAATTACTATTCAAATGGGCCCAAAACGATGTCGTGTTTGTTGACCATTTTGAACAGTAACCAAGCCTTCAACACTTTTAATATAGGTATAAGATATATATATATATATATATATATATATATATATTACAGTATCTCACAAATTGAGGCAAGTTTTGAAGACAGTAACAATTGAGGCAAGTAACTTGGCGGCTGTAAACAATAATATATTAATTCATGATTTAAGAATAGATTGTAAGTTTAAATTCAAAAGCATTGAATCACACAAATCTATTATTTTGACTTATATATATTATTATTACAGTATTTAACAAATTGACACAAGTTTTTGAGGAAATTTAGGAGGGAAAAGCCTTGCAAATGTTTTGGTGGCTATCATTCTTTAATATATTAATAAGACAAAATAAAAATTTATTGCAAATTTAAGAAAACTTTTGGAGGGTGGCAAGTAATTTGGCGGATGTAAACAATAATATATTAATACTTGATTTAAGATTACATTGGATGTATAAACTCAAAAGTATTGAATCACGCATTTCTATTAATTTGACTTATATTTATTATTTATTACATTATCTCATGAATTGAGGCAGGTTTTGGAGGCAGTAACAATTGAGGCAAGTAACTTGGCGGTTGTGAACAATAATATATTAATACATGATTTAAGAATGTATTGAAAGTTTAAACTCAAAAGTATTGAATCACGCATTTCTATTATTTTGACCTATATATATATAGAAATTCTAGAAACAAGAATGTAAAACCCTAATCTCATCTCTACCCAAAGAAAATGGATGGGTTGCCTCTCATCTCTACAAATATCAAGGTTTTTGGAACCCAGCCAGGCATCTTCAAGGGATAATGACCTATCAAGAAAATTTCGAGGCTCGGGATTTTGATGTTTTTCTTGTTACAACTCCAAAATCAGGGACAACATGGTTGAAAAATGCAATCTTGTTTACCTTAATCAATCGAAAGAATTGCACCATTAATCAAAATCATCATTTACATAGAAATAATCCATACGATCTTGTGCAATTCTTGGTGTTGTTAAAAGTATTATAGTGCATATTATATTCTATAACTTACTTATTGAGTAAAAAAAATTTAGAAAATGCAAAGAGTTGATGTAAGAAATGGTGCATCGAGGCTAGAATTCTACTTTATGCCTTTAAAACGAATTTTCCCTGCTATGGTACTCACGCGCTTGATGACAATCGTCTCTCAATGTACAACGATCCCTTCTCGCATGGTATCACTTCAAATCACACTTAACAGCGAACCAGAAGTATTTTTGTACTATCTTTTATTATGCAAGGAAGAAACAAAATATTTGTATTGTAAACTGGCGGGACCAATTTTAAATTGAAATTTTGGAGGGACCAAATATTTCGTACTCTCTTTTATTATGCAGAAAGTTTGGATATTTGAAATTGATGTTTTGCAAATCGGAGGGACCAATTTATAACATGCCAAAAGCTTCAATTGAATGGACACAAATGTTGGATCATGTCAGTTTTAATCCCAACAGTTATAATTTGAACAGACAAGTCTGGAAAGACATGTCTTTAATTCAAACAGATACCTTTGATGTATTAATTAATTAATTAATTAATTGAAAAATGGGCACCTCAAGACTATTGATCCGCTCATCAACACCATTTTGTTGAGGAGAATAAGGTGGTGTGGTTTCATGTGTGATTCTACTTTGTGCACATAATTCAACAAACGGTGATTCATATTCACCACCTTGGTCACTTCTCAACACCTTAATTTTCTTCTTGAGTTCATTCTCAACTTCATTCTTACAAAGAACAAATTTCTCTATAGCTTCATCCTTACTTTTAAGTAGATATATGTAACAATATTTTGTGCTGTCATCAACAAAAGAGATGAAGTACTTGTTGCCATCCCTTGTTTGTACATATTTTAAATCACACACGTTAGTGTGAATTAGATCAAGTGGTTCGGTATTTCTTTCAATAGTTTAAAATGATGACCTTATTAGTTTTGCCTCAATACAAATCTCGCACTTATGTTTAGAATTAAAATGGAATGTTGGTATACAATTCAAGTTAATTAATGTACGCAACGTATCATAATTAACATGTCTTAGTCTACCATGCCACAAATTGAAAGACTCAAGCAAGTAGGCAGATAAGTTATTCATTTTATTCATCTTTAGCTTAATAGCCATTACATTGAGCTTGAAAAGCCCATCATATACATAACCCTTTTCGACGAACATTCCACTTTTAGACTAAATCACTTTATCTGACTCAAAACCAAGCAAAAACTGCGCTTGTTCAGCAGTGACCCAGACACCAAGTTCTTACGGATCTCTAGCACATATAGCACATTGTTCAAAGTAAGCTCTTTCCCAGAATTAATCTTTAGAATCACATTTCCTTGACCTTTAATTTTAGAGGTAGCTGAATTTCCCATATATAGCTTTTCTCCATTCTCCGTTGCCTCAAAACAACTGAACATCTTGGCTTTTTTCTTGTTGTTTCTCTACGGCAACCTGCATTCTTAGAATCTGTGACCTATTTTGTCATAGTTGTAGCATTTTCAGGAAATTTCTTCTTCGACACACTTCCTTTCGGTCCCATCTTTGGCCATTTGCCAAACTTATTTTTGTTCCATTTAGAACTTTGATCATGCTTTACCATATTTGCTTTGGCCACAGCGGAATTAAACATATTCTTTCCTGAACCCTGTTGTCTTCTTTATTGCGAAGTCTAACAATTAGTTCTTCAATATTCATCTCATTTCTCTTGTGTTTGAGATAATATTTGAAATCTTTCTAGGCCGGAGGTAGCTTTTCAATAATAGCCACTACTTGGAAAGTGTCAATCAAACTCATTTCCTCGATGTGAATCTCATCCAAAATCACTTGCAATTCTTATACTTAATTGATCACGGGTTTTGAGTCCACCATTTCATAATCGAGGAAGCGGCCAACAATGAATTTCTTAGTCCTGCATCCTCAGTTTTATATTTCTGGTCTAAAGACTCTACAATTCCATCGTCGTTTCCATTGATCTATATATGCACACATTGTACAGTGAATCCGTCAAACCATTCATCACATAGTTACGAATAGGAAATTAGAATGCTTCCAAACTTCAACTGCATTGACAACTTGGGTATCTCTCTCACCCTTATCGAGTTTATGAGCATCCTCAGTCAAGAATCTTGCAAGATTTACGGTGGTCAAATAAAACATCATTTCTTGCTTCCACCTTTTGAAATTCAACCCATTGAATTTCTCCAGTTTCTCCCATAATTAATCGGAACATTCAAAGTCGGGACATTGATTTGAGTCAAAGTTTGGGCCACAGAGGAGCTCGACACATTAGTTGGCATTTCTTTTCGTGTGGCCACAACTTCAGTAATCACATCAGTTGTTATTTTCTGGAACAAGAGGAAAATATCAATTCCACCTTTAAACAAAAATAAACACTATAAATAATACTGTTTATGAAAACCTACTTTCTAGTTTATATAATGTGCTGGGAAAAATGTAAACAATATTGTTTTAGACAGTATAAACAAACTGCTGAAATTTCTTTTGCCAAACTATTTCAGTTTCTCAAATTCTGTTTTAAAATCTTTTTTCTTTTAATATAATCTACCTTTACAAATCTATTTTTAAATTGTTATTACATTTATACTGAAAATGTTGAACTATATATTATAATAAAAATAAATACAAAACAAATTAAATAGATATCTATAGAATAAAATGTAACCAAGGAAACAGTAGAAAAAACCAGAAATTGCAAATCGAGGCCTGTGCGAGCACAGTTTCCTTAAAACAGATTCGCTCCCTAACGTTGGTTCTTATATGTAATGACCATGTGCTTCTCAGGATACAACATAAGAATTGGTAGCACGAAGCTGCTTTACCAACGAACTGAGCTACTGCTAGAACAGGATCACCAAGAGGACATTTGGATATTTTGGAGCGGAAAGAAAGAAGAAGAAGAAGATTGATTTTTTTTTGTGTGTGCTTGATTGTAGAAATTCAGACCATATTTATAAGCTCCCAGATGACCACTCATCTTTTCTCCATTAACAACAGCCTTTAGTAACACAAGAAACATTCAGCTGCCTTTAGGAAATCAAGAGTTTAAAGTAGATGAAAAGCCAAAAATTTAATTCTATAATTAAATAAAAAAAATGCAAAATGTAGACTTGACTATGTGGCTAATTTTGGTCCGACATTCATGTACGCAGGTCACGCTCGCACTCGCACATGAGTTCAATAGCTCGAGGTGTTAATCGATCTGTGATTTGCCCCTCCTACGGATGCGCACAAGAGAGAGCCTCTATGCACACATGATTACACCTTTTAATAAGGGTGGCCATATAAATACTAGTCCAAGTTTTTATATTTTTCCGATGTGGATAGAACTATTTTCTTTTCTTTCAACCATTTCCAACTCCATCTTTGAGCCTCAATTTCCCATTCACCCAATCATCATTTTGGAGAGGTAAATACATGATTTAGATTTTTTCACGGAGGACAACGTGAATCAACTTTTATTTTCATCAAATAGGAAATGAGTTCCATGCAAAATCACGCTCAACCATGGCACAATTTTATAATTTTTCAACAATCCCCCATATGAATGAAAATTAACCAAGACACAAAAGATTTGGTGATAAAGTTCAACGTCCGAAACCTTCATAGGATAGGTAGGTGTTGCCTTTTGAACCTTTCCTCGTGAAAGTATATTTACTTTACTAGCTGACTAGTAGATACGATGTTCTTGAACTGTTCTGCCTTTTGTGTAAATGATGATATACCTCACACAGAATTCTTTATTATTATGTTCATTTATGACCAAGAACATATGCCTGGTTCTGTGAGAGTTTTTAAGAATTGTGCCTCACACAATTCTCTTAGAAGTGACCCCACTTTTCTCTCACATATGTGATTTTCTTAATTAAGAGTAGTCCACTCTACTCCACACGTAAGATTCATTAAAAGCCTATAGCTTATCCTTTCCTCTACGGGTATCACTGTTTCATCATAAGAATGGACAACATATAATCCCACAGTGATCTAATTAAATTTTTACAATTAGATTGTCCCTTTGAACCTAAATCGGATCTCCAGTCAACTAGGTTGAGTTTCCATTGTATTAACTTATTATTCCAAAGACTTAAGTCCCATTCCTTTCTTTTCAACTAACTCTCTATTCAAACTTTTAATTAGTGGATCCGCAATATTATCCTTTGACTTCACAGAGTCAATAGAGATAACTCCATTTGAGAGTAGTTGTCTTATGGTATTATATCTATGACGTATGTGTCTAGACTTACAATTATACATGTTACTCTGTGCAGGGGCGGAGGTGGGGGATCCTTGGGGAGACCAGGACCCCCTAACTTTTTGAAAATAAATTTTTTTTAATTTACTTGGATTTTCCAGCACATATGAAGGCCAATTGTCCAAACTTTGAACATAGTCCAATCTATAAGTTACTATAACCAAATATAGTTTTCATATGTTCAATAATTTTTTAATTTTTTTAACATAGTCCAAACTCAAAGCCTAATTGTCCAAACTACCAACCAAATGATCAATTAACGCCCAACAAAGATGAATAACTTAAATAAAGAAGGCCTAAAAATAGATTGATATTCATCTTCTTCTGCCACTGAATTTCATGTTTTTGGTTTGTGAACTTCAAATCATGAATCATGCACGTTCTTCTATCTAATCGAAAGGCCGAGTTGTAATAAAAAAAATTAGATTCTCATGAAAATAGAATCAATAATTATAGTTTGAGAAGAAGAAAAAATTCGGGGCCGCTGTCCCCGAACCCCCATAAAAGTAATTCCCTTCACCCGACCTATGTTCCATCTCCATTTTGGGACCCCCCAACTTTAAATGTCTGGCTCCACCACTGACTCTGTGCCTTACCAATTACAGGTTGACTATCACAATATATACATATTGCTAGCACAAGCTTTGGCCATCTAGAAATATCCTCTATAAATTGGCGTAACTATTCAGCCTCTTCACCACACTTGTCCAAGGCTATAAATTCATATTCCATAGTGGACTCGGCTATAATTGTTTAGAAGATTTCCATGATATAGCTGCACCTCCCAACGTGAACACAAATCCACTTGTAGACTTTGAGTCTTTTATATCAGATATTCATTTAGCGTCACTATATCCTTTAATAACTACTGGATATTTGGTATAGTGCAGCCCATATATCTCAAATACCATAGTACTTTTATTATTCATTTTTAGTGACCAGCTCCTGGATTACTCGTGTATCTACTCAGTTTGCTAACTACGTAAGCTATGTCTAGGCTTGTACAACTTGTGTACGCAGGTCGCGCTCGCACTCGCACATGAGTTCAATGGCTCGAGGTGTTAATAGGTCTGTGATTTGCCCCTCTTACCGATGCGCACAAGAGAAAGCATCTATGCTACACATGATTACACATTTCAATAAGGGTGGCCATATATATACTAGTCCAAGTTTTTCTATTCTTCCGATGTGGGATAAAACCACTTTCTTTCTTTTCAACCATTTCCAATTCCATCTTTGAGCCTCAATTTTTCATTAACCCAAGAATCATTTTGGACAAGTAAATACTTGATTTCGATGTTTTCGCGTAAGAGAACATGAATCAACTTTTGTTTTCATCAAATAGAAAATCGGTCCCACGCAAAATTATGCTCAACAATGGCACAATTTTCTAATTTTCCAACATACATAAGATTAATCAAACTCTTAAATATGGTCATGAATTAAATAAAGTTAATAGACTGTACAACGCTTGTATTGTTTTCTAAAAAATTATGTGACTGTTGGACATTGGGCTATATGTGACCCAAATTGGCATGTCCATAGTGAGTCGACAATAATATTGGTTAGATATATTGGAATCCTAGAGAATCTCAAATCTTATTTGATGGTATTTAGATAGACTTTGAGAGATGTAATCTGAAAGTTCTAAAACATAGATTTATTAAATTAAAACAAATTTACCTAGATTTATTAAATTAAAAAAAATTAATCTTAATTAAATGAGTAGTGGATTGAACGCAGTCAAAATTGGCACGTTGTATTGTAAAGCATTTTTGACGCGTACTGCCATATCAATGTAGTGTTTGTTTACCTAATTTGTTTATAGCGGAATTAAAAAAATTAAATATGAAAACAAGATTTAACGTAGTAAACCCCGAAGGAAAATATCCACGGTCCCCATGCAATGGGTAGAAAACAATCTACTAATAATCTTAATTAAAAATACAATAGTATCAAGTTTTTTTTTTTTAATTTTGCAAAATTAACAAAATAACAATCAAAAAAATATAGATCAACTACCTTTTGATAATTCTTCTTTTGACTTGTCGATGAAGTGGAATCAAACCCACCGATCTTCACTTTATCGTCACTTCCTTATTGTACTTGACCGCGACCACCACTTGAATTAAGAACTCACATTCTTAACTTCACGCTAAATAGATTAAGCATGATATGAAATTGTTCCTTGAGCACTAATTTATTTTTGATTCTTCAATGAGTTTGAAGAAAACCGTTTTGCTTTGAAACTAAATCAATGAAGCTTTGGGTCTTGTTCATTCACCATAGATTCGGTCGGCTATTATCTTGGAGAACAAGAACCAAAATTATATGTTCAAAGCTTAATTCTTTATTGATTATAATCAAATTTAGAATTATTTCTTACCTAAAAATATGCAATAAGAATGGTAAGACAATTAGTAGGAAATAATATATAAAAAGATATTTTAGATTTGTAGAGGAAAGTATTTAGAAAACGTCAAGATTATCTTTAAATATTTCCTTCCTAAGAGAATAAGAAAAGATCATTTAACCTACAAGAGGGTTGTTCTTGATATTCACGTGATAAGGTTGTTTTATGTAAGTAAACAGAATAAAATTCGCATGCCACTAATATGGAAAATAATCTGCTTACCATCTCAGTCAATCAGAAATGGTAGCAACGTGACCTATGAGAACGTAAACACTAACGTCCTCTTTTGTCATTAAAAATCAGTAATGTTAATTAAGTGAGCCAATATAAAAAGATGAAAAAAATATGACACCCTATTTTTCCAACAATCTTCCTTTGGCATTGCTTAATTACAAAACATAACTACCAGATTTTTAATGCTTGTGTGGTGTGTGTTAAGCATGTAAACAATTAAATAAAAAAAGAGCATCTTCATAGAAGGGTTATTGCTCTCCCTTAGTGTGTAAACCAAAAACTCCTGTAAATAAGTTATGTTCACATATCATATGAGTAAACAACATTTCCAAACACCACACATATTAGACACAAACTTAATATTGCTCCTCCTTAACAATTACCAAAGTACCATCAAGGTTTAAAGTATAATGTTAGTGATTTTATGTGTTTAATATTCCGCAAGTATACGAATCACACAAGTAATATAATGGATTATAAGTTCACGTATCGTACCCACATGGATTTAGATAGTGTAATTTTAATTATAGTAACCTTAACCGAATATGTTAACTTTGGAAATTTGGGTTCAAAAACTAACTAAAATCTGAACTAAGAACAATTTAATTAATTATAATTCAAATAAATAAAAAATTAAATTTGATAAAAATTACTTTAACATTGGAAAACAAAAGTACTAGGATCCCGAATCCACTTATAGTTGTTAATCCCTTTATCTTGATTCTTGATTTTAACAAATTACATCAGTTATTACGATCAATATCTCTAGATTGTTTAACAGTTTTCTCAAATAAAATTAAATCTATTCATGTGTATGACCCAACAATATCTCTATAACGAATGCGAATACACAAGAATGTATTAAATTTCTATGGATAATTAAAGATCACATAAAACATAGATGTATATTTCTATCCCCTATCGGACTTTAAGATAATTAAAATGTTGTCTAGCTTGCTTTCGATGTCTCGATAGTAAAACAAACCACAACACTCGTACAATTACAATGTATATAATTGTAGATGAAAGGAAATTAAAATTAATTATTCAAAATTATATTAAAGTAAATCGTCAAAAACTAAGTTTCTAAATAGAAGAATCTAAACTATAAGCTTCATAGTAATCCTAGCACAAATAGTATAGCCTAGCATACTAATAATACAAAAAGAAAAAGAAAAAGAAAAAGAGAATAGGTTATTCATCACCCGGAAAAGAGGAAAACGCAAAAGATAGAATCTTGAACTTGATCTTCGTTTAATTCTTGAAATGATGAATCTTGATCTTCCATTTGGTGTTTTGTCTCTTGTTTTTCTCTCCAAAATTCGACTCGCGACTATGAGTTTTTCATCCATATATACATAGTTCCCTAATTTATGCTCAAAAGATCCCAAAAAACTATTAAAATCTTGGACCAAAAGGTTTCCTAATTGAAGTCGAACACAAAAAGGAAAACAAAATTCACCCTGCCAAAATTACACTGGGCGATCGCCTAGGCATGGTGAATTGTTCTTTGTTGTTGGCTGAAGGTGTAGGGTGATCGCCTAGCTTTAAGCTTGGGCGATCGCCCAACTTAATATTTTCAAATTTGCACGTTTTGTCCTTCAACTTTGAATTTTAGTCATTTTAGTCCTCAAACCTTCCAATAGCCTCCAAAATGCTCTTTCAAGTTCCAATTGAGTTCACATTTTCTCTAAATATTTGCCAAATTGTTGCTCTTTTCGTTCATTCTTCTTCAATTGCTTATAACGGGTCCAAAACTGAAATAGAAAGATCAATACACTAAATTAAGTATAAAATCAATAAAATGATGGAATAAAAGCTTAGTTTAAAAGCTCGAATAAGTGCACAAAATGCACTTATCATATACCACCACAAATTAAAAAGTACTACTACTCTATCTTTTTGTAATAAAATAGCCAAAAGAAATAGTTGGAGGAGAGAAGCAGAAGCAAAGAAGAGTAATATTTAATACTGTTATCCAAGATCAATCAAAACCAAATAGTTAGAGAGTTAGAAGTCAGAACCAGATACAGTCAGTTCTAAAAGGGTCTGGACTTCTTTACACCAGACACAGATGGTCTTTCGTCTCTCTTGCAGGTAGGAGCAGGGAATGGAGCAGCAGGTGGAAGGGTAGTTGGCATAGGAACATCAGGTGGAAGAGCAGTTGGTCTAACCACATGATTAGTATCTGGAATCTCCACTTGACCTTCAGGGTGTGCGGAGAATTCCATTGTGACTATGCGATATGTAGACTTGATATGTGCATTTCCCAGATATTCAATTTTTGTCAAAAACCTACACATGAAATCAAACTAATCAAAGAAACTTTTGGTCAAGTTAAAAACTTGTTCTACCTAAGTTCTAACTAGCCCAAGCTGAGTCTCCAGAGCATCCAAACGGCCAGACTGTTCCAACGAGGACATAACGTGCTTTGGAACCCTGGGAGTAGGATGTGGTGTTCTACTTAAATGTGAAAATTCATGGACTCCCAAGGTAGGAATGTCTCTTGAGAATATTTTTGAACCCATAGGAGGCACTCATTGGTGGGCAAGAAAATGATAGATGATGGCTGGATGTGGCAGTCTGTACTACTTTACCTTTCTTGGCCCTTTATAGAAAATTCTGTCAAAAATCATTTTGACCCAATCAACGATCAACCTCATCCCCATCTTATACAGTATAACAGCCATGTCGCCTGAAATGTCAGATCTATGAGTCAATGGGTCAATATTGTTGATTAAGATCCGATAGAGAACTTTGTATTTTGGTAGAAGTCTAGAAGCAGTTAGTTTGCTAGTTTTTGGCCCGACACAGCCAGTCATCTCCTGGGTAATATTGTCCTTGGTTAATTCCTCATCACTAGTGATAGCCACATCATCCAACCCAAGCCATTCTCTTAGAGAGTTATGACTGAAAGTAACATGTCTTCCTCTGATATATACTTGCCACATAAATTCATTTCTAGCCTTGCCCAAATTTTGGGAACATTTGCCATAAAATCCCTGACAATGGTCTCATTAAATGGACTAAAATAACTCAACAAATTATGCAGTTTATGAAAACCAACAATCTCAACCAGATCAAATGAAACAATCTCATGAATAGCCATTTTGCATTCAACGATGTACTTGCGATAGGAGGTAAACGAAATAAACAGGCTCTCAGCAGCTTCAGATAAAAGTAATAATTTAGATAATAGAGTATCTACCTCTGGTTAAGGTTTCAAGTCTGAACATCTACCGGGTCGGGTATAGGCGAGAATCAGAGGTACCCCCAATCGAGTGTGGCCTGCTCGACCGCAGTGTGGGCTCTTCAGCGTCCTCCCAATTTTACCTTTTTCTTTTTCAGGCCCTCGTGGCTCTTCTTGGTGGAGGAGGGGTAGGAGTAGACTCTGAAGATTGCTCAGAATTAACATCAAAATCAGAATCAGATTTTTGGAAAGAGGGCTTATTTAAACCTTCAACAACTGATGGAGGACATTCAGACTCCTCATTTTCTGTTCCCTCATCCTCATGACCTTCTTCTTATATTTCATGATATGCAGACTCACTATCACCACTTCCAGAGCCGTCATCATCATCTCCTTCTTCATCAAATTCTTGACACTTATGGATACCTTCTTCTTCTCTTTGAATATCCATTTATACCCAATAGGTCTTGAGCCTGAAGGAAGATCAACCAACTTCCTTGTTTTGTTTCTTAAAATGGATTGCATCTCATCATCTATAGCCTCTTTCCAAAAGAATGCATCATCCTATTCCATTGCCTCTTCAAAGGTAAGAGGATCCGACTTACGTGATTGTGAGACAATAATTTGTCTAACATGTGAGCCCCTAGTCCCTTCGACTAGATGCATAATGAAATCAGGCCCGAAAGTTTTCTCTTTTCTAGCTCTTTTACTTCTCTTTAATTCTAGAAGATTATCGGGAGCTTTCCTTTTGTTAACTTGTATTTCACTTGGTTCCACTTTATTAGAATCAATACTAATTAACTTAGGTAATTTAGAAAATCTATTCTCATAGAATATTGCATCTCGAGATTCTATGACGGTGTTAACTTTAATAGAACTATTAGGTTCAACCACAAGAAACCTATAGCCTTTGCTATGTTCCGCATAGCCTAGGAATATACATTATGTTTCATTTTCTCCTAACTTTTTCACTTTTGGTTCAAGTACTCTAACTATGGCTCTACAACCCCAAACACGAAAGTAATATAGATTAGGCTCTTGATTCTTCCATAATTCATATGGGGTTATTTTATTGCCTTTACTAGGTACCCTATTAAGTATATAACATGCAGTTAGAAGAACTTCTCCCAAAACCCTTTACTTAACTTGGAATTGCACAACATTGCATTAACTATTTTCGTTAAAGTCCTTTGTTTACTAAACTTGGAATTGCACAACCTGAGGGGTATAGGCTATGAAAGTTTCATGAATAATTCCTAAATTTTCACAAAATCAGAAAAGTGATATTCACTCCTCTATCACTTCTAAGGCATTTTATTTTAGTGTTACTTAGATTTTCTACTTCATTTTTATATATTTTAAATTTTTCTAAGACTTTATCCTTAGTACGCATAAGATATACATAGAAAAATTTAGAGAAATCATCTATAAAAATAACAAAATAATGTTTGCCCCCTATACTATGAGTACCATGCAAATCACATACATCACTATGTATTAATTCCAATTAGTGATTTTAGTTTGAGCACAAACTTTGTATTTTTCATTCATATCACTTTTGTAATTTGGAATCAAATTTAACATGCTCATATCATGTAATCAACGATTATTAACATGCCCTAATCTAGAATGCCATAAAAATTGAGAATAGCAACATAATAAACAAAACTTGTATTTTTATTGATAATATTCAATTTAAACATCCCCTCATACAAAAAGTATTTCCCAACAAATAGACCACTCTTGGACAATACAAATTTATATGACTCAAACACAAGCTTAAAACCAAACTTGTTAAAAGGGCTTCTAGAAACTAAATTCTTCCTAACTTTCGATACATGATGCACATCATTGATAGTTAGGGATTTTTCGGATGTAAACTCCAATTTGACACTTCATTTGCCTCGAATACTTGCAGTAGAATAGTTAGTTACCCATGTAGAGAACTTTACCATCCTTAACAAACTCATAAGTAGTGAAGAGATCTCGATTATTACAAACATGCGTAGTGGCACCTGAATCGATCAACCACTCGATATCATCCTCTACAACAAACGCCTCATTGATCATCACCATAAAA
Organism: Forsythia suspensa; assembly: GCA_023638005.1. Classification (NCBI taxonomy): domain Eukaryota; kingdom Viridiplantae; phylum Streptophyta; class Magnoliopsida; order Lamiales; family Oleaceae; genus Forsythia; species Forsythia suspensa. Next base: position 3,298,403 of record CM042666.1, read on the forward strand.
TTAGAGTTACCATCTTGTTTTTGTTTCTTCAAGTGGAGGCATCCCGTTTGATATGGTCTAGCTTCTTACAATTTTAACATGGACCTCCGTTCTTCTGTTTGTCTTTGGAGTCATATTTTCTCTTATTTGATTTTGAATAGTGTTGTTTTCTTTCGTTGTCCTTTTTGGCTTCTTTTCCCTCTTCCACCCCATGGATTTTTAATGATTGGACAATTTGATCTTCATAATTGTTCATTCTAAATTCTTCTTGAATAAGAATATGCCGACCCAAGTTTTCTAGGGACAAATCATCTTTCCTATATTTTAGATTTCTTTTATAATCTTTCCAGTTAGAGGAAAGTTTATCGATAATAATGGAGACCACAAAAGATTCATCCATTTTCATGTTGTGTGCATGAAATTGATTATAGATGTGTACAATTTCATGAAATTGCTCAATTACCTTACGAAAATCAACCATTCTATATTGGTGAAATTTAAATGCAAGAAATTTATTACTTGTCACTTCTTTAGACATGTATTTTGTTTCCAGCGCATCCCAAATCACTTCGTAGTTTTCTTTCCATAGTATTGATCAAACAAAACATGTGTCATGGCGTTGCAAAGGTGTCCCTTGCAAATATAATCATCTTGATCGCACTTTTCTTTTCTTTGTGTTTGCCAATGTTTCTTCTTCATTTTCTTCCGGTCTTGGTGTGGTAAGAATATATACCACATTTAGAGTTGCAAGTAAGAAGTGTAATTTGTTTTGCCATCGGCGAAAGTTACCTCTCATAATGAATACATTGGTGGAGCCATTGCGGTAGATCACAAGAATAATGCCTTACGATTATTAGATCAATAACTACTTGCAATGGCTTGAGTCCCACGAACAAAACTAAAACCCAAACTTATAGATTATTCCAACACGCGTAATATACGCTTGCCTTAAGGTGAAGTTTGTCCCACTCAAAAGTAGTGTACACGAGATCCAAAGTTGCCTCTATGATATAATGCAATATAACTTAGGTGTTTACTTGCGTCTATGCTCTAATTAAAGTAAACCAAACACTCAAGAAGATATAGAGAATTTTATATCCAGTTCTGCAATATTTCGGATATAAAACAAGACAATAAAATCAATTTTATTTGAAAAAGTAAAAGAATAAGAAAATGATAAAAAATTGTCTCTTAACTTTACACCAATCATCCTATATTTATAGATTGTTAAAGGACATCATTCAATAGTTATAATGGTTAAAAATGATCACAACCATGCATTAATGTACACAAAAATCGAATTCATCATGAAAGGAGGCCAAAAAATCCTCGATTTGCCGTGGCCACTTAATTTTTGGCAAGTAAACCGATGCCTAGCCGCGGCCACCCTCTCGCCTCCCGATTTTGCTCTACATTGACCTCTAATGCTCGATTTTCCCAATGCGTCATCCAACACTAGTTCCAAGCCATTCATGTAGTGTCCTACACATGTCAAAAACAACATATTTAGAAAATCAATCCAACGAAAGGGCGCACATTAAAATCTGCAAGACTCACTTTCCCTTTTTCAATGGTTAAAACCATGAGGCCAAAGTGGTAAGACCAAAAGAACATTTTTGTGGGATATTTGAATCACATTCCTATAGATTTGCACTTGTCTTTATTCCATATTGATGAATTACAAACAAATTTTATTTTCCAACTGGGCATTTTATTGAACACCTTTTTGCCCATCACAAATTTACCCGTTCCCACAGTCCATCTATTATTTGCTTCTAATTGCTCTAATCTCGTCCTTGACCAAGTGGATGAGGATGGTTTTACTGGCATTGTCCAAGCTAAGGAACACCATAAAATCTTACCATTTTACTCAACCTCAAACATAACCCCAAATTGATATCCATTCCTGCCATTTTATCCAACACATTGTGCCCATCACAGATCTACCTATTAATTCCCTCACTATATTGATGGGACGTTTTGATCTCCTTTATCCATCTATTGTTTGCTTTTCATCCCATTCTTACATTTGTTGCACTAATCTCTCATCCTTGAGCATGTAAAGGAGAATGGTTTTACCTGCATTGTCCAGGTCAAAACAAGATCTTGGCCTCGTTTTGCAACAATCCCAACATGTCAATACACGGTTAAATCTTACCATTTTATCCACCCTCAAACCTCAAACAACCCCATATTGATTAGAATTGTGGCCATTTTAACAAACACCTTCTGCCCATAACATATCCACACCCATTCTTACTATCAGTCTATTGTTTGTCTTCCATCTCAAAAATTCAAAACCATTATTCAATTAAAGAAATACATTAACTCAAGAAAATTATTCAGTATTCATGTTTATTATTCAAAAAAACATATGAGAAATATTCAAAAAATTGTTCTTCGACATAGAAACAAAAACAGTACAACAGAGTAGAAATATCAAAAACTCATCCTTTTCTCTAAAATTATCCATCCCAAATCACAAACTGCAAATTTTAGTTGTTGGGCTGTGGAATTGTGGCAGTAATTTGAAAAAAGAAAAATAAAATCTCATAGATTTGAAGAAAACAAAATTTTTTCACAGATCTATTCAAACTCTTTTGAGTTTCTGTGTCATTTCGTACTCGATTATTGGGTGTTCTTGGATTTTTGTAGTTTGATTTCATTCAATAATTTCAGTTTCTATGTTGCTTTGTAGGTTGTGGGGTTATTTTGGATTTGCAGTGGGAATCTACTACATAAAAGTCATATTCGATTATTTGGGTAATTATGTACAAAAGAATGCACATTGATAGTAAATGATGCATCAATAGAGAATATTTCAACAAGAAACTCGACACCATAACCAACTCCTAACTCCAATGACATACCATTGATTATTTTGAAAGAATTTGGCAAAGTTGTATGCATGATGCGGTGATGAAATTCAGGCAAGCCCCGTTTTACGATTAACGCTACCAATGCTATGAAAAAGGAAATTTCAATGAATTTTTTACACTTTGGAGTATAGTACAATGATTCAATAGAGATGGAGAGACAAACTCTTAATAGATGGATCATTGAATGGATTATGAACGCGACTTGAAGGTAGGCATTTTGGGATCAGGTAATGGGTTATTATCGAGAAGGCCTTCTTTGAAATTTTGTGTAAGACCTCCAGTCATTTGAACCACATCTAATCTAAGTATAATTATATCCCTTTATTTAGAGGATTAGTAATGGAATTCCACACAAATCCATATTTGATTTGCAGTTCTAGTAAATCCATTACCACCAAACAAATTCCAGATGAGGGATGGCCTTCCAGATACAAGAAAGCTAAGAGATAAACTACAATTCTTATATAAATCTCTCAAAGAATGTTGAAAATATACACTCAAGACTCTTACTCTCAGTAGCTCTCATCTACTTCTAACTTGGTTGGTTATGAATGAGGACTTTGAATTTTTATAGTTCCACCTCTTTTAAATGAACGTGTATATTGGTTCTATTGTACATTTGATATTATTTCTCTAGATTATTCTTTATAGATATTTATAAATTTTTTTTATAGCAATATTGTTTTTAGACAACTATTATAAGTTTCCTACAACTTCTTACAGTGGAACATTTAGATACAAGATCATCTTGCTTATCTCTTATTTATTCTAAAATACTCTAATTAGTCCCTCCCATAGAATTTTGTAGAATTGGCTTTCTCTACACGGTTCACGCAAAACCCTTTTAAAGTTTTGCCAAATATGTAGGCCAGTCGCCTACATTGTTAGCTAATTTTGGCCAAGCCAATGAACTAGATCTTGGCCTCTATTTGCCACAATTATAGCATGCCAATACACTATAAAGTCTTGCCATTTTATCCAACCTCAAACCCAAACATAAACCCATGCTTATCTCAATTATGGCCATTTTATAGAACATATTATGCCCATCATAGATCCACCCATTCCCACAATCTCTCTTGTTTCACTCTCATCCTAAAAATAAAAAAAAAAATAAAAACATTATTCAATTAAACAAACACATTATGTCAAGAATATTATTTAATGTTTATATTTATTACTCAAAAACGCATATGAGAAACATTCAAAGACTTGTTCTTCGACATGGAAATAGAAACAATACAACATAGTATAGATATCCGAAATTGAACCTTCTCCAAAAATTGAAAACTAAACAATATTCACAAACTTGTTTTTCGACACACAAATAATACAACAAAGTAGAGATATCAGAAACTCAATCATTACCTTTTTGAAATTGGAAACTAAACATTCTCAAACTAGTTCTTCACAAAGTTCTAACATACGCAATTCAATTACCTTTGCGAAAGTTCCAGAAATTTCTAACTGTAACTCCAAAAGCGGCAACAAAATTCTAGATCAAATTGAAGATAGAGACTTCAACAACGACAAATATTGATTTTTGACAAAATTCCATATCATTTCTAAATGTTACTCCAAACTCACAAACATTGTCGTGGATAATCGCTTGCGAGGTGCGTCGGTGATCACCGAAAATATCGATATCAATAACTCCTTCTGAATTACCAATAGATATTGATTTCCATTAGAATCTCAGATGGTAGTATCGTCACTGATCACCAACGAAATTTCTGTTAGTGATTATTTGCTCTATTATTTTTTAATTATAAATATCGAAAAAGCATTCTTAGAGATTTTTCCGAAGATCTCCAAGTCGTTTGAGTCACCTCTAAGAATAATTATATCCCTTTGTTAAGAAGATTAATAATGAAATTCCACACAGCTCGAGATTTGGTTTGCCCTTCCAGTAATTCCACCACCATCAAAAAAATTATAAATTTGATTTGAATTTTCAAATATGGGATGACTTTCCCATACGAGAGTAAAGATATAAATTAAATCTCTCAAAGAATATTGACAATGCACTCTCAAGACTTTAGTTTCAGTAGTTTGTATTTGAAGGCGCAATTGTCAACAATAAAATTAGATAAAGAGTTCATAATTCGTTCAAGAAAATTCTTCGGTAATTAAATAACGATTAAATTATAATGCGAATGACTTTTCAGTTAATAATTTTAAACACATAAAGGTTTAATAAATTTAATTTATCGAAGAAAAAATCATTAATAAATATAAAAAATTAAATACTAACAGAAAATTTAATAGGAAATGAATAAGTAATTAAAATATTAATTTTCCATTGATAATATAATAAATAAAAAGATATTTGAATTTAACCGTCAGTAGCTTATAAAAATTATAAAAAGAATAAATTTTATGTAGAGTGATCAAGTGTCGTCGGTGGTTGCTGACTTTACCGATGACATTTTGATTGATAATTGTTGTCGAGGTGTGTCGGTGATCTCCAGCGATATTGATATCAGTAATTCCGTTCGAATCACCAACATATATTGATTTTTATTAAAATATTCAATATTTTACTACCGTTAATCTCAATTATCGAAATAAAAGAAGTTTAATTTATTATTTTTGACACATTTTGCAACCTAATGAATTTTTAAATTTCTTGCAAAAATACATAGATATTCCTCCAACGGTGATGTAACCCAAAAGAAAATGGGATATTGACGAATTACTTTGTTTGACTGCTAGAAATTGTGGTTCAGGAATTATAATCTGAATCAAAATAATTTCTCATTTCCTTTTCAGTATATTGTTGTTTGGAACCTTTCTTAAATTTGAACATCAAATTGAGTCACGTGAGTGGTCTCCATAGTCTCTATTTTGGCATGCTTGTATGTTACTTATGTCTAAAATTAAAAGTAACTTAATTGTATAGAACAAATTAATGTGTGACATATTTTAATCCCAAATTTGTATTAAATCTTTCTTCTTAATGTTTTTTGTACTATTCAATTTATGTCAAAATGTAAAGTCAAGCAACTATTTGAAAATATTATATGAGCAAATTAACTAAATTTTAATAGCAAGTCGAATTTAATTTTAGATAATTTTTATTTTGGACGTATTTAGATACTGTAAACTTTTTTTTTCAATTATGAATAAAAATAATTACTTATTTTAACAACAAGATATATGAATTAATTTTTAAATAAATAACTTACCTTTAATAACAACAAAACTATTTATTTTATTACTCAATTAACTTTTAAACTTAGTCAAACATGCACAATATCGCATGTCTAATGCTCGAAAAAAATTCACCCACTAGTATAACTATCTTGGAGAATTGAAGACTAGAAACAAATCAAAATAATTAAAAAGAGAGTTGTCTTAAAAGTTCGAATTATATTTTTATACTTATTTTGACACACTTTGAAGCCTCTAAACAACAAAAATCAAACCTCAAAGGTTTCAGCTAAAAGATGGTATTTAGGGACAAAAGGAGATGTCACATGTTATGTTTTGAAAAGGATAGCCTTCTCATTTTTCTAGAATTTTAACAATAATGGAATAATTTTATAGTTTATTAATCCTAAGTACTTCTAATTATTATTTTTGGTGGGACATCCATGTTCCTTAAAGTTCTGGATTCTTCTTGTAATGGTACAAACTACCTTATACACTAAAGAAAGATGGTATTAAGTGATTGGCTTTTAAAGATTATTATATGGTTCGGAGCTTTTAAGGTTAAATAATGCAATAAAGTAATAAATATTGCAATGACCATCTTAAAAACATCCAAAGCTCAAGTCGAGCAAATGCGGCAAATTACACATAATCAGATATGAGATCGAGAGACTCAAGCACCAAAACCAACACGACTTGAAAGAGTTCAATAAATAGTGCATAACTCGATTTTCTCACACAACAAATCTAGTCTAACATAATCATGTTCGTTAAACTTTTGATAAGTGCATTCAAAACACAAGACAATAAAATTAAAATACATCGAAACTTTCGAGTCAATAATATTTGACCTAATTACTTGATTTAAAAGACATACTTTCATCAAGTCAACAATCAGAACATAGTACCCTACAAACATGCTCAGGTAGAAGGAAAAAACGAAGTATTTTTTTTTTCGGGAAAGCATAGCTTCGATTAATCGAAAGAAAGAGAGAGTGATGTAATTTCAACATTTGTAAGAATCAGAGGGTGGAAGTTCGATTTTTACCTTTGGTATGGAAGAGACTCTTTACAAGTGCAATTAAAAAGCAAACTCTTAACCATATTCCACTTATACACATCTTATGATTTACATTTTAGACCACATTACGGGAGTGGAAGGGGCAGTAAAGGTTGGATTCAACCATTTTTGATCCAAAAAAAAAAACATAGCATTTTCTCCTCTTTCATAGAAAATTCACATTTTTGACTCTTCAATTACTTTTCCAAGTTGAACACCGAATTTCATGTAACATTTATTTTTAATTCCTCAAATTCTTTGATCAAATTCATGTAATAATGGAAACAAAATCTTCTCCACGAATTCCTCACACAACATTAACAATCGAAGAAGAAACAAGAATCCAAGAAACCTTATCGTTTCTGATTCTGTTATCGGAACGAATCCGACAAGCCGTCGATGAAGCCAGATTATTCAAGTTCGATTGTTCCGAGGTTGGCAATAAAGTTGATGTCATAAGTCAGATGCTCCGGTCCGCCGTCCGTCTAGCGACCTCCGGAAGTGGCGCCGTCTTCTACGACCGCCCCCTCCGCCGCATAGCTGTCGATGTCACCAAGAATCTTGAAAAAGCACTGACCCTTGTCCAGAAGTGCAGGCGGCGCAACTTCCTCTGCCGGGTTGTCACCATCGTCTCCGCCGCGGATTTTCGCAAGCTTTACGCCCTCCTTGACTCCTCCGTCGCTGACATGAAATGGGTCCTTAGTATCTGCGACGGCAGCGGTGGAGGTATTGATCTCACTTTACCCCCCATTGCTAGTAACGACCCCATTGTTTCATGGGTTTGGTCTTTTATTGCTTCATTACACATGGGTCAATTACAAGATAAAGTCGAGGCTGCTAATGAACTGACTTCTTTAGCAAAAGATAATGATAGAAACAAACAAATAATTGTAGAGGAAGGCGGGATTCCGCCATTGTCGAAGCTTTTGAAGGATAATTCATCGCTGGAAGCTCAAATCGCAGCCGTTACTGTACTTTATAATTTAGCAAATTCCGAGGAAAGGGTCCAAAGAATAATTGTTGATTTGGGGATTCCGATTATTGTCCAAGTTTTAGGGGATTCTCCAATTAGTGTTCAAATAAGGGTAGCAAATTTGGTGGCTACAATGGCAAAGTATTCCCCACTTGCTCAAGATGATTTTGCAAGGGAGAATGTGAACAGGCCACTTGTGACATTGTTGTCATTTGATATATTCCCGGACGATCCAATGATCAGAGTCGGAAAACAGACTTTCCATTCGATCATGCAGATTAACAAGGAGATGGAGAAGAATTTGTATAGGCCGGGGTCCTCGGTGGGGAGTAGTAAGGTAGGGGAATAATAGGAGGGAGAGAGAGAGTGAGAAGCCGGAGGTTAAGCTCGAGTTGAAAATAAGTTGTGCTGAGGCATTATGGATGCTTGCTCGAGGGAGCGTAGCTAATAGTAGGAGAATAACAGAGACGAAAGGGTTGCTTTGTTTGGCTAAGCTTGTTGAAACCGAGCATGGAGAATTGCAGCGTAATTGTATGATGGCAATATTGGAGATAACGGCTGCAGCTGAATCCAATGCCGACCTCAGAAGGGCAGCTTTCAAGACGAATTCACCTGCTGCTAAAGCAGTTGTGGATCAGCTACTGAGGTTGATTCAAGAGTCTGACAACTTGTGGTTGCGAATTCCAGCTATAAGGGCAATAGGTTCGTTAGCTAGAATGTTTCCGGCACGGGAAACGAGGATCCTGCGGCCATTGGTTGAGCAACTTAGTCACGGGAATCAGGACGTGGCTGCAGAAGCTGCCAGTTCACTTGGGAAGTTCGCTTGTCCTGATAATTTTCTGTGCAAGGAGCATTGCAAGTCGATTATCGAATTTAAAGGTGTTCCACCTCTACTAAGACTATTGAGGGGCAACGAATGGGCACAGTTGCACGGATTGATTCTTCTCTGTTACCTTGGATTGCACGCTGGAAAGAGTGAGGCTTTGGAACAAGCACGGGTTTTGAATGTTCTCGAGGGGGCTGATCGCACATTAATTGCTCAACATCCTGAATTGAAAGAGTTGATATCTAAAGCAATGTACCATCTAAATGTGTATCACTCGGGTGTGCTTCCTCAAAGGCAGTCTTACGCCCCTTAAATACGCCATGGACCTAGCTATTACTGGAATGCAATACATAGAAAGCTGGGATGTCGTTGATCAGACGATAACAGGTGCTTGTTCAGAGGAGAGGGCACGGCCACAGGGACGGGGACGGATGGATTCTGATTAATGAATAACCAATTGATTTTTCGTGTGGTATCCTTGAAAATTTCTATTTCGTAGCATAAAAACAGTTCCATTTATTCTTGTATAGCCATTGTTTAATTGTATATATTCTTGTATAGCCATTGGTTAATTGTGGGTCGTAAACATAGTGTAACCATTTCTGCAGATTTAGTGCTTTGGTGTTGTTTGGCTTGCTATTTGATGTAGTTTTGCACTTTTAAGTGGGAAATTGGCGCAAATGGTCCCTAACGTATCACGTTAGTGCGCAAATGGTCCCTAATCTTTCATTTTTGGCACAATGGTCTCTAACCTATCTATTTAGGTGCGGAAATGATCTTTGTGGACGAATTCCGTTTAATAATGCCGTTAGTTGCGCGAGTGAGGTCAATTCTCTTATTTTTTTTGTCTCTAATTGCGCCGCGCGGGGGGGGGGTTGGTTGTAAAAATGTCAAGGCACGTTTCATTTCTCTCTTTCATCAACCTCTCTTCCTCCTGTCAACACTACGTACACTTACCCGCCAATATATATACAGAAGTTCCAATATTAACAGAAAACATTATTGCGGAACTTAGAAAAGAAAATGGACAACAACATTTGTCGATGTGGGCTGCCTTTGGAGCTGAAGACATCATGGACAGATCTGAATCCTCGTAGACGTTTTCTTGCTTGCCAGCGAAGACGAGTGAGCTGCTGTTTGAGATTTGTTTCTGGTAAAGGATTATCCACAAAATTTTTTGATCTTTGAAAATAGTTGACTTATTTTTGTGATATGTACAGGAAGTAGGTGGTTGTGGGTTGTTTGTGTGGTGTGACCCACCCACTTGCCCCCCACTTGCCCCAAATATAAGGATACAATGCCCGAATTGCTAAATTCCAACAGCAGACTGTGAGAAGAAAACATGTTCCTAAAGAACAAGAACAACTAATTTCCTTTGAAGATTTGGTTTGTGGGTTTTATTTGCGGAGTTGTTGTTATGTGGATTAAGGGTTAAAGGTCTGTAATGTATTTGTAATTTGTATGTACACTTATGTTATGAATAAAAAGAAATATTTTTATATTCTGTTCTTGAAATTGACCTAGAGTACAGCGAAATTAGTCCAATTCTAGGTCTGATATTGGCGCAAATGGTCCGAAACCTTTGTTAGTAGTGGCGCAAATGATCCAAAACGTTTGGCATTGGTTGCGTAAATGGTCCCTAACTTGTACTTGTTAGTAACTGGTATGAAATTGGTCCCTAATGTATTGGTACAAGGTGCACTAATGGTTCCTAACCTATTGGTTAAGGTGCACAAATAGTCTCTAACGTATTGAAATGAATCACGCGTGGAACACCTAGTCACACCTAGTCCTAGGGATGGCAATTTAACTCGCGACCCGCCCCACCCCGTCTTGTCCCGTCCCGTCCCATCCCATCCCATCCCATCCCATCTTAGGTTGACCCGCCCCGGATAACCGGGTCCACGGGACGAGTCTGGGGCAAATAAGTCCGCCCGCCCGCCCGCCCCCCTACCCTACCCTATTGGCTATTGCTTTAGATTTTTTTTAAACAATCATAAAGTTAAAATTTGATAAACAAATATAGCAGAAATGGATATTCGAACCCAGGTAACACATGCCACACCACAACATTGATATAGTTCTTTTTTGTTTATTAATATTTTATAATAAATTCATCTATTCTCATTACTTATTAGTGATTAGTCATTTCAATCAAATATCTAACCTACTACCCTACAGCACTAGTGCACTACCCTACAACACTCAGCACTCAGTGGATTCATTTCTTTTTTCTTTTTTTTTTATCGAAACAGCATATTTCATTTCTTCTTCAACCTTTCTCTCATTGTCTTTCTTCTCAGCGCCGACAGCTTGTGTGTTTCTTTACTACTTCATTCTTCATATCTCACTCAACCACAAAATATAAATCATATTCGAAAATTGAAAAAGTGAATCATTTGAACCGGCGACCTCCCTCTAATCGATTCCGAACCGTCGTCGCCTTCGATCTGCCGCCGCGCCGTCGCCAGTCGCGTGATGTAGAAACTGTGAATCTGGGTTTTAACTTTGAAGGTTTGGCTGCTTTCTTTGATTCTTTATGCGAAAATATACATTATTTAAAAAAACTTGGGATATTTTAATGTTGTAAGAAAAACATATGTATGTTGTAATGTTTATATGCGTGTATTATTCAAACCCATTGCCTATATCAGTACTCACTATTCAGTTGCAGTGTCGCACCCTCCAAAGATCCAACATAATTTTTTTAAAAATAATGATAATAATAGGGACAATGGCGGGGCAATGGAGACACCCCGACCCGCCCCACACCCCACCCCACCCCACCCCACCAATTGGCGGGTCTAGGGACAGGGCGCCCCTAATGTTTGGCTTGGCGGGCGAGGCGGGGCGGGGTAAGCATAACCCGCCCCATTGTCATCCCTACCTAGTCGTGCAACTCAAACAACCATGCCAACACTCAGAAAACTAAACATTCAACATCCAAAACATGAAAAAAAAAAAAAAAAAAAAAAAACAACAAGCACATGAATAACCAAAACTTGGCAATGTAGCAATGTACACTTGTACAACCAAAACAAGTTAAACAGCGAGGTGTTCATTGTTAATCAAAAAACTATATAAAATGCCCAGTTTATCTAAACAACTGCATCATCAGTTCCTTCTCTTCCTTGTGGTTCTTTGCATGTTCTTTTGTTGTGTCTCTCCTTGCACACTTTTGACATTTCATTATCATCCCGCTTCTTCTAACTTTGCTTGATGATGATTGTACTTCATCTGGCTCTCTTCGCCTTGCTTTCTTTAGACGACCAGGCATCTTCTTGATCGGTGGTGGTGCCAACGGATGTTGACCAGGGTTCGGCCATAGCTCTGGGCCTATCATGGGACATATAGATGGTGAATATGTCTTCAAGTAAACATCCTTCTTGTAGCAGTCGCTAACATACAACATCAAATCACTCGACATTTCACTTGATTCCAAGCTACAAATCACGTAGCCACATGGCACCCCAGATAGTTGCCAACTCCGACAAGAGCATGTCTTCACCACGAGGTCCACTGCGTTGATGTGACCAGAGTAGCTGTTCCTGACTTCAAACCTTTTGTCTTCCGAGCAAGTTGCGTGAAGATACCTATGTTTATGAGAAAAAGTGTGGACATTGATGGATTCAAATAACATAATTAAATGAACTAGAAAAATTTTACAGTGATGGATTCATACTAAATAGCTTTTCTATTTTTGTCAATGATCTTCATAATTCGGGGCCCGACATCTGTTTTCCATTTAGTAGCCTCTTCTTTTTTATTCACCATTCTAATCATCAAATTAAATCTGATTTGTTCCAACATAGATAGGATTGGCTTCTCCCGCGCGTTGACAATGGAACTGTTGAAGGCTTCACATAAATTATTTAGTAGAATATCGCATTTGCTTGATTCTCTAAAGTGAGATCTCGACCACTGAAATGCTGGCTTCGCATCTAGCCATTCATATGCCTCGTTGTTCAATTCTTTCATGGCCTCCATTTTCTTTTGCCACATTGGCACAATTGTGGCTCGGGCTGCATTCCACAATGTATGCTTTAACACCATTCCCTTGTGAATCAATTTGAAATTATTGTACAGGTGTCGAACACAAGTTCTGTGTTTACTTTCCTCGAACAATGTTCTTACTAATTGCATCAAGCCCATCTGCTTGTCTGAAATGTATGTCTACTCGTAAGGGTTGCTAATCTTCAAATCAAACCTCAGCAAACTCAAAAACCAAGTCCAATTTTCCCCGTTCTCCGTATCGACTATAGCATATGCTATCGGAAACATTACATTGTTCCCAACTGCACTCAAAAGTTGCCCACCGTACTCGACTTCAAAAAATAGCTATCTAACTCTATAACTTTTCTGCAACCACCTAAGTATCCTAACTTGCACGCGGCCAAGCATACATAAAGTCGCTTGAATTCCTGCCCATTCCTCTCCAACACCACAGTGCTGCTAACGTTTGTTGCCTTCAGTTCTTCACAATAATCATGCAGCAACTTATATTGATCTAGGATGCTCCCCCTTATTTGATCCAAGCACTTGCTTCTCGTCCGGTAAAAGGTCCATTTGGAGATGTCCACGTTGCAATCTTGCTTAACTGTATCCCGAAAGCCTCTATCAGGGTCACTTCTGAACGACGAGGCATATTTTTTGGCCATATACGTCGAACTAACCCTCATATTGTTGAACGCGGATGGGCAAGTATGATCATCGGTGAAAGTTTTTATTTCAAAACTTGTTTTGTCACTCCGAACTGTTGCGTACAGCACGAATGGACACCCCAAATGCTTGCAAATAGCTCTAAATCTCTGCTTGTCGTTCTTTTTCCATCTTAGTGCTCTAGTGTTGATCACATAATAGTTTTTAACTGCCTCGATCAATGTCCGCTTTGTTTCGAAGACAAGACCTGCAAGGAATGAGCAAATGTTTTTAACAAATTTTACAAATTTCAGTTCCCTCAATGCATTACAACTATGTTGTACCTGTTTTGAATTGTGAATTGCTCATATCGACTTTAGCATTGAATTCAAACTCCCTAGTTCTCTTGGTACTACGTAATTCTCCATCGCTTCCCAGACTTTCGAGATCATCGAAATCACCATAATCCGTATCAGTTTCTTCTCATGTTTCGCCATGCAAGTCGCCTAAACCTATGTCGATATTCACATTCGAAGTTGCAGTCCCTGACTTTCATGTTCGTTACCCTCATTGGTCTCATAGTCCGAGTCCACGAGATTGTCATTTTTATTTGCAGCAATGTGGTCAGAAGGTTCTGATCCTCTACTCACATTGCCATGGTCTTATGCTGGTCGTCCACTTACATTGCCCTGGTCATCACATTGCGACCTTAACTCTTTGTGTTCTAATCGGTGAACGAACGAATCTATCAAGTCTTCATCCCACTGCCCTCTGCAAACACCATCAAATAATTCTTCCCAATTTACACCAGCCCATTCCTGCTCTTCACTTTGTGGCACATAAGCATCTTGACTTTCTTGATCAAGTGGAGGCTCTTCACCACTAAGGGGCTGACTTTCAGGCTGCGTAATCTTCTCCAAATCAGGCTCCCTGATACTATCCGACTCTAAAATCTCTTCAATTACTACACTGGTCTTCCATTTCATGGTTGGTGAGTCCCAAGACAACACAAATGTTTGAGCAAAAGGAACCAAGTACACTTTCAACAACTTAGAGCTGCCTATCCCATCCAACATTTTCTTCACATTCTCTATATTCTTAATTCTAATCAACCCATTTAATAGGAACATCCTTTCCCTCCTGTATAAAACTCCAATGGGTAATTTGTAGCCAAGATATATCATAAATCTAGCAACCTTATCCACCGTCAACTTTTTAAAGTCGTCAACCTCAACAAAGTCTATATATTCCACCTTACCATGCTCATATTTCAAATTATTAGGCTTCACAAAAAATCTGCCACCATAATGCCACGCAATGGTGAACTGGTTGGTGTTTTCTCCTACAAGAATAAACACAATATTGTCAGTTTCTTAGTCAAGTCACACACAATATAAAGCACGTCATGCAGTAAAGGACAAAGTATCATTATACAACTCTAATATGACCCCACACTATATAAACAATATTTACAATTGATGGAGTGGAGTGCAAACACATGCAAAGCAAATAAAAATTTTTGAACTCCATAGCGAGGAGTCGCCTTTAAACCATAATTTTTGAATTTCAGACAAATGATTTCATCTGGGCAAAATAATTACCATACACTGGCGCCGGATGTTGTCCTCTTAGTCGTACAACCATTTTGTCTCAACTCACAATACCCTTATTTCTCGAAATTTTTTTGCTTCACACCCCTCAAATCACGTTCATATGGCGTTTTTTTCACATTTCGTAACGACACAAAACAAAAAATTGCAATTGGGTCATTGCATAGACAGTTTATCACACTAGCCACACCCAAATCACCTCTGAACCACTTTGAGTTCTTCATATTCACATCAATAAAGAACTTCCCCTCCCTCCCTCTTTTCACGCACTTTCTATCGATTTATTTTGAGTGACTTTTCGTTTCTGAAGAGGAAGAGAGGTTGATGAAAGAGAGAAATGAAATGTACCTTAACATTTTTATCCCCCATTAAAGACAAAAAAATAAGAGAATTGACCTCACTCACGCAACTAACGACAATATTAAACAAAATCCGTCCACAAAGACCATTTCCACACCTAAATAGATAGGTTAGAGACCATTGTGCCAAAAATAAAAGGTTAGGGACCATTTGCGCACTAACGTGATACGTTAGAGACCATTTGCGCCAATTTCCCCTTTTAAGTTTTTGTCACACCTTGTCTGTCCACCAAAATTTATACATCAATAACACATTGAACAAAAACAACCGTGGCTTTATCGTACTACAAATGAAGAGAGATTGCAAGACTGAGAATTACATTATATTACAAAATCTGCAACTAAACAACAATCAATACAAGAAACGGGTATAAAACTATATCTTACATTCCTTCTAATATCAAAATTTCTATTACAAAGAGAAGGTTCAACAGTAAAACCATAACAGCTGACGAAAAACAGCTTATTGACAAATGAAAGAACACACGCCTATGAGTTTCAACGGATTGAAGGTAAAGCACGCCAATTGTCAGCCAGATGGATTGCTCTATCACGAGAAGTTGCTGACAATTGTTGAACTATAACATTTTTTACATGAGCGGCAGCAGTCTCACCAGCTCGCGTGGCGAGCTCCAGGTATACCACCGCCTTCATCATCTCCCCTTCCTGTCCAAGAGCATGTTTGGCTAAGACTAAAAAGATGTACTAGTACAATATATAAAAGTAAGTAAAGATTTACTTTCTACAAAAGTAAGTTTGTGCCAAAAAAGTAACTTTGAAACGCGTTTGAGATAAAAAGTAAATTAAAAGTTACTTTCAAGTATAGCCACATGTGTTCATAGCATCAGAGACTTCATCAGTTTTTCACGCCACTCCTTCAACTTCAATGTACTGAACATATCTTGTATACACTGTTTTACCTAGTAAATTCTTAAAAACAAAAACAGAGAACTTATCTTTCACACGTCTTTAATTTCTGCAAGTTCTAACTCAAGCAAAAATGTGGACACATAAGCATCTATCTGTTATAATATGAAAGAATGGGATAATTTTGTAACGTACAGAAAAGAGACCCAAACCATGCTCGAACTGGGCTTTGCTATGACCACGATCAGCTGCATTCTTCATCCATTTCCTTGCCAATCTATGTGACTGGACCAGCCCCTCGCCAAAAGAGTAGCACAAGGAGGTATTATACATAGCACGCACATACCCACCTTCTGCAGCACGTAGATACCATCGAGCCTGTCAAGATTAGAATTTAGATATTCATAAGTGTGAAAGTTATGATAGGAATCCATCATCGAAAGAACAACATGCTATCAAAAGTTATTACAAAATGAATGGCCTTAACGATCTTAATCAGTGGTGGAGCCAGACATTTTGAGTTAGGAGATCCCATACTAACATGTAAAAAATTTGAAACAACATAATAGTGATGGATTTTTTTTTTCAAACATTCCTTACTAATTCTCAACTTTATTTCATTTATACGATATACTATACACAAACAGATAAACAAATTCACTCGCACTATTGTTTGATCTGATTTCGCATCAATATGTGCAATGTCTAAAATAAGACCACAAAAAAAAAAAAAAAACAAATATCAAACTCTTATTGTTCACGTTGCCTTCTACAACATTATCCTCGAAAATAGAAAGACCCTTGTATGCAAATGAAATTAAATATCACTCAAACTCAAAAGGAAAAAAAATCAATTCAACACGATAAGCATTCACAAATCAATTAACAAGAGTAAGAAAAGCTGTGTAACAACATTATACCGCTTCTTGGAGGTTTTGGTCCAGGCCACGACCTTGATGCAAACAAAGAGCAAGTTGGTACTGCGCTCGAACGTGTCCAGCAACTGAAGCTTGATATAACCAAGCAATTGCCTCTTTGGCATTAGGCGGATCAGCTGCACAATTACATAGCTCAGGATGATATAATAGAAGAAGGTACTACACAATATTATAACCATTCATTACAAAACCATGAATGTTCGTGCTTATTTGAGTTCATAATTATCAGTTATCTTCATCTCATTTTGTCACTCATTAGGAGCTCTATCTTATTGAGGAGAACAATCGTTACCATGTCTGGTAAAGGATGCAAGGAACAGATATCCAAAATTAATCAATCAGTTCAACTAAATTACCTTTTTAAGTGCCTCGATGTAGATTCTTATCTTCACTCGTGTTCCCCAGTAGCCCAAAATGGAAAATTAGACACTGACAATGGTCAGAAGTTACATCATTTTTACCAGATCTGCTGATGGATATGACAATTTTTTTTTCTCCTCGAGTTTTATAAACCCACATTCTATTGACAAATCCAAAAACAGGGCACTTATTCGAGTGAATAGCCTACACAACAGATATATAGTACATGTATTTTCTTTAAATGTATAGCAAAGGAGCAACAGGAACAACATGATTGATCACTTTTCTTTAGTTGTTTTTTAACTCAGTCTATAAGCTTAAGCTGCTAAGCACTTGACTGGAAATTTGTGTTCAAAGGAAAACTGGACAGTTCGTCATTCTATGGTAGTCATTCTTAATGTTTATGGCACATAGACGACGAGTCAGCACTAAAAGATGTTACCTCAGCAAAGGCTTATGAATCGAGGCATGTAAACGATGTTATTAGCTGCTTACACAGAAAGATTAATTAACTTATCATAGATAAAATAATGTTAGCAAAGACCCATTGAATAAATACATACACAATAGTATTGACCGCTCGGGAAGGATTTCCCCCAGCGGAGACCTGCTCAAATTTTATACAATCTTTATGATATTACTACACTCCAGATTGTAATCAAATGTGACATAGGTACAGCAAAGGGGAAAACATGAAAAACAATTAGCATAAACAAAATTTTGAAAGGACTAGGATCTTATTTCTTCGAAGTCCATGAAATTGGACCTTCTATTCCAATTGTTCCTTTTTGACAGGCATCGAGATGAAATACTTGCGAGATGTAACCCCAGTTCGGAATCGCTAGTGAATCATATTTCCGACAGGTCAATTATAAAAACTGTCCACAAAACAGAAACAATAGAATTCCATTCAAAGAACTTAATTTGTTATTCCTAATTCTAAGCAGAGCCTGATAACTCAACTTTCATCACGATCTAAACCAGCCCACTTCGGATTAACTCAAAATTGACAAGCGTGTCGCATATAAAACACGAGTACATTAAATTAAACGAAAATAAGTAAAAGCTAAAATATATTTAAAAAAAAAAAAAAGCACTTACCTTGCAAGTACGAAATACCCAAATTGCACTGGCCAGCAGGATTACCAAGCTCAGCTGCCTTTCTATACCATTCAATACCCTCTTCTTTTTTCCCCATTTCCCAATAAATCAATCCGGCGTCCACCATAGCCATCGTGGACCCACGCGCCGCCCCCTTTAAGAAGGAATCCAAGGCCTTGCTCAAATTGGGCTTCACTCCTCCGCGGCCGTGCTTGAACCGCTTGCCCCACTTCAAGAACAGCATGGCCTCCCTCAACGGCCGGAGCGCGTCCCTCCACGCTCTGCATACCAGAGACGCCGACTGCAAGTTGGGCAGCGAGAATGATGCCGCGATTCGGGCTAAAACATCGTAAGGGAGCGAAGAAAAATCTGGGTCCTTACACTTCGATGTCGATGAAAACGAGGACGATGAAGAGCTAGATGATTTTGAAGTGAAATTGAGTTGATGGATTTTGGGATCTTTCGTAAATTTTTTGTGGGGTTTATTGATGAAAGGGAGGGCAGTGAATTGAGGGCTGCCGGATTTGTATGGCCATGTTGTTTGCTTCATGGCGGTGGAACTGGTGGTGCTGGGCGGCGCCGGAGGAGTAGGAGTAGGAGTAGCCAGTAGGAGGGGGCATGTCAATTTTCAATTTGAAACGTACCAACAAATTTAATGTCATGACGTATCACATTTTGTGCGTGGGGGATGTTCGCCGATGTCATCAAGCTGCAGGTGGTAGTTGTTCTAGAATCTTTTTCATCTATGTATAGTTTTAGGGAAAATTACATTTTGTGTCCTCAATTTATTTGAAATATAGAAAGTAAGTTCATAATCTTCAATTTATAGCAACTTTGTTTACAATTTGTCTAGTCTTTCAAATTTATTGCACGAGTCTCCAATGACCGAAGTTGTTAATTTGATCGTTAAAGAGTCATTAACAAGTCATCATTGTCCTTCTCTATTTTTGAACGAATTAAATTCTTCTTGAATTGTCATTACCAAGTTTCTTTGCTTTCCTTGCAACATCAATAACATTTGTCAATATTTCAACATTTTCTTGATTCTTCTATGTCATTTGTATTCAAAATTTAAAAATGGGATAGCTTTGAATGTAATTAGAATTACTAGTTTTTAAATATTTTCCATCTCCAATGCCATTTTTATTTCAACTTTTTATGTGTCATGTTGAACAAGAAAATTATATGGAGGAGTACGGAGTTTAGTGGGATTGCCTTTCATGCAATTGATGTTGTTGTCTTTTTTGCCATGCTCGTCGACCCTCTTGTTGTTGTTAATGTTATTTTGTTTATAATTGTTTGTTCGCTTTTAGTTTGGAAGGTACGACTAGGAATTGGAGTGTGGATTGTTGGTAAGGGATAGATGGGCGTGTTGGGCTGGGATAGAGTTTGGGATTGCGCAAGGGGTGGTGTGCTTTTGCAGGGAGGGTTGTTATTTCTATCTTTCTTAAGTGTTTAATAGAAAAAAACCAGTCACGTGATGTGTAAACACCTTTTTAACCATAAAATGAATGATTTCAATTTCTTGGGGACAAAATATTACAAGATTGAAAAGTTAGAAACATATTTGCTCTATTTTGAATTGTTCGAGAACTCTAGCAAAAATTTCCTTTTATCACTTTATTAAAAAAAAAAAAAATTACCTTTATTCAATTACTTTTTTTTGTATAACTTTAAGAAAATCATATCTTATAATATTATTTTATATTAAATTTTATGTGTACATTTATATTCTACTAAATAAATTTGTGTTGGGAGCGACCTGCACTAAGAAAAAGGGGCAAATAAAAGAAAAATTGATAGTTTATTTTGGAGATAGCATAATTGTTGTGGTACGATGCCTAATTTAGAATGACTTGTGAGTGAAAAGGAACAAAATTGGAAGGGCGGGATTGTACTGTAGTTCGATATTTTTTAAAAAAAATTAAATTTTGAAGTACATAATAATTTTTTTTTTTAAGTACAGTTCCATTTTGAAGTGCGCACCTCAAAAATCTTGACTTGATCCATATAAATAAGACAATAAAAAAATCTTAAATATATTTCTTCTTTTTCATCAATTAGTATAAGTTAGTAGTTAGAAGGTCATATTCGAAGTTGAAATAAAGTAATTTCTTTTAACAAATTTTAGGTTATCAAAATTGACATTTTGATTGTGCTCATTAATTTTTTTCTCATTTTTATAAGAAAAGGTTACTTATTTCAATCCTAAAAAAAAGAGAGCACCATTGAAAATTGAAATAAATATTTTATTTATTAATTTTGACAGCTGACAATTTGCATAATAGGATTCAGGGTTAATTTCATCAACGATCACTGAAGTTATCTTAAAATTATAAAATAGTCATCAAGTTCAAAAATTTAAGTAATGATCACTGAAGTTATAAATCTTTTCACTAATGGTCATTCTATTAAAATTTTAATTTAAAATGGTGATGGCATTTATTTATTACATTGCAGTCTATGTACTTTATATACTATTCACTTTAGTCCCTATATTTCAATTAAGTCCTTCAAAAATAGCATCTTAGGTCTTTAATCTGTTATATATTTACACTTTGGTCCTCAAATTTTTAATTATCTTTCAGTTAAGTCCTCCAAAGATTGCATCTTAGGTCCTTCAACTTTTTATATTTTACACGTTGGTCCTCAAAATTTTAATTATCTTTCAGTTAAGTCCTCTAAAAATTGTATATTAGGTCCTTCAACTTTATACATCTTCAAACTTGGGTCCCTAAATATTTGATTTTAGTAGCCAAAATAAGTACAATTTTAGTGATCAAAATAAGTGTACTTTCAATAAATTCTTAACTTTACACTCAAATTTTCACCTAAACGAACAAAATAATATAATTAAATAATAAACTATTTAATGGTCAAAATAAGTGTAAAATTCTCACTTATCACTTAGAGTTGACCACTAAAAGTAGACATTTTAGTGGTCAGACCCTATAATATTATTTTGTTCGTTTATGTGAAAATTCGAGTGTAAAGTTAAGGATTTAATTGAAAGTCATTTATTTGGACCACTAAAATTACACTTAATTTTGCAACTAAAATCAAAGATTTGAGGGATCAAAGTTTGAAGATGTATAAAGTTGAAAGACCTAAGATGCAATTTTTTAGAGGACTTAACTAAAGATAATTAAAAATTTGGAGACCAAATTATAAAGATATAAAAAGTTGAAGGACCTAACTAGCAATTTTAGAGGACTTAACTGAAAGATAATTAAAATTTTAGAGACCAAAGTGTAAATATGTAAAAAGTTGAAGGATAGGCCAAAGATGCACTTTTTATAGGACTTAACTGAAAGATAATTAAAAATTTAGGGACCAAAGTGTAAAGATGTAAAAGATTAATGACTTAAGATTCAATTTTTGAAGAACTTAATTAAAATATAGGAACTAAATTGAATATTATATAAAGTACATGACTACTATGCAATAAATAAATACCAAATCATCATGCCACATCATCATTTTAAATTAAAATTTTAATAGAGTGATCATTAGTGAAATGATTTCTAACTTTAGTGACCACTACTGAAACTTTTGAACTTCAGTAACTATTTTGTAATTTGAAGGTAATTTTAATGACCGTCGGTGAAATTAACCCTAGGATTCATGGTATAAAAATGTGATTTTGAAAATGTGTCACAAAATAAAATTTATAACATCTGTGGAGTAAAGAGTTTTGTTTCATGGGACTTTTTAAATGGCCTATTGTTTTTAATCTTGTGATAGTTAACACTTATTACGAAATATAGTTAAATTTTCACTTGAACAAGTTCAACTAGTTTGGATAGTTAAACTCTTCATTTAACCAACTAGTCTAACTCGATGAGTTAATGCGAAATCTCTTTATATATTAATTATTCTTATTATTCTCATTTCTTATTTTGTTGTCATATATATATACAAAATTCTAAAGCTAAAATATATATATATAAAAATAAAGAAGAGGGTTTATGAAATTTTTTAATTAAAAGCTTCTTGAGAATTATGTCTTTGAATGAGTAATCAACGAGAAGGGCAATTTTAAATTATAAAAAATTCAAATGATGACCTATATCCTCGAACTGTTATTGGAACCCAAGATCGGAGAGTTGCACGAGTGTAGTAATTAAGATTCTTCGATGGCAGACACGTGATTGCAGAGAGAAACCTGAAACACAAATACTTGTGCGCTTATAGTCAATCCCGACTATCTACTTGTCTCGAGCCTAGAGGTACACTTCACCCCCTACACCGCACCATGTCCAAACAAAACAATTGGTGCACAAAGAACCATCTCATCAAATATCTCCACCATATCTATTACGAATTGGGTTGTCTTTCTAGCTCCTTGTGTAACACAATGTCACGATTTGTCATTATAGGCCCTATATATATGACTTCATCTCCTTCCTATTTCTACATTGATAATAGTGATGACAACGAGGCAGATCGACCTGATCCAAATTCGTCCTGCAATAATTGTAGGAGATCCAAATCTGCCTCCGCGATCCGCCATTTTACGGGGCGGATCGGATACGGATGGAGGCGGATCAGAGCCCTGATCCGTATACCGATCCTTTTTTTTTTTTTTGAACATTTATAAAATTTAAAATATATTGAAATAAGCTTTACTACTATACTATAGAATCTAAACAACATTTTAAAATACATTTGAGATCTTAGACCCACTATGGAAAGCTCTCAAACTAACTACCAAAAGTTACACTAAATATTGTAGGCTTTAGGAATTAAGAAATTAGAAATTGCAATTGCAACCCTTGCCCAAAATTTTTTATCTTGTTATAATTTAATCCTTTTTTAAATACGGGCAGGTCCCCCGATCCGATCCGCCCCGAGATTCATGGCGGATCACGGATATCTGCCCTGATCCGCACCGTCGACCTACGGATCAGATATTTTTTGCTCCATTCAGATCGGGTATCCATGGGTTTAGAGTGGATCGGATATATTTACCATTTCTAATTGATAAGTCGAAATTATAAACAACTTTTTTTTCCTCAATTTTCTTAAAATTACCAAAGTTCCATTAAAGGAGCATCTGTAGTGTAATTGAGGTCAGATGCATCATAGTTCATGTTTGATAGTCCTAAAATTATTTTTTAAGTGTTTAAAAATTATAGATCATATAGAATATGAGGATAATAAATGGACAATAAATTGAGGGTTTTTCAAAATATATGATAAAAAATATATTTAGTATCTTAAATTATAATTTAAGCATAACCAAACAAGCTGATTAATAACCATTAAATGATCCATTCACTCTTTGTACATAAACCCTTGTGAAGTTGTGAGGGTTTTCGTGTATATTTGGTAGTGTATAAATTATTTTGTAAGTGGTTATAAATTATGGGTCTTATAAAATTTGTAAATAAAAAATAGATTATAAATTATAAATTATATAAAATATATAAATAAAAAATATATTTGACTAATTTAACAAATTAAAATTATAATTTGTGCATTCACAAACCAACGTTAGTACGTTACTTTGTTTTGAAAAATAACGTGGTACTTTCTTTTCTTTATGGTATGGCTTAAGACCTACAAGTCATATAAAGTGAAGAAATCGACGAGTGGTCAAATCAACTTGTCATTTCTTTGTTTTATTTGGTAGGACCCTAGCTTATGTAACGCGTCTAGTTTCAAAGTGGTTGACCATGGCAACTTACACAAGTAGCACTTAGTGGTGAGAACAAAAATTATTTTTTTCCTCTTTTTAGACTAATTTTGTGGGTTTTGTTAGTGTAATACTAGTCACACCGTGCAATAAAAGTTCTCCATTTTCATTGTTAAATATATTTTCCAAGGTGTGTTTCATTTTGATTAAAATTAAATTTTTTGTAAAAATTGATAAAAATTAGTAAAATATGTGATTAAAAAATTATGGACCCATGAAATGTGTGGTTAAAATTAAGAGTAAATAGCACTAGAGGTCTCAAACTTTTTAACCTTGTGACGATAGAGTCCTGAATTTTAATTTTTAGCACCCAGGTCCCTAACCTATGAAACGTTAGCGTCCGAGATCTTTTTTTGATATAAATCGTTTATTTGACCGTTAAATAGTCAAACTTTTGTTAAAAAATACTTTTTTACCCTTAAATTGAAATGATAAAAAAGAATAGAAAAAAGAAAAAATACAAAAAACAAAATTTGCAACTAAACTCCAACCAACAAAAAAAGAAAAAATTGTAACTAACTCTCCATCTACCCTCATCTTCTTCTCCAAATCGCCGCTCGACACCACCACCAGAAAAACCATTTTCACCATTTCATTCGGACCTTGAAGTTACTAATCACTACCTTCAACATTTAACTCAAAGAAGCCATCAATGCTTCTCTTTCACTACACCAGAACCAACCCTCTTTCTCCTCTTCATCAGCCCCTTTGTTTTCTCAGCAGACCCAATTGAATTTCCAACAGTTAGACAACGAGCAGGAATTGAAAGACCATATAATATCTGAAACAGAATTCAAAAAATTGAAGAATGATCTCCACCACACGATCCATCACCACAGTGTGACTTGCAAAATCTCGAGAATGCCCGATGACAAGTGGGAAGAATAGGGCGACGATTTTGAGTAGCCCTTTGGTGAAGGCAATTCCAAATGTGTAAATAACGAGATATTTAGGGTTTATTTTAAGTCCTTAGTGGAGGACTTGCCAAGCGGCATTGTTCTCGGCGGAATTGGCAAAGCAGTGATTACTAACTTCAAAGCCCAGCTGGAAATGGTGAAAATGGTTTTTTCGGTGATGGTGATGGTGATGGTGATGGTGACGGGCAGCGATTTGGAGAAGAAGATGAGATTGGATGGGGGGTTAGTTGCATTTTTTTTTATTGGTTGAGGTTTAGTTGCAATTTTTCTTTTTTTTTTTTTTTTTTATCATTCAATTTAAAGGTAAAATGGTCATTTTAACAAATTTTTGACTATTTAACGGTCAAATTGACAATTTCTGTCAAAAAAGAATCTCGGGCGCTAGTATTTCATAGGTTAGGGACTTGGGTGCTAGAAATTAAAGGTTCAGGACTCCATCGTCATAAAGTTAAAAGGTTTGGAACCCCCGGTGCTATTTACCCTACAATTAAATGTTGATTTTGACTTTAATTTTTTAACGTAATTTTAATTGTTTACAAACAAAGCCTTAAATCATCAAACTTCATTATAGAGTGCAAGTCATCACTTAGTTCTTTTTTGACAAAAATTTTCTAAAATTTTATTAATTTTTTAGTTGGTCCAACTTTAATTTTATCTACATATTTTATGATACTTGTAATTTTTATCAATTTTTCAACCACGCATTACACCAACTGCTATCAAAATTTGCTAAAAGTTTTTATCTAAAATTTTGTCAAGCAAATCATTAATGTTGGAATAAGAAATTGTTTGAAAAATTAGTAAGAAACCACTCATTTTCAAAGCACTATAACCAAAGAAAAGAAAAAATTAAGAGTATGTTCTCTTTGAATTTTAGTTTTGAGTTTTGAGTTTTGAATTCATTTTCAATTTTTTGTTTTGAGAGTCTATTTTAAGATTGGTGAAAACGCGTTTGGTTTCTTATTATGAAAAACTATTTCTGAAAATAGAAAACTGGAAAACATGTTTTTTTTGAAATTTTGAGAAATTATTTTATATCATTTTATTCAATAAATTTATTTATTCAGTAAAATAGAATAATTTTACAATAATATCATAAAAAATATATACATTTTAAAATCAATGGATCTTACAATATTTTTTTTACAAAAATAAAATACAAATAATTAATAATTTAACAAATTAGGAAATAAAAAAAAAAAATTTAATTACGTGGACTGAGAATTTTAATATATTTTCATTTACATTAATTTTTAAAAAAAATTTATTTAAATAACCAATAAGGGCTTGAATTATTTTTTTAGTATTTAGTATTTTAATTTTTATAGAATTTTTACTTTGTTTTAGAATTTAGAAATTTATTTTTTTAGAAATTTATTTTTTTATAATTTTTATTTATATAAATTTTATATAAATAAATTTTGTTTTCCTTGTTTGGAGTGTTTTCAATATTTGCACAAAAAACACTCAAAACGTTAAAAATGTATTTTGAGTTTTGTGTTATAAATTTAACTTTGTTTTGAAAATGAATTTTCAAAAATAGTATAGTAAACAAGTTTTGAGTATTTTACAAAACTGAAAACAACTTGAAAAACAGTTAGGAGAACGGACTCTTAGGATGTGCTTGGGAGTTTTGGAGTACCACCTATGAGAATTTTTTAAAGTACCAGTTTTGGGCGTTTATGAGGAGAGCGACTTTGGGTGGTTTTTTGTAACAGTTTTTGAAATGGTACAACCTATGTTTGAGAGTTTATTATTTAGCGGTTCTAAAAGTTTTTTAAAAGAATCAAATTACATATATGTCCATATATAAAAAAAATTAAATTTTTATATTTATATATATCCACCTATTATTGAATACATAAAATTAAATTTATGTTGTTGTATATGTTTTTTTTTTTTTTTGGTATATATTCTTTTTTTTTACAAATATTAAGTTTATGATAGTTTTGAAAATAATTGTTTTAGTAGGTTAAAAAAAACTAACAAACACCGATTTTTCTAACCTTTCATAAACGGTACCATCTAAAACCGGTGAAAAAAAACTCACAAGCAGGTCCTAAGTCTCTTGTGTCATTCTTATGATATAAAAATAGAAAAAACGTAAAGTTCAAAAAAAAAAAAAAAAATCTCTACAAAGTGTTAAAATGGTTTTTTTGCACAAATGGTCTATATTCTTTACACTTACTGCGGGTTGAGGGCTTATTCTTTTATTTTTGACAGTGATGTTCCTATTTCAACAATTAATGGCGCAAATGGTCATTTTTGTCCATATTTGTCACATTTTTCTCATTAGTGGCTCACGTGCATTATACAGCCCCTATTTCATAAAGGTATTTTTGACATCCCACTATTCTGGCTCTTTCCCACCAAAATCATGAAGATCAACTCTCCTCCCTCCTTCTCTATATATATGTATTTAAGCAACCCCGTTCTCTTACCCACCATGGGCAGAAAATATGTTGTCCATTGGTGAGGTGGCAAGGCTATGTCAAATTTTTTTGCCATCGTCAGCCTTGCTATATGAACAATTAAAAGTTGATTTCACCCTCAATTAGTCATCCTTAATCCCCAGACTCGACCCACCCGACTCCACCCGACACTCAAATCACCATATCCCTAACCCCATCTCTTCCACCGTGCAAATCCTTGTAAAATCTGAAAAGTTAATCAATATACTAAAAAAAGCTGTGAAGATTTAATCAATATACTAAAATCTGAAAATTTAATCAATATACCAAAGTTTTTTGTGAGCAGCAACTTTCAGAAGTGCCTAACAAAAGCTGTGAAGAAGAAGAAAAGCCAAGCTTTCAATTGTTATGGCAAGTAAATGGAGTACTTTTTTGCCAAGGAACCCACCAGGAATTTCCAAGTGACAATTCTTTCTGTTGCTAAGCTGATTTGGTATTCAGTGGTGGATTTTTTGGACTTTTTATTGGATTTTTTTGTGGTGATTTTTTTGTGGTTGGAGGTTGGAGCAAATTCATATTTGGAGATAGATCTGGTTTTTGGCTTCAACGAAGGACTGAAGGTTGGCAGTTGGCAGTTGACAGTTGGCAACGGTGGAGCAAGTCATCAGAGGTGGTGGTTGTGACCTTTTTGGTGGTTGTAGCAGATCCAGATCCGGTGATGGACTGGCGACAGACTGGAGTAGATCTGGCAATGTTTTAGAGCAGATCCAGATCCGGCAATGGACTAGTCGCGTGGGGACTAGGAGGTTGGTGGTTGGCGGCTGTGGTGCTATTCCAGAGGTGGTGGCCCATGGAGAATTATGTTGGCGGTGTTGATGGTCGGAAAATGTAAACCCGACGGTGAAGAGAATGCATCATAATTTTTTGAGTTTTGGGAACCGGTTGGGGGTTGACTAATTGAGGGTGAATAACTTTTAATGGCTCATACAACAAGGTTGACATGGCAAAAAAAATTGACATGGCCTTGCCACCTCACCAATGGGCAACATATTTTCTGCCCATGGTGGGCAGGAGAACGGGGCTGTGTATTTAAGACTTGGAGACCTACTTCTAAAATAAATTTTCTTTCTTTGCACATATGGATCTCGAATTTTGTAATTGTGGCATACCAATTGAGCTCAAGACGTCGTAGACAGATGCAAACCCCCGTCGAAGATTTCATACATATCTAAGAAGACTGGTAATTTATTTTATTCATTAATATTTTGTTTTTGACAAAATGTATTTAATATGCTTTATGTTTTTTGATTATATAGGAAACTTGTGGGTGTGGATTTTTCGCTTGATGCGACCAACCCATGTGCAGATAATCACTGACTTGCTTAAGTCCAAGAATGAATAAGAAGAAGCAATTAAGATCCTAAGGAAAAAGAATGGATATGTATTAAAAAAAAAAACTAGGTGTTTAGATTTTTTATGTGGCGTTGTCACAATGTTCCTAATGTAGTCTGGATCATGAACTTTGTAGTTGGTAGGGAAAAAGCCTCTATGTATGTGCTGTAATTTGTGTTGAATCATGTCATTTAAGCTAATTCGAAAAACGTTTGTCAGTTCTTCGCATATTTGTTCCCTATTATTTGGGTTGTTTGGTATATATGGTCCCTATCATTTGAATTGTTTAGCATGTGTGGTCCTTATTCTCTGGTTTTTTTTTGGCATGTTTGGCCCCATCGTTTGATAATTTTTTTGGCATAATTGATCCTTATTGCTTCCTCACGTTGCTATTGTCTGGTGATGGTGGTCGAGGTGGTATTGGAAGTTTACAATCCCATTGCAATTCATAAATTAGTGTATGAGGCACGAGGTAAATGTCAACATGATTTGCCCCATTTCTATCCTTCAACATGTCAATGTCTCAATTGGTACATATTCTAACAAGTCCTTCCAGCAATGAAGTCTATTGTTTCTTATAAAGAAATCCCATCGGCAGATCAAGTCCTACCCATCTACAAATTTGTCCAATAGTTGTCTATTGAAGTTTCTTGAATCAACATAGTCCATATAATCTATCCCCCCACATTCATAAACCAAGTTATTGGGCTTGCTCAACATGATACATCCATGATGGACATTAACATTAAAGTATGGTGAGTCTTTACCTGTACAAACAAAACAAATTCACTCGAGATGCAAATTTTTACAAAACTAACAGAAATTACCAAAAAAAAAAAAATAGAAAATTTTAAAATTGGTGGGCAAATGGCGACCATACTCAAACACGAATAAAAAATATTTTAAAAAGGATAATTATCACAAAATATCATTATCTATTGAAGTAATAGTGCAAAACGTCTCTACCTTCTAAATTTGGGCAATTTCACCCTCACCTACTGGATTTCTTGCGCAAAAGGTCCTTCCGTCTAAAAAGTATCAGTTAACTCACGTAAACAGCACGAGTCGTACTGCATATTAAGGACAAATTAGTCCAGCCACTTTTATTCTCTTCTCTTCCTGCCTTACTGTTCAAAGTCAATAACGGTTGTGGACTTTCATGTATAAGATAGGAGAAAAGACTATTTTTCAGTTAAACATAATGGCTAATCGATGGTGCAGATGTGGAATCCAAATTGAGATTAAGACTTCGTAGACTCAAGCAAATCTTGGAAGATGCTTCTTTACATGTCAACGTTGTCGGGTAAGTTTTCTTCGGCTCAAGAATCTGCAATTATAAGTTGCAGTTGTTTTTTTTGTTCTAAAATGGGTGTTTCTTACAAAAAATAGAGGTTGTGGCTATTTCACCTGGTGCGACCCACCCATGTGTCTAAGATCTGTAGATATAATACCTAGACTGCTTAGATCCATAAATGAATGTGAACAATAATTGCACCATTTGCATAAAGAAAATAGGATGTGCTATGTTTGGAGGGATTTTCGATTTTCTTTCTGGGCTTGTAGTGATGTGGGTACTCATGTAGGAATGCTGTTATAATATTGTAGTGATGTGGGTACTCAGCAGTTTAGAACTAGTTGCGGGATTGATGTACTGATGTGAATCGTTCATTTTGATCTGTAATTGACGTTGCGAAAAATGTCCCTACCTTTGTATACAATTGTGCGTAACGTCCCTACCTTTTGGATGAACTTGTATAAATTGTCCCTATTTTTAATTTATTATTGTGCAAAACGTCCCTACCTATTTTATTAATTGTGGCGAACATCCTCACCTAATTGTGTAATGATTGTCAACGTCTTTGCTTAAAACATTATACCATGAAATCAACAACAATCCTAACTATTACGAACACCAATCCATGACCATCAAATCTCGTTTCTTTAGCGAGCATAAAATATGATTAATTATCAAAATAATATGATTGTCAACATACATCGTCAACACAAACAATAAAAATATACCCCATAAATATTCAAAAGCAACAACTGTGCAAAAGGCTAACAAAAAATAAATTCCAGAATTGTCCTATGCTAATTTTGCATTGGTGATTGTATCCGTTTGCATCTCCTCTTGTGGTGGCCCCGTTCACCTCACTTTGTGCATGTCATCACCAGCCCGGTTTGTCTTCCTGGAACTTTTCTCCCACCTGTATTGCTCTCTAGATGCTGTATGTCTTCCACTCTTTGTTTGGCTTGATGATCCCTCTTCATTGGCCTATTTTCTTCTGGACTTTTTAAGTCTGCCAGCCTTTTTTGTATACACAGGTGGAGTGAGAGAATTGAGACCGGGATTAGGCCACGACTTGGGCCCCATTATGAAGAAAATGGATGGCGTGTACGTCCTCATGTATGCCTCCTTCTTGTAGATGTCGTCTACGTAATCTATGACAGTCAGGCCCCTCAAAACAACAGATGCAATGATATGGCAACAAGGGATCTCAGTTAACTTCTAAGAACGACATGTACAAGTCTTTGCTCTCAAGTCAACGGCATGGAGGCCATCTCCTGCATTATATGACTTGGACCCACTTACCCGAATAATCATCCACCCATTCTCGCCATCATACTATTCTTCTCAAGAATCTTTTGGATTCGAGGACCTACTTCTGCCTTCCACTTATCACATGCCTCCCTTCTTACAATAATTATTTTCATCAAATACACCATGATATCCTCTAGCATTGTCAGTATAGGTTTCTCTCTTACATTGACAATGGTGCTATTGAATGACTCACATAGGTTGTTCAGGAGCATATCGCAGTTGGTCCACTCTCTGAAATGAGATTTTGTCCAATGAGAAGCAGGTTTAGATTCTAGCCATCCATACGCCACCGCTCTTGCATTGACAATGGTGATGTTGAATGACTCACATAGGTTGTTCAGGAGTATATCGCAGTTGGTCCACTCTCTGAAATGAGATTTTGTCCAATGAGAAGCAGGTTTAGATTCTAGACATCCATACGCCGCCGACTCTATGTCCAATATCCTTTGCATATGTTCAAGCCACTGTGTCACCGTCGTAGCTCTTGCGGCATTCCAAAGACAGTTCTTCAAAGCCATTTCCTTATGTGTTGCACTGAAATTGTTGTAAATATGTCTCACATAAGTTCTGTGCTCTGAATGCTCGAATAATAACTCAATAACACTGACCAATCCTTTTTGTTTGTCAGAAATGAAGGTCCAACAGTGGCTTTTATTCATGTTCAAATAACCCTTCAACATTCCCAAAAACCACCTCCAATTCTCCCAATTTTCAACCTCAACAACTGCATATGCAAGTGGGTACATCCCATTGTTCCCATCTTCTCCAACAGCAGTTAACAGCTGGCCACCATGCTCTGTTTTAAGAAAACATCCATCTAGACCAATAACCCTTCGACAACCTCGAAGGAAACCATATTTCAGTGGTCCAAGGAACATTTAAATCCTCTTGAACTCCCCAGCATGCCCCTCAACCAGAGCAGTAGTCCCAACATTTGTTTTCTTTAACTCTTCACAGTAATCTCACAATATTTTGTAATGATCCACAACACTCCCTCTAATCTTTTCTAGGGCCTTCTTTTTTGCTCTGTACACTTGCTAACTTGAGATATCACCCAAGCCATCTCTTTTTACCCTTTCTATGAATGTGCTGACTGCCATTTTGGTTTAGATCTCCAATCGGATAAATACTTATCAGTCAAATATGTAGAGTTCACTCTGAAGTTCTTGTACACCATAGCACAAGTATGATCTTTGGTGTAAGTTTTGATGACAAAACTTGTCTTCTTATGTTCTTTAATCGCATACAATACCCATGGACAGTCTCCTTTGTATATTGCTCTGACTCTGTGGCGTCTTCCTTCTTGTACTTAATCTCCTATTGTTTTCACTGAGTGTGCAGTTATAGCAGATTTAAACACAGCTTTGGACTCAAATGTCATACCTACACAATTTAAAGAAGACATAGTTAGTTTAGTAGAGGGACGTGTACAGAAATGTAATAATGAAGATAGGGATGCTTGTCACAAAACTATGTCAATGATAAGGTTGTCTTTCGCATACATATGGAAAAGGTAGGGATGATTTTCGCAGACATATAGAAAAGGTAGGGATGACTTGTGCAGACATATGGAAAAAGGTAGGAATGTTTTACGCAACTTACCTATTCTGAAGCCTGGGTCTTCCAAATATGTCCGTGGGTTGAAATCATCTACTCTAGATCTCTTCCTTGAACTTATGTCTGCACCATCATCACTTTTAACACTTTTTAAATCATCGGAGTCCCCATATTCAGTATCCAAATCCCAAGGTCGTTGCCCATCTATTGTCCTAAACTCGAAATCAAAGTTTATTGGTTGATTGTCGTCTTGATTAGTTCCTTCATTCTCTTCTTCCATTTCATAGTCTGACTCAACCAACATACCTCCCTCTTCAAATGCTATTTTTTCTTCATCACCATTCTCCATCCCTACCTCTTCTTCATCACAGCCTCTACCCCTACTTCCTCTTCATCACCAGCCTCCACCTGTACTTCATCATCATCCTGGACATCATTTGTTGTAGGTTGTAATCCTATAGACTCTCCATACTGGGACCACAAATATTCAATAGTCTCATTCAAAAATTGGTCAGCCCAACCAGATTCAGGTCACCCTCATTGTGTTCTTCTATAACGGGTGCATAACATCCTTCAAATGCTTCAGATGCGCCTGTTGCTTCTTCATCAAATGCGGCATGAACACCTTCATTTGGAACTAGTGGTAGTGCATGAGATTATACTACACGTACAATATAAACCTCAACCACCCCTATCCCACCCCTGTCTCTAAGCATCTCTCTAACATCATCTTTACTCTCCAATCTCCTCAACCCCTGTCCCAAACTCATTCTCGGCCTTCTATAATAAAAATCCAACAACACATCCCTACCTAATGATCGTAAGAACAACGTTAAGTTGTCTCTTGTGAATCATGCAGGATGGATGAAATAAAAAATAGCACTACTCATTCTTCATTTACCACATTGTTTGACTTATCATAAAATCTACCTCCATGATGCACTTCAAGTGTGAAATATTTTGTATTGTCGCCAGCATACACACATATTTGGCCAATGAAAAACCCAATCAGTTATCTGTGCAAAAAATACATTTTCAACTCTGTCTACACACTCATAAACACAAATCATTATACACAACAACAAATCATGATATAAAACAAATTAGTTTACATAAATCACGGTATTAAAATAAAAAAAAACTTACGATAAGTGGATGGATCATCTTCGGGCTGTCTGCAAATTAGAGGTAGCATTTCTTTTGGTGGTAGAATCTTTGATATGGTCTCTATAACGTCACCCCATAAATGAAAAAAAAATTCATTATCACAACTGCAATGCAAACCCGCGAAGCCCCAAACACCACCACACACAAAAAAGCTTGAAATTGAAAATGTAATGAACCAAATATAGGAGATTTGAACTTACCAAAATAATGTTGATGACGGTTCGCAGAATGCACAGCCAGAAATAGAACAATTCGTCGGCAAAGAAAGATGAACAGTGGCGAAAATTCTAGACTTCGTGCGCCTTTTCATATACTCCGATTTTAATTAGAAGAGAAGAGAATAAAAGTGGCTGGACTAATTTGCCCTTACTATGCAATACGACTCGTGCTATTTACGTGAGTTAATCGATGCTTTTTGGACGGAAGGACCTTTTGCGCAAGAAATCCAGTAGGTGAGGGTGAAATTACCAAAATTTAGAAGGTAGGGACATTTTGCACAATTATTTCAATAGGTAGAGACGTTTTGTGCTAATTACCCTTTAAAAAACTTCAAATAACTAATCGTATATTGGTACTTCTTCGTAGTAAAGTCTGAATCATGCACTTTTAATTTCATTTGCGAACGCGTCTAAAGTACTACTACTACTCTTTGCAATGACAAAAAATTCGAAAACTTTATTACACATTACAACGATTGGTTGATCAAACATCACCCAAACTATCTGCAAAAACATGCACTAATACTAAACAGTTTGGACTCTATTTTTTACTTGTTCTTCTTGAGTTGCTCTAATTTCACTAGTTAGAACTAGGGTTTCCTAAATGTGTAGAGTTTTGGACAAAAAACTGGAATTTTTTGTCCATATTTTCGAAAAAATTTTAGAAACAAAATGGGGTTTAAGTTTTCTTTAGACATCCCTTCATGTTCACGTCTGCAGAGCCATAACAGTGAGATGTCAAAAATACCCTTATGAAATAAGAGATGTGGAATGCACGCGTGCCACTGACAAAAAAATAGGATGAATATGGATGGAAAGGATCATTTGTGCCATCAAAGGTTGAAATAGGGACGACATTGCCAAATATAAAAGAATAGGCCCTCAACCTACATAGGAACTATTTGTACAAAAAAGCCTTTCTCTATTGATACTTTTAGGATGGAGATTGACAAAAGTAGAATTTAAATGCGGGCAATTCGCCAAATTTTAGAATTATTTATAAACTTCTAATTGTAACAACACTTTCTATTTTCTCAATCTTTATCAAGAAGTTTTTTGTTTCAAAAAAGTTTCTCCTCTTAAATTAAGAGTGTTTATCTATTTCAGTCAAAATTTGGATCTAAGTTTAGAAATAACTTTTTATGTGTTTATATTTTTAGTGAGGATCAATAGCCTTAACCAAATTCAAGAGCATTTTATCCAAGTCGAAAAAATATAATAAATAATTATTTTGCCAGTCCATATCGACATCATTAAAATTAAAAGTTACATATTGAGGTGTTCTCGTGTTTCATATACTAATATTGTAAAATAATACTAATATAAAAACCCCTCACTCATGTGCGCAACATTTGCAGGCCCAAGTTCATGATGCCAACAAGGCCCAAACAAATCTATATTATTGTGGAAATTACATCTACTACCTACCAATCTAAAAATAATTCCAACTCTAACAACTTAACTAATTTATTTTAAAAATACTACATTGTTAATATTACATTAATTTAATAATGAATTAAAATCAATTTTTAAACTTTAATTATAATTAACCACTTGTAAATATCATAGATTATCGCGCCCATAAAACTCCCAAACGGAAGAAACTTCCCATTTACAAATCGGTACAAAATCTTTCAAAAATCTCAGCAAATCTTCTTCCAATCCCCTTTTTAGGTATTCAGAAACTTCCCCATTTACAAATCAGAAGAAAATCTTAGCAAATCCTCTCCCAAAATTCTTATATCGTAGTATATTCTTCACAATTTTTTTTATCTCAATTGAAGAATGGAAACTCCAAATCGTAAAATTACAAGGTCGAAGACAGTGTTTCTTGGAAGAGAAACCATACCAGAGTCAAACACTTCCAGTCACTGACGAATAACGAAAGAGATGACGAACTTGTTGAAGTTTAGAGTTGGTTTTGTATTTGTAACAATTGTAACAATTTCTATTTAGTATTACTGTCTAGATACAAATGTTACAAATGATATTGTGTATCAATATCTGATACACATGTTACAAATGATGGTTTGTATCACTGAATATGTTACATATTATATTATGTTATTTTACACAGCACATGTTACATGAATTGATATTTTGTATCACTGATGTTACATATGTTATAAATGATGAAATCAATAGTTTTATTTGTTAAATTTGACATTGTGTTACATATCTATATCATACTGATGTTACATAGTATCAATAGGTTTTTAAAGTCTAATGTGTATATTAATACGAACTTGTTGAAGTTTAGAGTTGATTTTGTAGTTGTAATAATTTCTGTTTAGTATCGCGGTCTGATACAGATGTTACAAACGATATTGTGTATCAATGTCTGATACAGATGTTACAAATAATATTTTGTATCACTGAATAAGTTAAAGATTATATTATGTTATTTCACACAGCACATGTTACGTAAATTGATATTCTGTATCATTGATATTTTACATCTTAATTTGTAACACATATTGTTACAAATGTTGAAATTGAAAAGATCATGAGTTTTGTTTATGTTTGTTACAGATATGTGATACAAATTATATATATTTGACAATTATAACAATAAAAATTTTTGTCATATTGTACAACAAATTTCGTATATTACACTACAGAAACGGTTACAAATTGAAATTTTGATAAATTACAAAGTGGATGATCTTCTTGTGACTACGTAGCTGTAGAATTCTCTGATTAACTATCCTAGTGTTGAAGACAAGAGGCCACGTGGCTTGAATCCTGGACTTCGAAACTTGTTGGAAATTTGATTTGCTTGAACCTTCAATGCTAGGACTTAGCTTGAATTTGATTTGTGAAGAAGATTTTGATCTTCTTGGACTTGGCTTGAACTTGTTTCAATTTGAAAAAGATTTTGATCTTCTTGAGATTTCATGGGTTTTGGATTTTCTTCCAGGTTGTGGATTTTCTCCTGGACTTGCTTATGGACTTTTGGCTTTTCTTCTACCGAAATTTTAACTTGTTATTTCTCTTGGACTTGATGTCCTATTTATAGAGAAATCTCAAACCACCCACATTCTATTTATAACCACCCATTCATTTAAAATAATTATTAAATATATAAGTAGGACGGATTTTTTTTTTTACGTAAGTTTGTTTTAACACGAATGGGTCATAAAAGACTTGGACTTTAAGAAATTTAAATGAACTATTGTTTTTAATAGGCCAAGCCCATTTATTTATTTTATTTTATTTTTAGTGTCTACAAATGTCCCCTCAAGATTTATTCATTTATTATGAAAATAAATAAATAGATAAATCTTCACAATTTGAAATTTTATTTAAAGTTTGATTTACACTTAAACTCTTTCAAATATTTATCTCTTAGTTTGAATAGAATTTGAATTCTAAACACAAAAGAATTTGGATGAGATTGTATAGGTTGAGTTACAATAAAATTATACAACTTCAATTCTATTTGACTTGGATGAAAAGAATTTCAATTATATAAATTACACATCTCATGCACAAATATCCAACATTGTAAGTAAAAGTTTATTCACTCAAATTTACAAATTTATATGCTTGCGAAAGAGTACATTCAGTCAATCATAAGAAGAAGATATCTAACATTGTTGATGTAGAAGTAACTCAAAATTCAAGAAGATCGAAAAAGAGCTTTTTATTTTAGACTTGGATTTCATCAATTTCAACAGTAAATTGATTTCTCATTCATAATTTGCAGGTAATCATGATTTTTTTTTATTTACGTGTACAAGGGGGAAAAAGTTACTGTTCATTTTTTTTTGTGTGTAAGTTGAGTGTTGGTGTGCGTGCATGTGTGTGTAAAATCAATAAGAGTGTGTGTGTTTTTGGGATGCTGATGTTTCATTTTTAATTTTTTTAATTAAACACAAAACAGAAAACTTATACATTTTGTTTAAAACATAAACAGAAAATTTCTGTTTTACACCTCTTTTTTTTTTTTAAATATATATACATATATAAATGTGCACGTGTAATGCGTTTATCTTCCAAATTTCAAACAGAATCTTGGTTGGTTTCCCAAGTAACCTGGTTTCTCCCCTTTTTTGTTACTATTATTATTATTATTTTTTGTATGTATATGTGCACGTGTTTTACTTGCTTTCTTTTTTTTTTTGAATTTTTTTTTTTTGGTTTATTTGTTTGACAAAATCCTTAAAGCAGACCAGAAATTTTGAGGTTCGGATGATTTTAGTTGCGAGAAATAAATATTTTTATGATACATATGTTTTAGAAGTTCAGAAGATTTTGTGTTAAAGACCAAGGACCAGAACTTTTGTAGTCCACAATATTTTATGTATTTGGAAGGCTTGTAATTCCAGACATTAAATCTTACAAGACTTGAAAGATTTAGTTCAAAGAACTATTTCAATTAGTTATTATTATTATTATTATTATTATTATTATTATTATTTTAGATATTTTTCGAAGACTCACCCTTTCAAGATAGAGACTTAGAAGACCTGGAAATAGAGGCCCAAAATATATCTTTTTAGATATTCTCCATAGACTCACCCTTCTAGGATGGAGGCTTAGAAGACTTGGAAATAGAGGCTCGTTTATTGTATCTTTTTAGATATTCTCCAGAGACTCACCATTCTAGGATGGAGGATTTAAAAGACCTGAAAATAGAGGCTAGGAACGTATCTTTTTAGATATTCTCCAAATACTCACCATTTCAAGATGGAAGATTTTAACGAATTCAAAAAATTTAATGTCCATAATTACTTTAAATTATGGGCCCCTTTTTCGTTGTTTCTTTTACTATTTTACTGTCATTTTATTTTCTTGTTTGCTTTTTTTTATTATTATTTTTGTTTATTTTGCAAGAATGGTACAATCAAATTCTAAAAGCAAAGAAAATCTGAAAATACCTGAAATTACTGAGCTTAATGATACGGCACGAAAGGGTAAAGTTCTTTGTTTTCCTAAGACAATTATAAAGTATTACAGCCAGACCAACGCCACAGGAGAGCTCAAGCTTACTATCCACATGCCTGCGCCATGTCTTTTGACTTTATGTGTTCCTTTAAAGGAGCTGCACATGCATATTCTTAGTAATCGCCAGAGAAATTCGGATGCCATCCAACATCCTTCTTTGGGTCCACCTCCACATCATTCTCAGGATATGATGATTATTTTGAGAGCGGTCATTTTCGAGATGATTAATCAAAGATAAATAAAATGGAGAAGTGCACTTAGCAGCCGTGGAGAAGCTTCTTACCTTCCGAAGTTTTGGGAGGTCTGTTTAGGATCCAAAACTCTTAGTCAAAAGGAATTTTCCTGAGTTAGCTTTTGCAGTT
Source organism: Forsythia suspensa (assembly GCA_023638005.1). Taxonomy (NCBI): domain Eukaryota; kingdom Viridiplantae; phylum Streptophyta; class Magnoliopsida; order Lamiales; family Oleaceae; genus Forsythia; species Forsythia suspensa. The sequence continues at coordinate 3,338,420 of CM042666.1, forward strand.
TATTCTGCTACAAAAAAATATCATCGTCCTAATTCTATTTGTGAGGTTTGGTGTCTGGACACCAATACCTTCATAACCACAAATGGAGAAATTGGTTTTCTCTCTGGGATATTCGAGAAATCACTGGACTCTCTATTATGGGTGAATATTATGAGGAGACAGTTCCAAGTCTTTTAGAACTGTCAAATTTACTTTCCCGATCTTGCTCATATTTTTTAAAGCATACTCACTGATAGTCGATAAGAAGAAAACTGATCGAATTCGCCATGCCGATTGGATTGAGTTTTGGTTCCTAGAAGATGATTTTGTTCCAAATCTTCGGAAGAGTAAGCCTTTCAAGAAAGCTATGGAATTGAAGCCACATAAAGAAGGTCAACAAATAGTAAAAGATAGGATATGGAGACCCGTTGTCACGCATAAGCCAAAAGATATTTTATTGCAGGACACGAGTCATTGGAACTTTCTTTTATGTCTGTTGATGAGGAAGAAGAGTTAGAAATAGCGGCCTATTGTTTCCTTTGGCTTTGTCGTTTTATTTCTCCTTCCAAAGACGACTATCATAGAGCCGAGACTTTCAAAACAGCTTCCAAAATGGTTGCCAAGTCGACTTACAGTTTAGTTCATCCTATTTTGGCTAGTATTTACCGAGGACTTACAGAAACATCAAATTGCGTAGTAGGTCATGACATTGGATTGATCAAATATACATTTCTTGGACATTTTCTGTATGGCTGCAACATATTTTCTCTGAGAAATTTATAGCAACATTGACAAAAGCATTAGTCGCACTATTATCAGAAGATATGCCAGAACTTTAAATGATCTCCCGCCTTGGGAAGTTGACATGTTCTATTGTCGAGAACTTGTTCGTGGAAGGATGGATCTCAATGATTTTTGTTGGAACCTTATTCATTTCTCTCCTCATTGCAGTATACGCACGGATAAGGACGATAGGTCTACGGAGATTTCAGAGTTTATGAATAGCATTCGACCTGGATTTGTTTCTTATCATCGAGGATCTAGTTCATACATTCTTGAAGCATATAACCCTCATCGATTTGGAAGGCAACAAGGCTTCAAACAAAAACTTCCAGGATCACCAAAAGATATGAACCTAGTAATAAATCCAATCACTCTTTATTGTGTTTGGTTATCTTTGACACAAATAGGGAGTAGACGTTCATTCCATATTCCAGAGAGAACCAATAATATACAAAATCAAGTTGATCCTGCATACGAAGACTGGTAGAATAATGAAGTACTTCCAAGATAGAACAAGGTTCAAGTGAATGAATTATTATCAAATGAAGATACAGACTTTAGACTTAAGCAACCCATACCTATCCCAAAGCATACGAAAAATGACAAGGCCAAAGAGATCAACCATTCCCGTGTAGCTTTCCAAAGAACTTTTAAAGAAGATCATTGGATGTTCCAGATTAAGGAGGTCCTAAGAGGCTTAAAATTATGTTCCCTTCAACGGGAATTGTTTCCTCTTCAGAGCGTATAGAGAAGATACCTGGGACAATTTTGGTTTCAGAAGACAGTAATTCCAGAGTTCAAGCATCTCTGGGACTTGAAGCAACTATTGTTCTGGAAAATAGCAGTTCTGAAGATTAGGTATGAAATTTTTTATTTTATTTTTTTCATTTTTGTTTTTCTTAATGTATCAACTTTTGACTTCAGACTACTCTTTTTTTGGTACACTGTCGAAAGCGGTCGATACAACTGAAAAAGCCTCAATCTATTCAAAGTAACCACGAAGCCTATGCTGAAATTTCAAAAATGGACTTGAGCATCTTAGATATATCTTTAGATGACGAAAATTTAGACATGTCGCCTCAAACACGGAATGTAGATGCATATCTGTTCGTTATTATTTTACCTGACTGTTTAATATATCAGTGCAAACTTTCCTTCATCATTTTTTTTGTAGGATTTTCAAAAATTCTCGAAGAGCTGAATTTCTACACATGAACTTTCCTTCATCATTTTTTTTGTAGGATTTTCAAAAATTCTCGAAGAGCTGAATTTCTACACAAGTCCAAGTCCTTTACTAGATCAGACCAGTGAGAATCTTGACATAATTGATGCACTTGATGGGATTGATGGCCTTAATGGTTCGAAAGATCTTCCGTGCGATTATCCTAGTCATATCAGTTATTGTCTTTTGACATCCAAGCTAGTAGATATCAATGATGATGGAAAAGTAAATTCTGGAACTTCAGTAGTCAAGATTCTAGGAAACGAAACGGACAAGAAGCACCTGTTACCCCATCTTCGTCGTCTTTCATTGTTGTTCCTATTTTAAATATAAAGAATCGTGGAATTGCGCCAATTTGTTCTTCCATGTCTGTTATTCCGTTTGGAATTACTAAAGACTCTTCTTTTCTAAAAGATGTTTTTTGAGAAGCCATGACTAAGTATCTTAAGAAGTCATTCACGTATGTAATAAAACACGATTTTTCAAATCTTAGGACTTGGTGGGCTAAAAAATCGAGACTTCAAAACTTGATCACTGAATTATTTCAAGCGGATCCAGCACCTTTGACGAAACGTATGGAAGTGTTTCTTGAAAGAGTTGATGCTTATCTTTTCAAAAGAAAGCAAATCTTAGAGTGTATGACTTTAGAATAAAGAGACCAACAATTGGAGTCTTTGAACAGTTGAATAGATGTAGAGATGGCTATATTTTCTTCTTTAGAAAATAAGACTAACCAATTGGCTTCCCAGCTGGACAAACTCCGTGATGAACTTCAGACTCGTAAGGAAAATCTGGATAAAATAGAAGAGGCCAAGATCACTTTGGGACAAGCACAAATTAGAAATATCGCCAACGTGGAATCCATCGATCAGGATAGGAAGACTCTTGAAGACAGCTTCTTGCAACTGGCTGAAAGTGATTGACCTTTTGAGCTGAAACTTTACATTTCTTCCCTTTTTTTAATCTCTTTTGTATCATCATTTTTTTATGCAAAGACAAATAAAGACATATAAATATGATTATTAATTTTGACTGAACTTGAATTTATATATATACTTTTTTTTATCCAAGTTGTGTAACTACTTCAAACATTATAAGAATTTTCTTTTTGTATAGCCGTTCACAGTTTATCCTCTTGCGGGCCAGGAGCATTGCACATTTTTTTACAAAGGAAAATAAAACAAACTTTAAGCGTAAAAACACTTCAGAAATTTTCTGGATTATTAGGTCCAATCCAAAATCCATCTTTATTGACGATCTTGTACGCCCTATTGGTAAACACATGAGTAACGACAAACGGACTATCCCATTTAGGTTGGAACTTGTCTCATGCCTTTTTTGTAATTATGATAGGCCTGTGTACTGAAAGTACTAAATCTCCAACTTGAAATGACCTTGGCCGTACCTTTTTATTAAAAGACTTTGCCATTTGGGCTTGATAACATTGCAAGTGCATTTGAGCTTCTAATCTCTTCTCATTCAAAGTTTCCAGTTCCTCAAGTCGAAGATAGGCATTTTCTTCTATCGTTAAGCCTTCTTGGATAGCAATACGCAATGACGGAATCTGACACTCTAAGAAAAGTACAACTTCCATACCATATACCAGGAAATATGGAGTAGCTTGTGTTGGAGTTCGGTAAGTAGTGCGAAAGGTCACAAAGCTTCTCCAATTCTTTCATGTCAATCTCTTTTAGATTTGGATACAACATTCTTCAACAAATTGCACAATGTCTTGTTTAATGCCTCTGCCAATCCATTAGTTGTTGCATTATACATGGACGAGTTGTATTATCTAAATCCAAACTTGGCGCAGAGATTATTGATGTGGCTATTACAGAATGGTTTTCCGTTATCAGTGATGATGTATCAAAGAACTCCATACCGATAAATTATTTGACCGCAAATGAAATCCGCAACATTTTTATTCTTTACTTCCCTCAATGGTATAGCTTCAGCCCACTTAGAGAAGTAGTCAGTCCCAGCAATGATGTAGGAATGTCCAGCTGAAGACTTTGGTGTTATTAGTCCAATCACATCAAGACCTCATACATCAAATGGCCAGGAAGTTATTGTCGGATATAATAGTTCTGGAGGCTGATGAATGAAATTTATATGGACTTGGCAAGCTTCGCATTTTTTGGCAAATTTATAGAATCTTGAACCATAGTCGGCCAATAGTATCCCATTCTTTTTATCCAAAAATGGAGCTTAGGTCTAGACTGATGAGTACCATATATTTCAGAATGAGTTTCTTCGAGGGCATGTATCACTTCATCACTACTTAAGCATCAAATGAATACTCCATCAAACGAGGGCCGATAGAGTGTGTCTTTATAGAAGATATAGCGATAAGCACGAATCCAAACTTTTGGTTTACGACGAGGGTTATGAGTTAATTTATGATATTGAAGATAATCAATTAACGGTTGCCTCCAATCATCCACTTCCTTGCCAATAATTTCAACATTATTGTTCTCCTCAAGATTTTCAGGCAGCAGTGGTGGAATTACCCATCTTTGAACAATTGATACTGGGTGAAAAAATTCTCATTTGACCTGGCCAGAAGAGCAGCCAAATTATCCAAGGCATCTGCCTTTCTATTTTCATTCCTGGAAACAAATTTGATTTTTACTGATTCAAATCGTTTTAGAAGTGTTAATGCTTATTCGTGATATGACTTCAGGTTTAAATTTCGACTTCATACTCTGAAAGAAGTTAGTTGATTATCAACAAAGAATCTCCAAAGACTTCTAGTTGATTGACTTCCATATCCAGTGCTGTTTCCAAACCAATAATAAGAGCTTGATATTCTGCCATATTGTTGGAACACTTTTTTATCAACGTAAATGAATAGGGCATGACATGATCATGGAGAGTAACAAATACAACTCCTGCTCCAGCACCATACCTTCGAGCTGCACCATCAAAGAATAAACTCCATGAAGGTATAACTTTGGTGTAAAAAAACTTCTTCGTCTGGAAAGTCTTCAGGAAGTTTCCATTCTGTCGAAATAGGATGATCAGCGAGAAAATATGCCAAGGCTTGTCCCTTAACAGCCTTTTGTGAAATAAATTTGATGTCGAACTCGAACAATAGAAGTGCCCATTTTCCTATTCTTTCGGAAAGAATCGGTCTGGACATTATGTATTTTAATGGATCAATCTTTGAGACAAGATTGATTGTGGTGCTAGCATGTAATGCCTCAACTTTTAGTTGTAAAAATCAATGCAAGACAGATTTTCTCAATAGGCTAATACTTCATTTCACCATCTACCAATGTCTGGCTTAAGTAATATAGTGGATTTTCCTTTTCTTCGTCATTGATTTGGACAAGAAGTGCACCTAAAGAAGATTCTTGTGCTGCGACATAGAGAATCAATGGCTTTTCCAGGGTTGGAGCCGTGAGCACCGACATATGAGATAAATATTCTTAATGCTTTGAAAAGCATTTCGACAAGTATCATCCCATTCAAATGGCACGTCTTTCTTCACTAGCCTGTTTAAAGTATGACAACGACTAGTAAGATTGGAGATAAATCTTTGAATGTATGCCAAACTTTATTGAAGACTTTTCAATTTATGCAAATTACTTGGGTCTAGCATGTTGATTATAACATCAATTTTTGATTGATCTATTTCAATACGTCGATGTTGAACAATGAAGCAAATAAATTTTTCATAAGTAACACCAAATGCACACTTTAGTAGATTCATTTTCAACTGGTAACGCCAGAGTCTTTTAAAAACATCCCACAAGTTTTGTAGATGATCATCTCGTTTTTTATTTTGACAACAAGGCCATCCACATAAAATTCCACTTGCTCATCGAAGATCTTTTGCATCACCCGTTAATAAGTTGCTCCAGCATTTTTTAATCCAAACGGTATGACCTTGTAACAATATATTTCCTTAGGAATATAGAATGTCGTTAGCTCTTCGTCTTTTGGATTCATTCGAATTTGATTATACCCTGGAGAACCATCTATGAAAGATAGAACTTTATATCCGGTAGTAGCATCCACCATCAACTATGTTATCGGAAGTGGAAAATCATCTTTCGGACAAGCTTGATTCCGATCTCAAAAGTCAATACAGACCCTTAATTGTCCATTCTTTTTCATGATTGGAACGATATTAGCAATCCAAGTTGGGTATTTGACTTCACGTATGAACCCAGCTTCAATAAGTTTGTTGACCTCTACTTCAATTTGTGGAATCAATTCTGGTCGAAATCTTCTTTGGGGTTGTTTGATCGGGCGAACTCCATGCTTTAACGTAAGATGATGCACTGCAACTTTAGGTTCCAACCCTGCATTTCTTTGTAGGACCATGCAAATACGTCTTTGTATTCCTGGAGTAGGTTGAAGTACTCGGATTCTTCTTTTTCACTGAGAAGAGCACTCACAAACACCGATCTCATATCTTCTTCTGTTCTCAAGTTTAACTGCTTCAAATCATCCACGGTAGCTTGCTCTCCCTTCTTGGATGTTGGTAGAGCTGGTTCGGGTTCATTTGTTGTGGTTGAGTTTTCAAATTCAAAATCTGAGTCAGAGGCTTCTTCAAAAATAATGTGATTAATTGATATCTCTTCTTTATCCTCGCCATTCTTTTGAGATGAGACAGTTTTCTGATTACTATTTCTTCTTCTTGATTGTTGAGGTTTCAAACTTGATTTAGAAGTCTTAACTCCAAGTCGAGAAAATGTAGATTATCTTTGAAAGAATTTTGGAGAAGCCTGCACATTTTTGTCAACTTGAACATAAGTAGAAAAATTACCACTTAACCTTTGAAAGACGAACGTTCTACCTCATGGATCAACTATTGTGGAAGTCTTTCTTTCCAGCCTTTCGAATACTGAAACTCTGACATTCTCACTTTGAATTCGATCAAATACTAAAGGTCTTGAATCTTTTAGCTTTTCTTCAGCAGTCTCATAAATTTGAATCATGATTACATTTGAGGACACCTTCTTGACTTTAATCTTTCTTGGTAGACTTGGATTATATCCCAAACCATACTTTGGTTGTGCAATAAATGATCCACTAGAATTTGAAGAAACACGTCCACATAAAAGAACAGCATCAAGACCACCCAGTTTACGAGGCTCTCTTTTCCAAATCCGACATTCTCGAACAACTTCTTAACTTACAGATTGTAATGTCCCTTAAAAGTTTGTTTCGGATCTTCAACTTCTTTGACATGTAGCATGTTTTATTTGGATGAATTAGAGATACAGAGATTTTCTATATTCAGAATAGATGTTGAAACTTTGTTGGTCTCTGTAACTGTAACAAGTTGGTAGGGTAGAGCTAATTTAGAAATGTTAGGTATCAAAAAAGTTAATTCTTTTCTCAATACTTTAACCTCTGCCAACGTCGTTTGAAGTTGTTTGTCTTTGGAGAGCTCTCCACAAGTAATTTTTGATCTACATGTCATACGTTGACGAGGCAGTACTACAATAAATCGATGATCATTATTTGTATCTTCATTAATTTCAAATCCAGCTACGGACAATCCTACTAAATAAAACTCTTCACCTTCCAAGTAGAATTTGGTATCTTCAAGATAAGATTCTTCTTTAAGGAATGGTTTTGACTCAGCTACCACATATTTGACTTCTCCATCTCGGCTATACTTGAAACATTGATGCCAAGTTAAACGAACCACTCCAGTTTCATGTAGCCAAACATGTCTAAAGAGCAACTCATATGATGTTTTGGCATCAATGACATGAAAGAGAGCGATGAATTTAACTCTCTTGTTTGCAGCTTCAGGCGAATGACTCGCTGCCTTTTGATTGAACCCTTGAATCATGATATTGCTCTTTGATAGATCACCAACATTTATTCTAATCTTCTTAATTATTTTGATTGGCATAATGTTTACAGCAAAGCCACAATCAATCATTATTCAATGCAATTTACATTCTCAGATACAACCACTAACGTATAGTGGTCTATTATACAAACGAGATCCAAGTTGTAAATCATCATTGTTGAACATGATGGTGGCCATAAGTTCTTGGTAAGTTGTAGATTTAATTGGCTTTTCCTTTGTAAGCTTCCAGATCAATCAATGCTGCAATTAGAACCATACAATCATCAAAAGAGAGATTAAGAGCATCTGCTAGGCTCGTGTCAGAAGGAATGTTACTGAGTTGTAAAATGACCTTCATTGTCTTTGAACTCTCTCCTGGTATATTTTTTGACTCACTTCCTCCATCTACATTGATGACATTGGAGGTAATACAATTTTCATCAAAAAAACTCTTAGGAAAATATTCTCCCAGGGTTACTGGTCTAGAAAAAGGACGTGATGTAGCATCTGCTTCTGTTGATTTTTTGTTTGCTCTTACTTTAACTTTGGTTTTCCTCTTTTGACTGTTTCTTGGCTTTCTTCTTGATTCTGATTTTTTGTCGTGGGTGTCAGGACTTTGAAGCTGTGGAGCTTTCTGGTGGCATCTTTTTACGAGAGTCCATGCCCCTTGACTTTCTTAAGATGATTAATTAATAGATTGAACTTCAGTACTCCATGCCCTCAATGTTAATCATGTAAGAAGTATAGAAGATGATTTTTTACCTATTTCGTTTGATCTCTGATATTTTTCCTTCTTACTTATGAAGGTAGACCATCCATCACTAATTTTATCTTCAAACTCAGAGTCAGAATCTCAAACATCTAGATCATTAGTCATGATTTCATAAAAGGTTGGACGATTACCGCTATCTGGTTTGACCATCTATGGATAGACATACGTGATGGTGACTTATTTGTCTACTTTGAGTTGTACCGAATAGCTCATTTCAGAAGTTGAGGTCCAAATTCAGCCACATCAGACAATGACTTTCCAGCATCATATGGAGTAAGGAATGTTTGCCCCTTATTTGAAATGGAAACTGGGTCAAATGATCCAAACGAAACCATCGAACAGCTAGCAATGTTTCACCAATTTCAAGTTTGATTTTATTTTATTTGTCTAAGCAGACAATAAGATCCTTTAGCACAAAACACCTCTCCACTGGGTGACTAATGATTTGATGAAATCTGCAATATTTAGGATGATCAACTTGACCAGCCTCTTCAGGCATTTTTGGTGTTAGAAGTTCAATTATCTTTTGTTCAAGGAGTTGATCTAAAATCTCAGAAATCCCAGAGAATTGATACTTCTTTTCTTCAAGTTCCTTCGAGTAAAGAAGACCCTTCCTTTGGACTTGTACTTTGTTAGGCCTGAACTTCGATTTTAGCTTGAGGCCTGGATTTGAACCTGATTTTTAAAAAGTGATTTTTATAGGAATAGTGGAAATTGTCGTGGCCTCTTTGGGCTTACCTGACTTACCATTCCTCTTGATTTCTTTCTTGGGATCTTTCTTGTCACGTAGATCACTCGGTAAGTAACTTTCGTGTCTTGCAATCTAGATTTCTAGATCATGGGCATGCATAGCAAACTCTTCAAAAGAGTGAGGCATATTTGCTTGGAGATTGTAAAGCAGTCCCCAATGCATACCTTGGACACACATGTCAATAGATGATGCTTTGATGATGTGATCTTTGCAGTTAAGAACAAAGTTTCTCCATCTTTCGATATACTCTTCGACCAACTATTCTGTGCTCTGTTTTGTTCGGGCAAGTTCTGGAAGGCTGACTGTCCGCCTGGTACTATAGAAGCATGTTAGGAACTCCCACTCAAGTTGATCTCAACTATCAATTGATCCACATGGTAAGTCTGTATACCATTCAAATGATGCACTTATAAGAAAGTGTACAAACTGCTTCGCCATGGTGTCGTTGTAGGTGCCAGCATTGTTACATGTTTCAATGAAATGAGCAACATGTTGCTTTGGGTTTCCTTTTCCATCAAAACATTGAAATTTCAGAGGTTGGTAACCAAGCGACATCCTCATTTCTTCATTCTGACGACTGTAGGGTTTAGCATAAATCAATGAAGATTGTGGTGAACCACCGTACTGGGCACAGATTGTGTCAACAATCACATGCTGGAGTTGTTGGACAGATAGAGAGCCAACAGAGAGTTGAGTGGTATCACGCAACACATTTTGTTCTACCATCCTGTCATGCATATCTTGCTTCTATTGGTGCTCTTGGATTTTAGATCCTTAGTTCTGAAAGAGCTTGCATTTTTTTGGACTATTTTTCATCAATGGACTTTGTAGTTTGAGTCGGTGCATAAGGGTGGAAATTTGTGCATCTTTGTCTTCCAAGGATTTTGTTAGCTTTTCAATAGCCAAGGCCATTTGCTGAATTCGATCATTAGAGTCAAGTGTCATTTCTGCAACCATCACTGGCTCGAGAGATTTTTCAAAGGTTGTATAATCACCCCATTTTCGTGGAGAAGTGACATGTGTGGATCCGGACACGGATCCGTTACTAGAATGAGAGCCGAAATGAGAACTCTTTGCTAAGTTCTTGGATTTTTCTGCAGAACAAGAACATGACTTCTTGGACTTGAAAATTTTGACCTTACCCTTGTTAGGAAACTTCTTCAATGGTGAAACCTACTGAGTTTTCCCGGTCTTCGTATGGGCTCTGGTTGCATGGTAAAGTTTAGCAAGTGTTTCTTTGACGGTGTCACGATTTTCTTTGATTTTTCACCTGCCATTGTTGATGTAGTGATTGACTCGAAGATATCACGAAATCGAAAGATGAGAGAGCAAAAAGATCCCATTGGACGTGCCAAGAAATTTGTACAACGAATTTCATATATTAAAAATACAAAAACTGTTGCAAATTGAAATTTTGATAAATTACAAAGTGGATGATCTTCTTGTGACTGCGTAGCTGCAGAATCTTCGATTAATGATCCGAGTGTTGAAGACGATGGGCCACGTGGCTTGAATCATGGACTTCGAAACTTGTTGAAAATTTGATTTGCTTGAACCTTCAATGCTTGGACTTGGCTTAGATTTGATTTGTGAAAAGATTTTTTGATCTTATTGGACTTGGCTTGGATTTGCTTCAATTTGAAGAAATTTTGATCTTCTTGAGATTTTCCGAGTTTTGGATTTTCTTCCGGGTTGTGGATTTTCTCCTTGACTTGCTTCTGGACTTTTGGCTTTTCTTCTGCCGAAATTTTAACTTGTGATTTCTCTTGGACTTGATGTCCTATTTATAGAGAAATTTCAAACCACATACCTTCCATTTATAACCACCCATTCATTTAAAATAAATATTAAATATAAAAGTGGGACGGATTTTTTTTACGTGAGTTTGTTTTAACACGAATGGGTCATAAAAAACTTGGGCCTTAAGAAATTTAAATAGACTATTTGTTTTTAATAGGCCAAGCCCATTATTTTTTTATTTTTAGTGTACACACACACACACACACACACACACACACACACACATACATACATACATACATATATATTCCAATCAATTCCAATTTTTAAAGATTCAGTTACTATAATTAACAATAAAAGATTCTATAATATATAAATTCTCATCAAATTCAGATAATTAATGATTCAGTTACTATATGTAATATATAATATAATAAATTAAAATAATAGTTTTTAAAAAACAGTATTTTCAGAATAAATGAAACAAAAATGGCTTTTTGAAGTTATTTTCAAAAAGTTGCATGTTTATGAAAAAATCCCTATATTATTTTAGTGAATTGGGCTTGCGCTTGGGCTTTTTAGCTTGTTCCATGGTAAGTACAATAAGCATATGGCCCTTTTAACTACTTATTTGACTTTTTTGGGCCAATTTATGTAATAATTGGAGAAGATATGTGGGCCTGGCTTATTAATTTTCTCTTTGGGGAAAAATTGAGGGTTCTTTAGATATATACACTACTTTTAGTTATCAAATTGATATTTACTGGACTAAAATGATAATTGCATAAATACTGGAATGAGGCTTGAGGTTGATTATTTATACTAGATATGATAACATCCATACTGGACTTAATCAAAGGCCCAAATAACAGACTACATATTGGACCTTATCTCATTCCCTAATTAACGTCTTGTTACTTTTGAAAACAAAAGTTATCAGATACACTTCGAAAGGAAAGAAGAGGTGCTGAACGAAAAAGACGGGATATTCAAAAATCAAAATTGAGAGATGATTAAATTCGTAACAGATTGGATAATCAATAATAATACTCATTAACGTATTGCTTCAATTTCGGAGAAGAATATGTGCGGTACCAATATGGGACGATTTTGATGTTATTGAAGATTTCTCAAAAAAATTGGAGAAATCGCCATATTCAGAACTTATCATCAACAAATTCTTGAGGTATGTTCTGATTTATAATTTCCGCCATCATTTGGTTTACCAACCAAAGAAACGGTCTGTTGTATACATTGATTTAGAATCCATATATATATATATATTTTATTCATTATGACAAAAATCAGAAATATTAATTTGAAATTTGTCGAATTAGTTTTTATATTTAGTTGTTGGAAATTTATGCTGCCATTCAATGATCTGAAATTAAAACTATATGTACGTTTTCTTTGGATTTGATAATTTATCACAGATTTTGTATAATGTTATTACTCTCATTTGATTATTACAGTTTGGAACTTAATGTGTTAATTTGAAAATGTAGATATGGGTGGTATTAGTGTGTTGATCTATTATGATGGAGTTTGGGATGAGTCATGTTCATACAATGACTACTTGGTTGTTGGATTGGTTGTCCCGCTAGATTGTAGTTATGTCAATCTAATAGAGATGATAATGAAGGAGATTAAGAACGACCAATCACATTATGAAATCACAGTTCAGTACCAAATTTTGTTGAACGCCCCCCTGATAAGTATTTGCATTGATACTTTTCTTAGTTTTTACATAGAAATCAGGAAGAATGAATGAAACATGAGGCAATTTCCGTTATGTTTGGATGTTCACAAACTGGCTTGTAGTGGTGACAATTTGATGACAATAGTTTCAGAGCCTGGTACATTAGGGATATGCGAGACTATGAATAGAGAACAATATACTCTTGGTGGTTTGGGAAATTCTATTATGCCGAAATTGCCAACAATAGAAGAAATAGGTTTGAAATTTTGTCAAAATGTGAGTTGTGGTGATGAAAGTGTTGAAGAAAGGGGAAGCAGTGTTATAAATCAGCCTAGTATTGAAAGTGTTAAAGATAATTCAATTTACAAGAATAAATATTTGTTAACAACTAGTCTAGCTCTACATGTCGTCCATTACCGCTATGAGTTCAAGGTGTATAAATATGATAAAAATGAGTACGTATTAAAGTGCTTAGATGGCAACTGCAAATAGGGACTAAGAGCGTCGATTATTGCGCAAACAAAAAAATTCAAAATAAGAAACATAAAGAACAGTCACACATGTTCACTGGACATAGTCTTGTGTAGTCATAGACAAGCAACTTGTTCTGTGATTGCAAGTTGCATAAAATATAAATTTTCATCTGCAAGGACGGTATACACACCAGTTGATGTTGTTAGGGACATGATGAATACATATGGTGTGTCTATTACTTACGAAAAGGCTTGGAGAGCACGTGAACGTGCATTAGAGTTAATAAGAGGTTATCCAGAGGTATCATATAGCAAATTACCGACTTACCTATATATGCTTGAGCAAAAAAATCCAAGGTCTTACACAAGAATTGAAACAGATGAAAGTAATAGGTTTTTGTTCAGCTTTATTGCTTTAGGGGATCAATAGAAGGATGGACACATTACAAACCGATTATCGTAGTGGATGGTACGTTCTTAACAAGTTGTTATGGTGGTACGCTGTTCACTGCTTGCACTCAAGACGCTAATGATAACATTTTCATACTTGCATTCGAAGTAGGTGATTCTGAAAATAATTTATCGTGGAAGTGGTTCCTTCTACGATTGAAAGAAGCTTATGGTGAACGCGATGGGCTTGTGATTGTTTCTGATAGGCACGATAGTATCAAGAATGCAATATTGAAAGTCTACCCAAATGCAATGCACAGAGTGTGTTGTTACCATCTATTTCAGAACTTGAAGAAGCAGTTTGGTAAAAATGCCAAATTCATACGGAAATCATTCTATTCAGCAGCAAGAGCTTATACTAAATCTGAATTCGAAATAGAAATGAAGAATCTTGACAACATAAACAACCGTATATGTGGATATCTGGTTTGTATAAACTTTATATTCAATTACATTTACTTTTAATGAACTAAGTGATGTTATTTTTAATATAAATAAACTAGAATGCAGGAAGACATTGAATATCATAAGTGGTCCAGGGCATACATGACAACAAACAGGTTCTCTATCATGACATCAAATATTGTAGAGTCTGTTAATTTGGTAAACCGGTCGGCAAAGAATTTTCCAATAGAGGCGTTGTTTGAGTCATCGCGATCTACAATACAAAAGTGGTTCTATAAGAATTCAAACATTGCTAGGTCAACATTCACAAGGCTAAGTTCACGATATGAGAACATGATGAGGGAGAGATCTTGTGTATCAATAAGAATGGAGGTAGGTACAAATTTTTATTCTTTTTGAATATAGAAATAACAAAAAATTGTACAAATATATAAATAAAAGGTATCCTACTAAGTAAAATAAATTGTATTGCACAATTACAAGTGATATAGTATTTGAAACAGATTATACCTTCAAGAGACAGGGCGTACCAGGTTAACGATGAGACCTCATCATATCTTGTGAAGATGGATGTAAAAAGCCGCTTTTGCAACCGTTTTCAAAAAGACGAAATTCCATGTTCTCATGCAATAGTCGTAATTGGTAGATATAACTTATCGATATACGACTTTTGTTCACCATACTTCAGCAAAGAGTCATATCTCGAAGCATATAAGGGGATAATTCATCCTCTTGGCCCTGAGTCTGAGTGAAATGTACCAATTGATGTAGAGAATATGGTTGTACGAGCGCCTAATTCAAAAAGAAGTTCTAGACGACCATGCGAAAGGAGGATACTGTTAGTTTGCAAAATAAAAAAGACATCAAGGTGTGGATATTGCTTGGAGTACGGACACAATAGAACTAGTTGCAAACATCAGGCTCGATTAAAAGGGACACACGATAAAAAAAAAAAACAAAGGACGATATAGAGGTCGACTGCGAGGTATCAATGCAAATCTATAATTATGTTTTATTAGTACACTTACTCACGTATAGTAATTAGACCATTATAATAGGTCAATATAATAATATATTGACCATTTTAATATTTGAAATTTATTTGGTCATCAGAAATTTGAAAGAAAACATTCTCGTAAGCGATTGGACCCGGTCTAAGAGTTTTCGCCAATCAGACAAAAGTAAGTACTTAAACTAATTATTCTCCAATTAAATTGTTAGCATGTGGAACATGAATATTTCTAAAATAAGATCAATATTGACTTGTGTTGATATTGATTTCAACACAGGTTGTTATTTGAATTGGATTGTGGGATCATTATTATTATATCATTTTAATTAAAAGAATTAGTTCTATTTGATGATAGCAAATGGTTTTTGAAATAAATGGATTAGATCATGTGTGAATTGATATTGGATGTTACCATTAGTTTTATGACAATTGTTTGTTTAATTTTCAGGTGTTGCATAAATGGGATTTTATGATGTAGAATCTGATATTTTAGAGTGAGTTCAGATCATCTTTAAGACAGGTTTAAGTGAGAAACAAAAATGGTATGCACTTGTAATATGTGACCACAATTGGAATATTGAATAATTTATGCATTGTAGCATTTGGTTGTTGAAGAAGTAATTATTTACTACTCTCCAATCTTTTGGATTTAGATGAAATAATATTTTTCTTATTGGTGAAGGAGCTATTTAGCATGACAATAATAGATATGGTACAAATAGTGAATTACAGAACTAGTTTGGCTTATCTCCATCAAAACATGTTTAATCCATTTTGTTATGTTGGTTAATCAAGTCCTTTATAATCTATTCTAGGGTGAACATTTAGCATTTTTGTCTTCCCTTTTTCCTTGTATTAGTTGTTAAATTGTTTATTAGATTAGTTACTCTAGAAAGTAGATAGCATATTGGGTCTTAATTTCTGGGTGCTTCCGTGAAATGATTTTCTCAGATTGTATATGTACCGTTACCATCTACTTGGATAAGGAAGTCACTAAGCTTCACTTGGATTTTGTGGCACTTTATACAACATGGTAATAGGGGAAAGTGAACTGGGATTTTAGTGTGCATGAATGGGATCTGTATTCTTTCACTTGATCAGTCAAGTAACATGATTCTATCCTATGTATGCTTGTACAAATTTGTATTTCATGCAGGTAATGAATGGAAAGAAAGGCAGATTAGAGAGATAATGGACAAATTGTTTATTATTCCCATATTATTGGTAAACTTGTCATGCACAACATGTAACAAAGGTGGTTGGACCATGTATGTAAAAATGAAAGTCGTGTGTCGGGGAATCAAAATATCATATCAATGAGCGTATAATAGCTTCAAATGGAAGTTACAAAAATAATAACCAAGTTTTGGAGTCACTCAGACATATCAAACTCATTAAGCATATAGTATTAATAGTCAGACGAATCAACGTACAATAACATTATAATATCTTCATAACATTTGTAAATTAAACGAAATTCAATAGTCACCCGATATGATTAATGTCTAACAAAATGAATTTAATACAAGAACTAGTACAAAATACGGTCAAAAGGACAACCTGTGACAATTAAACCTGGCAATTGGCCAACATTTTCAAAATGAATTACAACGCACTGGAAAAATATTCAACACGGTGGAATGACTTGAATTAAAGTACACAACAGATATTGGCTTCATTACACATCTACACTTTCATATCCAAAACAAAAACCAACTTATAATTAGAATAACCAAAATCAACCATCGCAAAGAAAACAACACTAGACAAAAGATAGTTCTTGTTTTAATAAGCTATGAGTTCAAAAGATCTACACATGGTAGACTACAAATCCAAGTGCGACTCCGACTTCTCATTGGCATATTTATATAGTTGGACGGCCATGTTGTGACGTGCCACTTTGGTATCGAACCTTTTCGACATCTCTTCTATCTTGCCCTCGAATATATATTCCGCAAACTTGATCACAAATATACCACAATCACCTCTGCATTCACAAACAAAAGCATGGTTCATCGATCCATTAACATTAATATATGATCAACTTAGATCAATAAACATCAAACTCATTGTTTCATATACTATATTACCCTATACTAAAAATGAATAGGTGTATTGAGTAAGTTGTTAACCCATTTGTCTGGTGTAGAATTTCTTTGCATAATCTGCAAGATAATGGTGTTTCAGGCACTTCGAATTTCAAGACCTTTGATTGAACAATAAGATGAGGAATTATCGTACGCAAGGGCTCAACTACTTCCAATACATCAACATCTCTGATTGTTTTGAATGATGAATTTTACACGTCCAAGTGCCAGTTCGGGATATCAAAGTGTGCTAATACCCAATGTGCCTTTTTGTCCATGAAAATTGGAATAAACACATGATCAACTTCTCCCCAGCTGGAGCTGAACTTTGACTTATTACCATTGAGATATAATAGCAAGGATGTTTGCTTGGTGATAGTATTATGGTCCTTCATATGCCGGTTATATATGCTTCTAACCTTGAAATCAAAATAGCAGTCTGTGCAGGTCGTCCTCATCCGGTTATCACTACTGAGTTTCAACTTAATGGCCAGGTAGTAGAACATCACGTCCATATGCTGCAATATAATGAGAGAAAAAAACATTTAGGATACCCAGAAGAATTATTAAGTACAAATGATAACTAATGTTGCTACCCACTTACCATTGTGTTAATTGGTGTCACAACCTGATTTAGATTATACCACCACATTTTGGAGTTAACTTTCACAGGTCCAACGTCCATTGGTGGATGTAGTGCAAGATCGTCTTTTTGAAATTTTCTCAACCTAAATGGAAAGATAAATTTATAGTTAAAATCTATAATAAGAATTTGATTAGCACAATCAACTGTCAACAACAACAAAACTCACTTGTTACTTGGCCTAAATCCGATATTATACCATTTTTCAAAAGCCTGAACATCATGGAGAATCCAAGCATAAATGGTATTCAAATGAAAGATGTGAGACATCTGGTTGACTACCCAGCTGTGATTGAAAACTCCTGAGAAATGGAGATTTGAAACAAGCTGTAGGTCTGGATACCCTCTTCTGGGGTGCAGGGGTAGAGCTACTTTCAATATGACATGGGATCGATGTAATTTCTTAAAAAAACAATTACATAATGAAATTACTTATATGATAATATAATAGAAACATTATGAGACTTTGTTAATCAAGTTTTTTTTCTAAATATAAAATGAACCTGTGAAGATACTTTCTGAAATTGGACACGGTTTTTTTCAGCTGATTCGTCCATGTGCCTTAAGTCTTCCTCACTGAATATGATGTCATCGTCCAACAAGTACAATGATGTTTATGATCTGGTTTGCTTATCAGGTTCATCATTACAGTCTTTGCTTCGACTTGAAGTATTTTGTTTCTTACGGTATCGTTCATCTAGTTGTTGAACTTCCCCTTCAAATACCTCAAATTTAGAACCAGATTCAACCATCTTGCATATATAGTAACACTAACAGAATATAGATTTGTGTTAGTCACCAGCACTACGAAAATAATTAACTTTGAGATCTAAAAATTATCTAAACAAAAATATAACTCCAGAGTATGAAATTCATTCTAACCTTTGAAGCAACTTTATCATCAATCTTCTGAATGTCTTCTTTAGTCAACACTAGTCCATCATCTAGTATAATACAAGGGACATTAGCTTGCGAATCAATCCCTAGATCAAAGCTAGGTTCGTCAGTCTCATCACTCGTAATGGCTTTTTTTGGTCTGATTAAACTCCAAAGCATTGTTGATTGTCTTTTACTGCATGATGTCTTCTTACCAGGGGGCTTGCAAAAAAATGAAATTAATGTGGATATAGTTAGGAGGACATGAATATAATAAAGTGCAACACAATTGAAACTTGCATTTGAAGTGAATAAAAGAAAGAATAAAGCATTACATTTATAGCCTGAGATTTCTTAACAGGTTGGTGTGCTGCAGATTCCGGCTGACTCTTGGAGTCAAATTTTGTGGCAACACCTTCAAGACATGAGCGATTGTCTTTGAAAAATTAGTGCAAAAATTTAGAAATTGATTTTTTAGAATAAAGTGGTCAGACACTAGTTTCTCATGCGTAGAATATAACTTAATAATTCATCTATTGATATATTTCTTCAAAAAACAACATTCCTGTAAAAATTAATATCAAATGTTAATTGGTTAAGTCGAAAACAGATTATCTTCCTTTACACAACCCGTATATATATACCTTCATCGGCATTCTTGGGACATGACCACTCGCTTTAGAAATTTTGCTTGAAGACTGAACATTCGTAACTGTATGATCATCAATTTTACTCACATTATTCTGATTGTCAAATGCTTCGCCAAGTGAGTTAACTTTTGATCAAATAATGTAGGGATGTGTTTTCCCTTGGATGAATCGAGTTGCATAGATTCCATATTTGGCTCAGCATCGAGATTGGCAATATGTAGAAATCTAAACATAGAGAAGAATTGGTGCAAAATTTAATAAATCAGTTTTGCATTAGAACATATTTCTAAATATTTACCTTTGCGATCTTCCTTTCGTTCTGGATATCAAGAATATTAGAGGCAACCACTTGATGTTTCTTGTTAGCACGTGGGGTCCGGATTAACAGATTAGATTGGACGTCATCTTCGCTATCTTCTACACGCTGAACGTGGATGTCATCATAAATACCGGATGTGTAGGGTTGCCGTCTCTCTTCACTTGTAGTTTTGATCAAATTAACTCGTAGCTATAGAAAATGCAATGTATTAATAACATCATTTTGAAACATCATAAAATGAAAATATGCTATAAGACGAAGAAACTTACATCTAGACGAATGAAAATGTCTTTCCCTAAATTTAGCTTACAGTTGAATCTCCCTTAGATGTTGGATGTCCAGTTAACAATGCGTGGGCATCGAGAACCAATTGAGTGCATATCTTACCATTAAGTATTGATAGAGTTTCATAAATCCATACTTGGAATGCAATAACAAAACCACTTATCCGGTAAGCCATATAAGGTTTTGCATCACCCTCCACTATCATTGACTTATTCCTAAGACCATATTTGAGTGATGATAGTGTAATCTTAAACAACTCTTTTCCCCAAGCGTATGAATTCATCTCATCTGAGTCTGCTAATACCATAAGGGAATCTTCAACAAATCTCTTGTATGCTGTAGTGAACATTAGATTCGTCAACAAGAATAGAATACCGAAATTCACTACGTCACGATCACATATATTATAATTGTTTATGAAAACCTCAGAAACATATGCTGTGGATATGCCCGATAAATGGCTAAGGTACTGATGTTTAATCCTACAAAATCTAGAATCATACTTATTACGTTTGTCTTCCCCAACACAACGTAACCCCTTAATCAAACAAAAATCCTCCATTGTGAAACTTACAAGGCTGTCACCGAATTTAAACCACATCTCGTCAACATTGGGCTGATTCACCTCCCTGAATAGGACTTGATGTATAAGTTGAGGATTTACTACAATATCTTGAACATCAATAAAGTGAGAAAAGCAAGTCTCCAAGACTAATCTCCTTTGAACATCATTCATTCTTCCCTTCAATGAGCTAAATAATTTCGTGTTGGAGAATGCATTAAACTTTCTAAGAGACCATCTATCGAGGGAGATTAGATAGTCCCAGTCCTGAACAATCAAGAAGTTGCAATTAGACAAATTAATTGTATAAATTAAAGACACCAAACTGATCAACTTAGTTTGGAATACATGACATTGAGTTAAAAATGTTTATAGGGCAAAATATATTCACTTTCATATCCTTCAATGACTCGATTGAAAATTATCAATCAAATTAATATGATATATCACTCTAAAATTTACACATGCATTCAACTGAAGTTTATTGTCATAAAATCTAACTAATGGACATGAACAATGTAGTTAACATGTAATGTTCACAAATAATTAAAAATCAGTCATGAGCATCACATACGATTATCAGGATATCAACAGTCATTAACAAAACATTTTTGTTCTGGATTTGCAACAACAATCCACAAGTATCGTGAAGATAGATGGTTTTATTCCGCTTTTTAACATTTTTGCCAAAATGCTAAGTGCCATGTTCATGTCCCTAATTTTACATTATCCTCTTATCATGGTGGTAAAATAGTAAGAGTCGAAAAATAAACCTGACTCTGACATTTCATGGAACATATTTAAAGTCTGCAATCATGTTGCCAAGAAGTACATAACCAGGACATTAAGCTATTATAAATGAAAATATTAGGTGAAATGTTAAATACTTTCATAAGATTAAAACCTCCTCCATCTTTCCCACCTTGCGAAAACCATGGATAATCGAACTAGCACAAACCGAATCCATGAATATACCAACCGCACTCAATTTGAACAATATAGATACCGCTTCTCTCCAAAGAGATTGTTTGCATAAAGAATTAATCATTGTAATATATGCTACAATATCGGGACTAATCCCACAATGTTTCATTTCCATCAACAATTTCCAACCACTTCCAAGATTACTATCGAATAAAGACATCCGGATAAACAAGTTAATTATTGAAACATTAAAACTCATCCCTTGGTGTTGAATTTCTTCCAGAAACTCCCATGCAAAATCTATATGCTCCCTCCACGTAATAAAGCCCCAAGGAGTGAATTACAAACCCTAATTGAAGGGAAAACATCAAAACATCATGAATCAGCACATTAAAATTATCAAGAAATATTATCATATATTATTATCAAACGCTGAACTTGGATACAATGATGTTGAAGTTCAAATATAAAATGAAAAAAAAAAAAGCTGCTTTAACAACAAAGTTAACTAACATTACACTCATTCACAAATCGTCATAGGTGTGTCGCACATTACATAATTAATTGATTTTAAGCAGATAATCAGTAACAATAAACATAATCAGGCATACTAATCAAAGACGATTATCAGCATATCAACAGTCATTAAAAAAATAGCAGGGCATCCAACATTCATTACCAATACGAGGTGACAGGGTAGCCAATATGATTTATATTACATATCTGGGTAAATCATAATAGAAATGTATAAGTGAATTATTGAATGTTTGAGATTCATTGCCAATTACAAATTTGGTAATTCTTTTAAGACAATGAAGCAAGAAGTGATTTCATTTTCATATTGATGGATGAAAAAGGATGAACACATAATCACAAAAAACGCATTAGATATAGAACTCAAGTAAAATACAATAATAAGAAATTTGGCAGTCAACACATCAATTTAGAAGCACATAATCAAATACTCCACTGTCATGGTAATTAGAATTTAAACCTCATGATATAGTAAAAAAGAGATAAATTATAACTACACGCATATAATTGACGATTATAACAATTGCATCTAATTTTCACATTACCCATGCAAAAAATAATTTTTTTGTATAAAATATGGAAGCTGAAATATCTTCATCATCATAATTTCTATTGCATTGTGTATATTAGGAAAAGTAATAGATAACTTTACATTTTCTCCTTCTGGGACATGAATATTAAATTTTTTCTTCTCCGGTTTTAGAACAGCCTTTGTTTGACCCCGATTTCTCTTCGGTGCTAAATTTTGTCTCCTTCTTTTACATTTTTGTCTAGATTTTGATTTGCTCCGTGTTGAAGTCATTGAATGATCTACGAACGGTCTCTAATACTCCACTAGAAAAGAGATGATAATGCTTGGTGATTATGGAAATATGGTGAAATTTTACACCTAGATTTCTACGAAAGCGATGAAATGGAGGGTGGGTCAATTTTGAGATTACAGATTGTAGGGCTTTGTTCTTGTGAAGAGGGTAATGAAGAGAGAGTTGGATTTCATATTAGGGATTATCGGAAATCGTGTAGTGCAATTGCTTATCAGTGTAAGAAACGTTTAATAATCAATGACAGGGGTTTTTAAAATTAGAAGGATATCAATTAACTCCTTGATTTTAGTGTAGATAGGATTCGGTACCCCTAGATTAGTAACCATTTTTTATTGACTTTTTAAATTAATATATAAATAATTAATTATATTACAACTGTACAGTAAAATAACTTCATATATAGTATAAATGAATAATCAAAAAAAAATCTAGTATTATTCTAAATGCATAAAAAAAAGTAGGTGGAGGTCCTAATTTTCACAAAAATTGATAACTATGACTATTTAAGGTTATATTTTGGTAACTAACAAAATTTTGAACAAATTGGAAAAATCATGTAGAAATTGGGAAAATCAGGTTTCCCACACCCCAAAAATTATCTCCAAAATTTATTTAAACATTGTAATTATAAAAAAAATTATTTAAATAAGAGATAATATTATGAAAATAAATTTTGAATGTGACACAAAATAAACATTTGAAATATGTATATACCTACATTTTTTTTACCAGTCTATTCCTAAAATTTTGAATTAGTTGGTATCTTGTTTTCCAATTACATGAAATGTTTCTTAACTAAAGCATTGTGACTCGTGTTTTAATACTGTGACTTGCAAGAATAATATTCTGTGAATTGAGACTGCTTTCTTGCCGACTATACGTATAAAGTAGAACACAAATTTTGTGATTTACATGCATGTCTAGGAATAAGATTTTTTTTTTTGAATGTTGTCCAACACGTTTTTAGAAAATTATTATCGTATATATTAATTTAAAGGAAAATTGGCACAAATGGTCTCTAATGTATGACATTAGTGTGCAAATGGTCTCTAATCTTTCATTTTTGGCAGAATGGTCCCTAGTCTCGTCTTTTACCGGTGTTTACTTTTCACGTTATCTAAATTTTGTCATGTCTTCCATCACTGATCCACAATAAATTCCCCACCAACAGTCATCCAACCCGCCGGCAGAAGGGGACACAAAGGAAACACCGGTAAAAGATGAGAATTTTTCATTTTTTTTTTTTACATTTCCTGTTCGTTTTCTTTTTTTTTTCCTCGAAATTGGGTTGTTTATTTCCTTTTGTTTTCTTTCCCAATTATACAATTGACGTTTCGCCTTATCTGGAATTTTTCCTGTCTTCCATCACCGATCCACAACCAGTTTCCCACCAATAGTCATCCAACCCACCGAGAGAATGGGACACAAAGGAAACACCGGTAAAAGACGAGGCTTTCTTCATTTTTTGACATTTATAATTGATGATTTTATTTTTGAACCTTGGATAAGGATTTATTTTTACAAATTAGTGTGTATTTGGGCAATTGTCCAGCTTTCTTGTGAAAGTAGTTTGTTTTTAGTGGAGATCTAATTGTAGAAAATGAGTTAGGGTAATTATCATATATTGGTTGTATATTTCGCGAAAATTATTAAACTACATAGACTAGATTAATAGCCAACATATTTGTGTTGGTGGGCCGATGATTGGGTGGGTTGGCGGGAGGGGGAGTTGGGAAAAAAAAGTACTTTATTTTTTTTTTTTTTTTTTTTGATTATTAGAATAAGATATAAGAATTTAATTGTTTTTTTTTCATGAAATTCAATCTTTTAACAGAAAATTGGATAGAAACCACCAACAAGGATCAATAGTTCTACATAACAGATAGGTTGGGAATGGTAGTTCCAAATTTTTGATGATTAATTTAGTTTATCTTTCTTAAGCCAAAGAATTTTGAAAGAACAACTGTGATATCTCATCAAGGAAAAATTCTATTAGCACTATGTATTCATACTAGGATGATTATAGATGTAAAGAATTAAACATTAAAGAAAGACATTATTTGACATGAAATTAACATGGGACACAAGGGGTGAAAATTGATCGAGATGTGTTGGATTTCTTATGATCTATCATAGAATTTGGGGTGTTGTTGATTTCAAAATTATTTTTTGTGTTGAAATTGCTTTTGAAAGTCTGTGCTGCACCTTTGATAATAGCGTCCTATTCTCCTGGTTAAGCCTTTGTGCTTTCTTTCTTAGGCTCTCATTTTCAAGAATAATATGGTAATTCTGCAAGTACAGTTTTGAGTTCTGCTTCTCCATGCTAGACTTTTAATTGTATTTAATCCTAACACACAGGAAACTTATGGTTACTTTGTGTAATGATACAAGTAAGTTTTAGAATAATTAACTTTTTTATTGGTTCAAGTTGTGAATAAGCTACTTATTCGAAACATGTTAGTAAGAAGAAAAATAATGTATACAAACAAACAAGTAACTTACATGTGACATTTCTACAGAATGTTAAATAGGTTGGGAAATCAAAAGCCCTTTTAACACAAATATGGATTGGCTATGCTTGCATCGCTCTATAGTAGTAGGCTCGGTATTTCTAATCATGATTATTAACATGCATGTTCAACCTTACTTCTTCTATAAAGAATTGTAGAGAGAGACGAGAGCAGAATAATGTTGAACAAGAGTGGTTACGTTTTAAATTTTTTAGTAGACTGTCTATGTATGTGAAAAACACTATAAAATAGAAAACTAATGAAAATGAATTAGCTTGCTCTGGTAAGTATGGAAGGGAAAAATAATATAACCATTGTGAATATTGTAGAGATCAACTCTAAGAAATTTTACAACCACCCTAATATATCTCTCTTTAATGTCATGAACTTAGAGAACTAGATTACTTAAAGGAGATTTCTTGAATAAACAATGTATCCATAGATGTTTTGGTTTGTCTTTTAGTCCCAATGATCAGAACGACTAGGTACAAAGAGAGTTTCAAAATAAAATTGTTCTTAATAGAGAAAGAAAGAGGCATTTGGTGCACTCCATTCAATGAGGAAGCAAGTTATATTGGAGAAGCCAATTTTAGGGTTGGTTTGATATTGATGTGCTTTTAAAATAATCGACCTCATTTGTCTTCTTGAAAAAATCGATTGTGGAAAGAATCAGATAAGTATTTGGTAAACTTTTGTTTCAAAATTGTTGTATGTTTCAAAAGCATCAGTTGAGCGTTTGGTAAACAAAAGTAATTTATTGCTGTAACGTTATTAAATTACTAAAAGGGATATTGATTATAATAATGTTATCTTGTATTATTAATATTATCACGAGTGGTAAACTTAATTTTTTTCTCAGTCAAATATTTTTTAACAATACAATGCATTCATTATTATTATTTTAAAATAAAAATATAAACACCTAATAAATTTTAAATTTTATAAAAATTACAAAATAAAAGTATAGTCATATAGTGCAAAATTTAATTAAATTTATATTATTTTTTATGTATCCAACTTACATCAATTTGATTTCTCAAATGAGTATTAAAAGAATTAGTTTAATTAATTATGGGTAAAATAGATATTTTAATAATATATAAATAAAAAGCTAAAAAGCAGAATTTGAAAAACTGTCCTTTTGCTGCTTCTCAAAATCTTGCTATCACATGAGTTGGATTATTTTATAATCACTTTCAAAAATTTTCCAAACGCTTAAATCAATTTCTAATTGTTTGAGAATCAGAAGTTGGGCTCTAAAATAAATCCCAAACTGGGCCTTAATGATAATTCAAGTTCGACTAAATGTGGGCAATTTAAGTTGGGTATAAAAGTGGATGCCATTTCCACTATTAGGAAAGAATAAACAAAGCCTTCAACGTAAGATTATCGTGGAGAGTGTAAGAATTTCTTTTGAATCGTTTTTTCTCTATCGTGAATGTTTGTAATTAACAAAGAGGATGTTTCTTTTTTCTGTTGTTATTTTGGAGCTTTTATCATAATTAATAGAATTAATTACTTTAATTGAGGCTAATATTGATGAAAATTTGGTGGTAAACAAAATCAATAACTTAATTAGTTGTTGAGCTTAGGATGTTTAGCTTTCAATTGTACCATTGAAGTTTAATAAATAATCTTTATTATTGATTATTTATTGATATATCATTTGTTGTTTAGCATACCAAAAGCATTACCCTCCATCTTTGGACGATGAAGTATGACACTCACGTAAGATAGCTAAAAATGGTGCAACTCATAAAAGGTTGGCTCACAGTGATGTATGCTTTGTCAAAGACTTCTTGAGGTTGTATGTCAACTTGTCAAGACCAGTCAAACCACATTGTAAGAATCTCATTGTAGTATCATTTGTGAAACATTATATTGCTTAAATATAGATATGAATCTTTGTTCTTGACAAGTTTTCTATGGGAGCCATCTAACACTGCAATTTCAATGTGTAGATACTCAACTTCTCAAAAAGAAATACGTGGAATAGATTCATTGGACACTATTGTGAACAAGATCTCTTTACAGAACCAAGAATCCAAAGTTCAAATCAGAATCCAAGATCGAAACACAACAGTTTAAAAGCTCAGTACATTGTACCCTTAGTTACAACCTCAATATCCAGACCTAAACGGAAAACCACATACCCCTCTAATCAGACCGAGTTGCTATAGTAACTCAAAATAGTGGTAAAATACAGAGACCACAACCAACACTACTTCCATCACAAGATCACTCAGAAACTAAGAAGAAGTAGAAGAACTCTAAAACCAGAGGTTTTAGAGAAAGCGGAGAAGAAGACGAAAAAATTTGCACCAGAAACAAACCCTTACTCTTTCTCTCTCTATCAGACGAATGAATGTGAATTCTGAACCATTAGGGCAACATCAGGTCATACTTATACCAAAGTTGACAGCCACTGATCAAGAGTTTATCCAATGGTCACAGCCATTTCAAGCCTTAACATATTTGGGGTCGGGTCATCCGATTTGGGCCTTTTGTAACTTGAGAGAAGAACTGATCAGACAATAGATTATCACTTTGGGCCAAGCCCAATATCATCATTGCCCTTTAATTGTTGGCATCACCATTTTTGGCCCAACAATCTCCACCTTGATGTCAACGTAGATCAGAAAAACATCATAGCATAATCAGCAACTGAGTCCTCATCAAGGCAAACACCTGCAGATAAAACTAACCATCATCAATGTTCAGCAATTTTAAATAGAATTGAAATTTGTTCAAAGGCAGTACATTTGTACCCATATCAGAAGGATTAAACTAGAATGGTATCTTTTCAAGATACACAGATTCTTTTGAAATAATATCTCTAATAAAATGAAGTTTAATATCAATGTGCTTTGTACGTTCATGAAAGACAGGATTCTTACACAAATGTATTGCACTTTGACTATCAGAATAAACTACAATAGGATTAGATAACATATTTATTTCAGATAACAATCTCTTTAACCACAAACATTCCTTAATCGCCTTGGTTGCTACAACATACTCAGACTCAGTAGTAGATAATGCTACAATTGGTTGTAGTTGTGACTTCCAAATAATACAAGTACCACACAATGTAAAAACATAAATAGTAGTTAATTTTCTATTATCCTTATCACCAGCAAAGTCAGCATCAACAAAACCTTTAAGAATTACTCATTCATTACATGTCCCATAGATTAATCCAAGATTAGAAGTACATTTCAAGTATCTTAATTACCATTTAAGAGCTTCCTAAGATTGGCCATGAATCTACTGAGAGTGCTTATGGCATGGGCGACATCAAGTCTTGTACACACCATTGTGTACATGACAAACCCCATAGCATTAGCATAAGGCACTTTCTCCATATGTTTTATATCTGAATCATCTATATGACATTGGTCTTTACTCAATTTAAAATGACTAGCTAAAGGTAAAGATACAATTTTAGCATCATGCATTGAAAACTTTGACTCTTTTCAATGTAAGCAATGTTTTTAACAGCAATACACGTTTAGATCTTTTCCTTTCAATATCCATTCCTAAGATTCTTTTAGCATGCCCCAAATCTTTCATATCAAATTCAGAACACAAAGATTTCTTTATTTCATTTATGTCATACATATTAAAACCAATCAATAACATATCATCAACATAAAGAAGTAAATAAACAGTCACCATATTATTTTTATTCTTCTTCAGGTATAAGCAATGATCAAAGGCACTCATTTGAAAACCAACAGATAATACAAAGTTATCAAACCTTTTATACCATTGTCTTGGTGATTGTTTAAGGCCATATAAAGATTTCTTTAGTAAATACACAATATCAGGTTCAGAAGAATCAACAAAACCTTCAGGTTGAGTCATATAAATGATTTCATCAAGATCACCATGAAGAAAAGTAGTTTTAACATCCATTTGTTCAATTTCCCAATCATGATGAGCAACTAATGCAAGAAGAATTCTGATAGTAGTGTATTTAACAACGGGAGAGAAAATTTCATTGTAATCAATGCCATTTTTTTGAGTAAAACATTTTGCCACAAGTCTAGCTTTAAATTTTAGAGAATCCTTTTTAGAAATTCCTTCTTTTACTTTGAAAATCCACTTGTAGTCTACAAGAGACTTGTCTTTAGGTTTTGGAACTAACATCCAGGTGATATTTTTCTTTAAAGACTCCATTTCTTCATTCATAGCATTATACCACTTATCAGCAAATTTACTACTTATAGCTTCACTGTAAGAGTTTGGTTCTTTAAACATCATATCATTATAGGACATAACATCAAGATAAACAAAATCATCAAACATTGAAGGAGCCTTAATATCCTTCTAGTCATATCCCTTGTCAACCAGTAATTATCAAGATCAGAGAGATGAGTTTCTTAGGTCAAGTCTTCCATTTCTAGCTGACCCTCATCATCCTCATTAGAATCAACATCAAAGGTTGTGGCATTCTAATGTTGATTAAGATTAGTAGAATAATCAGTCTCCACCTGAAACTTAGTGCTATTTTCAAAGACACTTTCATCAGAGCCTTTATCAACAAGGCAAGGCAAGGCATGTTAGACTCATTAAAAGTCACATCCATACTACTAATTATTTTAAAACCCTTCACCTCTTTAGTCCATAATCTGTATCATTTTACATCATCATGATAACCAAGGATAACACACTTTTGAGCCCTTGCTTCAAGTTTTCCAACATATTGATGAGAATAGGCTGCACACCCAAAGGTTCTAAGATAACTATAATTAAGAGATTCTCCATACCACAATTGTTTTGGAGTCTTGCAATCTAGAACACTTGAAGGTGTCCTATTGAAAATGTAGGAAGTTGTCATTACACTTCTCTCCATAAGACTTTTGGAAGGCCATAACTAACCATCATACATCTCACCTTATCTAGAAGGGTCCTATTCATTCTTTCAGCTACCTTATTTTGTTGGGAGTATAGGGCACATATTTATGTCTCAGAATACCACTGTCTTCACTCAGCTAATTGAAATCAGAGTTATAGAATTCTAAGTCATTATCTGTTCTGAAGATTTTAATCTTCTTTCAAGTCTCGTTTTCTATAAGAATTTTTCAGGTTTTAAACCTTTCAAAGGTGTTAGATTTTTGTTTTAACAAGAAAATCCATACCTTTCTAGAGAAGTCATCAATTAAGGAAAGAAATTATATATTTCATGTTTGAGTAGGGATAGTGGCTGGACCCCATAAGTCTGAGTGGATGTATTCTAAAATAGATGTGGTTTTGTGCTTACCTGTGCTAAAATGAAGCTTGTGGTGTTTGCCAAGAGTGCAGTGTTTACAAAATAGGATTTTTGATATCACATCTTTACCAAAAACTCCTTGTTTCTACAAGATGTGCCAACCTGTTGTGCCACTTTAAAGTGGCCTCAACTTCAACACTGGAGGACATATTACTACACTGAGATACTATTTCAGCCTAAGTTACATAAATTCCATTTCTCTTGAACCCTTTGAAGATGACAAGAGATCCATTGATCACTTTTAACATGCCATCTCCAAATTTACCACACATTCTCATTCCATCTAAGTTTCCCACAGATATCAAATTCCTATTAAGATCAGGTACATATCTAACTCTTTCAAGGGTACAGATATAACCATTTTCAAACTATAAAGTCACATTTCCAATCCCCTCTATTTTAGAGACCATATTATTTCCCATAAGAACTTTCCACTTGAAACATTTTTAAAATCATGAAGCCAATGCTTCCTAGATATCATATGGAAAGTACAACCAGAATCCAAGATCCATTCTTGAATTTGATCACTTTTATCTGCATAATTTGCAGAAGAATGCCCATTGACTAGTTCAGTGACAACATAGACATCTACTGTATTTGTTTCTTTTGGTTCAACTACATTTCCTTCATCTGCTATTTTATCTTTTTGCTCATTCTTTCTTTTATAGCAAGCTTTGATGAAATGTCCAGTCTTACCACACCCGTAACATTTCTTACCTCTAGTCTTAGACTTGGATCTAGACCGCCATTTGTTCTTCTTCTTATAGTTGTTATTATTGCTACTACCCTGACTTTGCTGATAATCATAACTCCAATTCTGCCTATTTTGAGACATTTCTCTAACATAAAAATACTCAACTACTACCATCGGCTTTTTCAGTTTTTAGTTCTAAATCTTTACTTCTTAAAGAATATACAACAATGTCTTGGGTGAAGGTGTCTCTTCCAACATAATGGCAGTTTTAACATCCCTATAGACTTCAAGAATAACATTAAGGAGGATAACTGCTTTATACTCCTCAGACACTTTCTCACATGTATTGGTGATATCTTGAACTAATTTGTTGAAGATATCAAGATTGTCATCAAGATCTTTAGATGAATCTATTTTAAAACTAAAAAACTTTTCTAATTAAAAAGCTTATTTGGTAGAGACTTAACTAAGTACAACTCTTCTAAATTTTCCCAGAGAAGTTGAGTGGAATCTAATTTTCCTACCTTTCTAAGAACCTGGTCAGATAAATGCAAAATTATGGAGGTATAGGCAAGTTCATCTGCCTTAGTTTGTTGTTCTTCAATCATAGTGTTAGGAAAAGATCCATCTATGGCTTTAGCTACTTTCTATTGTACTAGAACCTCCCTCATCTTTTGTTGTCATATTGGAAAATCCCCATTTCCCGTAAAAACCCCAAGTTCAAAACTGGTATTTGTCATGACAACAGAATAAAACACCAAGAAATGCAGCATGCAAAGAAGATGAATTAAAACAGTTATTGAGGCAACTCAGATTACTAACTAAACAAGAACAATCAAGTAAGGCACACTTAGTACACAAATCAGATTGACTATTATTTAGTTCTATTCACAAAGTTAATCAAGAAAAATTTTCTCACTGCTCAGTTTCACCAGGATTCCATGAGAATCTTATTCCCAGGTCAAGGCACAAAGCTGAGACAGTGGGTTTTTATAGTTTCTTGTTAGGAAAGATGATTAGTTTAGTAACAGAATAACAGACTGGGATTTCAACAAGTTTATACAATAACGTGTAGAAAATAACTGTTCAGCAAACAATCAAGTATTTAATAACAAAAGAGTGAGAGGATGCAAACCATTGTGGTGATTGGAGACTTGATCACCATTTTACCTTTATTAAAAGCCAAGGAGTCACCAAGAACAAAGTGATGCAGGTAAGGTAAGACAAGGAAATATGACTGGATCTTAAAAGATCTTTTAGATATCTCACAGATCTGAGAGTTTTTATTTAGATCTTTAAAGAGAAGACCACGAAGGAAAACTAAAACAGTAGATCAGTTAAGATCTTTTAGGTTTAACCAAGAAAACCATAGATATGTTAAAATGAAACATCATATTTTGAAAAAACAAAAATTCTTTTTTCTCTAAGAGAAAGAGTTTTTCAAAAAGAAAGTTTCCAAGAACGCCACTCAAGCTCTGATACCACTTTTGTGAACAAGATCTATTTACAGAACCAAGAATCTAAAGTTCAAATCAAAATCCAAGATCGAAACAAAACAATTTAAGAGCTCAGTACATTGTACCTTTAGTTACAACCTCAAGAATCAGACCCAAACGAAAAACCAAAGACCCATCTGATCAGACCGAGTTGTTACAGTAACTCAAAACAGTGGTCAAAAACAGAGACTACAACCAACACTACTTCCATCACAAGATCACTCAGAAACTAAGAAGAAGTAGAAGAACTCTAAAACTAGAGATTTTAGAGAAAGCGGAGAAGAAGACGAAAAGAATCGAACCATAAGGAAACCCTTACTCTCTCTCTCTCTATTAGACGAATGAATGTGAATTCTGAACCATTAGGGCAACATCAAGTAATACTTATACCAAAGTTGCCAGCCATTAATCAAGAGTTCATCCAATGATCATAGTCATCTCAAGCCTTAACAGATTTGGGGCCGGGTCATCCGATTTGGGCCTTTTGTAACTTGAGAGAGGAACTGATCAAGCAATGGATTATCACTTTGGGCCAAGCCCATTATCATCATTGCCCTTTAATAGTTGGCATCACCATTTTTAGCCCAACAGACACACTAGAACCTGGGTTTTAAACGACAAATTGAACTTGTACATAGGTGCATATGGTGTTTTCATCTTCAAATTTCTTCTCATTTTGTTTCAATTGCATGAAATAGACTACAATTATTGATATATTTTCAACACAAAATGAATTTGTTAGCAAATGCAGAATAGTGAAAAAGAGGAACTTGATGTTGCTGTCACTTACTATTGAAAAATTCACACCTGATTGTCAAAAAAATTGTGTTGGGATATGCTAAACAGACTGTATTCAATTTTTTGTCACATTTGATCTATAACAAAAACATAATCCAAATTTAAAAGTTAGCTCATATTGCAGTGATGTCAAAAAGACTAATTCAAACTTGTGTCATATCACAAGAAACCATGCATGTGGTACAACCATTGCTCAATGAAGAATTAGGAAAGTATAAGAGTGTTAAATGAAAGAATTTCTTGTATATTTTGTAGACTAGAAATCAAGGTTTGTGTTACTAAATCATAAATACTTCAATCAATTCATAGGTGGATTCAATTTACAAGTTCCAAATTTTTCCAATCTCTTTATTATTTTGGATTAGAATCATTCAACAATATGCATTGCCTAATTTTTTTATCTAAGTTAAGCGTCTAATTTTCCTATCTTAGTTAGAGCATGTTTGGGGGTTTTGGAATACCGGTTATGAGAGATTTCTAAAGTGCCAATTTTAAACGTTTATGAAGGATCCGATTTTGAGTGATTTTTAGTAGCGATTTTTGAAATGGTCAAATCAAACCCATGCGTGAGAGTTTATTATCCAACGATTCTAAATATTTTTTAAAAGAATCAAATTACATGTATGCCCATATATATAAAAAATTTAAATTTAAATTTTTATATATCCGCTTATCATTGGAAATATAAAATTAAATTTATGTTCTTGTATTTTTTTTTTTTATTTTGGCTTATGTGTTCTTTTATTTTTGCAAAATATTAAGTTTAGGGTAGTTTTGAAAATAATTGTTTGAAGGAAGGTAAAATTGAATTTTTTTTTGAAGAATTGCCAAAAACCATCGATTTTGGGGGTTGAGATAAACACTCCAAATTAAACTACACTGGTTTTAGACGGTTTAAAACCGCCCAAAATCGATGCTCCAAAAAACTAACAGGCACCGATTTTTTTAACCTTTCGTAAACGATACTATTTAAAATCGGTCAAAATCAAAAAAAAAAAAAAAAACTCATTTAACTTAAGCAGGGAAAAGATGAAAGTAAATACTGTGATTGGAGATGTGATGACACCACTATTATTTCATAATTCTCATGTTGCTATTGTAATGTCATCTTGTGAAATTTGTGGAAATTTTTTCAAATAGAAAACAGTAAATTTCATTTAAAATAAATACTTAAGAAAAAGAAGAGAACAGCATCATAAACAACTTAAAAATAACAAGGTCGCAATGTATGTACGTGCATGTTAAGTGTACATCGAACTAAGCACATCAAATTAAATAATACGTATTTTTTTCAATAAATTTTAATATATGTTTTGCTTCATCTTTAATAAGTGAGAAAATAATTAAGAATTTTAATAATGATCACATTATTAAATATTAAATTAAAATGCAAACACGTGTAATTCACTAGTTATCTATAAAAGATAAAAAAAAAAATGGAAATTAAATATAAAAAAACACATCACCCATGTAGGGGATTGCTAAGCATATTTTTCAAACTCCTCTATTCCTCTCTCATGTGCTGTCTCCAATAATTGCATATAAAGCATTATTAACTTATCCAAAATCAGACAAGACTCGTCACTACAAGACAAGTTAATTTGCAGTCTTAAAAGGACAAACGTGTTTGAACACAATTCCTTTGTTCAATGGCTCCAATCGCGAGGATATTTATGTTTATTATAAGGTGAACTTACCCATAACACTAACACCAGTTAAAATTAACACCCAATTCATTATTATATACAGGGTTTGCATCTTTTGAAATTGACATGTATGCGCTTGTTTTAATAGTCAGTCTCTAGTTAATAAAAAAAGAAGGATCTTAATAAGTTGATCCAATGACACGAATCCGAATGCACATATATAAAGATGTGAAAATGACACTATGAACACTACACTTCTTATTTTGTGGTAGAAAATGATATATAATATAAGATATTTGTTGATATTTTGTTCAGTTTAACTCAATTCTATGTAGGGGTGAGCGTGGGTCAAGTTGGATTGATTTTCGATCCAACTCGAAACTCAAACTGACCCAGACGATTAAATGAAATAGACCTGACCCACACCAAATTGGTTTGGGTCGGTTCGATTTCTAAGATGGTTTGGACTTCGGTCCAAAATTTTGGAGAAAAGTCACAATTTTGGAGAGCAAAAGTTAAATTACGAGAAATTTAGAGACTGAGTTGAACTCTTTTGGAATTTGAGAAAGTCTAATTTGGAAGCTTAAAAGGATCAAACTTGTATGAAAACTTGAAATAGGGACCAAATTGCATAATTTTGAAAGTTGGAGGGACCAAATTGCAAATGAAGGAAAAAATGGGTCAGGTAGGGTAGGTTTGGTCGATTTTCGAATTATTTGCCCACCCCTAGTTCTATGTGGCAAACATGTTCCTAAGTCAACTACATTGTTTGGAGTATTTCTACTTATTTTTACTACTTCGTTTGTAAGAAACATCAATTAATCGCTTAATTCAAAAAGATTGACCACTGCAAATTAAGGGCATTCTCAGAGTCTAAATAGAATCTAAATAAGCTTGCGTGCTCGATGAAGGAGAAACAAACAAAGATTTATTCTCAATCATTGATTTGTTCTTAAAGTATTACATCATCAACACTCGTTTATACTTATTATGCAAAAATTGGGGGTGAAATGTATGCATGATATAGTGCTAGCATAGGATTCTAATCCTTTAATCCATGAACCTAGATGTATGCGTTTAGTCTTTTGCCTTTTTCTTATCACAAAAGAACCTTCCCACTATCATATGCCGTACTAGGTGGGTCGAGAGTCAATTGTTTGGTGGGACATATTCAAAGACTAAAGAGAAGATGATGATCGAGAGAGAGAGAGTATAAAGCAACTAATCAGAGTTCACTAGATTGACATGCAGGGCATGTCTTCTGATATGCATTATCATTTTTTCTTTTCTTTTCTTAGTTATTGAATATACAAGATAATCAAATTCCAAATCTGTCTAGTCATATATATTTTTTATCCACACATTTTATAAAATTCGTAATTTTTATCCATACATTTCATAATATCAACTATTTATAATCTACAAAAAAATTTTACCAAACAAGTACTTAATTAATAGATACAAAAGAAACCATGTCTAAATTGTGCATAACCATAAACAATGAATATTAGGTGCTACATAATATTGAGCGGTAGAGTTATCTTCTTTTCGTGGCTAACGGATACACAAAGAACCTAGTATAAATTATGCATAACCATAAACGATGAATACTATGTGGCGTGCGTATCA
Organism: Forsythia suspensa; assembly: GCA_023638005.1. Lineage (NCBI taxonomy): Eukaryota > Viridiplantae > Streptophyta > Magnoliopsida > Lamiales > Oleaceae > Forsythia > Forsythia suspensa. The sequence continues at coordinate 3,375,276 of CM042666.1, forward strand.
ACCTATGCAGTTAGCTTCTTTTCCTCGTCAACGGATACACAAGATATATACTGTCTAAATATTCTGCATGATCGTTAATGATAGATACTAGGTGGTGTACATATCGACCCGTGCAATTAGGTTCTTTTTCTTGGTCATTGCATACACAAGTTACCCAAGTTTCAACTATGGTAACTAAATATGGTAGTTACTAGGTGGCGTATATATCGACTCCTGCAATTAGCTTCTTTTTATGGTCATTGGATAATACAAGATAACTAGTAGTATAGCGTCTATATGTTACCCCATACTCCAATTTGAAATTTTAGCTCCATCCCTCAAAATAACCAAGTTTAATTCTACGTACCAATAAATTATAATTACTAGGTGGTGTACATATTGATCCATGTAGACTTCTTCTATTGGTCATTGGATACACATGATTACCAAATATAAATTATGTCGAACTGTAGATACTAGGTGACCTGCACCGACCGGTATAGTGTCGTACCCAATACAATGTTAAATTTTGGTCCGGATGATCTAATTGATCATTTGTCCCCTAACACGACTTCATATTTTCTACATGACCGACACGGTTTTCCCGAAGCACCAGTGAACAAAAGTTGATTTTAGCAATACAAGGATTCACTTTTAGCAAAGTCACAAGTACAAGGATCAATTATCAAAAGAAAATCAATATCGGAGCTACTTATAAGTTAAAATTATCATCTTAATCCATATATTTTATAAGACCCACAATTTATAAGTACTTAAAAAATAATTTCAGCACTCACATAAGACCCACGTCGATGAAAAAAAAAAGAACTTAAAATCTTGTCATTACGCTTTTTCGACCTGAGGAATGAAAACTATTTCCAGGATACGAGGATTCAGTTTTAGCAAAGGCACAAGTACAAGGATGAATCCTCAAAAGAAAATCAATGAAACTGCTTATAAGTTAAAATTGCCAGCTTATTTATGCATAAGACCTATGGAAAAAAAAAAGTTAAAATCTTGTTCATCGACCATCTTACTTTTCATTACTGTTTCAGGTTGTTTCGACCCGAGGAATGAAAACTATTTCCTGGATATGCAAATTTGAAATCAGACAAGTACAAGGATGAATCCTCAAAAGAAAATCAATGAAACTGCTTATAAGCTAAAATTTCAAGCTTATTTATACATAAGAGCCATGTGCATGAGACTCCTGACACCAATTACTGATAAAAAAAAAAAAAACAAACAAACAGAAACTAAAGACTATGAAGTAGAAAAAGAATGGTTAAAAATTAACTGCTTGTTAAGGAAGAAAACGAAGTTAAAATCGTGTTCATTTTACCGCGTCAGGCTCGACTTGACGAAAGAAAACTGTTTCCAGGTCTGGGGGATTGAAGAACTCAATAACACCAGCAAAATGACATCTTGAAGAAGCTTTTCTCTTTTTAGGGGCTGGTGGACATATCAATCTGCTTGGAATTCTTGAAACTGCAGATTTTGGTGTTGTTGAAAACTCTTCTTCTTCTTCTTCATCATCATCTTTCTTCTGCAACCCTAATTTCTCCACTGGATTTGTATTTATTGGCTTTAGGTGATTTCTCAATGAAATTCCAGCAACAACCCAATTTTGGGATTCTGAATAATTTGCAGTTTTATCCATTTGATGAATCTTTTCTGTAAACCCCATTTTTGTAAGATCAAGATTTCAAAGCTCTAAAAATAGTAAAGAATTTAAAGCACAAAAGTAAGAGAATAGATTCTCAAGAAACCACTAGGAAAAATCTTGAAGAGAAAGTTGTAGGATTGAAAAGTGTCTTTGGCTAGGGAAACTTTATTTAGGGAGAGACAAAAGAAAGGTGTAAAAGGCTTGAAGCGTAGAACCACCCATTTAAAAGTAGATGATTCGATACATTTATTTATTTATTTAAATTTTATCTTCAATATATTTATTTATGCAGGAGCTGATTTAAAATTTTCCTCAAAGAGCGTGTAATTTTTCATAAATATGGCACACACACCCTATGTGTTCGAGACTTGCATGCGTACGTTTCAAAAGCATTTGATAATTTGTTCCGTGTGTCCAAGGCTCCTAGCGAGCGAATGGTTTCAAAGAAGAGGATAACGATTGCCTTGCTATCTCCAATATGGGTTGGTGAAATTGAATTCTCCTTGAAGAAGTAGAGTACTAGCGGTTAGACGCTATTATTTATTAAAAAATTTAAGTGCTTGTTTTGTAAAATGTTTTATAGATTATATACTACGGATCCTATAAAAAGTGTAGAATAAAAATAATGTTCTAGCGTAAAACGTAGTTAGACGTAGAGGTCGAGTTTCAAACTTTTTTAATCTAAACAAAGTCCAGACGAGAGAGATAAATACTAGACGAAAGCGGAGCGTGAAGAGTGACTAGACATGAAATTTGCGTCTCACGCCTTGGTAGATTTTTAAAATTGTGGATAAAAATAATATTTAAAAACGTGATGTATTTATTTGTTTGTTTAAATTTTGAATGGGTGGAAATGGGGAAGAGTAATGGTGAATATTGTGTGTCTTGTTGAAAAAGACGAGGAAATCGTGACCTAAGCAAAAGTAGCTTGAAAGCTAGGGAAGAAACAAGGGACAAGCCCGTGAAAATTTCTGACCTCAGGGCAGTAGAGTAAATAGTGATGACATTGACATTAGATTCCTGGCAGCCATTTGTTTGCTTTCAGCCGTCAAATGTCTTTTATTTCCATCTTTACCCTCAATATATAGAAAATTTTCTAGTGAGACACTAAATTATATGTTTCGACTTTTAATCGATAAGACGAATGAATCAAGAGGTGTAAAGTGAACAAAATGTGTTAAATGGATTATGCTTGTATGTAACACAACCAATTCATGTGTCGCACAAACATGACACACACCCATAGTTCATCTTAGATTTTTTTTTTTTTTTTTTTAATTATAAAATTATAAACTACATACAAATAGTTAATTAAAGAATTGTACGAACCCACCTAACATTGTTCGATATGGTAGCTTGGACCACCAAACCTAGGTAGACCTATGGCCCAAGTCGAGTTGCTTGACATGGTCTAAACCATTTTCAATATCAACACGATGGTGAAAAATCCTAATTTAATCTTGTCATCTTTGTATATTTTAATGAATTTTATTTGTTTATAAATAAAATTATTCACACAAATACTACATGTTAATAATGATATTTTCTTGTAAGTATCCAAGATATTTATATTAAGAAAACATTATTTGAAAGGAAGTGGAAACATTTCAAAGTATGTTTTTATCAGTACTTATAAATATTTATAAGATTGTCAAATATTATTTTTATTTACACATTTTGTAGAATCTACAACTTTTACTCACTATTTATCCACACATTCTGTATAATCCACTGCTTATAATCTATAAAAAAATATTTTATCAAACATACTCTTATATGAACCATTAAACTAATGTTAAGATGCCAAAAGCATCGTCCAAATGGCTAAAAAAATTCAACTTGTCACTATATTTTATTGTTAATTCCATTTGTTAGTCGGTCTCTTTCCATTGAAAATTAACAATTTTGATGAAATGCAAACAAAATCTTTAAATTTTCAATTGATTCAAATTTCAAAATGACTTATGAGTAACAATAATTACGGCTGAAAAACAACTTTGAAAGTAATATAACTATTCAAAAAATAAAATTAAAAATTAGTGACAAACAATAACTATTCAACTTTTTTAAGAATAATTTAAAATTTAATGACGTTAAAAAACAATGTTAAAAGTACAATGGTCACTAGTCATTGAGATTCCTTACCCTCCAAAAAGAGAATATTGTTGGTTTGTAAATTATTGTACCTCTTATAAATAAAATGAAGACGGAGATAAGAACAACTCTAATAAAATTGTGGATTGAAAAACTTCAGTCCACATATACAAAAAAGAGAGTAGAGAAAATTACAAAAGATTAAATAAAAAATAATTAACACACAATCCGATAGAGATAAATTATAAAAAAAAAAAAAAATGTTTATCACACATTTCGATAACATTAATTATAAAAAAATAAATTGAAAATGTCTAGCAATACTGTCTAATTATAGATGGTGCGATCAACATCTTCTACTTTTTTTCTTTGTCATTTAAACAATTTAAAATAACGTGGCATATTTTTCAGTATAATCCAAGATTGCATTGGAGATGCTGTAAGGGTTCCAAATATAGTTTTTATTCAAAAAATTCAGATGCTTATTTTTCACAATATGTAGAATCATATCAAGTCATTTATATTGAAATAGTGTTTTTTTTTTTTTTTTTTTTGGTTTAAACAATGTTATATCAATCAAAATAATTATTATGTACTAGCTGCTAAAATATATAAATATTAATAAAATAAAATGAAGTGAACAAATAACTAATAAGAGCAGCGAGATTATAAATATGCTCATATAATGTCTCAAGCATAGGGTAAACTGTGGGAGTGACATTTTGAACAAAGATGAGAGATTACTGAGGTGTAGAGGAAGTTTTTCAGCAACATGTTTCAACAATGCGAGAGATCGTTAACAGCATAAGCCGATAAAAGCTAAATGTTCGACCACATTTTTACATCCTCGAATAGCCTCGGTGGTCTTCATATTGTTCCATGAACTCGTCGTTAAATTTCTTGAAACTAGCCATGATGGCCGGCATGTCTTCCTCTGCTGGCAAGATGGTAGTCCTCAGGTGGAAGACCCTACACAGAGTTACTATCAGCCTCGACGGAGTTAAAAGCAGTTAAGTCATTCGGTCCATGTCCGTTAATTTAAGTTCATTAAACTAACGAATATGGACGACGCAGTTTAATTCAATCACCAACTTGAAACAAAATGAAGTTTTACATAGAAAGTTGCAACGGAATAGCAGCATGGAGCTATATCGTCAGACCCCGATACCCAATTTTGAGCATTACTTCCCAACAACAAACTAAGGTGGCATGTAAGAAATCTTCCAAGAAAATTAGACATCACAGATAAATTAAATCTGGACATACCCTTCCTTTTGACCAAATCCGGAGCCTGGGACAGTGGAAATGCCTGTGGCTTCTAGAAGCTTGAGACAATAGAAAACATCGGGCACTTTTCCGGCCTTCTTTGCAGCCTCTATTGCTTTTGGAGGTAAGCGTATTTGTGGGAAGGAATACATGGCACCTGAAATCATTTTGTTCTTACAATGAATAACTCCATGTAATGCTGGAAACTGGATATCTAATTGAAGGCATCTCGTGCGTTCTTGGAGGGGCGGGGTTTAGAAAACCTGTGCATCCAAAGACAATGATTTACCTTCTGTAAAATTGCAGACCACATTTCTACAGCTATTGAACCCATCTGTCATTATTTGTGCTCTCCTCCTCAGGGACTCGAGGATTCCTTTGCTGCAAGTGAATATCGAAAGAATGCAACAATTAATTACTATTCAAAAGAACCAATACCACATACTAAGCAATAGTTCAGCCAAATATCGAAAACAAAAATCTTAGGATCCTAAATTTTGAACATAGCAAAAGAATGTAGATTTTAGAAGACTAACTCTTTCGATATCTAATCAACAAGAATTATCAAGTAAAAAGAAATATATAGAGCAATTTAAATAGAAAGGCCCCGTCTCAATTGCAGCCGTAAATCTACTGCCCTCTTCAGGTCTACAGGGTAGCATTTAATTTGTCTTATGGAAAGCATAGTGATGGGGATTAACCCTACTTAAACATTCAATTGATCCAACTGGTTTGGTTACCTTTGGGTTTCTGTTTCACAATTCTCTAACAAAAATAAAATAATTACGACTTGTGATTCAACACAACATTGGGATGATTAATAATATCCTCCCACGAAAGACAACACGACTTGGGTGGTTGAATAAGTTTTGCATAGATCTAAGAGGCTTGCGTTCATAAGAGCTACACGATCTTGGTAAAACAAGTCAGAAGAGGGCAAAAACTAGCATGGTATGTTGTAGTTGCCAAGAATCTAGTTGATTTAACAAGTCATAAGAGGGCAAAAACTAGCATGGTATGTTGTAGTTGCCAAGAATCTAGTTGATTTATATTTTCTACTAAATCTATAATTAACTAACGCACGGATAAAGAAGATTCATGTAGCCGACCCCAAATTTATTAAAAATTAGACTTAGTTTGTTGTAGTTGCAGAAGACACGAGCAATGCTTCGAGAGTCAATTACTTCCACTAAAAGGGAAAAAACCTATTTAAAGTATTAAGGTCTCTTCTCTAAATTCCAAAATGCAGAAAGAAAAAAAGAGGAAATCTCCCCCAAAGGGAACTTTTAAAGGTAATTGAATTTTATCCACTAATTCAGATTTGAATTTTATCCACTAATTTTATCCACTAATTCAGATTTTATCCACTTTTTGAAATTTTTAAAAATTATCCCCTTCTCTCTTCAAAAGTGTTACCAAATTCTCACTCTTCCTTTGCACGAATTTCGAACCATCTACACATTCTCGTTAAACTAGGCAAAGTTGACAAGAATTTCTAATCCATTTAGATGCGCGCACACACACTCTCTTCCCTTTTGCACGAATTTCAAACCTCTAGGCATTCTCGTCAAACACGACAAAGTTGACGAGAGTTTCTAGTCTATTTAAGCACTCTAGTCTTCCTCATCAAGTTTGCCTAGATTGCCTAGAGGACATTTTAATAAAATGGCACTACAGTCATTTTGCATGACTAAATGAATAAATGGCCATAGTTAATAAAAATTTTGGCATGAAACAAATTTCATTTTTGGCCAAAAACAAATTGACTAGTTAGAAAAATTTCCCAAGAAAAATCAAACATCGAATTGTACATGATTGGATATTAGCAGTCATACCTCTCTCTAACAAATCTTTCATAAGATATATCTCCAGGTTTAGGAGGATTGACCATAAGTCCTAGCTGTAAAAAGGAAAAGAATTATAATTTAGCTTAGGGATAACTGCTGACATTGGCAAAAATGGGCGAAACCAGTTCGATCAACATGATACCACAATGCAACAATCTTAAAAACTGAAGAGAGAGCTTGTGTACCAAACACAAATTATTAAATAACTGACTTACGAAGATCTGCCCAGGGACATTTGGACTGAGTGAAATGGAAGCAACCTTGTATATCTCTTCAACTGTCTGCAACCATTGTCGACAATTTATTTGGTGATAGGATCCAGAATTGAGAAAACAAAAATTCAACATTTTTTATTCCCAAAGCTCTAAATCCTTATAAATAAACATAAGGTACACATTTCACTGACCTCAGTCTTCATTTTGCCCGAAAGAACTTATGATGTAAATTATCTAACCTTTACAAATAAAAATATCACTAATACTTGTGTTCCTCAGCATTTTTATCTTAGTTAATGTTAGACTTCAAGTAGACCCAGTTAGTAGAAATATTTCCAGTCTATTGTTGGATTGTGTGGAGAGTAATCGTACTCTACACATTTCCCCTTGACTGTTTTTTCTTTTTTATTATTATAGGAGTTTGTCGGGCATTTGTACATAGGTCACCATAACATTCCTATCATATATAAAGGATTTTTTTTTTTTTTTTTTTTTTATGGGGACGGTGTTTGGATAGTCAAGATAGAGAGGCATGTGGAAAAAAATCCTTGTAATCTCTTTCTTCATTATAGAAACATATAAATATGTGTGTTTGCTTTGCTCGTTCCTGATTTACTTTTGCTTGTTATTGCTCTCAAAGTTTAAGGGTTTAATGTTCAATTCATAAAATCTATCACGTCTAGTATTTGCCATACAGAATTGCATGAATGAACATAATTTGAAATTACAGCAAGGCAAACCTTTGGAGGAATATTGGTCATCTCAAAGTATCCACCCCGTTGCCCACATTCACCCCAATAACCTTTGGAGACAGTGTGAAAAGAAACGAGCTCTAGCTCCTTGCTTATGGGTCCTCCCATGTCCATCAGAACCTTCGTGGAAATTTTATTAAGGTGGATTAGACTATAGTTGACAGTATTAAAAAAGAAAAAGAAGCTAAAATCTTGTCCATTGTACTGCCATTACGATCAAATATGTATACCAAACATGTACTCAGGGTTTTGAAGGACATAATATGTCACCAGTCTGTAAGATCCAAGAGCAAATGGGACATTTAGAATATAACATGCACCGAAAGCATACCTTCCGTGCACTTATGAAGGGACGCTCATCTTGGTAAATATTTTGCTGATAAACTTCATCTCCAAGCAATACCAAATTATTCTGATAACAGAATTGTATTACTTCTTTCAGATTTGCTTCACTAAGACACTGTCCAGTAGGGTTCCCGGGGTTTATAATGACCATCGCTCGTACCTTATCACAAACACAACAAAAAAATTGATAAGCTGGAGAAACTTTAAGAAGGAGCGCCATGTACAAAATGTAACCAATAAGCATGTATCAAGAAGAACACAAGTTTCCTTAAATTAGATTAAACAGATTGATAGTTCTTTGATATTGGACACGAAGCAACATGAAAACAGCTAATTGCACCATTGGCAGCCTTATTAATTTTTACTTTTAAGTTACTTATTTTTCCAAACATGATTTTCGAAGTTACTATTTTCACAAACAAAACTTACTTTTCTAGAAAGTATGTCTCAACTTTTTTATTGTAAAATAACTTTTAAGCACACCCAAACTTGCTCGTAGACATTGAGCATCTTTGGCTAAGATTATGAGCTTCTTTTTAGCAGCTTATTTTGGCAGTAAGAGGAGCATAACTGCCAAATAAGCTGCTAAAAAGAAGCTTATACTCTTAGCCAAACGTGCTGATTATATATTCGTGTACAAGGCATACTTACAGTTATTCCTTGAGAACGAGCCTGGGCAACTGACTCGCGAAGGTTAACAATATCAAGACCCCAATTGGCAGTTTCTTCAAGGTAATAGGGAACAAGAGAACCGCCTAATAAAGATATTGTAGCTGAATAAAGTGGATATTGTGGAACAGGGACCAATATCTGGAAAAAAAAAAATAAGAACAGTGTTAATAATATTAGGGAAAAGTACGAATATTTGGAAGCAAAAGGATATGATGAGGCAAAAAAACAGCAAGGCTGGAAGAGTAAACTATGCTTAAAGGATTATTACCCCATCCCGTTCACCACGAATAATTGAATTTAAGATTTGCATCACTCCTTTGCTGGCACCATCTGTTAGAAATACGAGTTCTGGATCACTGTAATCAGTTGAAAAAATATATAAAGTAATCAGTTGAAGAATTAGTATAATATCATAGAACTTGTTAATGTCTAACTCAAAACATAATTAGCATGTTTGATAAGGTGAATCATTAAGAAACAAAAAAAAGCTAAAATTTTGTCTATTGGGTTGAACCAAACGATATTAAGCTTAAGTTGTTAGATAAGGCCACATATATATCATTTAAGTATTATCTTCAACATGTCCCTTCACGTGTACGCAAGGTTCATTTTTTTCCATCACATCTTGGCAAGTATACAATTTCACTTGAACTCAGGACCTTTGCCTATTTTGATACCATGTTGACTTACTTGATGTAAAAGCTTGAGCTGTTAGATAGAGCTACATGTATATCATTTAAATGTTGTCTTCAACATTCTGTACCATTTATTAAAGTCTGATACTTTTGTACGAAACAAGCACAATACGGATTAATCATTGTCACCTTGGATATCCATCACGTCTCTCAATGAACTCTGCCACTTCTTTCCTTACTCCAGGAATGCCACGCGAGTCACTGTAGGCACCTGATCAAGTATAAAGCACGTGTTAATCAGTCTTTGCTTCATATTGATGCTCCTCTCTTCGAAAATTGAGGAGTAAACTTCATAGTCAACCATTAATTCAGTTATGTTTGATGATATGAAATGCTAGGAACCAAAATCAATTGGGACGAATGAAATTTTGACAGCACTACTATGATGTGTAGTGGAAAAGAGATATCCGAGATAAAAACAACTACAGAGGCCTAGAATAGATAATGAATGACAAGAGGAAGGCATCAAATCGAAATTATGAAGAATGACTCAAGTACAAGTGTTGAATACTGATTTTAGGTACACATTTGATTCATCAAATCTCCAAATGGATATAGATACAACAAAGAACCGAATAACTTTCTTCCTTTTCTATTTATAAACAAAATGTCTAACCAAACTCCACCTAAGTTTAGCCAGTCGCGAGCCTAGTTAAAGGAGAAGACTTGCAGTAGGTTGACAGACAATGTAAAACTCTAACAATTCTTATGACACAAAGCCTATACATTGTCTAACCCAGCATAGATTGATCAAAATGAAAAGTTTAAAGCAGGTAAAGTAGTCATAAATAAAATGGACATCTTCAGACAAGGTTCCTAAGTAGTTGCTGAATGTAACCACTCACAAGTTTAAAGTATTTGACGCTAGTAACTTGATCCACCTAGAAGAGCCCGTGTATTACAAAATAAATATATGGTGTTACCGAATAGAAGTAGTGCTCATGGAGAGAGAGAATCAAATTGTGGCAGAGTCTAGCAACTGCAAATTTTGTCTCTGAAAATGTAATTTATGTATTTGTTTAAACAGTGACCAAAGTAAAAGTCAAGACATCCTATTCGGAAATGGAAACCAGCGCCAAAATAAGTTAGTATTTCTTTCTTTTGTACCGGGGGGTTGGAAGGAATAAGGAGAACGAGGGAGGAAATGAATAAGGAGATCTTTGTGGCAAAGAAAATAATGAAAAGTGGAATCATGAAAAATCCCTTTATTTCTCATAGTACAACTTCTAGGGGTTCTATATTTACTCAAAGAACAGAATGAGAATAATGTGAATTACAATACCTAGACCCCCTGTTGCCAGTGAAAGATAATGTTTAGCTCTTGCTATAGTATCGGCAGGAAATACAAGTCCCACATTAGGATCATCCAGCAGAAATGGAGCTTGACAGAGAGCGATCACCTGTTACAACATTTTTCTTACAGTAAATACAAACTACAGCATCAAAAACAATATAAAGAAAGATACGTGCAAAATATAGACATTGATAAATATTTATACAAACCTGGCGAGGAAAAGTAAGGGGCTTCTGCCCAAGGGCATGAGGGTTGCCAACATTTGTGAAGATGATCTGCAGTAGAATCATTGAATGATCAAATGGCAAAGAAGTAAATGGTCAATGGCACAGTATAACTTGTTAATTTAAGTCACTTTCAAATAGAGAAACTAAACCAAGATAGCCAATATGAAACTGAATGTTCCAAAAATCCGTGACTATCTATATTTAATTTAAGCATTCCATTCTAAACAATTGCAAGTTAAAAGTAGGACGTCAGAAACCTCATCCCTGGACTAGGGAGACATGACTGCTTGGCTAAATATACCTTCTTGCCCTCCTTCTGAAGCTCAGAAGCTCGAAGATACAGCTCACCTCGAACAGCATACTGACATTTCTTTACATTTTCATTCAAATTCTCGTAATCCAGTGGCTTAGACATGTTGAAGTATATATTTCGTATTAAATCTGGACGTGATGAAAACAACTACTCACGTCACTTGCAAGATGTCTGGAAACAATCAATTAACTCGGACCCCCACCTGAGAATAACCAAAAGAAACTTTATGCTGTTAACTGTGAATTCAGTGAAAGGCTGGATGACCAAAAGTAACAAATCTGAAAAACAGAATGCTTTTTTTAAGAAATCTGTATCAAGAGTTCAAGAGTCGAGATATCATTCGGTGATTACTCTAACAACAAAAATTGGAAGCAAAATAATTGATCGATCGATCAACATTTCAAACGTGAACATTAAAAGACATACATGCACCAAAGCAAAATACAATGATCAATGAATGTGGTGCCACAAAAATCCAAACAGAAGTCTACATTCTGAACTCAGAGCTACAAAAAGTAGCACCTTCCCTTGAAATTAAATACACATGCACCAAAAGTCCATCAATGACGCTTATCAACCAAGAAAGTTTCTAAAAATGAGATATTTCCATGAATAATTGAATATATATAACTACTGGAAAAAAATGAATTAAACAAAAAGCCACTGATAATTGAGAACAACGCAAAACTCAGTCTTGACATGAAATTCTTTCATTCTAAAGAAAACCCATTAACAATTATACGGAATCATAACCAATAAAAAATAAAAAAATTAGACATAACCCATTTAAACAAAGAAATCATCAATCCCTTAATGCATCACTGTCTAATTTCCCCAATAATTTATCCAACGTGTGATTTTATTAAGAATATTTACCTTTGAAATGCAGTTGTCTCTCTTGACCTGAGCAGCCTCCGCAAAGGAGTGGGCTCTCTTTCAGTTAAAGCCCACTTTACCGCACAAGTTCTCTATTTTAAGATGCACCAAAAATAATGGGATATTATTATATTATTTATGTGGCAATGTAGAAAGACAAAAATTTCAAGAAAATACTACAGCCACTGGAGCAGTGGATGGATTTATTGGAATTTTTTGCACTTATTTCTAGCTTTGGATAAAGAGATTCATAGAAGAGTGGTTCAGCTTCAAACTGTGTGTTCTTGGTGGTGGATTAATGTAGACTTTTGTCTTTGTTCTTTTGTGGCTTTCAATTGACTAGTAGTAGTAACAGATGAATTTTGTTCAATTATTTGATGCCACTAGAACTTTATTTTTTATTTTTTATTCCATCTTATTTTTTAGTTTAATTTGGGTTGAAACAAATGGGGTTAAAATCGGACCTATAACAAGTTTAGCAATTTTATGTTACTCAACTTTTCGTTAGTTCGAGAGAATGTTTGACTAAATTTTAAGAACTAGAAATTATTAAAAAAAAAATTGATATTATCAAATATATTTACTACTTATTTATCACTTATAAAGATGTTTGATCAGATTTATTTTAAATTTTTTTTTTCTTAAACTTATTTTCAATATAGAATCTACAAATTTTATTAAATTTTCAATCATACATTTCACCAGCTAGTTTTAAAATCCATCAAATAAACATTAAGTAAACATTTTAAGCCTAGGCAAATATGTTTAAGATTAATGTAAGATTTTGAAGTGTAGTGAAAATTAAAAAATTAAAAAATCTAAATGTGTTGACTCAAAATTTTTTTTGGCCTTTGAGAAGTTCTGTAACAAATTTTAGTTGAACTCGAGGAATTAAAATCACGACAACCACTTTTTAGCAACTTTTTTTCAACATTCATGTGAAAGAAGTTAATTTCTCAATCTTGGTTGAAAAAGTTCTTATATTGTTGTCTCAACTAGATACAAAAGGTAGGAGCGGATCCAAATATGGGTTAAAATATTTTTTTAAACAAAACTAATATGTGAGGGAAAAAAAAAATCTACATTAATTTTTTTTTTTTTTACCAAGGGGTACTCCAGCCCTGGATCCGCCCCTGATATAAAGACTTGTTATCAAAAATCCTGAGTTAAATGATAATTTACACAAGCAAGGAGTTGACAAAGTCAACTTTTAGATGTTGTTGTGACACTTTGGTCGGTTGACTTTGTCAACACTACTAAGAAACAAGGCAAGCCTGCCGCGCTTGGTACGGTGAGTTGTTAGCTATGGATCAAGGGAAGGACATATGTGATATCCATTCCGGTTCCCAAAATTTTCTACTTTTTGCTACTTAGTGATTAATAGATTCTCTATATATGTGGGTTCTTATTATTTTTAAAAAAAATTTACATTCTTTCCTTTTGGTCTTTTGACTAAAAAATGAATTTTTTTATATTTGGCGATGCTCGTTTATTGTGTAAACACTTTAAACATAACATGAGCTAAGAAAAGAAAATGTTTATTTAATTATTCAAATAAGTAAGTGATTTATCATTACGCTTACGCCAAAAATGACGAGTACATATTGCAAACTCAATATTCTATGTTTTATAGTCAGTAATTAGAGTAATGGTATTGATAGTTGCTCACTATTGGTAATCATTTTACGTAGCATTATTTAATTGGATGAATTTTTTATTCAAATTATAATTAATGGCTATAAATACATTACTCAATTTGAGTAAATAATTCATCAAATCGAGTAATGCCACGTAGAATGCTACCAGTATTGAGCGACTATGAATAACATTATTTCAGTAATTAACATAGATATTTCCAACCTTTTATAATTGAGCTCTATGATCTCCACCAAATTCTAGTTGAATTTGGTATCGAACTTTTTATTATTGTAGCACTTGAGTTACAATAGACAAATTTTATCTATTTTAGCCATTAAAATGTCACTCGCAACATGCACGACGAGAGATTTTAATTAAAAAGAAAACCATACCATATTTATAAAAAATAAAAAAAAACTAAAAGCAATAAACGAAGTGTTATCCCTTTTCCTCCTGCCACCCCTCCCCAAATTAGTATCCTATGTATGAAGGGCCTAATGGAAGAGATGGGCGACCAAGAGAAAACTGGGTTGGGAATGGACCCCAACACAAGGGTTGAAACCAACGAAGAGAAAATGTTTTTTTCCCCCCTCTACTTTTTCATTTTATTTAATTTTTCTTTTCATCGAAATTAATGTTTACTTAGAACATGTTTGATCCAGTTTTTTTTTTTAAGTCTTTTTTCTTTTCAAAGTTATTTTCAACTACATATTTTGTGAACTCACAATTTTTATCAATTTTTTAACCATATATTTTATCAACTTTTTTCAAAATCCCATAAAAAATTACTTTTAAATCATACCAAACATACACTTATATTCCTTCTCAAATAGTGTTTTCGTGTTTAGAGGCGTCTCAAGCAATTTTGAGGCTTAGACATTTTTTTATGAGGAGTCTTTTAAAAAATAATTATACTAATTAAGTGGAGCAGATGATCACCAACAAAATTTCTGTCCATGATCGTCGATGGTATTATTGTAGGTGATTCTAAGAGAAATTAATATTTTTCGTTGATTTTGAATGGAATTACCAACACAGATATTATCTATTATCACCAATGCACATTTGTCGACGATTACTCATGGCATTTTAGTCTTGATCGAGATATAAAAGAAAGTATCCATGTCAATGACATGGTTTTTATGATTTTTTATAAGTTCTTGACTAAATATTATGTTGGTAATTTAAGATATCTTTATAATATTTTATTTATAATATTAATATCGAATAAGTTATTTTTCTAACTCTTATTTCATATGACAAAATTTTATGACATTAGTATTTTTATGTTTTGAATAAAATGATATTTTTGATGATAAACTTAAGAAAGTAAAGTTATTTTATGTTTGGATAATTTACTTTATGTTGCTCATTGGAGCTATGAGAATGCACACAGGAAGTTTGGGTTCACACAATTAAGCATGTAATAAAATGAGAAAATTATCATGAAAACTGCATATCCAAGCATCTTAAGAGCATCTACTATGCATTCTATGGATTGTTATTTAAGTGTCACAAATATTAGAAGACCTCTGATTTACGTGATATTTAATATTTAATGAGTAGATATTCAAATTCAAATTTGGTCTCTAATGCATTATATGGATTGATATCTAGGTAAATTTTATTTTATTACAAAAAAATTAAATTACATTTAAATATCGATAGAAAATTTAAATCTACATAGAAATTCAAATATCAATGAGTTAAGATGTTTAATGTGTCATTCGAATTGGGATTTGGTGTTGTTAGATATTGTTTATTTTTTTCTCACCACGTCACCGACATGATGCCTAACAATTTGTATTGGAGAGAAATTTTTTGTACATTATCTATTTTACTTATGGGACAATTTTTTTTTTACAATCTACGATTGGCTTGGTCCGATTGGAGATGCTCTCAATAAAACAAAATATAAACTAGATAAGCCTCCAAGGCCACCCATACGATTTACTTACGCAAGACGAGGGAAAAGAGTAGGCCAGAAAGTGCAAAAGTGATATGATAGTGCATCATAGGGGATTATTATTACTCCACCTGTTAGTTTGTTATAACTTTAGGGGGTGGAGAAAAATTAGTTAGGATGTGTTCTATATTGATTAAAATCAGATTTTTTTGTAAAAGTTAATGAAATATATTTTACCAAATTATAAGTATTCATAAGTACTAACAAATATATTGTAAATTGATTCTAACAAAAATATCCACACACCATAATTAAATCGAGAATTGAAAAATAAAATAACTATAAAACATGTTAATGTTTAAATTAATAGCACCCATATTTATATATAAGGTGTAGCACTCATAAAGTATTTTTTGTACAACTCCATGAGAATGGATAAGAGGCTCGTGGAATTGACATTGAAGGACAAAGATTACTATATTTCTGAGAAGGAATTATGAGCGAATATGAAGCACATGGATATACAAGTTATGCCACGGAATGAAAAATAATTCTAAATCCGTTTTGTATATGAACAAGAAAGTTATAAATAATGCAATTATGAATCTCACGAAGTGTACGATCTTGCCCAAGGTTGAACACTGACTTCTTTCAAATAGTTAACAAGTCTATTTCATTTTCTCCAATATATATTCATCCTTTAATGTTGAGATTGAAAAAACAATTACAAGTATTACAACCTCGATTTAACATGAAAAAATACAAGAAAAATAAGTCTTTGTTGCTCCTTCGTTCTTGGTTAAACTTGTGGGCTCAGATTCTTGCCACAAGGAACATTGCAATGCAACCAAGGGAACTGGCAATCGGATGTTCACCAACTAACCCAATGGAGATGACTAAGAATTTTAAACACTCATCCAATCTCACTTTTGAGAACGAGAATGAAAAGACGGCTCCTCACTTTTCTTCTCTCTATGTTCTCGACCTAGGTGAAAGACAATGATGGTACTTATATAAAACCCCAAAAGATCTCAACCATCCATTACATCTAACGGTCCACACAAGACACACCATATTGCCTAATAGAATTGGGCCAAGTGGATTTAGTGACCCACATTCTCACAAACTTCACCTTGGTTCACAAATCCACTACCAAGTTCCCAGCTACAAGTGCTATCCCTTTGTGGTCTTTTTTTTCATCATCATCGCCCACTCCACCCCGTGCACACCGCTTCACCAATCCTCCACCGCAGCAAGTACATGCCACATAAGTTAACCCGTATCAATATTCAACATTGATATACACTTATTAAACTTACCACATGACAGCAAGTACTTTGGTTCCAACATCTCGCGGTTATCATCAGTTGCAATTTTAAGCGCTTTAAATTCACCGAAGCTAATTTCTCCCTAATGAAATGGTATTTCACCTCAATATGCTTAGATCTTTCATGATACATGTGATTTTTACATAGCATTAAAGCACTTTGACTATCGCAAGAAAGATCATGGCATTTTCATTCAAGAAATTCAATTCACATAAAAGGCCTTTCACCACATGCATTCTTTTAGCCATTAAAATGTCACTCATAACATGCACGACGAGAGATTTTAATTAAAAAGAAAACCATACCATATTTTAAAAATAAAAAATAAACTAAAAGCAATAAACAAAGTGTTATCCCTTTTCCTCCTGCCACCCCTCCCCAAATTAGTATCCCATGTAGGAGTGAAGGGCCTAATGGAAGAGATGGGCGACCAAGAGAACTGGGTTGGGAATGGGCCCCAACACAAGGGTTGAAACCAACGAAGAGAAAATGTTTTTTTTTTTCCCTCTACTTTTTTTCATTTTATTTAATTTTTCTTTTCATCGAAATTAATGTTTACTTAGAACATGTTTGATCCAGTTTTTTTTTTTAAGTCTTTTTTCTTTTTCAAAGTTATTTTCAACTACATATTTTGTGAACTCACAATTTTTATCAATTTTTTAACCATATATTTTATCAACTTTTTTCAAAATCCCATAAAAAATTACTTTTAAACCATACCAAACATACACTTATATTCCTTCTCAACTAGTGTTTTCGTGTTTAGAGGTGTCTCAAGCAATTTTGAGGCTTAGACATTTTTTTATGAGGAGTCTTTTAAAAATAATTATACTAATTAAGTGGAGCAGATGATCACCAACAAAATTTCTGTCCATGATCGTCGATGGTATTATTGTAGGTGATTCTAACAGAAATTAATATTTTTCAGTGATTTCAAATGGAATTACAAACACAGATATTATCTTGTTATCACCAATGCACATTCGCCGACAATTACTCATGGCATTTTAGATGCTGATCAGATATAAAGAAAGTAACCATGTCACCGATTTGGAGTTTTTATGATTTTTTTTATAAGTTACTGACTAAATATTACGTTGGTAATTTAAGATATCTTTTTAATATTTTATTTATAATATTAATAACGAATAAGTTATTTTTCTAACTCTTATTTCATTCGACAAAATTTTATGACATTAGTATTTTTATGTTTTGAATAAAATGATATTTTCGATGATAACTTAAGAAAGTAAAGTTATTTTATGTTTGGATAATTTACTTTATGTTGCTCATTGAAGCTATGAGAATGCACACGACAATTAAGCATGTAATAAAATAAGAAAATTATCGGGAAAATTGTCTGTAAGTCACTTCTACATGACTTGTTTTAAATTAGGTCAAAAAAAAATTTAAAATTGTGATTAAGTCAAACTTTCAATAATATTTTAAATTAATTCCAAAATCACCCCTATAATCCATATTTTCTATTCACGAGTTCTTCCACCCCAACAAACCTCTCCACCTCCACCTCCACCTCCACCTCCACCTCCACCTCCCAAGAAAACCTTCTCCACCTTCGCCGACGACCTCCGACGAGTGCTTCTACTTGCAATGTCACTTTTTAATTCCCCGCGCTGCGTTGGAGGAGGTCACTTTAATTCATGTGATTTGGGTACTATTTTTGGCGTGGGGCTGAATTTGATGGTGTGAAGTCAGGTATGGGTGCAATGAGGATGACCGAATGTGGTCCGAAAGAAGTCCCGGTCCGGTGGTATTGGGTCGGGTCTACCATAAGAAATCTGGTTCGGTTTCTTGTTTTCGATCATTTTGCACACATGAATAGAAATCAAGTCGTGTTTATTAGTTGTTGGAGTCGATGGGCTTTTGTCTATGATTCGGTTCGGTTTCTTGTTTCCGATCATTTCGGGCCGTCTGGATGAATATTTATATAATGGAAGATTATGCAAGAGAAGAATGGCATATGGTTGATGAGGGATGGTGCTCGGCATTTTTCCAATCTGTCGATCCGGTGAATATGTTTTCATTGCAACACACAAGCAAGTATTGGTTTATCAAAAAAAATAGCCGAGTTTGGAAGGAGATGTATTCTGTGAAGAACAATGCCACCGCCATTGTGGTTCTCTGTCAATAAGGTATAAGGTGTAGATGCTGGATTGCATATTTGATGTTGGTGATTTAAATTTTAAATGTACATGTCTAATTGAGTTTTTTTTCTTATAGTCTTTGGTACTATTAATGTATCCGTGACTGACTTACAAAGTTTGCAATTTAGTCATCAATCAAAGCTTTGAAGTAGTGCTAGATTGTGTAAATCAATGATAGTGATAGTTTCATAAAAACATGTTTCATGGTTCTATGATAAAAGTTGGTCATTAGATTATTTATCTGTGTTGTTAATTAGTCATGAAAGTTGTTTATACAAAACAGTATCACAAAAACAGTATCACAATAGAAATGGGCATAGAATTCGCATACGTGCTCAGAATTTTTATTATAATATGTTTTTGAAATGGTCTCGACAAAGCGGTCGCCAAGACCAACATTTGCTTCTCACAGACGATGGATTTTAGCCATTTGAAGTCGCCTTTAACTTAAAATGGCAATCTTTAATTTTTCTTGTCAAAACAACATCATACATATCAAAACAGTATCACAAAATATTATCATAATAGAAATGGCATAGAATTCGCATACATACTCGGAATTTTTATTATAATATGTTTTCGAAATTGTCTCGACGAGACGGTCAAGACCAATTCATTTGCCACTACGTACGATAGATTTTATCCGTTTGAAGTCATTTCTTTAGCTTAAAATGACAATCTTTAATTTTATTGTTAAAACAGTATCATACATCCTCTAAAACAGTATCACAGATAAATGTTATACATGAAAATATATTGTTCAAGTCCATTGATACTGTTTGCATTCAATAACATTTTCATAGATTAAAATAGTATCATAAATATTTTACTAGTTGAAGTAATTAAACTGTTCTTAAAATACTCCATTAGTATTATAAGACTATTGATACTACTTGCACTTAATAACATTATCATATATTAAAACAGTATCATAGATAAAACAAAGAGATTGATACAGTATCATAGGTTGAAACATTATCAAAGATAAAAATATGATATAAGTATACCAATTCACATTAATTCAAATAAAACGGTATCATAGATAAAACAGTATCATAAAACTAAGCATAAGATATTTTAATGGTTGAAGAAATGATATTTTTTTAATACAGTATCATAGGTTGAAACATTATCATAATAAAACAGTATCACAGATAAAAACATGATATAAGTAAACCAATTCACATTATCTAAATAAAACAGTATCATAGATAAAACAGTATCATAAAACTAAGCACAAGATGCACAAGATATTTTAATGGTTGAAGTAATGATACTGTTTTAATACAGTATCATAGGTTGAAACATTATCATAATAAAACAGTATCATAGATAAAAACATGATATAAGTATACCAATTCACAGTATCTTTTGATATTGTTTTAATCCATGATACTGTTTTAATCCTATGATACTGTTTGAATGTCTTACTTTTAATCCATGATACTGTTTTGTTTAGGTAATGTGTATTAGTATATTTTGATATTGTTTTAATCCATGATCATGTTTTAATCCTATAATCGTTTGAATATCTTACTTTTAATCCATGATACTCGCTTTTGTTTAGGTAATGTGCATTATTATATTTTGATATTGTTTTAATTCATGATATTGTTTGAATCTATGTGGAATTAATTTTATTTATGATACCGCGCTTTTATCTTTGATATTGTTTAATTATGACAATGTTTGAACCCCGTGATAATCGTTTGAATGTCTTTGTTTTGTCTATGATAATCGCTTTTAATCCATGATAATATTTTGTTTAGGTAATGTGCATTAATATAAATTGATATTGTTTTAATCCATGTTTTAATCTATGATATTGTTTACATAATACAAAGATCAAACAAAACATATGACTAATTAAACAAGATCAAAGATAAAAGCATGATATCATAGTCATGTGGTTGTTTGATCATCAGTATTATGCAAAACAAGATCACAAAAAAAAATCACAATAGAAATGATCATAGAATTTGCACACGTGTGCGTAATTTTTATTATAATATGTTTTCGAATGGTCTCGACGAGACGGTCAAGACCAGTCCCTTCGCCACTGCGTATGATGAATTTTACCCGTTTGAAGTCGTCTCTTTAGTTTAAAATGACAATCTTTAATTTTTTTTTTTCAAAACAGTATCACAAATCCTCTAAAACAAGATCACGATTAATGTACATTCTTTTCTTTTGCAAATTAAAGCTCTTCCAAGGTATTTCTTGTTACCCTTAAAAGCAAACACATACTTCACTAGAAGCAATGCCAAGATGAAGAAAGAATAATTGCTCACTATCATTAAAAACAAAGAAAAAAATCAATAAATTTCACTATCATTAAAATGCAGATCATTTATTGAAACACATCTATTGAAACAATATCAAAGCATTTTACATGATCTAACATAAAATCCTAACTCACAACAACTACATTATCAAAAACTAGTTGAATCAGTTCATCCAAACTCCATTCATTAACTGCATTGCATATGTTTCAATTGGAACAATATCTCAATATTTTCATGATTATTTTTAACCGAAAATGGTTACTTTATACAAAAAAAATAAATAAAACAATATGTTCGCCATTGAAATATCAGCTTTTGAATTGTTTGTATGCAGTTACATGTTATGGTGAGAAGAATCAAACACAAGAAGAAGATGAAAATTGTTAAAAGTAAATGAAGGAGTTTGTAAACAGGCATTGAAATGATTTTGTTGGTTTTTACGTGTTTAAATAATAGTTTTTACAATTGGAGGGTATATTGGTCTTTTAGTAATAAAGTATGACTTTAGTTGAATTAAGATTATATCATATGACTTTTCACCACCATGACGTTAATAATGATCCCGACCAAAAATTTTCCCAAAATTATCATGAAAACTAGTCTTTGTATTGATCCAAATTTGTCATACAGAGCCATACATGAAATCTGGATTAATTGGCCCAACCCGCTTTTATATGGGCAAAATATCTTAGTCAAAGATGATCCATTTGGTCCAACTTAGTCTTAATTTTGTTTTTTTTAAATAATTTTTTTATACAATCTAATGCATTACATCAAATACAATCTTAGATAAATTTAGACTATATATTTAGAGATTTTTAAAGAGATTAATTTATAAAATTGTGGCTCTTATGTATTATTCAATAGATAAACGTCAATTTTCTTTCAAAATTGTTAATTGTAAACTATTTGTAGACCTTTTTTTTTTAAAAAAAAAAATACAAATATTAAAAACATGCTAGTTTTATTGCTTTGAGATATAAGTATATTTGGCTTAAATTAAAAATTTATTTATAAGTAAATTTAAAATATATAATTTACTTGTCACACCAAATATATTTTGGAGTAAATTGCAGCTAGTGTCTCAAACATTTGATTATTTGATCAGATCCCAAGTATTTAATTATTGGCATCCATCACCTCAACCTTTCATATAATTGCGACCAATACCATAAGAGCATTGGGTCGTTAGGGCATTGGTCGCTAATTATATGAAAGGTTGAGGTGATGGATGCCAAGAATTAAATACTTAGATCTGAGTGCAAATGAAGTCAAATATTGGGGACACTAACTGCAATTTACCTTATATTTTGAAACTTAAATTAAACTAAATTTTAATTAAATCTAAACAATTTTATGTTGGATTTTGGGATTTTTGGACTAATGTTTATTGGTGACTTAGGCTTAGATCATTTTAAATTGATATTATTTGGATTATGTATTTGGGCTATTCACAAAATGAGTTATTAGTGCTAAGAAGGAAAAAAAACTTCAAAATTGGGCGGTCCAACTAGCAGCCCAAGGGCTAGATGGGCCGGGTTATATTGGCCCTTTTATTTGGGTTAGGGCTAGCCCAACCCCAAAATTCGGGTTATATGGGTTTACACAGTAAGCCAATTTTGCTACCTCTAATGAAAACTGCATATCTAAGCATGATAAGAGCATCTACTATGCATTCTATAGATTGTTATCTAAGTGTCACAAATATTGGAAGACTTTCGATCTACGTGATATTTAATATCTAATTAGTAGACATTCAAGTTCAAATTTGGTCTCCAATGCATTATATGGATTGATATCTAGGTGAATTTTATTTTATTAAAAAAAAATACTAAATTACATTTAAATATGTATAGAAAATTTAAATCTACATATGAAATTCAAATATTCTTTGAGTTAGCGTGTTTAATGAAGCTCTCCGAAATTGGATTTTGTGTGGGCGTTGTATTATTTTTTTTCCTGCCACGCTAGCTTGACAGGGTGCCTAACAATTTGCATTGGAAAGAAATTTTTTAGAACATTATTTATTTTACTTGGGTGACAAATTTTTTTTTTTTCTTGATCTACGGCTACATTGAAGATGCTTCTAAATAAAACAAAATATAAACTAGATAGGCCTCCAAGGCCACCCATACGATTTACTTATGCAAGACGAGGAAAAGAGTAGGCCAGAAAGTGCATAAGTGATATGATAGTGCATCATAGGGGATTATTATTACTTCACCTGTTAGTTTGTTATAACTGAGGGGGTTGCTAGGAAGTTTCAGAATTAACAGATTTTGCTTGGGAAATAAAAAATAGGGGGTGGAGAAAAATTAGTTAGGATGTGTTCGATATTGATTAAAATCAAATTTTTGTTAAAAGTTGATAAAAAGTTGATGAAATGTATTTGACCAAATTATAAGTGTTCATAAGTACTAACATTGATTCTAACAAAAATATCCACATACCATAATTAAATCAAGAATTGAAAAATAAAATGACTATAAAACATGTTAATGTTCAAATTAATAGCACCCATATTTATATATAAGGTGTAGCACTCATAAAGTATTTTTTGTACAACACCATGAGAATGGATAAGATGCTCGTGGAATTGAAATTGAAGGATAAATATTACTATATTTCTGAGAGGGAATTCTGAGCGAATATGAAGCTTGCCGTGGAATGAAAGATAATTCTGAATCTGCTTTGTCTATGAACAAGAAAACTATAAATAATGCAATTATCAATCTCACGAAGTGTTCGATCTTGCCCAAGGTTGAACACTGAAAGAAGTTGAACACTGACTTCTTTCAAATAGTTAACAAGTCTATTTCATTATGGGTAAATATTACCAATTATGATAAATAATTAAATAGTTATTACCTTTAAAACAAAAAAATTAACATTTAAATTTTTTGAAGGAAAATCTTTGCAACCAACTAACTAACAGAAAAATCGGAAAACTCAGTACTCTATCTCCGCCGCGTCCTCAGCTCTCGCAACAGCAATGTCCGCCACTTCACCACCACCACCCCTCCCACTAGCTTCCACAAAACCCCCGAACAAAACCCATAATTACATCTTTAACCCCTTCATCAAAAAATCCAAAACTCTCAATATACAGTGCGAGTTCAGAAGCTTCAAGAATAATTCATCCTCTTCTCAGAACTGGACCATTGACTCAAGTAACCCCATTCACATAATTCTTAAACCCCCATCTTCTTCTCCTCTCACAATGGCTTCTTCTATGGATCCTTCAATCAAGAATTCGAAAAGGGTTTGCCTTTTTTACTGCTCGGAAATGAAGGATCTTGCTGAAAGAATTGCGTCGGAATCTGACAGTATTGAGCTCCGCGGCATTACCTGGAGGTAACCTTATTGATTTAGTTAACTGGGAAAAAATTTTGTCATATATTTGAACAAATTGATATTATTTCTGTACGGGTTTTGTTAGTAAATTAAGTATATGTACTTGTTCGTGTTCTAGAAAATGGAATCATAGTTTATAATAATTAAAGTTCAGGTCTTGCATCAAGGTCAATTTCTGACGTCTTGACAATATGGTGAACCCCAAAAATCAGCAAAGCATAGTCGGTTAGTGAGCTTGACTACTTGAGTTAGTAGTGGTAGGCTGGCAGCCAATCCCACTTTGAAGATCAAATCATTATTGTTTATCTTGGAGGATTCTGATAGTGTTTCAGTAAATTGAGAATTGTACTCTTAGATGAAAAGGAATGTTAGGGGGTTTATATAGGGAGGAGAGATTGACATTTACCAACGAGGCAGGTTGGCTGTCAAATTCTAAAAACTTGAAATGATTGCCTTACTGTCAGACTTCAGAACTTCAAATGAGCATTGCACTGTCTTGAGTTTTTGACACGCATATGCTCAACTTGGCTTCTTCAGCTCAGATTAGCCTTCAACACTTGGGTTTAGCTTGAGCTCACAATCTCAGGGTTGGGCTTTCTTGGCATGACCTCCGTCTCGTTATTTCAGTCACTCCATTGCATGAGTTTGACCTGAGCTAGATATTTTGTTGGCATGAGCATGTCTTGGCCCTTGAGCTTGCTCTTTTTGTTGCATGCTTGTGGCTTGATCAACTCTCTGGCTTGGGTTTCATAGCCATGTCTGTTCAGTTGGTCCTGAAGCATGGCTATTTCTGGGTGGAATAGATGTACTGCAAAGATGATTCCTTTTTTCAAGTTCTTAGTGTTTTCCTTGTCTCACAATGCATGTTCCGGTTTATTCAAAGATTTTTCTAGTTTCTTAAAACAAAACTTCCCAAACATATTATATAAGTGATTTTCATTTCTTGTCTTGAGTAAATGAGACTTCTTGTCTATATATAATGGAACCAAATGCAATGAGTTTCATCTTCCCACAATTCCTAGGACACAACATTACGATTTATTGTTCTAGTTGCTCAAAGTAATTATTCTTTGCTGAATTTGGGTGTCCATTTTGCAATTTAGACATAATGTCAAGATTAAGGAAGGTTATTGGACTACTTGTTCTTTTCTAATTTATCAATATGTCTCTGACTTGTAAGGTTAATGCTATGCAATCTTGACTTATTCTGTGAAACTTCAATTAATCAGGACATTTGAAGATGGATTTCCCAACTTATTCATATCCAATGCTCATGGAATTCGTGGACAGCATGTTGCTTTTCTTGCTTCATTTAGCTCTCCCGGAGTTATTTTTGAACAATTGTCTGTCATCTATGCACTGCCAAAGCTGTTTGTCTCATCATTTACACTCGTCCTGCCATTTTTCCCAACGGGTACATATGAGCGTATGGAGGAGGAAGGAGATGTTGCCACAGCTTTTACACTAGCCAGGATCTTGTCAAATATTCCAATTTCGAGGGGTGGACCCACCAGTTTGGTAATTTTTGATATCCATGCCTTACAGGTTTGTTTGAAGAATATGACACTCCCGTGACTTTGTGCTTGTACTCATGGTCTTTGTCATCCTCGTCTTTGCTAAATATTACTGTTTCAATGTTTTTATATTGCAGGAGAGATTTTACTTTGGTGATAATATTTTACCTAGCTTTGAAAGTGGTATACCTTTGCTCTTAAATAGGCTCCAAAAGCTCCCCGATTCTGACAATGTAAGACCTTTTCTTGATTTTATTACATTAGCAGGTACTTGGTGTTTTTCCAACATATTGCGCTCAAAGTGGTTGTCACCACAATGAATTTGGTTTCTCAACTTGATCTTCTTAGTGAAAACAATGGCACATTTAGTGTATGTTTGGTATGCACTATTGGACAAGATCACACAATATAATAACAAGATTTTAGCTTTTCTTTCTAAATTAATATTGTCCAGTATTATCGAATTCTCCCCAAACATTTATATATCCATCTAGCATATTTTATCATAGATGATAGTTGTACTTATCATCTTAAATTAAGCTTGGAGCTATGATTGAATGATTGGCATTTCGAATTGCAAAACTCATTTTTTCTAGAATCCCGTGATCCCATAAATAAAGGAATGAAAATTAAATTAATTTGTGTCTTGCCATTTCTAACAGTTGCTTTTTTCTGCTATTCTTCACTATCCAGATAGCCATAGCCTTTCCAGATGATGGTGCATGGAAACGATTTCACAAGCAGCTGCAACACTTTCCAACAGTATTGCTTCTATATGTGACCTAATATTCAACATCAATATTTGATTTAAGTTTATATTTTTTACAAATAAATGACATCGATTTCTGTCAATGAAAATAATGGACAATTATCAAGTTTCCACGATATTGCTGACATGTAAATGAAGCCATCAAAATAAACATGAACACTCCCGACAAAACTACACTGCAATATATTGGCATTTGACATAACTTGCTGATTTTTCTTGGCAGATTGTTTGCACCAAAGTTAGGGAAGGTGATCAACGTATTGTACGCCTTAAGGAGGGAGACCCCAAGGGACGTCATGTTGTGATAGTGGATGATCTTGTGCAGTCAGGTGGCACACTATTAGAGTGTCAGGTAAGAGCAGATTCCGTCCTTCAATCGGCATTCTCTAAAATAATTTGGATTTTCACCAGCATGTTTAGAAATCTATGTGATTTCAATGGAAAAAAGTTCTCTTAGAGAATAAAAACAAATGACTCTTTTATATCTTATTTTTCCAGTGAGTTCTTTAATCATTATTCCACACGTGTGAAAATTTACTCCTGATTAAAACAATTCATAAAACTTTGAGATTTTATGTTACTGAAATGCCATACTATCCCTTCTTTATTCTTTTTCTTCAGAAAGTGTTGGCCAAGCATGGAGCTGCAAAGATAAGTGCCTATGTGACACATGGCATTTTTCCGAATAGTTCATGGGAGCGGTTTACAAACGATGATGGAGGTAAGTACGGGATAATTTATTTTAACCGTTATCTACAGTATTTGGGTTTTGCTTTCCCTTGTCATTTGCCTGGTTTTTGATTGATTGTTTGATTGTTATAATGTATTTCTTTTCGATACAAATGTGTATTTGAAGATCCCGTGGTTGAATCTCTTTCAGGGAATCCCAAAAATGGGATGACTTACTTCTGGATCACAGACTCGTGCCCGCAGACAGTGAAACAGGTGAAAAACAAATCCCCGTTTGAAGTTCTAAGCCTTGCTGCTCCCATAGCAGCTGCGCTCCAGGTTTAACTGATTTCGAAAGATTTGGAAGTTATTTTTTCCACCTGCATATTCTTTCTTTTCTCAAAGAGTAGGAGACATGTAGAGATACAATAGCTGCTGAGGCTTCAAGGCGACATAATTTTTTCATGTTTACCGTTTATCAAATGTACTTTAAGATCAGTTTGATCATAAGACTCTGTATAGTAGCACATGTAAATTTTGTTAGATAGTTAATTTCAATGGTTACTTTTATTGAAAAGTTATAATGCTTATAAGATCTGAGTTCTAATTTTGTTAGATAGTTATTGTCTGGTCCAGTTCTTTCCCGTCTTAATCATGGAAATGATCGATTCTATGTGTAAAATTCTAGTCAATATTGGTATTGTCTGCGTTTTTGGGATCTGTGTGCTCCCTAGGTAGAACCTCTAAGAGGTCCAAATGGAGTGGACTTAAGTAGGTTGAAAAAAACATACAATCTTGACAAAAATGGTGTTCCACAGAATATATGACTCATGCTCCTTTAGGTTCTTTAAATTATGTGAGTGGCGTAGGTTGCAAGTGGTCACCTTGTTGAGAGCTTGATAGTTTACACACAACTACAAGCTCCCGTCTTCTAGTACTACAAGGGGAAGTCGGCTTTGCTACATCATCTACCACACACATTCAGGTCCACCTTTAGACGAATTTCGTCGCAAAGGCCCCATCTCACAAATTGACAATGCAGGAAGAGGCGGCTCATGATAGAACGGACTTGAACCAAACCGGTTTTTGTTCCACCCTAGTTTTGACTTTCTTTTCTTTTCATTGGAAATAAAAATAGCAGCTGCAATATGTCAAACCTGCCTTGCTGTGCCACAGATACAGACTTTTCACATGACAGAATATGCATCTGCTTGGGGAAAATATTATCAACAAAATTTATAGCATGTCACCGAAGTAATGGAATTTAATATTTCTTATTTTACATAATCGTGAAAAAGCTGTAAGTGACTTTTCTATACGTCGGATCGGACCTGAAAGATTGTTATGGGCACACTCAGGTGATGATATGACCATCGGTCATTGATTCGGTTGACAAGGAATCTTATGCATGTGTGATTGATCGGCCAAGACGAAGATGTTAGACCTGTCGAGGCAAGTTGGTCATTAGGCATCCGTTTTGAGGAACGAGCCAACGTAACATAGCCTTATCGAGCTAAAACTCTCTATTCAATATGATGAAATCGCCTGTTTGCAGTTGTAAGTCAACAAAATTACAAGTAGAGATGAGTGCTGTCAACAACAAGAAGATGAAAATAAAGCTAAAGCTTGAGTATCATCCATACTTATGATATGCTAGTGCCACCACAAATAAAGAAGTGATGGGGGAAGTGATTCATTCATAAAAAGGAAAAAAGTGAAAAGAAAAAAGAAGAGGGTATCATTTCTGTATAAGATGCAAAATGGTAAAAAATCATTTCATCTGTATATCTTCAACTTACATATATATGATCTTCAACTTACATATACCAGCGACGCGGCGTGGCGGCCGCGTGGCGCGTGATGATAAAAGCAACTTTTATTCACGCTTGCGCCACGCCGTCATAATTCGCCCACTCGTTAGGAACTAACTTCTTTGTGTCATAATTCTTAGGGATTTTTTCACAAATAATCACAATAAATAAAATATTTCTTAAAATACTAACATACTTTATTTTATTATAAAAATACTATTTTCAATTTTTATAACACATTTTGTTACATTTGTTATTTTAGTTACAATAAATGTTTTACATTTGTTATTAACAAACATAACAAATGTAACAAGTGTTACAAAAATAAAAATAGTATTTTTAAAATAAAAAAAGTTAGATAGTATTTTTTAAATTATTTTATATTTTGTGGTGTATAGTGAAATTATCACTAATTCTTATTACACGTTAAAATGATTGGGCCAAAACTTTTCATTGGCATGCATTGAGTTTAAGCGACAACAATATGAATTCAAATTGTTACGATATACGAACAAGTAGAAGTGTAAAGTGAGATGAGTTGAGTTGAGTCTAGTCGACATGAACAATATTCTGGACTAATATGAAAAAAGCTTTGGATTAAAGAAGGGTAATTGGCACAAAATATCCCTACTTTTTGAAGTCTTTGTGCAAATCATCCATACTTTGAAATTTTGGCAATTTCACCCCACCTCCACCTTTTCTTGTGCAAAACATTATTTCCGTCCATTGTCGTCAAAAACATCCGTTAAGTCTAATCTTCAACACGACCCGTACTAGATTACAAGGGTAATTTCGTCCACACACTTATAGGTGTAAGTTGTTGGTAATTCGGATGGCCACCGCCTTCAATTTCCACTTTAGCTGAATCAAACGAGAGTTGATCAGTGTGTTCAACGGTGCTAGACCTCTTCTCCTCAGTCGGCTTCGGATTATTGACTAAAATGCAGTAGTCATCAAAGGAAGCTCCGCGATGGAGGTGGCCGCCGCCTTCAGTGACCACTCTATGGCCTTGCTAGGCTAATCATATCCTAGATGATCTTGCAAATCGTAGAATTGAATAGTTGTGCTTACAGAGAGGGCTCACGTGGTGGTTCCTTAGTCCTTTGGAGGTCAGAACATTGTTGTTCCAATCTTTTCTACCGAAAGCTCGAGATACCCTCACGATTCTCGAGAAAAATCAACCGTAAAACCTACCAAGTCCACCACCGCCACCACTTAGATCGACTCCACGCCCTTTTTCTACTCCCCATCTTCATCTTTTTGGTGGTCATCCACCTTATGGGCCAGCCTTATCTTTGCTGAATCAAGCCTCCCATTACTGGTTCTTGAAAACATATTGAATCTCATCCACCTCCAAGGAATTACCGGCTGAACGTGGTCTTTGCTCTCTTGTTGTTGCTAAACAGGTGATTTCATAAAAAAAAAATTGTACTCATTTGATGAACGAATTCAACTTTATAGAACTCAATTTGGTGGTGATATTTTCCTAGTTTCAGATTGTGCCAGAGAAGAAAGTGTGTGGACAAAATGGGCGAAATTACCCTTCCAAATTAGTGCTAGTCATGTTGATGATGAGAGAAAGGACGTTTTGTGCAAGAAAAGGTGGAGGTGATGGTGAAAATGTCAAAATTTCAAAGGTATGGATGATTTGCACAATGACTTCAAAAGTATAGACATTTTGTGCCAATTACCCACTAAAAATGATGGGTGACTAAACACCCGTGCAACATAACATTATTCTTTGGACTGTGCTGAGTTGGACATTAGTGGCCTATGTCTTACATATTGCGCCCACATGGGCATTTTTCTTCAAAGAAAAGACAATCAATTTTCTTAACCGCCAGGGATATTTGAAAGGCTCATTATTTATTGTTTTATTATTTATTTATTTGCTTTATCTTTTATGATTGGATGTCAAGTTTTATGTCCCTTCTTATGTATTTTTTATGAGTTATTTATATATGGTTGGAGTATCCTAGCCCCCGTCCTTTCCTGGTGGAAGCCTGACAATTACACTAGGGATGTAATAAATAAATAAAAAAGATATTTGAAAGAAGTTTTTTTTTGTGAAAATTAGGTTGTCCACCTTCTTTTATTTAGGAAATTGAATTTTATTTGATTATATATATATTTTTATCAATTTTACTTTAATCACCCTAAATTTTACAAGACAACTGTAAAATATTTAATAATATTTATTTGTATATAAATTCAATTCTTAATTGTATCGACTAAAATTTAGGGGCCAAATATTATCTTATCTAGAATCAAGAATAATTAATGTTATTATCAAATTAACATTCAGTGTCATTGAATGTTACGTATCTTACGCACAAAACTCTCAAATCACAATGGTACAAAACTCTAAACACCATTGTCTAATTTCCATCATTTCTTTCATCTCATTGAAACACAAGCCCTCAAAAATTTAAATTTCAGAGTGTTATTGTGATTTCCTCCTAGAGATGGCAACAAAATAGGGAGGTGGTGGCCAATTTCATCTCCGCCTCGTCGAAAATTTTTGGGATGCGAGGCGAGGCGAGGCGGGGCCCCGAGGTAGGGCTGAGTATTGAAAAATCTCCATTTATCACCCTCATTTAATTAATTAATTATTAACATTTTTTATATTTTTTTAAATACGATTTAAATTTTATAACATAAAAATAAAATAAAATAAAAATATTTGGGACGGGTTCGAGAAATTCGGACATGGACCATGATCCCTATCCCCGTCTTGATTACTAACTAGACGAGGATTCCCTGCTCCATTTCGGGTAGGGCGGGTGTATATTTGCCATGCCTATTTCTCTCTGTGTTCGAAGTCCTAATCTTCAATATATCTTCATTTCTTGTCTGAATTTTTACCAACTGTCGTTAAACAGAGGATCGCTCATCAGGTAGCAACGCAAAATACAAGCATAAATTCAAAAAAGAAGATGAAATTCTAATGCATCAAAGAGAAATGGGAGGCAACCTAAAGTTAAGTTAAATCCAAGAAGAACAAGGTCAACATTTTGGTGCCAGAAGGACAAAATGTAAAAAAATTCGATTTTTGCATTTGTATTACGTGCATGTGGTTGATTTCATTCGATATATGCTTTTGGATATTGAATTTTTAGGGGTATTTCCTATTTTTTCTTTTGTCTTAGCGAAATTTTGCATTTTTATGTTTTGAATGCGTTTTATTAGTATTGTTCCTTAAAAAATTATGAAGATTCACCTTGAAATTGGACTTTTGGGAGTATGGATTTATAGGTTGTGTGTCATATTCTTGATTTATATATTTTTAACAATTTTTGTTTGGTCACTATTGAAATATGCAATAATAATCAACCATGTTGATACATAATTTTAAATTTTAAATTTTTCATTTTCATTTGTTTTCTCCTCATACGAACGATAGTGACACTCATATATTAGTTTAATCAATTGTTGGTTATGTTCCTTGGTTTAATCAACTATTGGAAAACTCATTCTAAAATATTTTACTAGAATTGGTAGTGACTACCGAAATTGAAACTAACAAAAACTGATTTCTACATTAAAATTATCTTTTCTCCATCATTTTTATATTATTAATATATTTATGCCAGTGTATAAGCATCATTCATGTCAAGTTCGCACTCATGCTTACCCATGACCTCATTTTGTTAATGATTGATAATAACTTGATATCATATACTGTTAATTTAGCTACTGTATTCAATAACGTGACACCTCTATTTCATTTTTTAATGGGCTGGTCATCGACCTTGATATTCATGACTAGGGATGGCAACCAGGGGCGGGCGGTCATTCCCATACCCGCCTGTCGGGTATTTTTGGAAAGCGGGGGATCGGGTACAGGAAAAGTGGTGTGGGGCGGGCGGGGCGGGGCGGGCGGGTATAGAAAAATTCCTATTTATCGTCATGTTTAATTAATTAATTAATTAATTATATTATTTTTATTTTTATATACAATTTAAATTTTAAAACATAAAAATAAAATAAAATAAAACCATTCAGTATGGGTTCGGAGAATGCGGGCGGGGACCCGAT
Source organism: Forsythia suspensa (assembly GCA_023638005.1). NCBI lineage: Eukaryota > Viridiplantae > Streptophyta > Magnoliopsida > Lamiales > Oleaceae > Forsythia > Forsythia suspensa. The sequence goes on from CM042666.1 coordinate 3,408,994, forward strand.
TCTCCTCTTAGCCCCGCCCGCTTAGTAATCGGGCGGGGATTAGGGACGGACACGGGCGGGCGGGCGGGGGCGGGACGAAGTTTTTTTGCCATCCCTATTCATGACTAATATTTATTGATGTTACTTGCTTGTTATCGTTCATTTGTATATTTGGAGCAGGTTAATGTGCATATCTCTCATATCCACTTTATTGATTTCTCGACCGAATTTTGATAATGTCAACCGTTGCTTATAGTTGTTGATCAAATCCATTATTGGTTTATGTTAACTTTTTGGTAATTTACATAACGCAATCTATTCGTATCCGACGTTTATATGCTGACCATTTGTGCATGATATCTAGACATGTCATCTTGGCATGTTTAATAGTTTTGTTGATTGATTTTGCTACCAAACATGATATCTAGCCATGTTACCTTGGCATGTTTCACAGCTTTGTTAATTGATTTTGCTACCAATCCGATGACTAATTCCAATTTTGATTTGACTAGGACCGTGACTATCTTGTGTCTCCTAAAAATGGTCCCTTAGCAAAGTAAATATATTCTCCAACACCAAAATATTTAGCTCACTGAAGGGAATGATGAATGATTTACAAAAAAAAATATTATTTGAAACGTGCTTCACCCCACTTTTTGGAAGTACAAAATATCGTGGTAAATCACCAACTCATCCACCAATATCTATTGAGGAAAGTGAAGTAGCCTAATGCGGATGAGACGTGGTTTAAATTCGGTGATAGTTTAGTAAGTTTTACTATGGAGGACTTTTGTTTAATTACGGGTTTACGAGTCGATGGTGAGGACAAACGATTGAAATTATTAATTTCCTATTGTACAAGTTTACCTTCGAGAAGCCGGAGCTACACTTAATCGGATAGTCCTTGCCCAACAACAGTGCATTCAAGACTTACAATTGTTGACCAGACTTGAACTTCCTCATTAATTCTGTTTTATTTTGATTTCGGCTGATGCTTTGGGCAATATATAAGTTTGTGAAAATGTCATCTTTTGAGTTCAATCATAATACCGTATAAGTAAATGGATTGATATGTTGTTTCACATTTTGTCTATTTCGTAGTATATCTTTTGAAATGCGCTATGATATTTGGGATTGAGAATGAAGGAATTTGAACTAATTGTATATGTTCTCCAAGTATTTGATGATTAATTCTAGTTCTGATCTTATTATTAACAATTTGTATAAGCTTGATGGAAATGCAAGTTATTTTATATTACAAATCTTCAATTGCTCCTGGAGATCGACAGTAAATCCTTCGATTTACTTATTCAATTAACCGAATATACCGTTTGATTATTGCATTTGTTATCATGATTTTCACGATAATATATTTAGGATGATAATATATATATGAGACAATAACAATTGTTATGCCACCGTGTGTCAATTAATTGCAAATTACATTTTGATTATTGTCCTTGTTAAGATACTTTAGATTTCTGAATATAATTTGATGTTACGTTATGTTGATTAACCCAAACAAGACGACATGAATTGTTACTCCTTACTTTTTTAACCATATCCCTTCCTCTTTGATCTTTGTGTTTTAATTCTTCTTCATATCAAATGAAATTCATGTATTGTGACCTATAATTATAATTAAGTACAAACTCAGTCATTGAATTAGGAAATCCAGATAGGTGATCAAAGAACACCTACTTATCAAATATTAATCTATTAACATGCATAGATAATCAATACTCAAGTATAAACCATGAAAAAGGAATGCAATGTTTGAAGATCAATAACTAATGGATTATGGAAGGACCAAACACTAATTGAATCATATAGTTACATATATTTTTATCTGATGAATCCAAGATATATAGAATCTTCATCTACCAAATAAAGTCATCCTAATATGGAAAAACTAATATATTGCCTGATCATCAAACTCAATCTCATTTGGTGCATCGTAAATGTAGTATATCGGCTAATCACCGATCACAACCAAGTAAAATCAATAGCATCTTCATTGAAAATTCACGAAGGGTTTTGTGTTCAATGCTACAGAAAAGGGAATGATTCACCTTCACATCTACATCGTAATCTAGAGTTCAACTGCAATGCTGGAAATAAAAAAAAAAACACGTGAAAACTTGAAAGGTTTACAGATTAAGGAGAATATGAACTATTAAACAAGTACAAAGAATCTTCAAATTGCAAAGATTGAAGAGAAGTATGGTCTCCCATAGGGAGTCACTGGTGGGAAACTATAGTGATGGCTAAACAAAATATGAAAATAGGTAGCAAGGAGAATTAAGGAAAAATCTTATAGTCATGAGTATTTATACATCATAGGTGGAGCCTTCATTAGTCAGTTTAAATGTATGAAATGTTATCATTTACAATGTCACCATATGTTAGCACGACAACTAATTATTCAGAATCAATAAAAGGATAGATGTCAACCTAATCTTTCTTGATGTAAGCAATAAAAATTACTTGGTAAGGTCAAGATAATGAATGTTATGAAGCATGTATAAATGGATTCTGTTATATTACAGTGTCAATGTAAGGCTATGGTATAAGTTAAGGTACTTATTTTCAAATAAATCATGAATAAGGCTAGAAGTGATCCATCTTGCCACGACATCGTTTTCTGTCATATTCTTTATTAACATGGGCATCATCAGCAACTTTTTATTCTTGAAAATTTTATTCTTGCTAACACTTTCAATACTAGGTTGACACAAGACATTGTTATCTATTTCTTTCATGATTTTATCATGTTAGATTTGACATATTTCTAAACTCATTTATTCAATCGTTGGCACCCACAGATTCACAGAATTATCTAAACAAACATAATATGAATGTCTTGTATTCAATGCATGACTCAATCCTAATGTAATGAGAACTTCATCAAATCTAATTCATTCTTTTTTATTCCTATGTAAAATATTAACAAATTATCGTTGCAAATCTTTATGTGGGGTCCATTTGCTAAAACTTGGTACTGAATTGTTATAGCATAGTGTATCTAATTCACCACCTCTTTCATTATCAAATCGACTAGGTTTAAGTAAGTGCAATCTAACGAGACAACTAATCCAACAATTGAGTAATCCTTGTAATTACGTGATTCATCCCAATTTCCATCGTAATAAACCAACATGTCAATACCATCCATATCTACATGATAAAGTTTAGTAACAACATATCAAATTGTATCATCAAATATCCATTGTACTAATCACTCAACTAATGAAATCCAAATTCACATCCCAATTACAGAAAAATATCAAACTCCATTATATAATATGTCACTAATACGACAGTCTATATCATAATAACGTACGAGGATTTATATACCACAACAGTTTAGATGCCTCGATAATTCAACACCAAAAGCAACAATTGTATATTATGTTTGTGACAACAATTATATCGTTAAGTTAAATCTAACAAGTTGTTAAGTTGTTATGATAATTCATACCTAAAAGGAATCACAGCTATGTTTTTCTAACAAACTGCTTGCAACTACATTTCACAGATTTCATTATTTGTTTAAATAAATACAAAAATAAGCTCGAACATCAAACACAACATCCCGAACGTCAAAAATAGTCAAATGTGAGTAACACATGCGATCAATTCTTAAAAATACACAATATTATTCCAAATTTCAATCCCATGTCAATGTCTTCATTTTCTCATACCAGATTAAAAAACACAATATGTCTAGTAATATATGCTTCAACAATCTTTCCAAACTTATCAATACATACTATCTATCACAACAATAATACATCTATAGAAACTATTATTTGAAAATTTATGCATTTTGTTACGATGATTGATGACAGAATCATAACTAACCTCTTAAAATTTTTTAAAAAATAGGTTTGATATTCTTCACTTTTCCACAAGATTGATTTTCTTCAAAATTCAGAAATTCCGATGCAATTGATAATACATTAGTTTTGTTCCAAAATTTCATCCATTCATTACAAAATCCCATTCTCTAGTCTCCAATTTGTGAACGATTTAATTGTATTTTAGTTTGAATTTTGAATCTTCCTCGTTCCAGTGTTGCGTGTAGGTCGTGATGTGCCTTGAGATGGTTGTCTCATGTCCCTTGCCGATGGAGAGTTTTGGCAACATTGCATTGATGATGTATTCTTTTTAAATCATCATTATACTGGGCTTTTAAGATATCCAGTAATTGTTTAGTTACAAAATAGTAAAATTCAAGTTGTGATTTTGGGCTAGTACAATTCAAATCCAATGTTGGAAGTAGTGTGGCCTGACATGACGTGGGGTTAGGCTTACGTAACTCACTAGGTTGGGTTGGGATGAAAATAACCATTTTTATATTGGGATTTTTACACAAATAAGCTACAATTTAAAAATAATTACAAGAAAACATATATGTATCATATATTACAAAAATACTAGTACTGTTATTTTGTTTATAATTAGTAATGTTATTATTTAATTATATTTAATACTATAACTGAAAGCTAAATGACAATTATTGTAATCCAAAATTGCAGGTTGTTTAATTATGAAATAACTATTTCAATCATCTAAATATAACTTTCATATATCTGTTTGAAAAAAAATTCTCTTTTCAAAAAAAACAAATTCGAATTTTATTGAAAGAAGAAAATAAAAATATATTTGCTCTAAATCACAACAATAACACATTTGTAATAATTCGTGATACATATAATAAAATTCATGATAATAACAATTGTAGCACTTCATGTTATATAATATTTGTGAAAATGTCAATAAGCCTACACAATCAGTTGACATAAGATGGCAAAAATCAGAAAATCATACATGAACACATTTATACAATTTGTGATACATACGATACTATCAATTGTAGCAGATAAAACCACAATTATGGCACTTCATGTTATAGAATTGTTACAAAAATCACACTTGTAACACCATGAAATATTAATATGGACAATTCTACACAAACACTAACACACATTTGACAACCCCATCGGACCATTTGTAACACTAGTCGTCATCGGTGGCGAAGCAGACATTTTAAGTTTGGGGTCCCTATGGGATGAGCCGGGAGAGAGGGGGAAGTCCTTACGGGGGTTCTAAGCAAGCAGCGACCCCGAATTGTTTTTCTCAAACCACAATTACTGAGCCATTTTTATGAGAATCCAATATTTTTTATAAATCATAATATTTAAAAAGCTTACAAGAAGTCATTGCACAAAAACATTCAAGATCTAAAACTAGTCAAACGCTTCTTATTCACATTGCCTTTTATAAAATTATCCTCTAAAATATGGATATTCGGTTCACAAATGAAATTAAATATTACTCAAACTCAAAAGAAAAAAGAAAAAAATCAATTGGACACGAAATGTATTAACAAATAAATTGTCTTTATTAATTTTGTATTATCATTTGAGGAATATGCCAATCATTTGTAATTTTGTATTATTAATTTTATTATGTCAATATGTCCAATTGTCTTACATTAAATTGATATTAGGTGAATGAATTCAATTGCCATCTATTAAATTGATATTAGCTCAAAGTTAAAATGCATATTAAAAAATTTTAAAAAAAAAAATTCCAAAAAGTTGGGGGATCCAGGTCTTCCCTGAAACCCCCCAGCTATGCCCTGCTAGTCATTACAGCATATGGATGTCTAGCTATGAGAGACAAGGAATAACTACAATTAAATCCGGATCTACTACACGTAATATGAATATATCGAGGTATCTTGGGCTCAAATTTCCGCCGCTCTTGAGTCTTCTTCGATATCGTCATTTGTTTGGCATTGTCTTCTTTCGTTGTACCAGATTTTGATTTTTGGAGACTAAAAAATGTTGAATATTTCATGCGTCGGCGACTTAACTTTGGTTATGGACCGAGTAACCATGCGATTTGAAGTATCTATTATTGCAATTTTTGTTCTTTAGATTATGAGCTTCAAACTCCTGAAGAAAATGATAATGGAGTTCAAGATGTTTTAATTTTTTCACAAATAAAAAATGGAGGATAAATCTGGGTATACTACTTCAAAATTAAAGAAACCTGCAGTTTGAGGAATTTATTCAAAATAAAAAATGGTTGCAATTTAGGAATTCATCTTGAATTTTGTGTGCGACAGCGTATGAACATGATAATTTTTTTTTTTCATATTTTTCAATCTATTTTAATTTAATATATTAACAATATAAAATAATATTCAATATTTTTAACAATAAATGACAATATTTGTAATATTAAAATTATTTCTAAAAATACAAATCTTGAGTGTGATTTTCATTTTCATATTTGTACCAGAATCTACAATCGTATATCTTGTGTTTGATCTTCGTGCTTATTAAAATCGAAGCAATTACTTTGTGTTTCACCCCCTCAAACCCGAAAATAGCAATTGAATGTCTTTAATTTCATCATCATTGTACATGATACTCACAAATAATAATAATAATAATAAAACACGACTGCAAGAAAGAAAAGGGCATCTCCACATTTGGGCAGAAAAGATTCCAATATTTAAAGGGTAAATTCAATGCCGGTTACTCTTTTGGCACTTATAGACTCTAAAGTCATATGGTTCAAACTTAATTCAATTAAAGTCACATTTTAGAGTTAGAAGACCAACATACCCTTAAAAAAATACTAATTGTGATACTGTTTTGTTGTGATCTTTGTTTTGTTGTGATCTTGCTTTATTGTGATCTTGTTTTGTATGATATCTATGATCTTGTTTTATTTAGATAATGTGCGTTAGTATATTTATACCATAATTTTATCTTTGATACTTTGTTTTATTATGACAATATTTAAATCTATGATTTTGTACTACTAATTGAATATTTTAAGAAGAGTATCATTACTTCAACCATTAAAATATCTTGTATCACTACAAGAAAATTGGGTATATGCAACGGCTACTAACCGTCGCAATAAGGTATCCAAACTGTGGCAAAAAGTATTTGCAACGGTTTTGTGACGGCTAATGATCTGTCATAGATATAGGCGTTGCAAATACATTTGCAACGGCATGGGGGCCATTACGAAAACTATTTACTACGGTTTCCCAACGGTTCAATTACCGATACAAATAATAGGCGTTAAATTTGAAATCATTTACAACGAGTTAATAATACTTTTTGTGACAGTAATTTGCCGTCGTAATAAACTAATTTCTCAGATAATTAATTATGATGAGTGTTCCGTCATAAAAAAAAGTTGAATTTATTATTTTTTGTCACAAGATATGGCCGTCATAACTACAAGATTTTCAAACTTATATGCCACGATAACTTTTGTCACAAATAATTTTTTTTTTTGTATTTATATATTTTTAATTTTATCCCATTAAAGCTAAAAACTCGACATGAAGAAGAACCAAATTATAAATATAAAATAATGACAGTTATATTGATTCAAATTTTGTTTACTACATAATGAATCTAGCTAAACAAGCTTCACAAATGACATGAATCAAAGTAAATATCCAAAAGTGTAATCAACTTGTGTTCTTTCCTCACAAAATAGATAAAATCTATGAAAAATTAAATAAAATTTGAATGTCCCTCTCCTTGATTGTCCAACATTCTCTCAAAGAAGCTTAATGAGAAACCTGAAAAATAACATGATTGTCCATTAGATAAAGCAAGTAGCAATATTGTTGAACCAACACAATACAAAAATAAGATCTCAGTCAACCACAATAGCAAACAAATATTTCAATCCAACACAATAACAAATAACAATTTTAAGTGATAACACCTTTATTGTCACTTCTTGGGGGTGGGTTCCCAGCACTATTAAATTCCAACAATATATGAAAAGCCAAAACTCCTTCTATATTTAATTCAGTGCTAACCCAATATGAAGCATTTGAAACTTGGATTTGTACAACCATATTTATACAATGGTAGGGTTTGCAATAAAACAAGGTTAAACAACTAAAATCAAGAATGCAAGAATACAAGAGAATAGAGCAAATGGTGGGACCCTTGGTTCCATGTACACCGTTATTGGACTCTTATCAAAATGACAAAAAAACATCCAATCTCATTCTTTACAGAAAGAAAAGGCTATGTGGAACCATCTGTCCTTATGCCAACCATTGGATTGTGATCTGGAGCAAGCAAATGCATCACGGACCATCATTTCCAAATCCATCTCATTACACCCTATTGAATTGTAATTATATACACATATAAAACCTGAAAAAATTCTACTGTTGGGCTCCAATATATTGTTCAAGTAGCAATTTAATTTTCAACATTTAAAAAATAACAAATTGATTATCCATCCTTTCATTATTATTGCAGAGAAAGCCTCTAATAATAAAAACTTTCTAAATTTTGGTTACAATATGACCGATAATTTGAATAACATCACAAACCTCTTCTTGTTGTGAGCGGGAATGAACTTGTTCACTAGCATTTCCATTTGCATGTGAACTGGACGCGTCTACAACCTACATATATACATTCATTAGATATGCAACTTAAACAATAGAACAATATACTCATAAAAATCTTAAAATATATGTGTTCATAAATAATAGGACTTACTTGGTCTCCAGTTGAAGCTAACTTAGATTTTATTAGTTCAATTTGAGAGCGCAAATGGGCTAACTCATCATCATAAGCCTTCATTCTTTCAGTGTTATCTTCCGTGCATTTTTTAATGCAATTTTCTTCAATGGTTCTTGTGAGTGCATCTAGTTCACTAAGAGTATTTTTTTTGTGGTTGAGTTGTGATGGTGTGACCCCTGACCCCATTGTTCGAATATGGCCATGTCCATCATCTCCTATAACCTTTGCAAATATGCGATCTCTTAATTCGACTGAATCTTCCTCATTTACAAGTGCTTCATCTAATTTTTCGTTGAATTGTTCCTATAAATTTAAATAAATATATAAACTCTAACACATAACTAACATGTTATTTCATTTATATACGAAAAGGAGAAATCATACAATGAAATCGGTGGTGTCTTTGTCCTTTGGATTACCCACGCATCTGCTCACATTTCGATCCACACATTCACTTTGTCTACAAGCTTACCTGCAGCTGCCATCTGCAAAAGCAACAATATTGTAACAATCACTTTATAAAATTGACGACTTAATTTCTAATACCTCTCGGCGTATATTAGCACATGATCTTCTTCCTGTGCGGTGAGGAGGCCCCACTTGTTCACGATTGCGCTTGTTCTTTTCTGCCGCTTCCTAAGAGCATATAATTTAAATAGAGAGAATAAACTAAAATTAAAAAAAATACTAGAATAGAGCTATTGTACACAAAATTGATAATATAAACACAGAACTATTTATCATTAAGTTAAAACTGCATACCATTACTTCTTTTGTACCCCAATACTCAACTAGAATCTTCCATTGTTGTGCGTCAATCTCCTTAGGAACCATGGTCAAACATTCGTCTTTTGTTTTTCCATTGAAGTACGTAGTCTTCACTCGGCTCTTCCAATTTCGCCACTTCGCATCAATTGATTTCAAACAATTACTCTTATAAGCCGGTGGTACATTTGTAGTTTCCTAACATGGTTTAAAAATTAGACATTTAAATAAAAATCAAAAATTCCAAATAGTTATCAGAAATATATTATGAGAACATCATTTACATACATGTACTTCTTTCCATATATAATTCAATATGCCTTCAGGAACATCTGACCAGTGTGCATATGTAAGCGGTAATCTCATACCATTTCGTGCAAATTTGCCCAAATATGACATAAATTGATCTCTATTTGGACAAACTGGTTGCATCAAATCATTCCACTCTAGCTCCAACTTCTTCCCGGGATCAATTCGAGGACCTCTTGTGGGACCCCCGACCTCTCCTCTTGTTAGCATTTTCATGTGTACTAAGTCCTACATAGATGCAATTCATGAATGGATTCAATTAACTAACTTCAAAGTCTTGATATAATTGGATAAAGGAAATATATTTTCACTGGTATATCATCCCAAAGTCTCTAACTTCAAAGTTTTTCACAAGTATTGATAGAATTCGATGAAGAAAATATATTTTCACCAATTTCATTTTCTCATGCAGCCTTGGTTTACAAGAAAATTAGTTATGACAATGATAGAATCACATGGAAGACAAAACAGATTTCTTATGTTCCTATTCACCTCAGTATTTACTCTCTCAATGATATATTATCTTTTGGTTACATTTCTCTCTAATTAAAAGATTGTTTTCCAATTTACACTAGCATCTTCCCACCACCGATGCTTTGTGAATTTCTTTTGTCTTCTTGCGTTGGTAAACTTAGTTCTAATTCATCTACCTTGGTTTAATGAAGTTGTTCTTTGGTACTTCCCTATTTGCTTCTCTTCTAACTATTGGTATATTATTTAGTTGATATGATCTTAATCTAATACAAAGAATGTTAATATTTTGCAGAGGGCCAACCAGAAAGTATAGTCCAAGACATTGAAAATATGGTCCAATCTTATGTTGAGAAGGCAAAGTTTAAAGTGTCATTTATCCACTTTAGTTATTAATGGACTGCAAATCAGTTTTATCTTGATTTATTATTATCATAGGTATATAAAATGAAGATTAGTTAAAATATGTTTGCCTTTATGGGAATAGGCAATAGATAGCGTAGTCTTCTTCCCAAGCCTAGTAGCAATTTTGTTCTCAGATTGACAATAGCATAAACAATGTAAAAAGGATCATCTCATTGTCCACCAACCTAGATAGAATGCTATCAAAGTTTTTCAGGTATCAAAATTTCAACAGGAAACAACCATGGTTATGAAAAGTTAAAACAACCATTTTTTCAAAGAATCAAAGTTTCCAAGGTATCCAACACACTCATACGACAGATAAAGAAAGAAAAAGATGAAACTAAATGTCATAGCTATATTACCTCAGACACTTGGAGAAGTATTTCCATTGCTATCAACCAAAGCATCGAGCGTTGGAGGAGTTATTTCAGATCTCCATGGCTAGTGGGACGCATTGTTGACTCTATCTAGCATAGTTCTTCCTCGAGCCTTTCTTTTCGCCATTTTCACTTACAAGAAAAATAATAGCAAACTAAAAATAACAATAAATAAAATCATATAAAATTAGCTTAGTTTAAATAATTTAATTAACACTAACTTCAAGCATATAAAAGTGAGAAGCAATACATGAGTAGATGCCTTCAGTGTAAAACAACATTAGGAATGCTAGTAATAGCAATCTAAAATTCTTATAGGTGATAGGGAAATCAAAAAAGAATACAAATAAAAATGGTTAATGAAGTTAATTTATAAAAGAAGTAAAAAAAAAAAAAAAAAAAATTCAAAGTAATCTCAAATTCTCAATGTCAACACAAATGACTTTATTCTCTCCTTAATAAGCTACAAAACTATATTAATTTATTCATTCTCATTGCTACTGATCAATGTCAATGTTTGGAGGACCTTTTGGGTCAACAAGTGTTCCTTCTATCCCTTGTCTCACCCAAACAACATCTTCATCTCGTGTAAAACATGCATTCTGATCTAGTATTTGTTCTTTACAAGGCTCGGCTTCGTACATATCAAACTTATCTCGTCGTGACATTTGTAAAACCACCTGCCAATCGGGTTCTATAGGATCAGCTACATAGTAAACTTGCATAGCTTGAGATGCTAAAATGAATGGCTCAGCTCTTTCTGAATCATCTTTGTACATACAATGGTTGAAATTCACCAGTGTGAAGTTATAAGCATCATATTTTAACCCCTTTGATTGTTAATCCAATCACACTTAAACAACACAAATTGTATTCTGCTCTCAGAGCGTATTTCTATGATACCTAAGTTAGCACTCCATAATATATAACATCACCAGCAATAGGGTTTTTATCCTTTGCACTAGAATAGCTCGTGGTTTCGGCTTTGACGACAACTCCACTGTTTTGAGTACATCTAGAACTCTCGTAACTCTTTGTGCGAAATCGAAAACCATTTACAATATAAGCATGATATCCCCGAGCATCAAAATCAGGTCCAAAGACTAATGCGTGGATTCCATCAAAAACTGTTCATTATAGATCCTTTGTTTCTCCTCAACCTGCATTTAAATGTGTTACAACTAAAAACTAAAGGAACTATATTTTAGTACATCATAAATTTCAATTAATATTTCACTTACATGGTTCTTAAACCAAATGTGAAATGTTTCATTATGAATGCGTTGAATTTCTCGATCACTAAGACGTCTCCTAGATGAAATCTCTACACGATGTATGCTACACATATTTGAAGTTTAAGCATGTGTGATGTATGTCGCAACTTGTGTAATACAATTCAAAGTAAAAGAAAAATTACTCACTCAGCAAAAGGTCTAACTGCATTGTTGTTCATTAGTACATAGTGATGAGCTTGTAGCCATGAAAGTCTTTCAAGTTTTACATCAAACCCTTTTCCCAAAGCACGGCCTGAGTCATTTACACTACCAAGTCTTTTAGGTCGATTACACTTAGTCTCCACGTCATCTAAATATCTTGTACAAAAATTCATGTACTTTTCCATTAAGTATCCTTTTGCAATGGAGCCTTCGGATAAGCTCGATTATGTACATACCGCTTTTAGTGTACACAAATACCTAAATATATGTAATTTCAAGAGTATGAGAAATAAGTAAATTAAGTTCATATATTATTTATTAGTGTTGATAAAATGAAGAAACATCAACATACCTCTCAATTGGATACATTGATCGAAATTGCACAGCTCCACCGAGTAATGCCTCTTCAGCCAAATGTATAGGCAAATGCTCCATTATATCAAAAAAGGCTGGAGGAAAAATCTTTTCCAGATGGCAAAGAGTGAGAGCAATTCGGTTCTAAATATTTTGCAAGTCTTCTTCACGGTTAACTTTTGAGTATAGTTGTCTAAAGAAATTACTCAATTCAATTAAAGCTTCTACTACACTCTTAGGCAATGATTTACGAACAGCTAGTGGAAGAAGTTGTTGCATTAACATATGGTTATCATGACTTCTGAGACCCCATATAATTTTTTTCTCCAAATTGACACGCCTAGATATGTTGGATGCATACCCATCTGGAACTTTGATCGCCTTTAGCACTTTACAAAATGCATATTTCTCATCCTTGCTCATAGTAAATGATGCAGGTGGCAAGTATAACTTGCCATTAGCTTTTTAAGTAGGGTGTAATGACTTTCGTATTTCCATTTCCTTCAAGTCGTTTCGTGTATTCAAGTTATCTTTAGACTTTCCACGACATCTAATAATGTGAAAACGATATTATCGCAAACATTTTTCTCAATATGCATTACATCAAGATTATGTCGAATCAAGTTATACTTCCAATACGGAAACTCAAAGAATATACTCTTTTTCCTCCAATTACCACAAGAAGATTCATAATCTTCCATTTTCCTTTTCTTTATGTCATCCTTTTGTAATCGCTTAACATTTCACTCAATTTATGCAACACTTGAGTGCTTGGGATAATCGCTTGGGTGCACATGAAAATCTTGTTTTCCATCGAAGATGCTTTATCCTTGCGAAACTTATGTGTTGAATGTAAGAATCGACGATGACCCAAATAACATGTTTTATGTCCATTACTCAACCTAAGATATTTAGTTTTATCTTCACAATATGGACAAGCAAAAAATCCTTTTGTGCTATATCCTGACAAGTTAGCATATGCTGGAAAATCGTTAATAGTCCATAACAAAGATGCACGTAACTTGAACATTTGACTAGTTGATGCATCAAATGTCATTACACCTTCCTCCCATAGTTCCAATAGCTCTTCAATAAGTGGCTGCAAGTAGACATCAATTTTGTTACCTGGTCCATTTGGTCTATCAATGAGTACAGACAAGATGAAAAAAGGTTGTTTCAGGCACAACCATGGAGATAGATTGTATGGTATAAGAGCAACCGCCATATGCTGTGAGATAAAGACATTGTTCCAAAAGGATTGAATCCATCGGCAGCTAACCCAAGTCGGACATTCCGACAATCACTTGCAAAATCTTCATTGAGCTCGTCAAATTTTTTCCAAGATTTGGAGTCTGCTGGATGTCTCAATACGCCATCTTTACATCTTCCTTCTTCATGCAATTTCATAAGTGTAGCAGTCCTAGATGACATAAACAGTTTTTGCAACCTTGGCTTCAAAGGAAAATATCTCACTCGCTTTACACCAATACTTTTACTACCACTCTTGTATCTAGGTGCATGACATATCTCACATTCATCTAATTTGTTGTCATTGCCACGATACAACATGCAATTATTTGGACACGCATCCCATGTTTCATAGTTGAATCCCAACTTATTAAGTATCTTTTGAGCTTCATAATATGAGCTCGGTATATTTTCGCATTGTGGAAATATCTCCTTTAATAATTCGAGCAACATAGTAAACGACTTGTTCGTCGACCCGATAGCACTTTTAAGTGCAACATGCGAACAATGAAAGACAACTTGGTGAAATTTTGACAACCAGATACAATTCACTTTCAAAGATCTTGTAAAAGTTTTAAAATTCTTTTATTCTCTCGTCAGACCATCCATATGTCGCTTCGGAACTATTGTTTGTACAAGGAATTCCAAATGCTTCGTGCACCATATCAACTATATTATCCCTGTTGTTGAATTGTCCATTATCTTCGACCGTAGTGTTTTCACATATGACCGTATATTTTTCTCTGTGATAAACTCAATTTGTGTATCCTCTTGTGAACCCACGCATTATTAGGTGTGACATAACCTCGTGTCGCGTTTCAAAATATCGATTTTCACAATTCTTACATGGGCAATAGATTCTCGAGTTTTCGGCTCTATTTCTATATGCAAAATTCAAAAACTCTTGAACTTTATCCCTATATTCTTTTGAAATCCTATCTTTCGAATTGACCCAACTCCTGTCCATATCTATAAAACAGAGAAAAGATAATGGGCAAGTAAAAAATCTATGACGAGAAAATTGTTTTCCAAATATGATAGCAAGTAAAAAAAATGTGGACTAGCATCAATTAAAAATATGACCAAGTATAGGAGGATTACAACATATGGTCAAATAATATTTTGTTGGACATAATCACTAAAAACAGAGGTACCCAAACAAGAGTATTAACTAAGGTAATTATCTCGGGAGAGCGGAAAGAATGAAACCATCATTAATCACACGAAGCAAAGCCTAGAAAAGGTAATTATGTCTCTAAGAAAATAAAAGTTTTACTCTTTAATATACTAGATAAAAGGGATCTCCACCATTAACTTTCATTTTCGAAAAATAAAAAAGAAAAATATTATCTAAAAGATGAAAATGTTAAGGGAGCATGGCTGCAGACAGAGGAATTGGTACAGTGTAACTGCAACTGTTATTATTGTTCAACTTCCTGCTCATTACTTTACAAACAACAACAATTTACCTACTAACAAAGACAAAGAAAGAAATGGCACATAATACAGGTAATTGATGAAAAAACAAAACAAAAGAACACAAAATTTGAATTTAGTAAGGAATAGTCATGAAAAAGTCAAGCTTACATATATTGGAGAAGATTTGAGAAACCAAAAACATCAAGATTATGATAAAAATACTTGTTATTGAAGAGATCTAGTGCATGAAGTTTTGGAATATTGCAAAGCTCATTGGAATATGCCCATAAATATGTTATTTTGCTACAATATGCACTAAAAAGAATGTGCAGAACATGGAAATTTCATAATAGAGCCATGGAATATGGCTTTAAAATTTGAAAAGAAAAGGTAAAGTAATAAATGTTTGCCACTTTTCTTACTTGTCTGAGGTTTGTAAAATTTACTATCATCCCAAATAAAGAACCAACAAACTTTGGGTGGGAGCTCCTCTAAGAACATGAGAGGTCAATTTTTTAAATGGCAACTTGGAAATAGGTTAAGAAATATAAAACTCACAGGATTGTGACAATATTATTGGAATTGCAAGGGATTGAAGACTAGCTACAGGGGCACACTAATGCCAGATTGCTTATTATCTTTATAATAAACATAATCTTGCTTATAATGAACTTTGGTACGTGAATAAAGTTAGAAACAAACAATGAGCCAATGATGAACCATATAATCAAATCAACATACAATCAAATCAAACGATCAAATTCACATCCTTCACTTCAAACCCAAACTAATCCATTCAAATATAGAAGAACTTACATCAATATGAAAGCCAACACATCATAAACAACGAAAAACCCGACCCCAAATATCAAGCTCGTGCATTAGACAACACGTAGGAAACCCCTATTTGTGAGCATGTAATCAAAGTCACAAAAATAAAAAAGAGAAGTAAATCAATTTTGTCACCGGACAATTAACATGACTCTAGATATATAAGTGCAATGAATAGACAACATCTGTTTTATGAAACACAACAATTTTCAGTAAAAATGGGTAAGCAATATAATATACACATCCAAACTCATACTCACCATTCATAATCATCCTTAGCCATATTTTCCAAATCAAATACTCACCATACCAAAAGAAAATTATATACGTATTCCAAATATTGAAATATTTTTAAATTAAAAAATTAATTACAAACAGATTGATAGTCTAATAAACATTATTTTCAAGTAAAAGAGACAAACATTTTAATTGAAATCCAAACAATTTTTTTTTTTTAAACCATAAATTTGCACACCCGAGGCAAGGAAGAATTCGGTTCATTTGAATTTTTAAATAATTCGATCAAATATATTTTGCTAAAATCAAGAAATTTGTTAAATACCTAGCTTCGGTAGTTGATTGACGTTTGTTCCCAGTGGTAGCAATTGATGAATGCGATTTTCAATTCCGGCGGTAGAATTAGGAAAACTAGGGATTCCAAAAAAATATGGAGAAAGGGATGAGGGTAAAAGTAATTAACAAGAGGGTTAGGAAAAATATTTGCAGAGATTGATTAGGAACATATTTGCAGAGATTGTGTTTGTGAGAAACATATTGGTTAGAGATAGAATTGTAGGTTTTAGCGGGCTCTTTTGGCGGGTGGTTTTCTTTATTTTTTTTTAATTGTTTTTGTAATGGGATGGGAGAGTTAATTGCACATATATTTTGTATAAAAACTTTTTAATTAATCTCGTGAATCATGACGGTTGTGAAATATCCGTTGCAAAAAAAATCAATTTTGAATAAGTTAAACATGGATAGTATTTGTGACGGAACTAATACTGTCATAAAAAAATTAGATGTGACATTTATTTCTTCCGTACAAATATTGGGTCGTAAAACAAAAAGTATAATTACTACTACGGTATAAGGGTCATCATAAATACACTTATTTACGAGGGCCATGTCGACCGTCATAAATAATTCGTGGTAAAATCCCAATTTTCTTGTAGTGGTACTTAGTTTTATATATGATACTGTTTTGTCTATGATACTATTTTATATAGATAATGTGCTATGATACACTTATACCATGCTTTTATCTTTGATATTGTTTTATTATGATGATATTTCAACATGAGATATTGTTTTAATCTATGATAATGTTATGAATGCAAACATTATCAATGATCTTATACTACTAATGGAACATTTTAAGAACAATATAATTACTTCAACTGGTAAAACATCTATGATACTGTTTTAATATATGATAATGTTATTGAATGCAAACAGTATCAATGGTCTTGTACTATTAATGGCGGATTTTAAGAACAATATAATTATTTCAACTAGTAAAACAGATCTATGATACTATTATATTTAGATAAAGTGATATGGTATACTAATACTATATTTCTATCTTTGATACTATTTTATTATGATAATATTTTAACCTATGATGCTGTTATTTTATTGAGTTGTAGTTTGTGTATATAATATTGTTTTATTAAGATATTTTCATGTATGATACTAATATATTAAGATACATTTATCCGAGATAATCTTGCTTTTAGTATATATGATCTGTTTTGACAAAAAATTAAAGATTACCATTTTAAGCTAAAGAAACGACTTCAAATAGCTAAAATTTATCGTATGCGGTGGCAAAGTTATTGGTCTTGACCGGCTCGTCGAGACCATTCCAAAAACATATTATAATAAAAATTCTGAGCATGTATACAAATTCTATACCATTTCTAATATGATAATATTTTGTGATACTGTTTTATATAATACAGTATCAAACAACACAACATGACTAAACATTAGATGGTAGAACATTCAAGCTTCTATTACAGCAATTAGATGGTAGAGCATTCAAGCTCCTATTTACATAAGATGGTGGAGCATTCAAACTCATATTTACAGTACTCAAGCCCCCCAGAAATTCAAATTCATATTTACATAAGATGGTGGAACATTCAAGTCCCCATAAATTCCAACTCCTATTCGTAAGGTAGAACATTCAAGCTCCTATTTACATCAGATAGTGGAGCATTCAAGCTCCTATTTACAGCATTCAACATATGTTCTTGCTTCAACATATTGTGAGTCTCACAAAGATTCCAACTCTCACATTTCTTGACATCTATATTTAATACCAAAATTTTCCTATTTCTCCTACCTATAACCTTTCTCTGGTTCTACCTTTTTAATTATAACCTTGAATTGCATACTATTAAAATAGCAGGGATAAAAGAGTAAAGTAGACAACTAAGAGTCAAACTGATAAACCCAAACTTAGAGTGCCAGAACTTCAACCACAATGTGAATGACACCCATATCTTATCTGAAACTCTAACTAATATAACAATGAAAGCTATATGTTTCTAGTTACTCTCAGACATCATCAAAATAGAAAACCAGAAAGAGCTTACCCGTCATTCTTCAAAAATATTGTTTCATATTTGTTGCATGATTAATCCAGAAGATTTTCAAGCTGCACAAAGCTACAAATGTGTGTGTGTGTGTGTGAGAGAGAGAGAGAGAGAGAGATTTTGCTACAAATCCTGACACTAGTTGGCTCAAGCACTTAGAACTACCAAGAAATCAATTGGCGGGGTATAAAGGGGTATAAAGAAGAGCATGAAATTTTAACTGCACCGTAGAAGAAGCACTCGCCAAAGGTGTAGGAGGTTGTTGTTGGAGGTGGATGAGGTTATCGCCGAAGGTGGAGGAGGTTTGTGGAGTTGGAAGATTGTGCCAATAGAAAATATGGTTAAAAATAGTGATTTTGAAATTAATTTAAAATATTGCTGTAAAGTATAACTTAATTACAATTTTGAAAAAATTTTTGACCTAATTTAAAATAATTCATGTGAAGAGTTATTGGCAATGCCCACTCATCTCTTGCCCGATACAATAATATGCCGACATGCTGATGTGTCCGCATGTTATGCTACATGCTGATGTGTTCGTATGTGGGCACTTGACACATGCGAACACATCAAGACGCTTCAAGATCTTATCGGCACCGGGGCATGAGATTAGCCCTTATTGGCAATTTCCCCTTATTTAAACATGGATGGGCCAAAAAGATCCGATCCCGATCCGATAACCCGAACTTGATCGATCAAAATTTCAATTTTTCGTTTATTAATTATTATTCAGCAGCTCCACTCTTTAATTCTCATTTCTCGTAATTCATCTCCCAGTTGTGTTGTGGTATTGCAGAAGAAAGAAAAATGATTGATTTTCAAAGAGCTTCTTCCTTCCAAATCCGGCCTTCAATTTCTGTCTAAATTATCAGCCAGATCTCATTCATCAAACTCCTTTGATCTGTTGCGATCTGTATAGAATTGAATTTTAAGAAAGATAAATAAATAATTTAGAAGGAAATTAATGGCGGGAGCAGCATCGGCGCTGTTCCTACTGGACATAAAGGGGAGGGTTCTGGTGTGGCGGGACTACCGTGGGGACGTCTCCGCTGTCCAAGCTGAACGCTTCTTCGCCAAGCTCATCGAAAAAGAGGTATTTGCTTATTCATTCATTTAATTTTTTCGAAACTCTAGTTTACTGGTTCTGCTCTTGATTGTACTCATTGAGACTTTTGTAATTTTGAATAATTTGTTGACTGTCATATGAATTTTGATGAATGTAAGGTGTTAAATGGTTTGGTTGAAGCTGAGTGGAGCTATGATCTTAGTTTTGATTGATTTTTCGTTTTTTTGGCTACGTGTAGCGTGGAGGAAGGATTTGTAAGCAAAACTTTAGCTTGATCTGATCTTTCATTTTCTTCAATTGATTTATGTTTATTGAAGTTTTTTTTTTTTTTTTTTTTAGGAAATTAAGTAACTGTAGTTTACTGATTTCTGCTCTTGATTTTTACTGACTTTGTTACATTATGGAGATTATTTTTAATTACGAATAATTTGTTGAAAGTCATGTAAATTTTGATGAATGCAAGGTGTTAAATGGTTTGATTGAAGCTGAATGGAGGCATGGGCTTAATTTAAGTGATTTTGGTTTTTCTTTTTCTGGTTGAGTGCAGTGCGGAGGATTTCATATAATTTCTACAGAAAAAATTAACTTGATCTGATCTTCCATTTTCTTCAATTGATTTATCTTATGGTAAGCAAAAGCTTGATTGAAATTGTGGATAAAATCATAAAGACCGATTTGTTGTGGATTGACTACTTAGATGGTTTAGTTAAGGCTGGCAAAAGAGATAGCTTTCCTAAAAATTGAATCTTCACTCTTATTTGAATTGATTATTTGCCCCTCAAAAAGGAACTTTATCCAGTAAAATGGTAAATATGATAGATAATGATGTTCTGTGATTTGATGGAGCTGAACTTTGGTACGATCACTTATTTCTATGCATTTGGACCTTTGATTAAATAATTTTGGCACTGTCTACAGGAATGACCTCAAAATTTGAACCTTATCTTTGATGGAATTGTTCTTGGAAGTTTATGTTATCTGAAAAATGGGAAAAACATAATAAATAAAAAACCACATGACATCAAATTATATAATTCAGACAGGAGAAGAAATCTGAAATTTCACTTCTGTATCCTCTGAGACTGATGCTACTAAATTTTCTGCACACCTGCTATTTAGTTGTTATTTTGTCAAAATAGTATTTAGTTTAAAAATGAACCAAAGGGACTGACACACGGTGTGGTACAATGATCTATTTTAGGGTGAGCCGGATTCTCAAGATCCTGTTGTATATGATAATGGTGTCACGTATATGTTTATACAACACAATAATGTGTATCTCATGACTGCATCCCGACAGAACTGCAATGCCGCTAGCCTTCTGCTGTTCCTACACCGTGTTGTTGATGTAAGCTTTATTGGTAATAGAGTTTCAGTATGCTTTTATAGCTAGTTTTTAATCATGAAATTTAGGCTACTTTGTCAATTTGTTGCAATCTGATGGCAGGTCTTTAAACATTATTTTGAAGAGTTAGAAGAGGAATCCCTTAGAGATAATTTTGTTGTGGTGGTAAGAGAATTTGCTCACCTCTTCTTTCAAATTGATAGTTTACCGTGAAATATCAAAGCAATAAACATTTAGATATGCCAGAACTGATGGTGCTTTGTGCCTCTGACAGTATGAGTTACTTGATGAAATGATGGACTTCGGTTATCCTCAATACACTGAAGCAAAAATTCTTAGTGAATTCATCAAGACTGATGCTTATAGGATGGAAGTTACTCAGAGGCCTCCAATGGCTGTAACAAATGCAGTTTCCTGGCGCA
Organism: Forsythia suspensa; assembly: GCA_023638005.1. NCBI lineage: Eukaryota > Viridiplantae > Streptophyta > Magnoliopsida > Lamiales > Oleaceae > Forsythia > Forsythia suspensa. The sequence continues at coordinate 3,430,615 of CM042666.1, forward strand.
GTGAAGGGATACGCTACAAGAAGAATGAAGTAGGTCTTTCTTACTAGTCTTCTAGCTAATTCTTTGAATGACTTGATTACCTAGCTAGTTTCTTGTTTCTTCAGGTGTTTTTGGATGTTGTAGAAAGTGTTAATATACTTGTCAACAGCAATGGGCAAATAATTAGGTCAGATGTTGTTGGGGCGTTAAAGATGCGGACATACTTGAGGTTGGTTCATCAATCGTTGATATTTATCTGTGATGATGTATTCGCTCTGTATTTTACCTATCATAGAATTGAGATAATATGATTGTTGTGCTACTCTAAGGGCTGAATCCTAAAAATCTTTGACACTGAGTGAATGATACATATAATATAGATTGTGGTGGCAGTGGCTGTACTGAGTTAAGGGCTATAGTGTTGTAGAATTATTGTTCTGAAGTGAAGAGAAAGAAGTGGGAATTTGTAACTGGTATGCTGTAGATTCCTATCATTTGAGGCCTGAGTTTTACTTTGGTGCGCTCCCAGGCCAGTGCGTGTGGGTGTGGGTGTGGGTGTGGGTGTGGGTGTGGGGTTGATGGGGGGTTTTGGTTCAAATATGTTTGAGGACACTACTTATGATGGATCAGTGGTGAGTAATAGACTTGGCTTCCCTCCTGACCTATTAGGGAACCTTTATTCCTTTATTTATAGTCAATCTTAATATAGCAGGTGGTGCTGGGTATGGACTGAGAGAAAATCAAGAGATTTGGTGATCTCTTATATTTTAAATGGGAAGAGTATGGTAGAAAGTCCAAGGAGTTGTCAATGAGATTTATGCTATGAAGCACATACACTCCTACTATGGCAGCATGTCAGCGTCCAATAGGTGTCATGTTGGATAGCAGCCCTCTCCCGACACTCTAGGACAAGTGTCCGACATGCCATGTGTTGTGTTATACATATATATAAATATATATATATAAATAATATATATATATATAAAAAAAAGCTACAATTTATAAAAGTACAATTTTAATCAACATGTCCTCAATGTGTCGGCGTCCTACTTTTTCGAAAAATCACATGTCTGCGTGTTCTTGTTGTTTTGTGTCCGTGTCGCATGTCCATGTCCGTGCTTCTTAAGATCTATGAGAAGACAGGAAAAAAGGGGGAATAAGAAGAGTTACAAGAAGAAAGTCCCTTTGTAACAAGAGTGAGAACTTAAAGAGACTTGAAAGCTCTCTCAATTATCATAGGGCTGTCAGCTATTCCATCTAGTCTTGAAGAGTCTCTGATTGTGCTTTTCTTATTTTTGCCTTTATTAATTAATGGGACGTTGATAGTTTTTTGCTACATTTTGTACGTGGGTTGTGCTCCCTTTAGGTGCTTACTAGATAAATTATACTTTATCAGGAAAAATTAATTTCTTATTAGGTTTCTCGCTAGAATCAAACAGTCTACAAGCTTATTTTTGTAGTTTTAAATTAGATTTAAGTGCCTCAGAGAAGTGTGGTCTCAAGTTTTATTATCCCAGAGATATTTATGTGGAGGTTCAGTTTAGTATTATGATTTAACACATTCCAAAGTGTTGTGCTTGGATTGAGTGGATCCAATCTCTTTTTTCAACTTGTCATGCCAGTAGACTAGATTTTCCTTGTAACAAAGAAATCACAGAAAATATTTATCAAACTCGTGAATGTCAATGAGAATGAATATCTAGTTATAGCAGGTTACATTGAACTGAATAATCGAATCAGCAACCTGACAAATCAATTCATCAGCAAAGGATATTTGCACTACAAAAGACAAGAATTTCCTTTATTCATCATCATAGTAAAGTTATAAGTAGATATCTTTCCAAAAGCTAATACCAAGTTAACAGCAAATAATTAACAAAAGAAGCAGTACATAATCGAAATGACAAAACCATTAATCTCTTTGTAGGCATCATGAAATCTCACTACCTCAATTAAATCTTTTGATGCTACAGTCTCCGAAGTTGATGTGCTGTTTAATGATGATGGACAAAGTCAAACTGGTGATAGGATTGATGTAACAACCTATGTTTGGCTTTGCCTCGTTTGGTTTCTCACTCTTTTGAATTGTATGCTTCAAAAGATGGCAAAAACTTCTATCCACATGGGTTTATGGAGAGAGAGAGAGAGAGAGACCCAGGGGGGAGGGGCTTAGCAGATGGCATGCTGAAACTAGTTAACTTAGCTATTATGAGGAATATTTTGGGGTTGTTAGTTTTCTATCTTCTTTTAATATTTCTGATTAAGCCAACAGAATACCAAACTTTGCTCAAAGTAGTTTCTAATCCAGTATTCCCCATGTAATACATATACACCATATGTAGTGTATCATTAGGAGTGGTTCGTTGAATGTTTACTGAGCAGTCCAGAATTATGTTGTGGTACGTGACATACATGGGATGTTGTAAGTTGGAGTTGCCAACTTATTAGTGGGATTTGTCGGTGTAAGTTATAACAAATGTTTTCAAACTCGGCCCGGTCATTGAACCGGAAAAGGTAAATGCTCAAGGGTCGAAATGTTGAACCGAAAAGTAAAAATAATTAACTGTAAATAAATTTTAACATTATCAGTTTCAAACATAATTTCAATAAAACATTTTTTCCAAATTCCAATAATTGATCCTCCGAATCTTGCCACTATTCAGTATTAACTAGACTTTCTATTCGACTCCCCACTTATCTATGTCTCTTCCAAATAAATTCTCTCTCTCTCTCTCTAATAAAACACCACATCACCGAACTCTTCTCTCTCCAGCTGAGAATACAAACAAGAAAGAACCCTAAATAAAACACATTTGAAAACCCAGCAGCCCCGGTGATGGCAACAGGGCGGATCGGTCTGATCCAAATCCGTCCTGCAATAATTGTAGGAGATCCAAATCCGCTTCGCGATCCGCCATTTTTTGGGGCGGATCGGATACGGATCGAGGCGGATCGAGCTTGATTCGTATACTCATCCATTTTTTTTTTTTTTTTGGCATTCAAAAATTTAAAATATATTAAAACAAGCTTTCTTTGCTATACTATAGAGTTTAAACAACATTCTAAAATACATTTGAGATCTTTGACCCACTATGGAAAGCTCTCAAATTAACTACCAAAAGTTACACTGAATATTGTAGGCTTTAGGAATTAAGAAATTTGAAATTGCAATTGCAGCCTTTGCCCCAAATTTTTTTATCTTGTTATAATTTAATCTTTTTTTTTTTTAAATATGGGACGGGGCAGGGCGGAGCAGATCGGCCCCGATCCGATCCGCCTCGAGATCCGTGGCGGATCACGGATCTGCGGATTAGATATTTTTCGCTCTATTCGGATCGGGTATTTTTCGCTCCATTGGGTTCGAGGCGGATCGGATATTTTTGCCATCTCTATGACCTGCTCCCATTTCCAGAATCCAACTACTTTTCTTCACTGGTCACTTCATTTTCCTCTTAATTTGTACACAATGTTCTCTCCTTCACCATGTGTCGCCTCCGTTTTCTTCTTAGTTTCGGTACATGCCAACACCCAAGCGGGGTTTTATCCCAAAAAAATAATTAAAATTGTGTTTTTTTTATCCCAGTGATAATTAAAATTGTGTTTTCGGTTCAGCGACCCAGAAAAACCGCAGTCAGTTCTGCGGTTTTCAAGGCAGTATTTTAGCTTGCGGTTTTAAAGGTTGGCCGACCCGGTTCCGGAACCGGTTTCCGGTTTTACCGGTCAAACTGGACGGGCTGGGCCGGTTTTGATAACAATGGTTATAACTTGGTTCAACAGTTTCGGGCAAAGTGGAAAAAATATGCCCCAAGCAGTTTTTTCTCAACTCTACAACTTGGGTCACACAAGCAGGCTAGCAATGGGCCAGGGAGTGACACTCCCTATCTCTAATGAGCTGCCAAAACATGGGATGAGAGACTTGGAAAGGAGTCTTCCTGCCCCTTTCTTTGGTCATCGCAAGCCGAACTCAATGTGAAACCTACCTATTGGAAATAATGAATTAAAATAATTGAATTCATATTATGTGAAAAAATTTGAGTTTAATCTCAGAGGGGGTGTTTTCTTTTCTCTGTGTATTTTTGTGCGCTTTCAATAACTCTGATGCAGGATGCCTGCCCTTTCTTTGGCTTCTTTAAAAATGTTCTGTAACTGCTTGGGAGCCTGGTCTTTCTTTGTCTAGTTTATCCTTCTATTAAGCTACCCTATATGCTTTTATATTGGAAAGAACTAAAATCATTTCTGTCAAAAAGTATTTTTTCACTGTGTAAGATGGCTGAAGTTTGCCTGGTTGTAAGGTGTTCATTATTATTTGGTGCTAACTTTTTGAAATTATGAAGCACTAATGTATTAACTCTTCCAGTGGCATGCCTGAATGTAAACTTGGGCTGAATGATAGAGTGCTTCTGGAGGCGCAAGGCCGATCTACGAAGGGAAAAGCCATTGATCTAGATGACATCAAGTTTCATCAGTACGTAATGAACTCTCAGATTTTATTATGATGTGCGATTGCACTTGGTTTTTGTAAGTATTTGCTGCAGGTGCTTGTTTAGGGCTGTTTGGGAGTTTTGGAGTACCGTTTATAAGGGTTTTTTAAAGTACCGATTTTGGACGTTTATGAGGGAGGGTGGTTTTTAGTAGCGGTTTTTGAAACGGTCCAACCCATGCTTGGGAGTTTATTATCTAGCAGTTGTAAAAGTTTTTTAAAAGAATCAAATTACATATTATATAATAAAAAAGAAATTTAAATTATAAAATTTTCCACCTATTATTGAAAATATAAAATTAAAATTTTGTTCTTGCATATATTTTTTTATTTTTTCATATATTCTTTTATTTTTACAAATATTAAGTTTAAAATAGTTTTGAAAATAATTGTTTGAGAATCGGGTATCTACTATATGGCGAGACCCACGTCCATACTAGTTGGAATTTTGAGAAAAATGGTGTTGGTTTAGTCTGGGACCCTTGGATTTTATCAAAAAAATTTCTTCATGTTGTGTGATGGTGCTGCGTGTATGTATATATGTATGTAAAGTTTATTGAATTGAAGGAAAGAAGAAAGGAAGGTGGCGGTGGGTCGCGTGGGTGAGAGAAAGAGAGAAGAGAGAGAGAGATAGGAGATTATTTTAAATTCAAAATTACATTTATAGTCCTCAATTTTGAGAAATTAAAAATAAGGTGAATACATGAATAAATTTTTAAGTAAGAATTTATTATTTTTCTTTAATATGATAATTGCATGATTTAAAAAGTGGGTCAAAATTGAAGAATATAAAAAGTATTAATCAGTTCTTTTGCTCTTTTTTTTTTTTTTTTTTTTATTTGTCATAGATTTAGTTTTATTTTAAACTTTTCAACATATGAAAAATCGTAAAGAGCTCTTTTTTTTTTTTTTAAATTGGAAGAAATTTTGAAGAACAACAAAAATGTGGTGATACTTATTTTCTAAGCATCGTTGGGAGATACACTCAAAATTACACTTTAACTCTAGATCCGCCTTTGAGAATAGGTAAAATTGGAAGAAATTTTGAAGAACGACCAAAACCACCGATTTGGGGTTGGGAGATCCTCAAAACTAATAAGTTTTGGGCGGTTTTTCCAACCTTTCATAAACAACAAGAACAACCCAAAACCGTGACCAAAAAAAAAAAAAAACTCCCAAGCATGCCCTTAGAGTATGCCAAGATTATGCCTACCTGTGTATGGGTGTCTATCTTTATGTTTTTTGTGATTTATTTCAGAAAACATCTATCCTATTCTCTCTCTAATATCTACTTCTGGTTAGGTGTGTGCGTTTGGCGCGATTTGAAAATGACCGGACAATATCCTTCATACCTCCAGATGGATCTTTTGATCTCATGACCTATAGACTCAGCACTCAGGTTTGGTCATGCATTTTGAACTTGCAATTTCTTATGCCCCCTTTGTCTGTTTCTTTGTCAATTTTCTGATTTTCGGATGTGTAAAGTTGAACAAATACTTTGTTACACAAATGTCCTTTGACCTATGGTGTAACTAAAATGTCCTTTGACCTATTTGATCTTGAAAAAGCAACCATATCATCATCATTTTTGAAATTAGAAGTTTAATTTTAAAAATCAACCTTTCTGGTATTTGTAGATATGTTTCAGTCTTTCAGAAAGTGGACATAGAAATTGGGATTGGGGGAGTAATTATTTAGTTCTTTCTCAATTGCTCTTTTTGCAAAATATGTTGGAGTCTTGGCCAAGAGGTTTTTTTTCTCTCAGGTAAAGCCTCTGCTATGGGTCGAAGCTCAGGTTGAAAGACATTCTAGGAGCCGCATAGAAATTATGGTAAAAGCCAGGAGCCAGTTCAAGGAGCGCAGGTACCCTTATTTGATGTTTCATCTGAGTCTTTATTTTCTGTGTTGCTGGGTATCATGTTGTGAATCTTTGTGCAAAATTGAAATTTCAGTACTGCAACTAATGTTGAAATTGAGTTGCCTGTGCTATCGGATGCTACCAATCCTAATATTCGGACATCAATGGGGTCTGCTTCTTATGCACCTGAAAATGATGCGTTGATTTGGAAAATAAAATCGTTTCCGGTGGTAAGGTAAGAGTTGGGGTTCAACTCCCTGCTCTACTGTGAATTATTGTCTGTATTTTCTACTGATATTCATTGGTGTTGAAATATAAAGACGGAGACACACATATACATGCATATATACCATGCACTTGATACTTTTTCGCTTCATTTATTTTACAGGAATATATGTTAAGAGCAGAGTTTAGTCTCCCCAGCATAGTATCTGAGGAATCAGCTCCTGAGAGAAAAGCTCCTATACGCGTGAAGTTTGAAATACCATATTTTACAGTTTCCGGAATCCAGGTGAGCTGTTATTCCTGAGCTGTCAAAACAGTAGTTTTGATTTCTAAATATGTTTTTAACGTTATCATCTTGGTATCTATTATTTTCTTATGAACATGCCTGGTAATAATCTGTGTCGGAATCAGGGGCGAAACTAGAAAATTTATTCAGTGCGGGTGGAAATCCATTTTATTTAGAGCATGTTCGGTCCCTTTTTTGCTAAAAAAAACTATTTTTCTAGCTTGATATTGTTGACTTTTTAAACTTTTTGAAAGTAAAATAACTATATTGCCCTTATTATTTTGGAATGGAAATGTGTTGATTAAGGAAAAATAATCATTTCAACTTCAATTATTTATTAGTTATCTTTAAATGAGCTTGCCTGCTTTTTTAAGTCATTAGATAACATCATTTGAAAAATAATGGGCTTTGCAAACAATTTGAAAGGGCATGCTTATTTTCCAGTGCAGGCTTTGTCTTTTTTGTTTTTTTTAATGGGCTCGGAATCTCAAAATTCTACTCATGTCATTTAAAGGAGTTGAAAACCCTTGAAAAGCTGAGTTCGAAGATTATTAGACCTTTTAACCGTCCTTCTGCAATGGAATCATTACAGAAAACAACTACTTTCGAAGCTCATGAGATCTGGCAATATCGTGAAAATATTTTAAATTAATTTAGTCATTTGACAACATTAACTTTGTTTCGGTTTTAACATGATTGGATCATTTTCGTTGTAATTCTTGAGAATTTGCGTTTTGTAGGTTCGTTACCTGAAGATCATTGAAAAAAGTGGCTATCAGGCTCTACCATGGGTGAGATATATTACAATGGCAGGTGAATACGAGCTCAGGCTTATATAAATGCCACATGCTTTTTTGGTTCAACTGATGCAAGGGCTCGTATTAGCTGCGTTGACTCGTTGGATACAAATTTTTGAAGTGGTGGACTGTAGAGCAAATCGTGATGTTCTGGGCCATTTTTGTCTATTTGATTAGCGCTGTTTGAACCTTGAGATTTGTAACTAAACTCATTTGCTTGTTTTTTTCTTTATATAAGAAATCCACGTCATTTATTGTTCGTTAAATGTTTGTGTGTATCTCCTGGTGCGATTAAATGCCGAATCGGAAATGATGTATGTATTTCCTTTGAAGAAATGGTATTTAGAACAAATATGGCATTGTTGGAAATTCTGGACCATTGATCTTTAGCTCGAAACAAACCCAATTCACTATCCTGACTGTGGTTGTTGAACAGGAGAACATGTTAGACGTGGGAGAAGTAGATTAAAATTAACATGAAGTTATTGCATTCATTAATTCCATAGTTTAACGGCTTAAGATCCAAGGATATTTTTGTTCGTCTCGTTGTCTTCCAGTAAAAAAACACAGTACTCTCCAAGTAGAGTGCTTGTTTGTTTATATTTAAATTATAATTTAAATTAGTCAAATATATTTTTTATCTACATATTTTGTAAGAGCTACAAAAAAAATAATTTCAATACCGATAAACATGCACTACAACTGTAGTTCCCCTCACAAATCCACAAGCTATTCATGTTTACATTCAAATTGAGAGGCCAAAGAAAGAGAAGAGAGAACAGAGATTACCGCGAAAGGAAAGTATAAATGCAGTGTTGCAGTATTCTCGTTCTTTGTTCTATGTAATCTTCTAGTTGTAGTGTGTGAGTGAAACATATACAGACTAATGGTTCACTTGATTTGGTAATGTTGGAGTGTTTCGAAATGCATGCTTCCTACAGAGCTCGAAAATGCTGTCATATATCAAGTCGAATTGAACTCCTGCCCTATCCCGGTTCAAAATGAAAAGAATGTGGTCGCCTTCCACAATCTTATAATACCTGCATCAAACCGAATATTTATGCTAAAGTATTGAATGCTTTTCACCAACATCTGTAGGATATGTGCGCAAACAGAATTCCCACATTAGCTAGACGTGGGGATGGTCACTGTTTCTTAAGGGGATTAAGCTACTCGATTCGGTTAATCATTTAGAATGAAACCCCGACTCTCTATAAGTGGTGTAAGGGTCATACCCCAAACTTAACCATGCTAATGTGCAAAATGAATCTGTGGACGCGTGTGGAATATCCGAACGAAGGTGTAGGCCCCAATTATCGAGGTGGTGGAGTCTCCATGGTAACGTGAGCCTACTGTGGTGCAGATTATGTTGACATCAATAGAGTGTAATTTTTCTGGTTTGAAAGAAGATGGACAGAAGAGGTGGCTTGAGGGGGGGCGTGATGATCATATGTTGGGCATAATGATATAGTACTTCATTGGAGGGAGATTGTTGTAGATGTGCAGGCACAAGTACTACACATGATAGGCATGGGGATGGTAAGGTAAGCTTTTTGAACTCGTCCATAGAGAAAGGAGAAAGGGCACGAGAAGCAAGGGGTTCGACTGCAGCTACTAGTGCTATTATATGGAGTTAGAGACAGGAAAATGTAAATTTCATTTACTAGTTCATGTATTTGAAAAGATTTAAATTATCATAAAATTGCATGCAATTCAATTGCAATTCAAAATTAACAGTAAATCAATATTTGCAACAAACAAATAGCCAGAGTAAAGTACACAAACCAGATGCCTGGTTGCAAAGGTTGGCACTCGGAATCTTCGACAACATAACAACTTGGGTGTTCGACTGGGAAACGAGGGTGTGTCATAGATATGGTGTTGAGAGCTCCATCATTGTCCCACCAATCTTCATCCCTACAAATGTACGAAATAAAGCAAGTTGATAAACTAAATTTACTCCAACTTCACGTCCATTGATATGAAAGGTGAAAATTCGAACAGACATTTTAGAATGGTTTAGCATAGTTCAGCATAGTACTGCAATGATTTACACAAGCATCATTTCTCTGGAAGAGCAGAAGTTCCAAAAGTTTTGGGGACTAATTGATGTTAAACGTTAAGAATGCCTATGAAAGACAATCACGATCTAGATGCGAATGAGTCGAATTACTCATCCTTCAGTCTATTAGTGACAATGATCACTATCGAAAGGCTGCATTTAGAAGCCCATTTACTTGAAAATTTAGACAAATGGATACCAACAAAAGAATTGTACCATTTGATTCCTTTATCAGCCAAAAAATGGATACTGTTTCACTAATCGAGTAACATGTATCTAACATATTCATACTAACTATTTTCCACAAAAGTGGTAACGAAACATATAACTTGTACTAATCTTTTCATTTTCCAAGTTGATACGATCAGTTTGGGTCCCATTCAAAACAAAATACTAGCAGAATTCACCTGTATCCTTTGTAAGGGGGAGCGACATCTGGAGGATGTCGCCATTGGCTCATTTGCAGGATTCTGATGAAAAGCAATGGGTGTATGCCTAAAATGCCGGAGGGAACGGTAGTACCCATGATTTTTCCTGTACGCTTGGTGGCATAGCTGAAGTAATACGTATGTGGAAATGTACGTAGACTACTGTTCAATCTGATAGACCCTGTGATTGTAATATCCGGAAGTATCCAATCTCCAGATGCAAACGGACCATTATTCCTCAAGAGACCATTGACAAGACCACAAATGCCGACTTTCTTCCTAGACATGTTGAAGTGATCAAATCCAAAATTGTAATAGGCCTTCAGCCATTGAATGTCAAACCAGTCATAGATTATTACTCCTACACGGCACAGCTGCAGCAGACTGATGGGAGTCAAGGACTTCCCATCTTCCGGCCTGCAAACAATTAACATTATAACCAAAAATCAGGAATCATGAATTCTAGGAAAGTTTGGACAACATTAGTAATAGTCTTCGATCAGACAGGTGATCATAAGGCAGCAAATATATAAAAGATTAGCAATAGTCAACACAGTTCAACTTTTAACTTGTAGGCATGTTTGATACGCAATATTAAACAGGAACAAACAATAAAATTGACAAAACTTTAGCTTCTTTTCATATTTAAAACCGTCAAATGCTATCCAGTCCACCTTAACGGACATGCCACCAGAGTAAATTGTTTGATGTCACAGTAAGAAGTAAGATGTTCGTTTATTGATTGGACCAGAAAACCACAAATTTGAATTTCTTATATAAACAAAGTAGAATTTAACTTCGAAAAAAACTTACAGCATTCCATCTAAATAGGTTCTTGTTGTTCCATTGAATGCTCCAGATAACGAAGTTATGCTCAACACCCAATTCTCTGAAGTATTTTCACACCCCTTGAATGCCTGGAGTTAGTTTGAATCTTTAGTTTTTCTTATGTTGAAACAGTTTTATGTCTCATTGTCTATGAATTCACTAATATAGACGACCTTATCGGCGAGCATTTGCTGCAAAACCCGAACAACCTGTGCTCCGGCTGAATGTCCGACAAAGTGAATGGGATGATTCTCATCCCATTCAGGGTAATTCCCTGCATTCACATTTGCACAATCAGAAAAAGCAGGAAAATATATTACATGTTGGACTGTGTGGAGTCTAATTATGTTGTTCAACTTATCCCTGGACCACAGAGCCCTCAAGGTGAGTTTTTTCAATTATAGGGGTATATTGGGCTATCATCGTTTTATATTAAGTTGCCCTAGACTCTTACGCTAAATAAAGGAGTATGGGGGAGCCATCTTTTGTGCATGTGCAAGATAAGACAAAAAGGCATGAGATCTTCCATTCTAAAACTTGTTCTAAATATGCAGCAGCACGGGAATGATCTCCTGCCCCCAAGTGCCCACGTGCTGAAGTGTTAGTAGGTGGACAATCCAAGATAAATAATTTTTTTATCTTGGATTGCCCACCAGCTGACACCTCAGCAGGTGGGCAAGATATCCTGCCCCCTTTGAGGCAGGAGATCAGTGCTCGCTGCCGCAGCAAGCGGAAGTATCTATGTAATCGTTTCTGCTTTTACTTAGATTATTATAGCCCTCGAGTTTGGAATTAGGTATAATCCCAAAAATAACATGCATAGTAAACAAATTATTAAAGTTTCAACCTTTTTCATAGGTCCTCCCAAATTGGGAGTGCCCACAAGCTTTGCTGTGTTCTTCTCCATAATCAACCTGCCCTCCTTTCAAATAATAGAACAATTCTCTGGCCCTGAAAACCCAATCCCAATTAGATGTTGCAAGAAAACCTTAAACAGCCAAACCAAAAACCTGAAAAAAAAAAATTACAAAGAAACTAATCAGCATTTGATTCTTAAACACTCACCTGTCATATATGCTGGTTAATGAGCCCAAATCAGGCACAAGAACCCTGTCATCTTTCGTCTCTGCACCCGCGAAATACGACAAACCTCCCAATCTCTGAAAAACATGAACAAAAACTCAATCTTGCAAATGTTCTAGACATGAAAAATCCGGAAAAGGGCATGTTTGTTATGTAGTTTTGGACATGACCGAACAGTGCGATGAACAAGATTTCTGCTTGTTTTTTCTACCTTAACACTGTTAGTCCTGTACAATCTACTCCTACCAAACAAACAAGAAATGTTAAACTTCCAAAGTTTGATGTACAGCAATGTAATCATATACTTACTCCTTTGCCAAAACCAAAGATTCCATGAACCAACACAATGGGAGGCAAATCATCCACACTACTTGCCCTTTTTGAATCATACCCTCTTAACCCAACATCCAAATTAGGCTTGAAAATCCAAAACCAATCACTCAAAACCTGTGATAAATCACCAGCCACAGCTGTACTAAATATGTAAATCCCAAAAGCGAAATGCGCCAAAGAACTCACAAACAGTTCTCCCAATTGCAGAGCTGATATCCACCATCTAATCATATTGTCCTCTTTAACCCACAAATTTATATGTGATATAAATTGATTACAAGATATGGGTTCTTGGAAAAAAGCTTCTTCAAGAAAAAAGAAGAAGAAGAGGGCTTTCAGTATGAACTAAAAATCAAATCTTTGAACAGAATCAAGAACCCCACACACATGAAATGAAAATTGTTGAATGGGGTTCTTAGAAATTGAATTCACCCTCAAAAAGTGGATTCTTCACACAATTTTTTCACTGCCTACCTTCCATGGGTTATATAACCAAATGAGCAGTAAAAATTAAAACATTTTTTGTTGTAAGTTGCAACTGTTGCTTCATTCAATTTTTCTGCCCGCGGTTTGTGAAACGGGATGTTCTGCAAAAGCTGCTTAACAGTGAAAGTCACGTGCCTTATTATTAATCGCTGCCAGAAATTTGTCTGTATAGATAATTCAGGATTAGTGAAAAATTCAAAATATCCCTTTCTTTTCGGGGATAAAAAATATGTTTTGGCTTAAAATAAGTAAAAGTTACTTTTAATTTTTTTAAAAATTTTCAAATACGTTTGGATATGTTACTATTATTAGATTTTGTTTGGTTTGCGCATAAATTTTTTTTATCTAAATAAAAATTATTTGAATAAGAATTATCAAGATAACATATTTATTATTATTTTGTTTGGTTCAATTATGTACAAATTACTATTAAAAAATTAAATTTTCATAAAAAAAGGATAATTCTATTTTTATTCTTAAATAAATGGGAAAAAAGTAAATAAAAAAAATGAGTAAAGCGGTGACAAAGGGTGGTAGCGGCGGACAGTGGCAGAGAACGGCAAGGGGGGGGAGGGGGGAGGTAGGTAGTAGTGATTATCGTAAGATTTGAATGTTAAAAAATATATAACATTATTCAAAAAAAGATATTTATTAGTGATGGGAATTTTAGTGAAGAATCCTAAACATGCCTTTGTTTTAGGGGATAAAGATAGGATTTGTTGTGGTGAAAATTTGTCACGTAATCCAAAATAGGCTATTAATTACAAATAAAAGTTTCGGTCGGGCATTGATTTTTGATTGTCTATATTAATATGAGATTGTTGCATCCCTAACTCCATGCAATTATTAAAAGACATGTATTTAAGCGACGGATGATTTTTAACTTTAACATGTCTTGGTGGGACATTTTAGAACAATTATATTGAAATTCAAGTAGTTGTTTTAACTTCTATAAGATCAAAAATTGTTCGATTGAGTTTTCTTAAACTTTGACACCATATTAAGCGAGATGGGTGTAGGATTTTTTTGAACCCAAACTACTACTGAAAACAATAGAACCGATTGAATGAATGGGGTGGGTCCCAACTTGACTTCAACTCGATTGATCCAGTGAGTTAGTTATACCAGGTCAAATAGACCCGATTTTTACTTGACCAATTTTTTATTGAACCAACTCGGTCCAGAGTTCGGGTTATATAGACTAGTCCACTGCACTAATCCATTTTTACCACATCTACACGTGACTTACCTTAAATGAAGTTCTCCTACCACTAAAAAAAGAACATGACACGTTGAAATTTAGAAATTTTATGCCCACCTTTTATAGTAGTGGTGTGCCCAAGAATATTGAGCAAATAGAACGATTCTCTCAAGGCAAGTCACTATTTGAGCTTTCATTTGCAACTTTTCTTGACTACGTCAAGCAATCAAAGCATAAGAATTGAAATGGCCAACACTTATTTAGGTGGCCGACTTCCCAACCTACTATTGTTTTGTGGAATTTAAGCAAGCTTGATATTCACTATAAGAAAAATGACAATTATCGACGAGATTTGGGAAGACGAAAAAAAATTGTCAATAAATGTTGTTTTAACGACAAATACGATAATTCATCATTAAAACTTCAATGTTGAAAGAAAAAAAATTGAATATTTCCTAGGTGAAAAATTTGTCGTTAAATGTATATTTTTAATGACGAAAATACGTTTATCATTGATTAAAATTCGCGCCAAAACTTCACCTTCCCGCAAAAATATTTACTGACGAAATGTGTATTCTCTAAGACAAATTGTTATTTAAAAAATTAATCATCGACCAATTTATTTCAACGTAAATATAATTATTTCATTGTTAAATATTTTTAACGGAAACTTATGTTTTAGTAGATTATTAAAATTATTTAAATGACCAAAGATATAAGACAAAAATTTTGGAACATGATTCTAATTCCCTAAGAACACTAGACAATAATTTTCCCTACTTGCCGACAGAAATAATTCTTTTGTAATATAAAAAATAATTATATAATAAATATTTTAAATTTTTGATGAAAAAAATCCATTTGTAGGCCTAGAACGTCGGATGTGTCGATCTTAGTATTTCAATACCCGGAACTAACCGTAACACTTCGAGTATTCCGTAAATAGAACCATTCGAGTCTATGCAATTACTCGAACCAAACCTGAACCGTCTGTTTAAATTCGGATTCGGTTCTACCCATAATATTTTTTTAGAAAAACCCTGAGCTAACAATATGTTTTGAAAAAAAAAAAATACAAACTCATTAACATTAAATACATTAGATATTAAAACAATTTTGAAACATTAACGGAAAGAATAGACACCAAAATTGCAAATCCATAAATTAAGATAGAAAAATAAAAATTACCTCTCAAAATTGAGCACTCGTCATAGTTACGGAGGAGCTTCGCCTTCGCTATCGCACTGTGTGTTGAGCGATAGAGAGTTGAGCGAAAGTACAAGAGAGTTGATTGTATTGTATATCTTAGTGAATTGCAATTGAGAATTTGGAATTTAGGTATTTGTAATTGGGTTTAAGGGTGGTGGGTTTTGGTCTTTTGGTTTGAGTCTTTGATAGTTGGACGCTTGTGTTGAGCTGAGTCATTGAATCAGAGTGAATACAGTGTAAAAAATAAAAACTTATAAAAAATGACAAATTCAATTCTAGAGTCCGGTACTCATGGTTTCAGTTCAATAACCAAGAACCAATTGGACCAGTTTGATTCTCGATTATCGATTTCAGTTCTTAATTTTTTAATTTTTGGAACTGGACCAGAACCTCCTGTTCTGGTTCGATTTCGATTCCAATTCAAAAGTTTCAGTTCAGATTAAAATGTCCACTCCTATCCACAAGTATATGAAAATCCGAAAAAATCATTTAGAGCACATTCAATGGGCTCTTTAAACATAAGATTCTCTATTTTAAAGAGCTAAACTTTAAAATTATGCTTTAATGGACTCTCTAAATTAACTTTTTAAAATAGAGAGTGGGTTTGGCTCTCACTTTCTATAATTAAATGTATTCAAACAATTTCAATTTCAATACTCCAAATAATAATTGAATTAAATAGTGTATACAAAATAAAATAGAAAAAATGGAATAAAATCATATAATAATTAGGAGAAAGGCATGTTAAAAGAAAATAAATGCAAAAATATTAAATACTTATTGAAAGAAATAAAATAAAGTGTTAAAGATAAAGGGATTGTTGGAGCACTTAAAAAATTTTACTCTCTAAATCTATAGATGCTCTCTAAAATACCAAATATACTCTTTATAAATAGAGAGTCTATTGGAGATGCTCTTATATGGCAAGGTGAGAAATGGAGAAAATAGCAATGAAAAAAAATGTTTAAATGTCAATGTGTTGAATAATTTTTTTCTTGTCTATAACGATTGAATTTATATATTCCAAGTAATAATATAAATTTGGTTTTTATATCTTTAAAATTAGTCGGTTGTATCCATAAATAAGATATATATGTCAATTGAAAAACTTAAGGGGGTGTCCTCGATTTAGATTTGAATGGATTTTAAAAATCGGTGTAAATTTCGGTGTCCTCAACTCATATTTTAATAGATTCGATTGAAATTTAGGTATTCTCAACTCAAATTTAAATATATTCATTAGAAATTTAGATGTCTCCAATAATTAGTGGATTTCTAAAGATTCCATTAATTAGAAGATTTAAACAGATTTGCATGGATTTCGAGCCTATAAATATGAATACCAAATTCTTTAAGAATTCTGTCCCCACCACGCAAAATTTCAATCCAACTCTTATCATACTCATCTCACCTCTCTCCCCAATTTGTGCTATAAGTTTTTGTAGTAAACTCTTGTTTTTTATTTTAAATTTTATATTAACACGGAGATTTATTGAATTATTGATTTATTATTTTAATATTTTTTTTAACAATTGTCAAACATTTCATTCTTGATGCTCCATGAACATTAATTGAACCAGACAATTAGGTAGAAAAATATAAATAATCTATAGGTAAATATTAATTATCTAATTAGAATTTACCTATATATTATTTATATTATTCAACCAATTGTTTGGTTTAATGAATTAGCACGGAGTATTAAGAATGAAATTGTAAAGACGATATTTGACAATTGTAAAAAGTTAAAAAATAAAAATACTATTGTTAAAATAAGAAATCAAGCAATTCAATAAATTCTCATTCTAATACATATGAAATTGAAAATCAAGAACAAGAATTTAGTACAAAAATATGTAACACAAATAGAGGAGAGATGCGAGAGACATAAGTGGTGGTTTGATATTTTGATGGGACAAGCTAGAATTCTTTAAAAAATTGGTATTTATATTTATGAGCTCAAAATCCATTAAAATCTGTTAAAATCTTCTAATTAATGAAAACTAGTTATTAGAGTCGTCTAGATTTTTAAAAAATCTATTTAAATCTAAGTTGAGAACACGTAAATTTCAATAAAATTATTTAAATCTACGTTGAGGAACATTCAAATTTATATGAATTTTTAAAATATATTCTAATCTAAATTATGAACATTCCTTTTATCTCTAGTATATTAGAGAAATGTAGAGATTGTCAAAATGATCTACTGATCAAACTACGTTACATTGTTGGATAACTCATTGCTACCTTACATTTGAAATTGGGAATCGATACATTGTTGGATAATCGATACATTGTTGGATAACTCATTGCTACCTTACATGAGACATGAGAGCATTCAAATAGTGCATGTAAACATTTCATCGGGAATATTTTAAACTACTTAGCAACTATGAAATTTCTCAATCCAACTTAGTTAAACAATACTTGGATATAAATTAAATAATTTTACTAATTATATTAATATTATTTAATAAATACTAATTATAGTAGTTACTGATTAATAGTCCACAAAAAAAATTAATCTGATATATCACATATCTCCTTCAAAACGGCCATTTACACAAATGAATTTATTGATTATTAAATATGGGAAAAAAAGTTATTAAAGATAATTTGAGAAGAAAAATTATTAAGAGAGGAAATGAAAGAAAAAAATAAAACTCATTAAATTGACGTTAAAATTAATTTTTCTTGTAGTGACGGTATTGGGGTGACTCAAGATATTCTTTTTTTGTTTTCCCCTTTTTTTTGAAAACAAAAAAATTGAAAAGTTGGAGAAATCACGACACAAAGGATTAACACGAAACACATGCTTATGAAATCTTTTTAGAATTGTTGCCCTATCATGGTTTTTGATTCATGAAATAATAATATTTAGGTTGTACCATAATGTTATTTTGATTCATCAAATTAAATGCTTATGTGAATTTAATAGGATATATGCTTAATATATAATGTTTTAGACACTAAGTTATGCTATGCCACGTTAAGCTAGAACAACATACTTGTAAACATTACCGATAACTTGTATCCCAAGAATACTCCAAATTGAACAATAATAAGACAATAATGATTTTTTAGCAATTTTTATATACTTTCTATAGTAGAAAATGTTGAGTTGTTGACTTTTCAGCCTTTCAGTCTTCTCTTATATCGATAGTTTAGTAAATATAGGTTTTATTGACAATTCTAAAAGAAATTTTTCATTCATTGTATTAAAACACAATTGAGAAAATGAGTAGTTGATCTCTTTAAGAAACAAAGAGTAACATTAAATATTGTTTCTTTTTCTAGTTGATATTGGTTTAGGATGTCTTGCCTACAAGATTTTCTGACAGTGGGTAATTTTATTATTGTCCTAAAGTTTTGTAATATTCATCTTTTGAAGTTAGTTTAGTGAAGTGGGTTTTGGAGCTCGCGTACTATGTAAATTTTACCAATGCTCGTAAATTCTCGTGCTCAATTTTCTTTCTTTCTTTTGCATTCGGTATTTTTTCCCACTTTATTATTATTATTCCAATAATAATATTTGAAGTGAGTTTTTTCTCAACAAGTATGACATATGTACTATATTTTACAATACTAAATCAAAAAGAATATGAGAAAGTTCTTAGAAATACAACAACACAAGCTTATGTAGCAAAGGGGTCGTTTTGAAAGTAGAAAACCAAAGAAAATGAGCAAATCTCGTTGCGAAGGAAAACCTGTTAAAGATGAATGTGCCTTTTGTCATAAGAAAGAGCATTGGAAGAAAGATTGTCATAATTGCAAAAGAAAAAAAAAATGATAAGGCTCTTATGCTTGTCTAGCCAAATGTGAATATGCAGTAACTGCTCTTTCATCAAAATCCTACTTTGATGAATGGATATTAAATTCGGGCTGCACTTATCACACGTGTCCCAATAGGGAATGATTCTTAAACTTTGAAGAACTAAATAATGGAGTTGTTTACATGGAGAATGACATCATATATGTAAAATAACGGGGATATGTTCAACCCGTTTGAAAAATGAAAATGACGCGACCAAATTTTTGACAAAGGTTCATTTGAAGAAGAACATTATATCATTGGAAGCCCTAGAATCTAAAGGCTTCCCTATGACCGCATGAGATGGAATTGTGAAGGTTATATCAGGCTCACTTGTAGTGATGAAAGCACAAGAAAGAACAACTTGTACTATTTTCAAGGTGGTACAGTTATTGGATGAGCAATTATAGTCTTTAAAGAGTGTAGATACAATAAACTCACCAAACTATGACATATGTGCATGTGAGATAGCTTTGTAGGAATTGATAAAGTAAGGCATCTTGAAAGGTTTAAAAGCGTGCAAATTAGAATTTTGTGAACATTGTTTTCTTGAAAAGTAAACAAGAGTGACATTTGGCACTACAATCCATTGCACTGAAAGTATGTTCAATCTGATGTTTGGGGACTACTAGAGCAACTTTATTAGAGGTTTCCCTACTTTGTAACCTTCACTGATGACTTCTCAAGAAGGGTTTGGGTGTACATTATGAAAACTAAAGATAGAGTGCTAGACATTTTCTCTATTGGAAAAAGATGATTAAGACTTTGACTAGTTGAAAAATAAAATGGCCCAGAATAGACAACAGTTGTAAATACAGAAGTGAACCGTTTTTATAGGAATGTCATTATGAGAGAATTGTGCAAAACTTCAAAATTAGTGGTAGAACACATGAATCAGAATTTTCTTGAAAATGTTCGATGCATGTTTTCCAATTCTGGGTTGGGCAAAGCATTTTGGGTTGAAGCAGTTGTATATGCTTGTCATCTTATTAATCGTATATCGTCTTCTGAAATTAATGGAAAAACACATATGGAGATATGGTTTGCAAAACCTACAAATGATTATGATTCTCTACATATTTTTTATTCCACTACTTAATAGCATGTGAAGAATCAAAATTGGATCCAAGGGCGAAGAAAATATTGTTCATGGAAGCCAGCTCATGAGTATTATGATATCATCTTAGGTGTCTCGATTTCGAAAAGATCATTCTGAGTAGGGATGTTACTTTTGATAAATCTATTATGCTGAAACAAGTAACACGTGAAGATTCTCAAGAAAAAATCAACAGTACTTCCCAGCATGTGGAGTTTGAGAGAACTTTTAATAGCCAAGATATTGTTTAATAGTCTAATAATGATCCTCCAATGGCATATGAAGACATTGCTGATGAGGAGGTTTCGATCCAATAATCTCCGCACTAACAAGAATCAATTGCAGTTAATAGGTTAAGAATAGTGATACTGAAACATACTCAATTTATTGATATGATGGCGCATGCATTTCCAATTGTAGATGATGTTCCTACTACTTACAAAAAGTAGTTTGAAGTTCTATTAATGAGTAGTGTAAGAGAGCAACATGTATAGAAATGTAGTCTCTTCATAAAAAAGGATTTGAGAGTTAGGAAAATTACCCAAGGAAAATAATGCAATTGGAAGTAAATAGGCATATGTGAAGAAACACGGATTTCTTGATAAGGGTAAAATGTGATTCAAGACAAGATTGTTAGCTAATGACTATGCTCAAAAGGAAGATATCGACTACAATGAGGTAATCTTTTCAATTGTGAAGCATTCTTCCATTAGAATTTTGTTGCCCTTGGTAGCAAATTTTTTATCTTGAACTAATTCAACTTGATGGGAAACCACATTTTTACACGGTAATTTGGAAGAGAAGATTTATATGACTTATGTAGAGGGATTCAAAGTTGCTCAAAAAGAAAATTGGTTTTGTAAATTAAAGATATTGTTATATAGATTGAAACAATCACCGAGATACTAGTATAAGCGATTTGATCAATTTATAATAGGGTAAAAATACACAAGAAGTAAATTTGATCATTATGGGTATTTTCGTGAGCTACAAAATGGATCAATTATTTATTTACTTGTGTATGTGGATGATATGCTAATAGGTTTAAAGAGTCTCGAAGAAATTGAAATATTGAAGACTTCAATTGAATTAAGAGTTTGAAATGCAAGATCTAGGTAAAGCCAAGAAGATTATCAGATAGGATGTCTACAGTGACAAAAAAAGGCATTGTTTGTTTAACTTAAAAACAATTCTTGAAAAAGTTACTACAACGTTTTGATATGAGCAAACAGTCAAAAACTTGTTAGTATATCGCTTGTTCCTCACTTCAAGCTCAGTGATTAATCACCTATTACAGATGGAGAGCACGAGTACATGTTGTAAGTTTCATATTCAAATGCAATGGGTAGCTTGATATAAACTACGATATGTACAAGACCCAACATTTCACAAGTTGTTAGCATAGTGAGCAGGTATATGCACAATCTGGACAAAGGACATTGGCAAGATATGAAATAGGTATATTGTGAACACCGTAGATGTTGATTTAGTTTTTGAGCGGGATGATATACTTGGTCAATGTGTGATTTGTTATGTTGACTTTGATTAAGCTAGTGATTTGGATAAACATCAATCAACTATTAGATATGTGTTTACTCTTGTTGATGCTCTAGTCAATTGGAAGTATGCCTTACAGTCTACAGTTGCTTTGATGACTAAGGTATTAAGTATTAACAACGATCAAGTTCAAAAATTGTTTGAACTTGATCAACATCCTGCAAATTTGAATGCTTTTCAATGGTGTATGTATTCAAATATATAGCATATGTGGTTGATCCCGATTCTAGTGGTATTGTATAAAGAGTTAGCTGCTTGATTTTCAATGTAATTATGTAGTCCCATGTTGTAACAAAGGCCACAAGACAATTTAACAAAGCTTAGATGGATTCTCTTAATAAGAACTGATTGTGGAACTACTATAGAAGATTAAGAACCAATTTACTACTAAAACAATAAGTTAGGATCAATAATGCAATTTTCTTTCACTCTTTTTTATTTCTTTTTTGTTTTTGGGCGTGAAGGTTGTCGAGACGAAAGTGTTTGTTGATTAAGAAAAGAAAATGCACAAGATTGTTATTATTAAGACAAATTATATGATATATCTCATTATTATATTGGTATTTTTTCTTGTTTTGAAAATTTCAAAAACCTTTTAAATTTAAATTTGAAGAGTTGATATCCTCTCGACAACCTTTCCACCAAAAAAAAAAAAAAAAAAAAAAAAAAAAACTAAAAAGTTTGAAAGTTTTTGGTAGTTTACAAGTTAACGAAAAATTAATTTTAAACACAAATTTTATAAACCTACAATTTTTATTAACTTTTCAACCATACATTTTATTAACTTTTTATTAAAATCTACTAAAAATCTCTACCATACAAGTGCTTATTGTTAAACTATATACAATGAAAATTAGGAAATTAACTTATTATTGGAACAAATAAATTAAAGACCAATACCGCAATCTTTACATAAGAAAAACTTAAACACACAAGAGAACACAAAAAGTACTATATTCACTTTTGAGATTTACCCATTTACATTGCTCCCTAAAGGTGATATAATTCATGTACCCCTTGTCATATCGAACAAAAAATGGAAAGAATAACCCAAAATCGAGTAACGATCATGAGACAAAACTCGAAATAACTCGAAAAGATAGTTTTTTTTTTTATAAAAAAAATCACCCATGTTACCATGTACCTTTCTCTTCAAGGACATCTTGAATTTTTTCCAGGCCCTCCATAATAAAAGTAATTCCCCCAAACTCCATTAACTCCCCCTTGTATATCATAGCAATTTGGATGATCAGCCAAAACTTTAAGATTTGACAATGGGACTAAACTGTTATCCCAATCTACTATTTGTAAATTTCGAAAATACGACGATTTTCCGAACCCTTCTCCTGCAAAATGTCCACTGCCCATTTGTGTTGATGTGTGGAA
Source organism: Forsythia suspensa (assembly GCA_023638005.1). Lineage (NCBI taxonomy): Eukaryota > Viridiplantae > Streptophyta > Magnoliopsida > Lamiales > Oleaceae > Forsythia > Forsythia suspensa. Next base: position 3,453,720 of record CM042666.1, read on the forward strand.
ACCAGAAGGACTGCTATTGACAATTTCACCACCAAATTGGACCATACTTGCATGATCTGCAAGGTGTGTAAATAAAAAAGATGGCCAATAACCCACTAAAACTCCAGACCCAAATTCTAGCCACCAATTTCCATGCTTTGGATCCTGCAAAATAATAAATTATATAATTAAAGAAAATTTATGTTAATCATGCTTAAATTAAATATAATAGCGACTATCATTAGTAATATCTCAATTATATTAGAATATTTATAAATCAATATAGAATTAGACCATACTAGTCATTTTGACTGATCAATATCAAGTGTCAAATCTTATTTTACAATGAAAGAGTATATATGAATGAAATTAGATCATGTCGATGATTCGGCACTATATATGTAGATAAAAATACTCGAAGAATTGGAAAAGTTTCTTATTGTTCGATTAACTAGTTCGTCTCCAACTTTAGAAATAGAGAGAATTGATCCTCAACATTTCAATATAATTTCACAATCAGTCTCAAATAACGAAAATAACTCTATTAATCGTCAAGAGATACTCACAAGTCAAACTTTATAAAGCTAGTTTTTGTTTGTCAATTTGTGTTGGTGTCCATAAATTTGAAGTAACACGTGTTTTTATACAAATATCACAGTTGTGGAAGGCTTTTGTTTTTGAAGACTTGATTGTGCTATAATAAAAAATTAAGGACTAATTTGTTACTCGAAGAATAGATTGAAGACCAAAATTTAATAGTGTGACAATACTTATAAAGTGGATAATGGGCCACAAATTTCTTTGCTTGAAAGAAGAGAAAGAGAATCTTGAGAAGTAGAAAAGTAGAAGCAAAATAATTAAATCCATTTAATCATTTTGTTCCCTAGAGTGTGCCCCAACATGCACTGTATGTATAATAGGTAGGTGGTCAAAATGCATCATGAAAGTGTCCAGCTCATTTATTGAATACAGTCGATTTTGAATTTATCGAATACATATAATATTTAAAAAGAAAATTGTGACATCCCGTCCCAATCACATAAAAAAGTTTAAATTTTTTGTTGTTTTACCACGTTTTATTTGTGAATCTTGCAGAATAAAATGTAGTAAGAATCCGTTTTGTTCGCAATAAAAATGTGTTAAGAAAATAATTATAAATTTACCTTCCATACTAATAAGCTAATATCAAATTGGCCACCATTGTACGAGGATGTTGGAGAAATTGCTGCCCCAATTGCAATTCTATTGTTTGTCTGAACAAAGCCTGAACACAGCAAATTGTAACACCCTGTGGCTTGATATGCATCACTCTGCAAATTAATTAATTAACTTTAATTATTAATTATTAATTATGATGGTTAATGATTATTTTCAGGCGTGGTTAAATAAAAATGATTAGAAAAAAGAGTAAATTGCAGCTAGTGTCCCTCACTTTTGAATTCATTTACACTTGTATCCTCAATATTTAATTTTTGACATCCATCACTTTAACCTTTTATTTAATTAGCAGCTAATGTCTTTTGTGACTAAAATACCCCTCAACCTTTTATGCTATTTGATGCCATATTAAAATATTTCATAACCTTTGCATTTGTTTATTGATATAATATTTTATTGTGAAATATTATAAATTTGTAGGTCACAATCAAATATTATATCAATAAACAAATGCAAATGTTGTTAAATATTTTAATATGGCATCAAATAGCATAAAAGGTTGTAAATTATATAAAAGGTTAAGGAGTATTTTGGTCACAAAGGGCATTCACTGCTAATTATAAATGTCAAGAATTAAATATTGAGGATACAAGTGTAAATGAAGTCAAAGATTGAAGACACTAACTGCAATTTACCCAAAAAAAAAAAAAAACATTAATTATAGAACTTACAGTCCAGTAGGTGAAGAACCTAGGATAGTTGTCCCCATACAGCTCTGGACTAACCTGTGGAAAATTAAATTGAATTAGCATCTGTGACACAGTACATAAAACATTTCAAAATACAATTAATACGCATTACTAAAGAATATTGTTTGAGATTATCTAATTTAGGATTTGTTTTAGTTTGACCATTCCGTCTGTAAGCATCACCAAAACTAATGGATAGCCTCACGTGAGTGACAATGTGACTTGACGTTTATTTGACACTAGCATTTTGTTAATTAAAAGAATTTGGTCATTTCAACTACCATTTGGTGTGAAAAGTTCAAAATGGTGGCTGAAAATATAGGTTTTTGGCCCAAAAAACTCATCCGAACAAGCTCTTACTAGTTGGCTTACCAAACAAATTGAAATTGAATCATACCAAAGCAATTTTAGGGTTGTTAATTCTATCATATGAGTTTCGTTGTTGGCAAAAACTATTGATTTTAAATCAAACAAGCGTTAGGTAATGCATTCTGTCAGCCACGTAAGACAAGCCGTTAGTTTTGGTCACGGTTACAGACACAATGCTAAAAGTCTAAAAATTTTTAAAAAAATGAAAATTTGCGAACAAGATTTCATTTTGTTTTTCGTTCTTAATTCTGTCAAATACGATTCAATCTAATGTTCTAATTATGTCATTAATAAATTGATAGCTAGTTGTACATTGATTTTTTCGGCAGCAACTTAAAAACTACTATAATGATATTGGCTAAATCAAGATTAGATGGTGCAAAGGATTAAGAACATGCCTGCCAACCAGCTTCAATAGTGTTGAGATCATCCCCAAATGAACCAGCAATTACCCACATTTGTGATAAGCTGAATTCATATTGATTTGCTACTTGAGGTGCCCACACATTTATACTTGCCTTTGCTCCATAATATACATCTCCAGTTACATACCCTACAGCATGCTGCAACTCAAAATTGCAGGAAAATAGTAAATAAATCTCGATAAACGACTACCTCATCTTAAAGTTGAAGCCATTAATATTTATATATTCTACGCAGACGCGACTACACAGTATAATAGACAAGATTTTAGTATTACGATTCGTTTTCTTGTTTTCGAAATGCAATTTTAAGTACTAACCTCATGACCATTGCTGGATGTATCCCTTCGAAATTGTCTTGGAATTTTTCTTCCAAATCTTGATAATGTACTAGCCCTCAAAATGTCTTGTTCAGTTGTTCTTCTAATTGGAACTGTTCCTTCAGGACATGATTCACTAGATTGACTCCATAACTGAAAATTTTCTTCAAAAAACATCCCACTTCTTGCTCTGTGCCCCTTTGGCTTTTCGGGTGGATCCTGCAGATTCAAGAAAATATAGAAAATGCTTTAAAGGCACGTTTGGTATGTTGAATTGGACTGAACTCAACAATCTTATCGAGTCCAATCCCATCGAGTTAATTCCGTATATTGAAGAATAATTATTTAGTTACCAGTGGTTTTTGCCCTTTTAAGTGAGGATGATCAAAAGCTGGCTGTTGATGAGATAATACACAATCTATTAGATCACCATCAGGACTCTGCACCAGAAAATGGTTTAATAGAAATATTAAAACTTATTAATGAGTGGACACAAATAGGACAAAAAATGGTCAAAACAGACTAAAAACAAGAATGGAAACACAGCAGTCGTGATTAGCAGTGGATAGTCGTGCTCAGTATTGTGTACAAAACGTACCCGAATTGTGTTAACAGCAGGCTTATTGATCTTCATGAGATGGGCTCTGATAATCTTCAACTTCTGTAACTCTTTGCCGGGCTGGAAACTCTGATTGGCTTCATTGAAGTTTACTGATTCCAGTGACTTTACAGGAGAAACACAGAAGAGAAACAACAGGAACCAAACAAAAACTGAAATGATTGGACAAATCTTGCAACTGCTAGAACCCATTTTTAAGGAATATATATGTCTTGTTTCTTCTAACACAACTGTTTGTATTTGCATACATCTGTCTTGTCTTCTTCTGTCATCAAAACCGCACCAACCATCGGTCGGAAAATAAAGAAATGGTTTGATTCGTCTTACTTCATCAGATTTCGAGTGTGACAGTGTTTCGAAGAATGAACTCAGATATGTAAAATCCATCCACCTCACTCTCTCACCATTTCCAAAGCTTCAAAACTTCAAGAAAAATTTTAAAATAATATAAAATAAAATGATCTAACCTTCTATTCTATGCTCTAGTTTTGTCTTCTGACAATGTACAACTTCTAGACATTAAAAAAAATATAGAAATAATTTATGGGAATTTTCAGAGTTTTCCCATGTGGGGGTGGGGTTATAAATATGGAGATGTGACCAAGTCATGTAAATATGTAATAATGAGTTTTAAATTCTTGAAAGAAAAGAAATTGAGTGGAAAGAGAATGAAAAAGAGGGGGGGGGGGTGAGGGGTAATGTTTACAGTAGACTGAAACTTTAACTTTTTATGTCAAATTTTAGAGGGTATCATAATTGGGACTGATTTCTGTTATTCTTTACTTTGGGTTTGAAAGAACGAAGACAGATAGAGATTACACTTGGATTCTGGTTTTCCAAAGTTGTTTGCTTTGGGTATTTTCTCTTTCTCACTTCCCTAGATTCTTTATGTCAGTTGCCCTCTTATTTTATTTACAATTCTACATGTATTCCAAATTGTCTTTTAACTAGAATTTACAGTTTGCTAAAATTGTAAGAAGTGATAAACTACTTCGTAAAATAATGTATGTCAAAAATAATATGAGACTAATAGTAGATTTTTAGAATGAACTTAAATACTCGTCCCCAAATCTCTTTATATAGATGTTCGATTCTAGCTTGATGGCCTTTGTCTTCGACGAATTTGGTGCTCATTGACTTAACTTGTCCAGGTCTTATAGACAATGCAATATTGTGTTAAGATTTTCTTTTGGAGGTGTCGTTTTCCAAGGTAAGCAAATTAGTTAATGTTTTTGGAAGTGGTATGGTGTCACGCGCACACGGCGCACCTAGTTATGTGCACTGCGTGCTTATGCAACTATTTGTGCATGTGCATGCGGTTTTTGGTTTCCTCGTATGAGTTTGGGAGACTCAAATTCTTGTCCCCCAAATTAAATAAATACTTAAATATTGTTTTCTAGAAATAAAGTTGTTATACCTCACAAAATACAATCTTTCGAGACTAATTTGTCAAGAAACTAAAACAAAATATTTGTCTAGTGCATTAACTTCGCCCACTTTCCTTTTATCTTTGCTAAGGGAAAGAAGATAAGGGAAAGAAGGTAGGGATAAATGATTAGGTGAGAAAAATTTGACGAAGTCTCCTCAACTCCCTCCATATAGGCGAAGGCATAGGTTTTAAGAACCAACCAGTTGGCTACTCGGGCTCGACTATGACAAAACCATTTTACCTTCGCCTTCTAAAAAGAACCTATTCGGCGGAGGAGACGAGTGTAGCTGTCACCACCACTTGATTTTAGACAACAGAATGTCCGTGGGGACCACGTGGTGAATCTCCACGTGGAAGGGTTAATAACAAAAGGACCATATGTAGGTAACAACCACAAAATCTAGAGAAAGAGATAACTTGAGCAATATCCTTCTGTGTGTCATAGAATCTTCTCAGAATTACGAGCCTTCTAATAGGAGGGCAACACGTGGCAAAAAAAAAAAAAAAAGACTGAACAACCTCAATGGCTTACAACACATATAAATAGTCGAGAATTCTTGCTCCTAGAATTATAAACATTAACCAAATTCTTGCTCCTAGAATTCTCGATCTTTAGGCAGTGATAAAAGAGGGTCGAATTATTCTTTTAAGCAAGGAGGTGGATAAGGATTTGTTGACTTCAATTTTAGTGGTCAACAAAAGTGCAAAAATAATGGAATTGCCAATTATAACTCCTCTCGAATGTGAATATATATCTTCTTACTATCTCTATAGTACTTGAAACAGTGTATGCATTTTGATTAGGGTTGTATAAGATTCTACCTTATATATTTTTCATTAGTTGAAAATCAATGTTACAGTATAGATGCTTATGCCCTCTGCCTTGAATTTCCTTACATTCGAACTATTCATATACATCCTAGCCAATTAACCTTTGGACTTGAAACCATAGTTTATATACTTGTTATTTGCCATAATTCACAAGAATATTCTTTATAGTCTTAGTAAGTATTAGAATTCTATTTACATTAGAATATCATGTAGTAGGATACCATATATTTAATCTTCCTATTCTAGGTAGAACTCTTTTCTTATATTCCTTTTCCTTATTAGGTTTCTATTAGTGTATATATATATATATATATATATATATATATATATATATATATATATATATATATCTTGTAACCCCATTCATTATACATTACATCAATATACGGAGAGAATTATTTCTTCACATATATTTTCTCTCATATTTTACATGGTATCGAGGCGGCGATTACGGCGGCGATGCTTCGCACAAACGATGATAGAAAAATCATAGAAGCGACGATTGTCCAATCGGATCCCATGGCTCTCTGACAATCCGATTATGAAAGGCAACATTCAATCAATTGGAGATCGAACTGGAAAAATAACGATTGGTCGAACCGGTCGATCGTTTCACCATTTCAGTCGACCTTTTCGACGAAATTTGGACAGAAACAGTGCACCTATTGCAGAATGATTGGCCACATCGTTGATACTTGCTATTTCATCCATGGCTTCCCTCCAGGGCACAAATTTCATGGAAAAGACGTGAAGCCACGAAACAAACGCTTCACAAACACTACTACCGCTTCTACACTTGACCCAAAGGAAAGCAAAACGCTCACAACCAAGAATATATGAGCAGTTATGACATTTCTAAACAACACGTCGGGTAATGACAAACGCTTGTTTAACACCTCAGGTATCAATCTCTCTACTACCCCTTTGAGTAATTCATAGATTATTGATAGCGGGGCCACTGACCATGTGACGAATGATGGAATTCTTGAGAATAAATTCATGCCAATGCACAAAATTGTGCAATTACCGAATGAGGGTCATGCTCTTATTAAATCCATTGAGTGCAGATTAACTTTGAAAATAATATGATTGTTGATAATGTGCTTCATGTTCCCAAATTCAAAGTTAATCTATTATCTATCGATAAACTTACTAGAGAGTTAGGTTGCTATGTGATATTTTTCCTAATTTTTGTGTCATGAAGGATCGACTACGAAGAAAACGATTGGCTTGGGAAGGCAGAGTAACGCCCTATATTACCTTTCACAAAAACTACAAATACATCATACTACCAGTGGATCAACCAACCTATGACATAAACGTCTTGGACACCCTTCAGTCTCACCTCTTCAATTCCTAACACAAAGTATCTTAGGTATGAGTTTTGATTCCCACAATATTTGTGATATTTGTCATCCGGCAAAAACAATCTAGACTACCTTTTAAAGTCAGTCAAATATCTAGCAATAAACCTTTTGATTTGATTCATTGTGATATTTGGGGATCTCATAGGATTTATTCTTATTCTGGTGCTAGATATTTCTTTACAATTGTTGATGACTTTTCTCGTTATACTTGGGTACACCTTATGCGTCACAAATCTGAAACTCAAAGCATAATTAAAAATTTATTTGCTTGGGTTAAAACTCAACACAACCTGACTATAAAAATCTTGAGATCTGACAATGGCCAAGAGTTCTTATCCTTGCAAACATTCTTAGATGAAAATGGTACCATTTTTCATAGATTGTCTTTATACCCCTCAACAAAATGGAGTGGTAGGGAGAAAACACTGTCACCTCCTTAATGTGGCTCGTGCCATTAAATTTCAAGCCAATCTTCCGTTAAAATTTTGGAGGGAACATATCAAAACAGCTTGTTACCTTATCAACCGGATACCTTTACCATTGCTCTCACACAAAACACCCTACGAAAGATTGCACAAGAAACCACCACCTTATTCCCATTTACGTGTCTATGGTTGAATATGTTTTGCCACCAACCTTAGACCCAGCCATAAATTTGACACATGAGCCAAATGGTGTGTGTTCCTTGGATACTCTTCAGGACAAAAAGTATACACCTTATATGACCTAACCGACAAAAAGCTAGTGGTATCCCGAGACGTTGTGTTCCATGGAAATATATTTCCATACACTTCCCAACAACATGATGAAACCAACTCCATCCCATTGCCACAATCTATGCCTGTAGATGTTGAAACACCATATTTCACAAATCCTCAGGACCAACACATAGCAGAAACGGATAACTTGCCTGAAGATCCCGAACTATCATCCGGACCAACCGGTCGACTGGTTCACTCATCTGTTTCAACAGAGAGTCCAACCGGTCGATCCACCGGTTGACCAGTTACCTCATCCGGTTCAACAGAGAGCTTAAACAGTCGACTTTCTTCACCTATCGGTCGACCGGTTGAGCAGTGTCCAACCACCACTAATCCACCTACCTCTTCTCACCCTCCAGATGACCAACTTAAACGATCCACAAGATCAATTCAAACCCCATTTCACCTGAAAGATTACTATATCAATCATAACCAACTTAGACGATCCACAAGATCAATTCAAACCCCATTTCACCGGAAAGATTACTATATCAATCATACTCGCCCACTCAAGCAGGGTCTCTTCCGATCGAATCCAAAGACTCGACACCCTATATCAAGGTATGTATCATATAGTCCTTTCTTCTATTCATCGTGCTTTTACATATAATATTTCTCATATCATTGAGCCAGCTACATATGAGGCAGCATGTCAGGATCCCAAATGGGTCGGTGCCATGAATGATGAAATTCGTGCCTTGGAAGAAAACAATACTTGATCACTTGTACCGCTTTCTCCAAGTTCTCATCCTATTAGTTGTAAGTGGGTGTTCAAAATTAAATTTCATGGCCATGCAGTTGAGCGATACAAAGCACGCTTAGTGGCGAATGGATTTACACAACGAGAATGGATTGATTATAATGAAACTTTCGCTCCAGTTGCAAAGTTAACTACAATCAGATGCTTACTTGCTATCGTCTCTATTCATGACCTGGATGCTTCATCGGATGAATGTACACAATGCCTTTCTTCATGGTGATCTTGATGAAGAAGTCTATATGACTCTCCCTCCGGATTTACGTCGACGAGGAGGAGACACCAGGTTGTATGTCGACTTCATAAATCTTTATATGGATTAAACAGGCATCTCGTTCTTGGTTTCAAAAATTTGTATCTGCTATTATTCGGTTTGGGTTCAAAAGCGAGTTACATGCAGATTACTCACTCTTTACAAAGGTAAATGGTAATTCATTTACTGGCGATTCTATTATATGTGGATGATATGATTGTCACGAGGAAACAATATAGAAGCAATCTCTACTACAAAAACATTCCTTGCATCTCAATTCAAGTTGAAGGACCTTGGAACATTAAAATATTTTCTTGGAATAGAAATTGCTCGCTCAAGAACGAGGGATTTCAATAAACCAAAGGAAGTATACTCTTGACATTCTTCAAGGAGCGGATTACTTGGATCAAAACTGCGGCATTTCCTATGGGCGGTCATTGAAATTTAATTTGATTGATAGAAAGTTATTGAAAGATCCCACATACTATCGACGGTTGGTAGGAAAGCTCATTTATCTCACAATTACGGACCCGGAGATCTCATATTGATCGGTTATGCAGACACCTAGACAACCCCATATTGATGCACGATTCACCGATTGCTCCGATACTTGAAAGGGGCACCAGGGCGAGGATTATATTTCCCATCAAATGGGAAATTGTAGCTAACAGGATTTTGTGATGCAGATTGGGCCGGAGATATTACTACACGACGGTCGGTTAAAGAATATTGTGTATTTTTGGAAAGGCACTTATATCATGGAAAACAAGAAACAAACGAGTGTGTCCAAATCTTGATGAGGTTGAGTATAGAGGCAATAACTTCTATTACATGTGAGCTTATATGGTTGAGACAATTCTTTGCCGACCTTATGTGTAGATCATCTACAATCGACAATATTATATTGTGATAATCAAGCGACAATGCACATTGCCGCTAATCGATATACCATGAAATAACAAAATACGTTGAAATAGATTGTCATATTGTTCGTAAAAGCGAATTGATAAGGGAGAGATCAAGACTGTCTATGTTCCAAGCAACAATCGATTAACGGATTTATTTACTAAAGCATTGAGAAAGGAGGCATTTCACAATTTCACGCACAAGTTGGGCACTTTTGACATACATGCTCCAACTTGAGGGGGAGTATTAGAATTCTCTTTACATTAGAATACCATGTAGTAGGATACCATATATGTAATATTCCTATTCTAGGTAGAACTTTTTTTCTTATATTCATTTTCTTTATTAAGTTTCTATTAGTCTATATATATATATATCTTGTAACCACATTCATTATACACATTACATCAATATACAGAGAGAATTATTTCTCCACATATATTTTCTCTCATATTTTACAGTAAGGGAGAAGGAATGGTTAAGGATTTAGCCCGTATAACGTATAACATTGTTCAAAAAATCCTAGATATTATCAGAGCAAAATATCATTAACAATGGCGTTTTAGTGCATTGCAGTTTCTTATTCAAGACTTGTATTATTTGATGATTTCATGCGATTTATTTGAAACATGTGAAGCCAAATAACAAAAGTTTCATAAGGGAACTCAAGTAGGCTAACTTAAGAAAAATATCTTTTTTTTAAAAAAAAGATTCCATTCGAAACTCAATTTCTTTTTACACTATTTTAAAAATTGAAAGAGCAACATGATGAATTGAAAAAAAAAAAAAAAGTTTAAAAATAGATTTCAAAAATCGCATAGGCTAGTATGCTAAAGACTTATTTTACAAATGGCAATAACAATTTCAACTATCTCATGCATGAGAAATTTAATTTGTTTTCAGAGTGAGAATAATGACTTTCATTTATTAAAGTGAAAAAAACAAAATGCAAGCAATCAAAGTAAGCAGAAATTCCCCCAAAAGCTGAGGATGGAAAGGCTACAAAGATTTAATTGCTTTATTAATTAAGAGGGGACACCATGCAAAATTTTTGAAACAAAATGGCCTATTTCATAATTATAAGTCCACATGATTAATATAAATCTAACTTTCTAAAGTAACCTCCGGCAATCAAGGGGTTAATTGTTTAAAAATATGAATGACACGGATAGATCACTGAACTATAAATTGTTGCTAGAACTTTAATGTACAATATAAAAGTTCTTTCTATCTATTATTATTGACACTTCCATCTATTTGGTTTGACCGTTTTGCCAACATAGTATACGAATTTCCACCGTAGCTTCAATCACCGTCAATATTGTCCAACCATCAAACACATGGATACCACGTATTGAATACGTGTTTCCCAAATGCGTGAATTGGGAAAAATGTATTTGGGAAACACGTCTTCAATATGTGGCATTCGTGTGTTTGATGGTTGGACAATATGGATGGCGATTGAAGCCATAGTGGAAATCAGTCTGCCACGTTGGTAGAACCATCAGACCAAATAGACGGAAGCATCAATAGTGATGGATGAAAAACACTTTTATATTGTATAGTGAGGTTGTAGCAACAATTTAAAGTTATGTGATGTATCCGTGACCCGTTATAAAGTTCAGTATTTTGGAACAATTAACCCGTAATCAAGTGCATCTTTTCATTTTGTTGTTATTTTTATTTAGAGTAAATTATAATTATGTAAAAAAAATATTAAATAAAGTTGAGAAATACATATAAATAATTAGAATGAAGTGCAAATATTTCATTATAAGTTTATAATACTATCGATAAAGTAACCTTTTCACAATCCAACAATTGATGTTCTTAAATGAGACAACATCTTATATATATAGAGACATCTTAAGAATAAAATTCCCAAGTCGTTTAAATTAATTAGATATAAAAATAATAATCGACATATTAAAAGTTTGAACTACTTTATTTAATAAGGTCAATCTTTTAAATGAAATTTAAGGACTCAATATTTAATAACAAAATCTTAATTTCTTATTATTTTAATATTAAAATGTTCCAATAGTTTTTTTAGCCTAAAGTATCACTTTCTTGTGTATATTCAACATTTTTTAACGGAGAAAAGTAAAATATTTATATTTAAAATACAACGATACTTTTTATCTACTCTAATTAATAACATATTAAAATAATTATTTAAGGCAGTAAATTTTATTTATTGAGAAGGCTAACGTGAGACATTATTTGTGGCAAATATGCAGTCAATGTTGCCCTTTTTCAGTAATATATTGAGTGAGGAAAAGCTGAAATTACAGAGCTTTGTCGAGGAAGATGGCATAAAGAATAATTGAATCAACAAATATTGATGGATCATTTTTTGAAAATTGTACAATATTATAAATTTTTAGTACATAATCATAACAAATACTATGTTAGGTTTTAATGATTATTATTAAAAATTCATAAGGTTAATATACACTCGACAAACATCGTTAGTGATCAATATTTGATTTGAAAAAGGTATGACAACATCGATATTAGTGAATTGAATCTTAGTGTATTGGTAGAGAATAATGCCGAACTTCTAATCAAATTTGAATAGGACCATGAAAATTTCTATCAGGGCTGCGGTGGACTTCGATGAAAAAAGAAGAAGGGAAAATGAAAACGAAGATGTTAGTGAAAGTCGAGATTAATATAAAATTATTTAATATGAATTTCATGTTCAACACTGAATTCACCGGGCCCACTCTTAATAACATCCTACCACGTTATGAAAAAATTATTTTACTTCAAATTTCCTCAAAATCTTACTTTATTAGTACGTTTATTAAATTATAGCTTATTATAATTCATAATTATATAGCATAAACTCCTAATTGAAGGTATTGGATGTGATTAAGCCATGTTTATTAAATTAAGCCAAATGTTGTAATATGCAATATTTGACGAGATAAAATAATAGTATAAAAAAAAAAGATTTTTATTTTTTTATTTTTTATTAATATTAATATCTAATATTGTATAATCTGTCTTACTATATATAAGTCGTAAATATTATTATTGTGCCCCTAAATAAAAGTTGCATCATGCTAATCCTTGTTGGATTGAAATGGTGACCTAAATTTGAAAATTATCATGTACACGCTACATTTGCTTTAGAGGAGAAAAAAAATTATTTATATGTATATGTGAAATAATTTAATTTATGGGCGACGTCATTGTGGTAAATGTCACAATATCAGAAGAATCATCACTAAATTGTTACATTGATAAGATTTATCCAGTCGAAGTAACCAAAATCTTTGAATTACATTCTTTAAATTTCTTTACGTCTTGACAATCTTTGAAAGTCATTCACACCATCGGGCGAATTTAGGGATAGTCCGGTCCCTCTTCGAAAAAAATCGTTTTTATAGTGTAAAAAAAAAAATATATATATATATATATATATATTCTTTTTAGTGTAATTTTTTTTTTATTTGAGCAACAATTCGATTTTGAAATATAATTTTTTTTTTCAGTAGTTGTTCGATATCCAAAAATTCTTGGTTCTGCTCCTAATTCACACTATGCCATTAACACTTTCTTTTATTTAGAGACTAACTTGATACACTTTTAATTGTGAGAGTTTTCTAAATATTCTTTGTCACACAATAGAACCATCGAGAAAAAGTAATAATCATTTTCATCAAAAGATTTTCTTAATAAAATTAAATGATAACATATGTCAAGATTAATTTGTTATCTCCATGATATATTTTGATTTCTTGTAATAATTTGATTGTGTATATATATATATATATGCTCGTTTCACAACTATGTGTAACTCTATAAACAAATACTTCTTTTATGTAAGTTAACAATACAAACTTATACATTTATCTATTAGTGCATGTTTGGTGATGTTAAAATTATTTTTTAAGTACTTATAAGTTGTGAGTCATATGTACTAGTAAATTATGGATCTTACAAAATATGTAAAAAAATTATTTGACCAATTTAAATTATAATATTGACTCGACGAAAAGAAGCTATTCGAATTATAACATTCAACTCGAAAAAATCGGGAATCGGCCACAAAACCGGTCCCATTTACCAATTTAACCGGCCTTAAAAAAATCAGATTGAAAACTGGGGTTTTAACGGTTAAATCAGAAAAACCGGTTGAACCGGCTCGGTTTTAATGAAAATCAGAATTTTTTTTGGATTAATTTTTTATGTTTTAATTGAAACTTATTAAAAGTCTATTTAAAGCCAAGTTTTGTAGTAATTTTGTCTATAAATATTGGTTTATTTAAAAATAACTTATTTTTAGAAATTTTATGAGATTTTTAGATTAATTTTAAATTTTTTGATTGAAATCGATTCGACTCGATTCGACCTTTGACCCGTTGCTTTTTCCAATTTAATTCGATTTTACGAACATTGATTTTTACATCTCAATTATTCATTTTATAATTTCTATGTATCAATAGAATATTTGCAAATTTCAATGACTTTTTAAAAAGGATAAAGGAAAATGTTAAGCAATGATTATGTTCTCACCTGCAAGGTCAGCTTTCTTTGCTAAATTAAAATTAAAATTAAACAAAAAATTAAAAAGGACATAACAATTAATTAATTTTACTAAATCATGATTTAAGAAGAGTGGGAATTAATCATTAGAATTAAAAATCTATTTTTTTATGTCTACCCTTTTTGGGTGAGAGGCATCATGGCATGGTAGGAGCCATAATGTTTATAGGCCATATTGCCTATGTTGCATCATCATGATACACATGCATGATGATGATGATGTTCCTCATGCCAAGTACAAACATTTGCTTGCAAGGGTGACATCCCATGATTATAAATTAACTTTTCTTTTGTTGATTGCATGCACATGCATGCCATATAATTTGATTTTTAAAAAAGTTGATCATGTCATCACAAGTCAAGGAGAAGGCATGATGAATCAACGTCAAACATTATTCCGTGATATTTATATGATGTTTGTGTTTAAGAAAGTTCTTGCAAAAGTTTAGTTAATTCATTATTTATGTTTTATCTTTCTTTTCGCCAAAATTCTATCAATTGATTAAGATTCTTTTTTATTGGTCGAGATGTAAAGAGTTTGTTTATAAATTAATAGAGGTTTACTACAGAAGGGCTTTGCTGACTAGTTGTAAGCGACAATATTTACTAATTCAGATGATGGTCCATTGTAAAATTTTACTCGGATAGAAAACCTTAATTTGAAAATTGATCGGGTAAATGGTGGAATTGGAGCTAAACTTTTGTTGTATTCATTATGTCAAAAATGTGTTTTGCAAATGCAATTTCTTTAGTTCTTATGTTTGATACTATTATTTACATGGCATATTGGCTAGTTGTTGAAGACACATCACCAATCCTCTGAACTTTAACAACCACAACGCCTAATGGTGACGGACGAAGTGGTGAAATTCAAAATACATAAATTTGAGAGATTTAATTGCAACAAATCGAATATCAAGGATCCCAATGAAATTTGAATGAAAGTCGAGGGACCATATAATTGTAATCTACCCTAGGTAAAGTATTGTAATAATATGTTTGGAAGGACTTTTTTAAGTTCAAAAGCATTTTTTAAAGAACAAAAGTATTTTTAATTATATTTATGGTTGTTTGGTTAAAATCAATAATACTTTTTGACCAAAAAAAAAAATAGATTAAAAAAAGGAAAAATTGTCAATAAGTCATCTCCACATGACTTATTTCAAATTAGATCAAAACTTTTTTTAAAATTGTGATTAAGTCATACTTTACATCAATATTTTAAATTAATTTCAAAATCACCATTTTTAACCATATTTTCTATTGGCACAATCTTCCAACTCCACAAATCTCCCCCACCTCCGGCGACAACCTCCTACACCTCTGGTGACCTCCGGCGATTGCTTCTATAGCGCAGTGTCACTTTTTAATTCCCTATAGTAAAATCTGGGCCATCTGCTATTGAAATTGTGAAGATATCTAAGCATTCATGGAAGGAATGAAGGATTTGTGATAGAGACTATTCCACAACTTCCTTTATCAATCCTAAAATTAGTCATTGTTGTATATAAATTGTCAACAGATCTTTCCCAGAAAATGATGTTTCAACAACATCCGTGTTTGGGATAATAAACTTAATCGGGTGTAACACTGTGCTGCCATGGCGCTAGAGGGCTAGCTGGGAAGTACAAATTTGGCGGGAGGAGTGGAGGGTGTGTGACACTTCTTAGTGTAGCTAAACTGGTTTTGGGATTGGTTTTAAGGCGCTTATTTGATGAAGATTTTGGATCAATTTCAGTTGGGGTTTTAAGAGTTCTTTTGTTGTTTGCTGGGATTGAGTTGGCTATGTGTTCAAGGGACATGAATTCTAAGAAAGAGTTATGCTTATTTGCATACTGTTTCACTTGTTGGCTCAAGTCAGACACTTGTTGTGGTTGTGGGATTGTTGTGCATTTGTTTCTTAGAACAAGAAGATTGGATGATGGTCCATCTTGTTCCACAGTTAAGTGCAATAATCTGTAGATCAAATGTTGAACTGGAGTTGTATCCGTGCTAGAGTATTTATAAGGATGATTAGTTTGATGAATTTCTATAGGAATAATATTGTATTATAAAAAGATGTCATAGAATATAGTATCATAGAATAAAGTATCATTATATAAGTTGTGACCATGATTTGCCGCTTGATATTGTATTATAGAAAACAGCTTGATACTGTATTATAGAATAGCAACTTGATATTGTATTAAGTTGGCCATTAGATTATTTTTTTGTGTTGTTAATTAGTCATGAAAGTTGTTTGATACTGTATTATACAAAACAGTATCACAATAGAAATGGGCATAGAATGGTGTAAATATGAGCTTGAATACTCCACCATCTTATGTAAATAGGAGCTTGAATGCTCCACCATCTAATTGCTGTAAATAGGAGCTTGAATGTTCCACCATCTAATGTTTAGTCATGTTGTGTTGTTTGATACTGTATTATACAAAACAAGATCACGTAAAAATGCGATCATAATGAAATGGGTATAGAATTATACGTGCTCAAAATTTTTATTATAATATATTTTTGGAATGGTCTCGACGAAACAGTCAAGACCAGTCGCTTATTAACGTCTGATGAATTTTACCCGTTTGAAGTCGTCTCTTTAGTTTAAAACGACAATCTTTAATTTTTTTTGTCAAAACAGTATCATATATCTCCTAAAACAGTATCACGGATAAATGTATCTTTATTGAAGCCACCCTTCATCTTTCTCTTGTTGAACATCCTTTGAACTTGATCTTTTTTCATGAACACTCTCAATTCTTGATAGGTCTTTTGCCATTAATGGATCAATTAATCGATCAGATCCTAAAATATTGAAATTTCAACAATATATAATTTATGGCTTACCTTGAGATTCACGAATCAACTTAAAACTTTGGAGTTTTCGATATGACTATGTTTTCTGCATAAAATATATTCAGACAATTTAAATAAATAAATGTCTTCATTCTTTAATGACTTGCATTTAAACAAACTGTTCAACATTATCAATCATAGATCGAAAGAATATCACAACAAAATAGTATCACGGCAAAACAGTATCACAACAAAACAAAACAGTATCACAATTAGCGTTTTTTACAATTAAGGGTATGTTGGTCTTTTAGCTATAAAATATGACTTTAATTGAATTAAGTTTTGACTATATGACTTTAGAGCCCATAAGTGCCAAAACAGTGACCGACCTTGAATTTACTCTTAAAAAATCTTTTTAGAGAAGTCCAAATTTTGAACTTCTCTTAAAAGCTCTAATTGAACTTTTACGGGAAGTTGTAATTACATACATTTCATGAACTTAAAAATTAACAAAACTATCATTAATACATCAAAATTTTTTAATTTATTTACCACATTAATATATTAATTTATTTACCAAATTAATTACTTATAACAAATTGTCACTTCATATATTTATATAAAGTAAAAATATATATATTAGCGTATTAAATAATATAATACAAATTATACATGTTTGATTTAAATAGATAATTAATTTTAAGTAATATAATATATATACTAAAATAATTATGTTATTATAAGTAATATATTAATTTTAATAGTTATTATAAGATATAAAAATTATTATTTATTTTAAAAATAATAATATAATATATATTATAATTAATTATTGTTTAGTCAAATAAATATAAAGTTTATACTTTTATATTTATACAACCAAACACTCAATTTAATATTTACATCAATTTTTGAATTTATATCCAAACCGTCAACAGTTTTTTAAACAAAATGTTTTACTGCTAAAAAACTCTTCTAAAAGTTTAACTCACAACAACCGTGTCAAATAGACCTTAAACCTATATTAACATCTTTCATTTCATGTGTAAATTTTTGGATGTGAAAAAAAAAAAAAAAATTAAATGGAGACCTAAGAATCTCACTTAGTTTTTGATGGTGTTTCACCCAAAAAGGGGGTAATCATAAATTAAGAAATATAACTTTCCGAAACTTTTCTTGTCCATTTTCACTTTTTAGCCCAAAAGAAGCCCACGGATTTAGGGACTCAACATCGGACCAGCCCATTATTTTGTTGTAAACCATTTGCTTTAAGGTTTAATTTCACTAAAATTGTTATTGAAGTTCTTGCTATATTTTAAAGAAAAAATTCAAGCCAGTCATTGATCATTTGTTTATGAGCTTTTAAGTTATATTGTACAAATTTAAGGGTAATTATATTTATACAATATTTTTTTATTTTTTGTACCACATTTTAATTATGTTTAATATCCTTAATTTTTTAACTTCATAGCACTCATGTCTCATGTCTCCAATTTTTTTTATCACATTTTTATCTTTATCTTTTTATTATTTAGCATATCTTGTGCTTGATAACGGTTTTTACAAAAAATATTTGTTGAGAATTCGTAAAAATACTCATTTGTCTGTCATATTTAAAAAAAACAAGAGACGATAAAATATTTTTCCTCATTTCAAAACATGTAAATAAAATATGTCGTGTAAACAATCATCAATAATAAAATGTGCTAATTAATGAAAGTTAAAGATAAGAATTCGATGTCAAAATTAAAGTTAAGAACATAATTGTAATAATGAACAAAAGTTGAGGATCATAAATACAATTAAAATGTGGTGCACTTATAACAAATTGTAGTATGAATATAACTACCCCAAACTTAATTCAATTGAAGTCACATTTCAGAACTAAAAGACTAACATACTCATACAATTGTAAAAATGCTAATTCAAACACGATACTGTGTTATTAATAATATTATTTTATTATGATAATGTTTTATTAAGATACTATTTTTTGTAATCTTGTTTTATTAAAATCTTTGTTTCTATGATCTTGTTTTATGAAAAATACTTGATATTATTTTACTTTTAATATTGTACACTAGTTTTCGTTACATTATAGCATGTTTGGCCAGGTTTATTAACTCTTTTTTTTCAAATTTATTTTCAACCACATATTTCCTGAGATCCACAAATTTTATCAACTTTACAACCTTACATTTCACCAATTTTTTTCAAAATCTCAAAAAAAAAAAAACTATTTTTAAACTTCACCAAACAAATACACATTCAAAATTAAATATTTTATGGTTGAAGTAATGGTACTGTTTCAAAATACTCCATTAGTAATACAAGATCATTGGTACTGTTTTCATTCAAAATGATGGATACTGTTTTAATCTATGATACTGTTCTTCTATTGTGTTGTAGTTTGTGTATGTAATACCGTTTTATTAAGATACTGTCATGTATGATACTGATATATTAAAATACTTTTATTTATGTTACTGTTTTATTATGATACAATTTTATTAATATACAATTTTATTTAGATATCGTGCTATGGTTTCAGCTAAAACATAACATTTGTACTCACCTAAACATGTGCTTGATAATAATATACTTTTGATATTGTTATATTTGCTATCTTTAACTATACGTTACTATCATCTATGATACTCTTATTACGATATTGATACAAACGTGTTTCTCATACTATTTTCTATTATACTGTTTTGTGATACTATTTTCTATGAGACAGTAACAAACAATACACATGAATGTGTGACAATAACATTCTGAAACAAATAAAAATGTTGATATATGTGAAACAAATGTTTTTTTTTATTCGACCAAAAAATGATTACAAAACAATTGTGTTTCTATATATATAAAAATAATATCTCTAACAAAAACAATCCAATTCAAGAAAAATAAGGAAAAAAACCATTCATAAAAACTAAATTCACCTACAAAAAAATATTCAAGAAGCAATTATTTCCATAATTTTGTAAACCAATGACTGCCCAACACTTCTCAGAATTACCGTCATTATCTGATAACAATAGCATGTTGATAAAGTTTAAAATTTTATATTTTACATGATTGAGAAGAAGAATAACAGAAAAAATTGTGAATCCACTATTATCACTTACAAAATATGTACAGTGGAAAATGTTTGGGATGCCAGCGGCGAGTCGTGAAACGTCGACGACGAGGTGCAATAGCGAATCGGGAGGCGCGGTAGAAGATGGTGGCCACATGCGTTGTTGATCTGAAGTTTAAATATGGATCACGTGGATAATTTCAGGATTAATATGAAATATGGCTAAAGAGTATGATTTGATGGCAATTTTGAAGTGTTTTGACCTAATTCGGAACAATTTACCTACATGTGACTTATATGCATTTTTTCCAATTTTAAATTAGTGATTTTTTTTTTATCCAATTAGTTATTGAAGTTATTAATAGTTTCACAAATAGTCACTCGGTTAGTAAATCTAAGGAAAATTGCAGTTTTTGCGCAACATTTACCTTGTTTCACATTTCTGTCCCAACCCTTTATTTCTTGACAATCTTATTTCCAACATTTCATTTTGTGAAGCCCTTAGTCCTTAATAATAGTTTCTAGAATGTTAAAAGATGAAAGCTCATAAGTTTAAATAAAGAAAAAACATATAAATAAAAATGAAGAAAATGTTAAAAAGAAAAGAAAAATTTACAATTTTTCCTCATCCAAACCCTTATCTTTACTCGAGAATAAACTACCACAACCAGCATACTACAACAATCAACTACCACCACAGCCCTCTGATAGTAACCAACCACCATCTATGTAAACCATAACAACTTTCACATACTACAACAAGAACCACCATTGCTATTATATACCAGTGCAACGACAACCAGTTTATGTTAGCACCAAATTCTAATTAAGAATTAGTAGAGGAACAAATTAGGAAAAATAAGAATTATATACAAAACTAGTTTTAAGAAGAAACTGTGAATCTGATCAGTGGTAGTCAGAACAATATTAAGAACAAAATATCTTTGCTTCTACCTTGGCAGTGTCACCACCATTTTATGTTGTTAGGTGAGTGTCGGTCGGCCACACACAATCTTTAACTATCAGGTTAAATTTTGATAGCATTTCTTCTAATTCCATCATCTTTCTTTTAAACCCCTATCCGCATCATCTTCACAATCTATAGAAGAGAAAAATAAGAGAAGTGGTTAGTGGCGTCGAGATGAGAGGGACGATTTGGGGTTGAGAGCCACGGTGTAATGGTGGTATATAGAGGATATATGGTGGTATTGGCTATTCTTAAGTATGAAAACTTGTAATAAATTTAAAAGGTCATCCATTAGTGGAAGCTTGTGGTGGTAAGGACATTTATGTAGTTGGGATGCGGTGGTTGGGGGGTTTCAATGTGCTAGTGTAGTTGTATGTGCGTGTGTCTCATTGTGTATTGGGAAGTAGGGACTTGACAAGTTTGCTGAAGAAAACAATGTCGGGTTTTGTGGTTTTGTGAAGAAGAAAGGTGAATTAATTTTATTTTTAGTTTTTTTTAGTAATATATTTCTTCTTTATATAAATTTAAAGGTAGATTCGTCTTATAAACACTTATTTAATAATTCTTTTGACATAACTTGTCAATAAGGACTGATGGCGCTAATAAATTAAAAATTGGACAAAAGATTGTTAAGAAATAAATGTTCAAAACACTGGTACAAAAGTAAGTAAAGTTTGGGATGACAACTGTAATTTTTCTTAAATCTGACATGTAACCTAAGTCACCATTTTTAAAACCAAGTGACACTTATGAAATTATGAATAACTTCAGTGACTGAAAGGGTAAGCAAATTACTTTAATAACCAATTTAAAATTTTGCACAAATTTCAATGACCATTACTGAAATTAAGGCACAATGCATTTAGGGCAAATTTGACAAGACCTTTGCATTTTATAAAAAAAAGAAAATACTCTCCTTTCTAATTTTCTAAAGGAAATTGGCGCAAATGGTCCATAACGTATCACGTTAGTGCGCAAATGGTCCATAACCTTTTATTTTTGGTGCAATGGTCCCTAACCTATCCATTTAGGTGCGAAAATGGTCTTTGTAGACGAATTCCGTTAAAAATTGGGAAATTGGCACAAATGGTCCCTAACGTATCACGTTAGTGCGCAAATAGTCCATAACCTTTTATTTTTTTTGCAATGGTCCCTAACCTACCCATTTAGGTGAGGAAATGGTCCTCTTGGACGAATTCCGTTAAAAATCCGTTACACAACCTTTCATTTAGGTGCGCAAATGGTCCCTAAATTGTTTTTTGTCTTTATTAGTAGGGGTAAAATGGTCAAATTACATTTTTTTTCAACCTTTCAATTGGCGCAAATGGTCCCTAACCTTATTTTTAATATAGAAATTTACAATTGGATTCCTAATCTTTACAAAAAGTGAAAATAAGTTTGATACTTTAATTTTTTATTAAATTATTTTTTATTATTAAATAATCATATTATTTAAAATTCAAATTTTCATTTTATCATTACAACATACAAAAAAAAAAATTTGTCACAAATAGAAATTTTAATTACACTCAACTCAGCCCGATTTTATACGGTCTCATATTTACTGGGTCAGCTCAGCCCGACCCTTTTGAGCCACATAGTTCTTTGGACGGTCCAATTTTAAATTTTAATTAATTTTTATATTTAAAAAGAAAAAAAAAACAACTAAAGATGTCAATTTTAACTTTTAATTTACTTTTCTACTTAAAAAAAAAAAGAGCAAACATTTCAACACCCCATCCCACCCCACCCCACCCCACCCCACCCCACCCCACCCTACCCCTACCCTACCCTATCCTACCTACCCTAACTAACTAGCGACCATCATCGGCCATCACTCTGTCGCTTCCAAATGGTGGTGGAGGCGCCAAATCCCAATAGCAATATCTTACCGGTATTGCTTAAAAAAAATAACGTAGCTCCTGACAAGACCGGTCGGCGGTGGTGAGAACAACAAAGAAGACACACCCAGAATCGTGCAAACACCAAAGAAGACCGCCAAGAATGCAAAACACCGATGGCGCCTCTGCCTGCTGCTGTGACACCATCTGGCGTTTGCTTCTTCTTCTTGTTTTCTTCACATTGTTGAATAATCAAATCACCTCAATATACATTCGGATCATAAATCGGGGAGAATAATCAAATCACCTCAATAATCAAATCACCCTTTTTGGTCAAACACGAGCTCATGTGAGCTCTAGTTTCGGTCGCAAAAAATGAGGAAATTCTCTCCTTTTTGGCACGAGAAACAAGGGGATATTCTCCCTGAAAAAATGGGAAGAACGGTTGGCTAAGATAGCCTTGTCAAACAACCAATACAATGGAATAGCCTAACTTTTAACAAATAAGTCTTGAAGGCCTCTTTTGTTGTAAAAGACATTAATACCCTTATTAAGTTATTAGAACTACAAAATAGATAAAATGTAAAAGACCTAAATACCCTTTTAATGATACAAATTGAATTAAATGAAAAGGTAAATTCATTTATTGAACACAACGCTCTCTGTTATTGTTAGAAACGAAAACGCATCCAACATTAATTCATTCATCAAATTGCGGCAAAAGTTATCTTCAAAGTAGAGATCAAGCATCGCATGAAGCATCGCGTGAACAACACAAAATCGAACATGTTGACATTTTGTAATTGGTAAATAAGTTCATTCTCACTTTGAAGTAGGTGGGTATCGTAATTATGAAATGATTAGATTAATTGGCATGAATTGAGCAATTAATTAGCAAAATCTTTGTTCTGTATTGTGTTAATTGGAAAGATCTTTGTTCATGAGTTTAAATTGAAGAAGGTAACCTAGGTAAGAAGTAAGTAGGTTAACCTACACTTGAGGTTCGAGATAACCGAGCCATGTTGATCTGTTAACCTACACACTTGAGTCTGTTAACCTACCTTATTATTACGGTAACCTCGCTCTTGATACATTAACCTACCTTGAGGTCTGTTAACCTACCCTTGACATTTATTTAACCTACCCTTGAGGTGCATTAACCTACCATTTAGGTATGTTAACCTAGACTTGAGGGCTGATTAACCTACACTTTGGTGCATTTTCCTAAACATTGGCTATGTTAACCTACAAGTTTGGTCGGTTAACCTACCCTTGACTGTTAACCTACCATTTAGAGTGCATTAACCTAGACATGATGTCATTAACCTAGACATGATGTCATTAACCTACACTTTAGATGCATTTCCCTAAGCAGTTGCTATGTTAACCTACACTTTTGGTGCATTAACCTACTATTTAGGCTGTTAACCTACATTTTGAGTGCATTTTCCTAAGCAGTTGCTATGTTAACCTACACTTTTGGTGGGTTAACCTACCGCCGCGAATGTTAACCTACCATTTAAGTCTGTAACCTACACTTGATGTACATTAACCTACACTTTGAGTACATTTCCCGAAAGCAGTTTTGCTATGTTAACCTACACTTTTGGTGCATTAACCTACCATTTAGGTCTGTTAACCTACATTTTGATACATTTTCCTAAGCAGTTGCTATGTTAACCTACACTTTTGGTGGTTAACCTACCGCTTGAATGTTAACCTACCATTTAGGTGCATTAACCTACACTTTGATCATTTTTCCTAAGCAGTTGCTATGTTAACCTACACTTTTGGTGGGTTAACCTACCGCTTGAATGTTAACCTACCATTTTAGTCTGTTAACCTACACTTGATGTCTGTTAACCTACACTTTGATGCATTTCCCGAAAGCTTGATTGCTATGTTAACCTACACTTTTGGTGCATTAACCTACCATTTAGGTACATTAACCTACACTTTGATGCATTTTCCTAAGCGGTTGCTATGTTAACCTACACTTTTGGTGGGTTAACCTACCGCTGAATGTTAACCTACCATTTAAGTACATTAACCTACACTTGATGTCATTAACCTACACTTTGAGTCTGTTTCCCGAAAGCAGTTGCTATGTTAACCTACACTTTTGATGCATTAACCTACCATTTAGGTCATTAACCTACACTTTGATCATTTTCCTAAGCAGTTGCTATGTTAACCTACAATTTTGGTCGGTTAAACTTTCTAATTAGCCACTAGTTGACCGAACTTAGCATACGTCATTAACATACCAAGCTGGACTTAAGAACCCTTATGAAATAGAATATAAAAACCATAACCACACGATCTGTTAATAGTCCGTATGGATTGATGTTGTTACTTAGCTAACGTCATTTTAATTGTTTTGTTGAAATGCGGATATGGCACTCCTTGCTATTTGTTACTTGGTGAGTTTAAAAAGAATGACCAAGGCGGTGGACATGGAAATGGAATGGGGATAATGGAGAATCGGTTCTTTGCACTTGTTGTATCGAGAATACATCGTATCTGGAATTGTATAATGAAATAGGAAACCTCCTTATTTTTGACTCTTGAGAATCTGAGATGGAGTTTGGATTTCTTTTTCCTAATAATACAAATTTTCGATTCATGGGTAAAGATAACCCGGACATGCGGTTGAAGTGGGCGATTGAGCCCGAACAAAAGACACCATACTCCTCTATGTGTAACTCTTATAAGGAGAGAGCAACCTATGAAACAGACCCAGCCTTGTGAATGAAGCGAGATGATGAAGTTCGGGATGAATTGTACCATAACCGTGATGATTTTGGAATCTGATGAGAGATAGCTCGAGATGATGATGTAGTTTTCGAGAGACAAATGCTACACAAAGACCTCTGAGATAGTTCAAGACAATGAAGAGGAATTTCCATTTACAAGCGACGATCTAATAGCCTCGGTTTCACGTAGCAACCAGTGGTCTAGTTCGCGATCTTCTCGTGCGACACGAGTGATTCGATGGTGAAGATTTGCATGTTGACCGGTTGTTTGATAAGAAGAAAGATCTACGAGAAGCTTTGCACTTGATTGCGTTGAAACATAACCCGAATTTAAAGTGAAAAAATCAAATAAAGCGATTGTACACACTTGTTTGTGTAGATGATAATTGCAAGTGGCGAATCACGAAACAGCAGTTTGACACATCGATATCTTTGTTATTACATAAGTATGTGCGGGAACATACTTGCGAATATGGGACTCGTCGCAATGATCACGGACAAGCACGATCATGGGTTATTGGAAGACATATAATGCACAAGTTTGAGACCGAAAACTTTATGCGAGACACTGCGAGATATCATACATGACATCCGTCGGGAGTTCGGGGTTGTAATGAGTTATCAAAAGGCACGGAAGTCTAAAGAATGCGCTATGGAGGACTTAATGGGTTCACACGAGGATAGTTATAGTAAAGCGGCCTCCTATTGCCACAACTTGGAAAAAACAAATCACGGCTCGGTGTTCTTTATTGATGATGATGTCGACAACCGTTTCAAATACTTCTTCATGGCTCTTGGCCCGTGTATTGAGGATTTATATCTTCAATGCGGTAGCGTAATTTGTGTCGATGGAACATTTTGAAAGCAAAATATGAAGATGCGATGCTTATTGCTACATGTCGAGATCACGAACATTCAAATTTATCCTCTTGCATTCGGCATTGTCGATAATGAGAATGATGAATCGTTGAATTGGTTCTTCACAAAATTGAAGGAAGTAACGACGACGTTGGGGACATTGCTTTTGTGTCCGGCCGGGGTAATAGTATAAAAATGGTATCGAGAGATGTTTATCTGATGCACACCATAGCTCTTGCATGTACCATATACAAAGCAACTTGAAGGCGAAGTTTGGGTTCTGCTCTCTTGTCGTTGTTTAAGAGAGCGGCGAGAGGCATCTGATGTCGAGAATTTGATAAAATTATGGGCGAGATACATAATAAATCGATCAAAGCATGGCGATGTTTGATCGATATGGGGATTGAACATTGGGCAAGGGCACATTTCTTTGGAATTGGTACAATATGATGACATCAAATAATGCAGTCGCTGAATTCATTGTTTAAGAAAGATCGGGAGTTACCAATTCTTGCACTAATAGAGAACATCTGCGACAAGTTGCGGGAATGGTTTTATAGTAGAGCCGAGGAGTCGCGAGATGCATACAAGCACTCTAACCCGGCAATGGAAGAAAAACTTTTCAATAGTCTTGAGGTGGCAAAGGCGTTGTATGTGAGAGGCAGTAGACCAATTCGGTTTGGCGTGAAGAGTGGACCAAACACTCGATGCGTTGTGAACTTGGATGACAACACTTGCGTCACGAGACAATTTCGATTAGAGAGTTTCCCTGCACACATCTTTGTCGCCGTCGCAATGTCTGCGAGAGGATTTCGACCACGTGTTGTGCTCTCGATGATACGAGTTGATTTTGGAGGCGACATATCTTTGAAACAATATTCCCGTGCCAATGAAGTCGAATGGGAAGTTCCGACCATATTGCTAGCACACTCAATATTTTGCCACCTTTAGTGAAGCGAAGGGTGGCATAAATCTACCTCAAGAATACCATCAATTTGGAGAGTGCCCCGCCGTCGTAAGTCACGAGATGTCGTGCAAGCTGGACACACTCGACTTAATTGTAGTAGTCGGGTTCCTCTTGCTAGTAGCCGCATGGACGGAGAATAGTATATGCACATTTAAATGATTTATTGTATGATTTTATTGGATTTATTGTGGGATGTTTATTTTATTATTTATTTTAAATCATTGAGGAAACAATGTGAAAATGAGCGAGATGAAATAAAGTTGTACATTACGAATAAATTTGCTACATTAACCTACTATATTTAGTAGGTTCACCTAATCAAATGATCCATTAACGGATCAATTGATTAGGTTAACCTATCCATACTTACATTCACCTACTATGCAAAGGAGGTTAACCTAATCAATTGATATGTTAACCTACTATCTCGGGAGTCAATTGATTAGGTTAACCTACTATAATGTTACATTAACATACTATGCAATGTAGGTTAACCTAATCAATTGATTATGTTAACCTACTATCAAGTGAGTTAATAATCTAGATGTTACGGTTAACCTATTGTGCATAGTAGGTTAACATAATCAATGATTAGGTTAACCTACTATAATGTTACGTTAACCTACTATGCATAGTAGGTTAACCTAATCAATGATTATGTTAACCTTGGTAGGTTAATAATGCGGATGTTACGGTTAACCTACAATCAATTGATGCGTTAACCTACTATGCAATGTGGGTTAACCTAATCAATTGATCTGTTAACATACTATCAAGTAGGTTAATAATCGGATGTTACGTTAACCTATTATGCATAGTAGGTTAACATAATCAAGTGATTAGGTTAACCTACTATAATGTTACGTTAACCTACTATGCATAGTAGGTTAACCTAATCAGTGATTATGTTAACCTACTATCAAGTAGGTTAATAATCTGGATGTTACGTTAACCTATTGTGCATAGTAGGTTAACATAATCAAATGATTAGGTTAACCTACTATAATGTTACGTTAACCTACTATGCATAGTAGGTTAACCTAATCAGTGATTATGTTAACCTACTATCAAGTAGGTTAATAATCTGGATGTTACGTTAACCTATTGTGCATAGTAGGTTAACATAATCAAGTGATTAGGTTAACCTACTATAATGTTACATTAACATACTATGCAATGTAGGTTAACCTAATCAATTGATTATGTTAACCTATTATCAAGTAGGTTAATAATCACAATATTACATTAACCTATTATTTAATCGTGTACCACGATCGTATCCGGTATCCTTGAAACAACCAAAAGGTACACGATTGTCCAAATGTACCTAATCGTGTATCCGATCGTATCCGGTATCCTTGAAACAACCAAAAGGTACACGATTATTGTCGATATCTACCTAATCGTGTATCCCGATCGTATCCGTATCCATCGAACAACATATAGGTACCCGATTGTCCAAATGTACCTAATCGTGTGATACGATCGTATCCGATATCCTTGAAACAACCAAAAGGCACCCGATTGTCCGTATCTACATAATCGTGTATCCGTCGTATCCGGTATCCATCCGAAACAACATATAGGTACCCGATTGTCCAAATGTACCTAATCGTGTATCCCGATCGTATCCGGTATCCATCGAAACAACATATAGGTACCCGATTGTCCGTATCTACATAATCGTGTATCCCGATCGTATCCGGTATCCATCCGAAACAACATATAGGTATCCGATTGTCCAAATGTACCTAATCGTGTGATCGATCGTATCCGATATCCTTGAAACAACGAAAAGCACCCCGCTTGTCCGTAACTACATAATCGTGTATCCCGATCGTATCCGGTATCCATCGAAACAACATATAGGTACCCGATTGTCCAAATGTACCTAATCGTGTATCCGATCGTATCCGGTATCCTTGAAACAACATATAGGTACCCCGATTGTCCAAATGTACCTAATCGTGTATCCCGATCTTATCCGGTATCCATCGAACAACATATAGGTACCCGATTGTCCAAATGTACCTAATCGTGTATCCCAATCGTATCCGGTATCCATCGAAACAACATATAGGTACCCCGATTGTCCAAATGTACCTAATCGTGTATCCCGATCGTATCCGGTATCCATCGAACAACATATAGGTACCCGATTGTCCAAATGTACCTAATCGTGTATCCGATCGTATCCGGTATCCATCGAACAACATATAGGTACCCGATTGTCCAAATGTACCTAATCGTGTATCCCGATCGTATCCGGTATCCATCGAACAACATATAGGTACCCGATTGTCCAAATGTACCTAATCGTGTATCCCAATCGTATCCGGTATCCATCGAAACAACATATAGGTACCCGATTGTCCAAATGTACCTAATCGTGTATCCCGATCGTATCCGGTATCCATCGAAACAACATATAGGTACCCGATTGTCCAAATGTACCTAATCGTGTATCCCAATCGTATCCGGTATCCTTGAAACAACATATAGGTACCCGATTGTCCAAAGGTACCTAATCGTATATCCCGATCGTATCCGGTATCCTTGAAACAACGAAAAGGTACATCGATTGTCGATTATCTACCTAATCGTGTATCCCGATCGTATCCGGTATCCATCGAACAACATATAGGTACCCGATTGTCCAAATGTACCTAATCGTGTATCCGATCGTATCCGGTATCCTTCGAAACAACATATAGGTACCCGATTGTCCAAATGTACCTAATCGTGTATCCCGATATCCGGTATCCATCGAAACAACATATAGGTACCCGATTGTCCAAATGTACCTAATCGTGTATCCCAATCGTATCCGGTATCCTTGAAATAACATATAGGTACCCCGATTGTCCAAAGGTACCTAATCGTATATCCGATCGTATCCGGTATCCTTGAAACAACGAAAAGGTACATCGATTGTCGAAATCTACCTAATCGTGTATCCGATCGTATCCGGTATCCATCGGAACAACATATAGGTACCCGATTGTCCAAATGTACCTAATCGTGTATCCGATCGTATCCGGTATCCTTCGAAACAACATATAGGTACCCGATTGTCCAAATGTACCTAATCGTGTATCCGATCGTATCCGGTATCCATCGAACAACATATAGGTACCCGATTGTCCAAATGTACCTAATCGTGTATCCCATCGTATCCGGTATCCTTGAAACAACATATAGGTACCCGATTGTCCAAAGGTACCTAATCGTATATCCGATCGTATCCGGTATCCTTGAAACAACCAAAAGGTACATCGATTGTCGGTATCTACCTAATCGTGTATCCCGATCGTATCCGGTATCCATCGAACAACATATAGGTACCCGATTGTCCAAATGTACCTAATCGTGTATCCCAATCGTATCCGGTATCCTTGAAACAACATATAGGTACCCGATTGTCCAAATGTACCTAATCGTGTATCCCGATCGTATCCGGTATCCATCCAAAACAACATATAGGTACCCCGATTGTCCAAATGTACCTAATCGTGTATCCGATCGTATCCGGTATCCTTGAAACAACATATAGGTACCCGATTGTCCAAATGTACCTAATCGTATATCCGATCGTATCCGGTATCCTTGAAACAACCAAAAGGTACATTGATTGTCGATATCTACCTAATCGTGTATCCCGATCGTATCCGGTATCCATCGAAACAACATATAGGTACCCGATTGTCCAAATGTACCTAATCGTGTATCCGATCATATCCGGTATCCTTGAAACAACATATAGGTACCCCGATTGTCCGTATCTACATAATCGTGTATCCGTCGTATCCGGTATCCATCGGAACAACATATAGGTACCCGATTGTCCAAATGTACCTAATCGTGTGATACGATCGTATCCGGTATCCTTGAACCAACCAAAAGGCACCCCGTTTGTCCGTATATCTACATAATCGTGTATCCCGATCGTATCCAGTATCCTTCGAAACAATCAAAAGGTACCCCGTTTAATGTACAATTTTAGAAATTAATGTACTTAATTAATGTACAATTTTATTATCCCCATTTAAATAAAGTACAATTTTTCAGTTCCACTTAAACTAAAATAAATTTTGTAATTTATTCCATATTAGATTTTTAATTTAAAGTTTTAATTTCTAAATTTAAAAACCCAAACATTTAAAATTAAAACTTTTATGAAATTGTTGAAATCCGGTGTGACTGTTCATTTACCGCGCACTTATTCCCCAATCCCTTGAATTCAAACATTTCTTTAATCTTCATTGCATTCCATAACAAATACGACCGGGGCTGTGGGCGAATCTGCGTGTGAGGACTTAACAGAATAGGGCTGTGGACCAATTTGCCAACAAGTTTTCCATGGCTGGTAAGTCTTGTGGATCATTTTGTTTTGTTTTTCCTTGTTTTCCACGATTTGTAGTGTTACGTGAGCGTGTAGTTTTTATTGCTTATGATTTTTAGAAACTAGGTTCATTCATCAATATGATGTCGTGAATCTGTTTAGTATCGGTTAAAATTGATGTCACGGTGTCGGTTAACCGACTATTGATAATTGATAATCGTTAATCTGTTTGAGTCTTGTATTACATTAACCTAATACATTAAAGTTATGTTAACCTACTATGACTTCTTGGTTACCAAAATCGGATGTTCGGTTAACCTAGTTGAAGAAGTAGGTTAACCTACTTCAAAGTTACTGTTAACCTCTCATGTTGTTGAGTTTTGTTTACATTAACCTACCTTAAGTAGGTTAACCTACTTCAAAGTTACATTAACCTACCCCCTATAACAAGTAGGTTAGCAGACGCGTTGTGTTTTATTCGGTTAACCTACTTGATATAGGGTATGTTAACCTATTTGGCGTAGGTTAATTAACTTTACTTGTTATAGGGTAGGTTAGCGAACTTTGAAGTAGGTTAACCTACCTAGGTTAACCTACTTCAAAGTTACATTAACCTACCCTATAACAAGTAGGTTAACCTAACCTACTTCAAAGTTCTGTTAACCTACCCTATAACAAGTAGGTTCACCTACGTTGTGTTTTGTTCGGTTTACCCTTATTCTATAGTTACATTAACCTACTTCAATCCTCCCTCCTGTTAACATCGTAGATAGTGCATTAAAGGACTTTGTTGTGTTTTGTTTTGTTAATCTATTCAATGGTTATGTTAACCTACTAAAAATTAATTTTACAACATAAAAGCGGTCCCTCTTGTGTGATGTTCACCTACTCTATGGTTATCGTATTGTAGAATATGGCGGTGATCGTGTGAAGAGTTTTTTTACGCAATCGACCCGGATAGGTATCGCAATCAATTGGTATGTTTTGAACTCGATCATAGATTTGAGATAGTTGCATTATCGTTCCAAGCGTTCGTAAATATGTAATTTTGTTACATTGCCCAGACCCGTTAACCGGCAATTTTCCACCTTATATGGCCATCTAATTGGGAGTAGTGTTCAAGCTGCGTGATATGGGTGGCAGTATGGAATATAGAAGTTATCCGATCGATGAAGGAATCATTTTCACTCTTTGGATGGTGCAATTTTTACACACCACTCACTCAATTTCGGTTATTTTGTGGTATTCGAGTCTGGTGGAAATTCTACTTTTTACTTCAATACTTGACCATTACGGTTGTGAAGTACATATGGATGCCCGATTGCTTCATCATCATCGATCAACCTCTACCATCCTTCCAGTTACTATATCGACAGGAGTTTACGCCACCGTTGTATTGTGAGTGTATATCGTATTTTCTTATCAATTTTAGCACTTCGTTGACTTGTATACTTTCACAAACCGTTTGTTTTATAATTATATGATGTCGTTCCGGAACATTTGCGAACACACACGCGAAGATTTGTAAGCGAGTACAAATTCACGATCTTTCTTTGGTCGAGTATGGCGGATCGGATTGGATAGAAGGGCAATGGGATTGTGCGACGCATCGCATCAAGAGGCTGGGCGACATTTTATTCGACAAAGAATATAAGTCCGGGGACACATGTGTGTTCGAGCTCATAAGCGATGACATACACTTTTCAGCGTGTACGTCGATCGCGGTAGGAGGAAGACAAGCTGCTCTAAATTGAACAATTTTTATGTTATTGCACTTTTGGAAACAATGTTTTAATAGTGTAATGTAATTTAAGGAGGTTTTGGAAACAATATTTTGGAAACAATATTTTATTGCACTTTTGGAAACAATATTTTATTTTATCATGCATTGTCTAGCTTATTTTCATTGTGTTGAGTTACACATTAACCAAACTCGATTGTGGTAGGTTAACCTCCTTGAATCTTTACATTTACGGTGGGTTAACCAACATGGGTGAGGTTAACCTATTTCAATTAATTTAAAACATAGTTCAATCCACACATTAACGGGTAGGTTAACCTACGGCATAGAGTAACCTATATATCTTAGCAAAATTGGTTACTTAGTTAATCTATTCGGTTAACCTATGTTTATCCACCCTATAGCGAGTAGGTTAACTTACAGGATCATTAACCTAACCTATACATTACTTAAGAAAGTTGGTAAACTTATTTCACAAAATATGTTAACCTACTTCAATCCTCTGATAACATTGCCCGGTTAACCTACAGGGGCGGTTAACTAACAATATATACATTACTTGGGTTAAAGGCGTTACGTTAGCGGATGGTGCATTAACAGATTATTATGATCCCCGGATACGTTATGAGCATTTGATTTGTTAGCGAGCCTTGGGGTGCATTAAAACAAAATAGGCCTTCATTTTTGCCTTATGAGACTCCAATGCTGTTAACATACCATATGTAAACAATCATAACCTACTACACATTCTTATTTTTTCTCCTAGGCCACATGACCTTTTGACAATTGCATGAATTTGAAAGTGACCAATCTACCTTTGAGCTGTGTCCATCCGATAGTTGTTTAACCTATTTCAATGAATCTATTAACATACTACAACCCGCTTTGTTAGCAGTTAGGTTAACCTACCACGGTAGGTTAACCTAACATCTAAAGGTTAACCTATTTGCATGAATCAAATAACCTACTACAACCCACTTTGTTAGCGGTGGGTTAACCTACCCGTAGGTTAACCTACCCAGTGGTTAACCTAACAAGCAAAGGTTAACCTATTCCATCCGATAGTTGTTTAACCTATTTCAATGAATGCAAATAACATACTACAAGCATTACATTAGCAGTGGGTTAACCTACCCCGGTAGGTTAACCTAACAAACAAAAGGTTAACCTATTCCATCCGATGGTTGTTTAACCTATTTCAATGAAACAAATAACCTACTACAAGCGTTACATTAGCAGTGGGGTTAACCTACCCCGGTGGGTTAACCTAACAAGCAAAAGGTTAACCTATTCCATCCGATAGTTGTTTAACCTATTTCAATGAAACAAATAACCCACTACAACCCACCTGTTAACAGAGTAGGTTAACCTACCCCCCAGGTAGGTTAACCTAACAAGCAAAAGGTTAACCTATTCCATCCGATAGTTGTTTAACCTATTTCAATGAAACAAATAACCCACTACAACCCGCTTTATTAGCGAGTAGGTTAACCTACCCCCGGTAGGTTAACCTAACAAACAAAAGGTTAACCTATTCCATCCGATAGTTGTTAACCTATTTCAATGAATCAAATAACCGCTACAACCCGCTTTGTTAGCGAGTAGGTTAACCTACCCCCGGTGGGTTAACCTAACAAGCAAAAGGTTAACATAAACTTTTGTAAATCCATAATAACATTTTAAATTTCAGTATTTTTTTTTAATATTTGGTCCCACTTCAATTTAAATTTTTTTTCTTTTTTATTTCCATATTGACATTGTAAAAAATTTTTTTTTTTTTTTTCATAAATATTTAAGTTCCACTTACATTTAATATAATATAATAACGTTTTTATTCCATATTTATTAGAAATTTAAATTTACATTTGTAAGTTAAAAATCAATAAATTTCAAAATTTAACTTTTATGAAATTTATGGTCTCCGGTATTTATTCATTTTCAGCATAATTTTTCCACACATCTCTTGATTTCAAAAATCTCTTCTTCCCTATTGTCAAACTCTATTCCAACAAAGCGTGTGAGAGGGCGGGCGTCAATTTTTTCTCATTTGCCAACAAGAAACAACCCAGTAAGCATTGCGGAGTTCTGATTATCTTTTGCAACCATTATTTGCACAATTTGTAATAAAAATCACATATTTCTTTGTTAACATGTATTTACTAATTTCTTATCATTGATTGAACTTATGTTTATTCATCAATAAGATAATAAGCGAAATTGTGTAGTGTAAATAGCGGTTCACGTAATTCACGTTAACCTATATGAAAGTCGGTTACAATAATTCAAAGTTACATTAACCGATCATGAATAGTAGGTTAACAATATCATTGTTCGACTAACCTACTTGAAGCATTAGGTTAACAATATCATTTGTTCGGTTAACCTAGTTGAAGTAGTAGGTGAACTAATTATTTGTTCGGTTAACCTAATTGAAGCGATGCGTTAACATTAGGTGTTGTGTTTTGGTCTATTTAATCTATTATTATATAGGTGCATTAACCTACATACATGTTACATTAACTTACTTGGTCACTGTTAACCTATATGAAATTAGATACATTAACCTAATACATCGTTACGTTAACCTAATACATCGTTACGTTAACGAGACCATGAATAGTAGGTTAGGTTAACAATATCATTTGTTCGGTTAACCTACTTGAAGCGATGGGTTAACCTAATAATTTGTTCGGTTAACCTACTTGAAGCACTAGGTTAACATTAGGTTTTGTGTTTCATTTCTAAATATTTAGATTCCACTTAATAAAAGTGCTTTTGAATGCTACATTAACCTAATTCAAAGTGCTCTTGAATGCATATGTTTTTTTTTTTTTTCACGATTTTTAATGAAATTAACCTAAATTACAGAAACATGTAGTCTATATTCTGATCTGTTAGATATATTCATCAATTTGATAATCGGTTGTTATTTTTAGTCTATATTACGATCATATTATTCATGTTACGGTGTCATTAACCTTCAATTGAATATTTCATAATGAGTTTATCAATTGTCATGTATTACATTAATATACTTCATGTCACTGTTAACATAAATGAAAGTCATTAACCTACTTCATTTTATAGTGAAGCTAATCTAAGTTACATTAACCTATACGATTTCATAGGGTAACCTAAATCTAAGTCTCATTAACCTACTTCATTTAGTAGGATCACCTAATCGATATCTGTTAGCGACCATGACTAGTAGGATAAGAAAATGGATGTTCGGTTAACATACTTGAAGAAGTAGGTTAACCTACTTGAAGAAGTAGATTAACCTAATCAAATGTACATTAACGTACTCGATTTCATATGTTAACCTACATACATATTACATTAACAATGTTACATTAACCTAGTTCATTTCGGTTATGAAGTTATATTATCGATGCTCTGTTAACATACATACATGTTATGTTAACGTACTTTTATTAACATTCTTTGTTACATTAACCTACTCTTTATTTATCGTAATGTAGAACATGGCGTGAGAAAATCTTAAGAGTATATTTATATAATTGACCCGACAAGACACCGCGATCAATTGGTATGTTTTTAACTCATAAATAGATTGATGTTAGTTTGCATTATCATTCAAAAGCGTTCGCTAACATTTACTTGCTTACATTGCGAAGATACTTCCTGGCAATTCTGAGCGAGATATCCGGATCTACTTGGGGCTGTGTTATCCTCTACGGGATTTGGGTGGCCGATCATGGCATATTGAAGTTATCCGATCCGAGGATAGGATAATTTTAACTCTTTGGATGGTCTGATTTTTCTCACACCACTCATTTGATGTTCGGTTATATGGTCATATTCGAGTGCCGTGGAGCTTCTACTTTCTTGACTTCAATCTTGGACCATTACGCATGTGAAATACATATGGGTGACCGGGTGGTTCATCATCAACAAGTCAACCTCTACCATCCTTCCAGTTACTATGTCCGCTTTTGCAGCATTTTACGCCACCGTTGCATTGTAAGTTTATATAGCATTTATTGTAAGTTAATATACCATTTTATCACTCATGGAATTGTATAATGTAATGCAACGTTTGTTTGAATTATTTGTGATTCGTTCCGGAACATTCGCCACCTAAATCTCCCAAGATTTGTAAGCGATGTTCAAATTCACGATGCCGCGGGTCGAGTGTGGCGGATCGGAGTTGATAAGCGGGGCCAATGGGGTTGTCGTCGCGCTCGCCGCAGGTTGGGCGAAATTTTATACAACCAAAATATCGGACCGGGGACACACATGTGTTTTCTCTCTAATCAGCGGTGGCGTGCACCCTTCAACGTCTTCAAAGTCATGCGGTCGGAGGGAGAGCAGACCATCTTTGTAAATGTCATTGCGATTTTGATCGAAACAATGTGTCAATTGCAAATATGTTATGTAATATTTTGAAACAATGGGTTAATATTGTAATTTACTACAAACTACTGTTGTGATCGAACCAATGCATTTACTTACTTTAAATTATGATACATTGTTTGCTTATGGATTTGTAAATATAAATATTGGCTTACCGGTGATATTACGATTGAAACAATGCATTAAAGCGATGCATTAACGAGTAAGTTAATTAACCTATCAATTGTTACATTAACCTATCAATTGGGTGGGTTAATTATCCTATCAATTGTTAACCTATTATATGTAGTCTGTTAACCTCATGTGTAGTCGGTTAACCTACTATATGTAGGCTATTAACATTTTCAATTGTTACATTAACCTATTATGGGTAGGTTATTTAACTTAAACACAATTATGTTAACCTACTATGGAGTAGGTTAACCTACACCATACTTGGTTAACCTCTCGTATTTTTATGTTAACCTACCTAAGTAGTTGATATAACCTATTAATTTGTTCGGTTAACCTACTATATATGTAGGCTATTAACATTTTCAATTGTTACATTAACCTATTATGGGTAGGTTAATTAACTTAAACACAATTATGTTAACCTACGATGGAGTAGGTTAACCTACACCGATATTTGTTCGGTTAACCTCTTATTTTTATGTTAACCTACCTAAGTAGTTGATAACCTATTAATTTGTTACGTTAACCTACACTATATGTAGGCTGTTAACATTTTCAATTGTTACGGTTAACCTATTATGGGTAGGTTAATTAACTTAAACACAATTATGTTAACCTACTACGGAGTGGTTAACCTACTATAATATTACGTTAACCTACACCAATTGATATGTTAACGGACCACATATAACCGATTATCTTTAATCGGTTATAATTCTGATGTCGATAATTGGAATCATTAGCGATGTCCAATTATCGATTAACAATCTTTAGATTATACATGTACTGTTTCTATATGATCGATTAACCTAATACTAATACAACAATTCTATGAGCGAAATGTGGTAGGTAACAGTAATTATCAAAGTCTGTTAACTTGTGTCCATATGTTTTACAAATGTACAAAAGCGTTACTAGCGTACAAAATTTTTTTCCCAAGCGTAAAAAAAAATAAAACAAATTTACAAAATGAATAGAAATTACAAATTTAAATATTTTGGAAAAATAATCATATCCTATGGATCATAGTTTTGTGTATACATGTCGGTTTGCTAGTTTAGTCCGCCACATGGGCATATAATCATTAGAAGCGAGAAACGCCGATTCACCATGCTTAAGAATTCGATGAACTTAATGGTGAATACACACGCAATCACCGCTGCAAACAAATAAGTAAATTAGTCGGATCAATATGTACATTTCCCAAATAATGCAAAAAATATCATCTCGAACAAATAAACTTACGAAATTTTTGCTTGACCGTGCAAATCAACCCTTTCCACTCGCATCTGGTCTACTAGGTTAATATTCTTGACTTATGCAAGAATAGGGATGAAATAACGCCACCGACTCAAATTTTTCTCAAAGGCGACCTTGTGTAAGGCAAGTCTTGTCGGGGTCATAAACATATACTACACCTTGAGAGAAGTTAACCTCTGTTGCAAACCGGTGAGCATTAGCGAACACCGGAATATCTGAGATGTGTACATCCCTCCCATGGTTGACCAAACTCCTGCGATTTCCCATGTGCGTAGTCAAAGAGATAATCTGGGCACTCAAAATCTTGTGGACATGAGTCTTTCATCATTTGTGCCACATCCGGCATGTTCTTGAACCCGAAATCCATGATGACTCTTTGGTTTTGAAGGATTTTGGGTACATAACAACTTCGTTGTCGCAGACAAGTACATCGCCATGTCAACATGCTAAAATATCGAAAAGGTTACGGGTTAACAAAGTATAGTATATCATACTTATTTTCAAAAATTTTGCTTACCTCATCTGCGAGCCACTTCCGTCCGTCAATCGTCGTGAAACCATTGTTTGGCGTCATCATTCGAACACTCCCCAATAGATAAGCGGCCGAATAAATAGTGTTAGGGCGATGTCCAAAAATAATATGTTACCAAATGTATAAATAAGTTACCTAGTTCCAAGTTTAGAGTACCACTTAAGGAACTCTGTTTCCTTTGACGGATCAACCTTTTGGAATAGATCGATCTTAGACCCGTCAATAAAGGTTCTTCTCTTCACCCGGTAGTGAATGGAGAACTCAAGTAAGTGAAGGTACTCTCAACCTCTTACCAACTATCTCCGTATTCTCTACCATCTCCTCGTTTTCCTCTTCCTACAGTGAAGATGGCCGGTTGGTACATCCATTGTCACCACTCCTTGATCCTCCCGTGTCTCCACCTCCGTGATTGACTACCGTCTCATGCTCCATCACCAAGCTGCTCTGTCACCCCCGCCGATTCTGCGACCACCCGACACCATCCCATCCGTCACACCATCGGGTCTCCAGGCCCTCTTCTTCAGCAGTACCCCTCGGTCTCCACGTTTAGCGCCCTTTGTCTCCTTGAGCACCCTATCAATCACACCATCGGTCTCCACAACCGGCTCCCTATTTGTCACCCCTCGGTTTCCACATCAAAGTATCTACCGGTCTCTATTACCACCCATCATCACACCATCCTTCTCCACAACTTTGCTCCTCTGTCATGGCCCGTTCGGTCTCGATATCGGGCTGCCCAATCTCCATCTCTATCTCCATATCTGTCCAGAACACCGTCGCAAATTCGGGATGCTCCCTAGTCTCCATCTCGTGTCCACCTCACGGTCCCTCACCTGTCGGACTCAGCCGGAACCACATCCGAGTCACGGTTTACGGCGCCATTGTATCTGTGTGATGATATGGTCTTACCCACTCAATGACTTCATCGACTTTCTTACTCAGCTGTCCAACCTTCTTATTTACACGTCTGACCTCAGCCATCAGCTGAGAAGTAATTCGATGCTCCATCGAAGTCAATTGCCTATTCAAACGTTCAAATAAATCATCAGATACATTTGCACCCAAATTTGCTCTAGATGATCGACGTACAACTGGAGAAGGAGTAGGGGAAAGGCGGGCGGTGGAGGAGAGCGTGAAGCTTCGATGCGGTGTAGGTGACATTTGTGCGATGGGAGAATGTCCCTACATAAATCATAATAGACACTATTACAAGATTTTTAAAACAAATATCATATCATAACCTGATATATGTATATATATGCATACCTCTTCTCCTACAAGATATGGATCGAAGATAGGATGCGGTACCACAGGCGAGGAATGTAAACTCCACAGAATGTACACATTCTCCATCTCTTGGTGTAGGAGTCGAATAGTATAGACCTCAGTGACATATTGAACTTTAACGTTAATTGGAAGCACTATCATTAACATCACATTCAATATAAATCAATAGTTCTCACACGAGGATCGTCAAGTATAGGCTGCGACATCGCTGCGGTAGGAATGTCCGTCGCACGCCAATTTAACATCCTCGGGATCCTAGTCCACTCCTTCCTACTAGCACATTTATCGGCCAAGCTTGGTATAGCCTCAAAAGCCCATACCTACAAATTTAATATCATTACATATACTATATTACTAAAATGCTACAATTTATAAGTTTCAAAAGTTACACCTTTGCCAATGGAAATCCATATACATCA
Organism: Forsythia suspensa; assembly: GCA_023638005.1. Lineage (NCBI taxonomy): Eukaryota > Viridiplantae > Streptophyta > Magnoliopsida > Lamiales > Oleaceae > Forsythia > Forsythia suspensa. The sequence goes on from CM042666.1 coordinate 3,495,593, forward strand.
TACTTTCGATCGGTCTTCGATCCCTTGATCGTATGTGTTCTCTTAAATGCATGCAATGTGTCCATAAAACACCTACGACCCCATGGATATGCATTAAAGACCTCCACATCGTCGACTACGTCCAAGCAAAATACATCAATGCTCGTCTTATGGTGTTTGCATCTCAACCACGATCTCAATATGTACACCAATCAAGTTTATACTTATCTTCCATCACCGTGCATTCATCAAATGTAGGCGCTTGACTCAGCAGTGTATTGTTGTCTTTCCACGAAATATTTATTCAAAAGTCTTTTGGACATTGAATATTTGGTCTTACTTCTTCTTCATTGCCGACATTTAGACCCGGTGACAAGAAGAAACTCCATCAAAATTGAGCAAGCCACCTTCTCATCCCTAATCGAAACCACGGTTAAATGCGTTTTCGACTTCATCGATCGAAGCAATAAATGGTCAATTATTTGACCGAGAAGCTATAAGCGCCTAACGATGGAATTTCCAAAATATTGATCGGTATGAACTTTGCTTTGTGGTAGTCATCAAGAGCATTCTCAACCCTCTTGATGTTTGTAATATTACAATTAGCGATCACCTTTCGAAGTCACATAATCTACGGTCAACTGCATGCTCCATCCTGCAATAAAATTAACATTTAGTAACTTAATAAGCGAAATAAATTAAAATACAAAAGCGATTCTTGATATATTAAAAGCATGGCAATTAAGCGATTACTTATTCTCCTGATTAACGGTGATCTCTTCTATTAACCTAACGGTAATTTACATTAGCAGGAACAATTGGGTTGGTTATCCTATCATTTGTGCATGTTAACAGTGCTAAATTAACCTACCTTTTATGCATTAAAAGATAAATTTCACGTATACATTCCTTTGTTAACAATGATACATTAACCTACAAATGTGTTCGGTTAATAGGTAACATATGTTGTTTGTTAACAAAACAATATTGTCTGTTAACGAGAAAATATACATACATTTAACGAGAACAATGTTGTGCGATTAACGAACACTTCAATCATGTTAGTAGGTTAGACCTTTAGCGGAATGTTGGTAGGTTAACCTAACCATTGGGCTGTTAACCTAACACCTTCTCTTACATTAGCAGAACCAAAAGTACATTAACGAAAAATTTTATCTGTTAATAGAACAATGTTGTCTCTTAACAATCTTGTGCATTAGCGAACAATGTTGTCTGTTAGCGAGAACAATCACATGCATTAGCGAGAACAATGTTGTTACGTTAGCAGAACAACATTGATACGTTAACGAACAAGATGGTGAGGTTACCTAACGAACAACTCCATCATGTTAGTAGGTTACCTAACCTTTAGCGGAATGTTGGTAGGTTAACCTAACCATTGGGCTGTTAACCTAACATTTTCTCTTAACAATTTTTTCTCTTATGAGAACTATCTTGTGCATTAGCGAGAATATTTCTATCTGTTAACAGAACATTTGTGTCTGTTAACAGAACACTTCATTAGGTTAGTAGGTTAACCTAACCTACAAATGCCATTAACGGAATGTTGGTAGGTTAACCTAACCATTGGGCCTATTAACCTAACACCTTCTCTTCTGTTAACAGAACCAAAAGTCTGTTAACAGAAAATTTCTGTCTGTTAATAGAACAATGTTGTCTCTTAACAATGTTGTGCATTAGCGAGAACAATCACATGCGTTAACGAACAATGTTGTTACGTTAGCGAGAAACGATTGATACGTTAGCGAGACAAGATGGTAGGTTACCTAACGAAACAACTTCATCATGTTAGTAGGTTACCTAACCTTTAGCGGAATGTTGGTAGGTTAACCTAACCATTGGGCACATTAACCTAACATTTTCTCTTAACAATTTTTTCTCTTAACGAACTATCTTGTGCATTAGCAGAACACTTCATTAGGTTAGTAGGTTAACCTAACCTACAAATGCCATTAACGGAATGTTGGTAGGTTAACCTAACCATTGGGCACATTAACTAACACCTTCTCTTACATTAGCGAGAACCAAAAGTGCATTAGCGAGAAAATTTCTGTACGTTAGCGAAACAATCACATGCGTTAGCGAGAACAATGTTGATACGTTAGCGAGAACAACATTGTTACGTTAACGAGACAAGATAATGAGGTTACCTAACGAACAACTTCATCATGTTAGTAGGTTACCTAACCTTTAGCGGAATGTTGGTAGGTTAACCATTGGGCTGTTAACCTAACATTTTCTCTTAACAATTTTTTCTCTTAACGAGAACTATCTTGTGCATTAGCAGAATATTTCTATCACATTAGCAGAACATTTGTGTCTGATAGCGAGAACACTTCATTAGGTTAGTAGGTTAACCTAACCTACAAATGCCATTAACGGAATGTTGGTAGGTTAACTTAACCATTGGGCTGTTAACCTAACACCTTCTCTTACATTAACCTAGGGTTTTAACAGGCGTTAGTTCGGTTGTTCACTATCAACTTCAATCTTCATTTTAATCGATTACATTGCTTCATTTACATCGGTTATGCCATTTATATGTAGTTTCAACATATCCCACATATTTTCAAGATTGCCACAGATTTTTTGAACAACAATATCAAAATAAGTTGAAGTAAATACAAACAAAATGGAGTTTCTTTGGAACTTACTACTTTAATGATGAAGTTTCTTTGAAATTAATCGCCAAATTCAAGTTTCTTTGAAATTAATCGACAAATTGAAGTTTCTTTGGAACCCAAAATCTTAAGCATGAGCGACTTCAACTATTTTTTGCGTTATTTTACGTTTCATTTCTTTTACTATTTTTTTATTTTGGACCTTTCAAAATAACTTGTTTGGAATATATTTCGTTTCATTTCTTTTACGATATCTCTCTCGGGGATATTTTGGACCTTTCAAAATAACTCATTTAATTTTTTTTTTATCGGTATAAGTGGTCAGCGGCCTTTTGTGACAAAAATGGCGGATAAAATGAAAATTTGAATTTTAAATAATATGATTATTTAAAAATAAAAAATAATTTAATAAAAAATTAAAGTATTGGACATTTTCAAATAATCCCTAACCTTTGTCTTTTTTTTGGTGCAAATAGTCCTAACCTATAATTATATTTTTTGGTGCACATTGATCCTTATTTGATGAAAAATACAAAAATATATCGTTACTTTTAATTAAATAAATTTGCAATCGGATCCCTAACATTTAAAAAAAAAGTGAAAATGAGTCCGATATTTTAATTTTTTTATTAAAAAAAATTAAAAGAAAACTAACAAATTGACAATATACTAAATTATTTTGTATATTTTACGAACTATTATAAAATAACTAAAATTTAAGCTCATAATTATTAACGAATGTTCTAATTAAAATTATTTCATTATTATTAAGTAATCATATTATTTAAAATTCAAACTTTAATTTTAACGTTACAATATAAAAAGAAAAAAAAATTGTCACAAATAAAAGTTTTAATTATGCTCAACCTAACTCGATTTTATACAGTCTCATATTTACAGAGTCAATCCAACCCGCTTTTAAGCCACAAGACTATTGGACCAGTCTTATTTTAAATTTTAATTTAGTTTTGTATTTAAAAAAAGTTTCACCATCTTCACACCCCACCCCGACCTCGACCCCGACCAGGCCGAGGCCAGGCCGACCCCGAAAAATTCGACAAGAAGGGAGGGGCCGAGGAGGGAGAAATCTCCTCCCTTCGGTCGCGAAATCGGGGGAGAAAGGGATTTCATCTGCGAATGGGTGGGAGACATCCCCACGGTTTCGCGACCATTGGCGGCGAAACCGGGAGATTTCTCCCCATTCATGGTGAAACAAGGTTGGTTTCACCGCAAATGGAGGAGATATCCCCAGTTTCGCGACCATTAGGTGGCAAAACCGGAGGGATTTCTCCCCTCATTCGCTGAAAACCGGTGGGGAGAAATCCCGGTTTCGCGACCATTTGCGGCGGCGAAACCATGAGATTTCTCCCTCCCAGTTCGCGACCGAAGGAAGGAGATTTCTCCCTCCCGGTCGCCCGCATGACCGGAGGGAAATCCTCCCTCCAGTCGGATTTTCGGGGTGGAGGTGGAGAAACTTTTATTTGTGACAATTTTTTTTTTTTTATATTGTAACGTTAAAATTAAAGTTTGAATTTTAAATAATATAATTACTTAATAATAATAAAATAATTTTAATTAGCACATTCGTTAATAATTATGAGCTTAAATTTTAGTTATTTTATAATAGTTAAATAAAATATACAAAATAATTTAGTATATTGTCAATTTGTTAGTTTTTTTTTAATTTTTTTAAATAAAAAAAATTAAAGTATCGGACTCATTTTCACTTTTTTTAAAGGTTAGGAATCCAATTGCAAATTTTTAATTAAAACTAACGATATTTTTGTCTTTTTCATCAAATAAGGATCAATTGTGCACCAAAATATAATTATAGGTTAGGGACTATTTGCGCCAAAAAAGGTAAAGGTTAGGGACCATTTGCGCTAATTGAAAAAAAAATGTAACTTGACAATTTTACCCCAACTAATAAAGACAAAAACAATGAGATGGACCATTTGCGCACCTAAATGAAAGGTTGTTTAACAATTTTTAACGGAATCATTCCCACAAGGACCATTTTCGCACCTAAATGGATAGGTTAGGGACCATTGCGCCAAAAATAAAGGTTAGGGACCATTTGCGCACTAACGTGATACGTTAGGGACCATTTGAGCCAATTTCCCTTTTCTGAAATACCTTATTTCCATTAGAAATATATTTCACAATTTACCTATTTTATATATTTTTTAAAAACTCCCCATTTTCATTTTCATTTAAATTTAATATTTAATATTTTATTTGAAAATAATATTTTTGTATGGTAACATATTGCATTACCATATGTTACTTTTTATTAAAAAATCAACGTTTTACACGGATGACACGTTGTGTTACGATATGGTACTTTTTATTAAAAAAATCAATGTCTTACATGGACAATATGTTGTGTTACACTATGTTACTTTTATCTTAAAAAATCTACTTTTACACGGGTAATATGTTATTTTACTTTATGTTACCTATGTTTTTCTTACTTTTTGTTCAACCAACACCATTTACAAACCACCACCTACTGGCCACCACCATTACCACCGCCTACTGCTGCTAACCACCACTATCGCCAACCTTGCACCACCTATTATCATCCCTGAACTATTTCTCTCTCAAATATTGCCTTTTGCCACCACCATCACGCTTGGAGTCAAGATCTCAATCCAACCATATCCACTACCAACTCTGAAGTCTCCGTCACCATTTGAAACTACTAACTAAAGCCAAAAATTTATATCTGCACCACTTACTGCCATTATGTTAGTAAACACATTAAAATATAAAAAAATATCTAGAATCAAGATCTAAAAAAGAAAAATCTCGAAAAAAAGATAAGCACGATCATTCAACATTGACTTGTGCACTTGCAGCCTCCTTCAACCTATTCTTAGTGCTTGTTTGATAAAGATTTTTATATTATAAGTAGTGAATCCCACATAATGTGTGGATAAAAGTTGTGGGTCTTAAAGAATGTTTGGATAAAAATGATGTTTGACCAACTTATAAGTACTTACAAGCCCTCCCAAACATGTTATTATATGCTTGCCAATATTCTGAACACGACCCATCACCTTCTTGGTGTTTCGCTGCCATTAATGAAGCCTCTCTTCTCAGTTGGTGAAGATCCAGATCTATACGACCTAGAGTGGATAGATGATGATGGTTGGCGGTAGATTTCAAATTTAGTGGCAGAAGCGATGGCTACATACGAATGGAGAAGAAATGGTAACAGAAATAATGTAGTGTGACCATGAAGACAGCATGCATGGTGAAGTCACGATGGAAAGGCGATTCGATGGCTTGGACGGGCATGGTCGGCCCTAAGATTTGGAGGGCCTTAGGCAAAAATTTAAATGATGCCCTTAATATATTGAGATGTTTTTAAATATAAATTTTTGAGAGACAATTAAAAATGATTAGAATTTGTATTAAGATGTGGAGCCTAATATGTTACGCTACGCGGAGCTGAGTACGGATCGACATTCGCGGTAAGTTCGTCGTGGGAATTTGTATTAAGATGTTGAGCCTAATATGTTGCGCTACGCGGAGCTGAGCATGAATCGACATTCGCGTTAAATTCGCCGTGGGAATTGGAAGGGAGGCAAGTGGCCCCCCTCCCAGGGGCTCGGGGGTAGCGCCCCCGAAAGGTATATGGTATTTGTATTTTCTTAAAATGGTGTTTTTTGAAATTTTACTTTAGAGTTTCATTATAATTAGAAAACTTTCATTGTGTTATTATATATATGACTAATCTCTTGTAAACAAAAATCATCATTTTTATAGGACTATATAAATTCTTGTGTTCTTTATTCTTTGTCATTTTATTTATTGCTTCAATCCTAACAATTTGGAAAATTGTTTTAATTCAAGATAAAATTTCTAAAATGAGGTTTAAAGAGAAAATTGCAGGGTCTACAATTTAAAGACTAGATTAAGATAGATAATGTAAGTTAGATTTTGATTTATTTTCTATTTAGACTTATTTTACATTTAAGTAGGTTGGTCTTTACTTGAAAAAAAAAAATTTGGACCAAAATTGGGCCATGCATGGCTGGGGGCCCTAGGCGGTTGCCTAGCCGCCTAGGGCCGAGGCCCTGTGGAGGGTGATGGAGTGTGGTGGCAACATCGATGGTGGTGGTGCGTGCATTTGGAGATGGTGGTTTATGGTTTTAGGGTTTGACAGATTGAAAAGAGAGAATTATACATTTTTATTTTATTATACTTTGTGTTGGAATGATAAATAAATATTTTTAAAAATTTTGTACAATAAAGAACAGGGAATTTTAAAAAGTGTTATTTAGATATAAGTTAAAATTAAATAATTAAATGAAGAAAATGTAAATATTGTTTAACAGTCTTGATCTCCTGCCTACATTAGGCAAAAATTAAGTTTCCCATTGCCTAAGTGGCTTGCCACCTCAAACAACATTTGCCAAATAAGCTATGGCCACCTCATTCACTAAATTGGGCCACAAAACATCATCCCATCAAACCCCAACCCCACCAAAGCAGGACCACCATCCCCATCGAACCTAATCAATGTGTTCTTCGTCTCTATCAAGTTGAAGCTAACATAAGCAATCAAAGTAAACTCACAATAGGTCAACAAACTTGTCCACAAGCGTGAGTTGAAATTCATTGAAGGAGGAATGATAATGCTAGTTGTACACTTCACACTTATCCTCGCACTTACACCCTCTTATGTGTCAAACAATGATAATCATTGTTTGACACATAGAGGGTGTAAAATGAAGTAAGCGTGGTGTACAACTAGCATGATCCGTAAAAGAAATTTTCGTTTGGATTGGAGATCTGATACCAAACCTTGGCCAAATTTTGTTCATAGGTAATCTTCTTTCGTGGATTTTCAAGTTGGCAGCATTGACTATCCTAATCCATTATCATTGCCAGCATTTTGTACAACCCTTAAAGCCTGGGATTTGTTGTCCAATGCATTATTCGGTGGAATTTCACCTTCGATTGGGAATTGTAGTAGTTTACAGGTCTTGAATATTGTCTCAGATTTTGCAGTTAAGCCTTGTTCAGAAGTGAAGGAACTCAGATCTAGCGGCCAACTCCTCCGCCTTTTCTCTCTTCCATCGTCAACCACGAAGAAAAAAAAACCAATTGAAAGCTACCTTGGACGAGCTATAGCTGCTAGAAATACTGCTTGGAGATGCAAACAAGAAGCTTATTAGAGTATGTCTGGCGTGGTGGTAGATTTGGACGGACGGTGTAGGGAGCTTTAGGGCAAAATGTCGAGGAGAGAGAGGGTGAGGGTGAGGGTGAGGTGAGGGTGAGGGTGGTGAGGGTTGTGGCCCAATTTAGTGCATGAGGCGGTCATAGCTTATTAGGCAAATTTTGAGTGATGTGGCAAGCCACTTAGTCAGTGGACAACTTAATTTTTGCCCACTATAGGTAGGATATCGTGATTATAGTACCGATCTAATGTCCACGGTGGGCATTGTTATAATATCCATCGGAACACTTGTCTTACATTCATTGGATAAGTGTAAAGGCTCCCTTGTCCTACAAGGGGGCCTTTACACTCATCCACCGTGTGTAGGACAAGAGGGCCTTTACACTCATCCATCGTTGACATTAGAACAAAACCGATCAGGATTGTACAGTCTAATTTCCATATTATTTTTCCACACCACTGAATAGGCCACGTTTGTGATTTGAGATCATGGGCTTCCCTTTGCCAGACCATTGGTCTAGTGTTATTTAGCCCAGTTCAAATCTGCAAATTCTCAATAATTTCTTCAAATTTACTCTTGGATCCCAATAATACTAGTTTTCCCTCTCTCAAAACTCAAGTTCGAGCTCATACTCTCTTTTTTTCTCTTAATTAATAAGTTATGTGAGAAGAAAAGTTGATTCAACGACCATCGACAATATAATCAACTAGATATTTATGATAAATTTAAAGAATTTCAAATTCTTTAAATGGTTTAAAGTTCTTTTATGTAGACACGTATCCCTAAGGATTTGAGAGTAAATATTACGATTTTGTACTTTGAGATTATTTAATATTTATTCTTATCTTATAAGTAAGTTAATAGAGTCTAGGTTTAAGTGAATCTTAATGTATCTCAATTTAACTCAATTTTGAACTTCATACATAAACTCAATCATTTACTTTAATATCAACGAGTTGAGATTGCTGGATTTTACTGAGGTTCCATTAACGTTGTTTGAAATGAAGTCTTATATTTTTATAACCTTTAATCTGTACTAAAAAATTATGATTCTAATTTCGTATACAAATATATAATCTTATGAAGGCATAGCGTGTCTAACATGACTCAATCATATGGAATTCGAATTTGGGCACATATTAAATATGAAAAAATAAAGGGAAAATTTTGGGCGGTCATTTATTAACGCCATAGTGGGTTGAAAAGTCATATGATATAATCTTAATTCAACTAAAGTCATACTTTATTACTAAAAGACCAATATACCTCCAATTGTAAAAGCATCATTTAAACACGTAAAACCAACAAAATTATTTCAATAGTCGTTTAGAAATTCCTTCATTTACTTTTAACAATTTTATCTCTTATTCTGTGATTTGATTCTTCTCATCGTAACTCAGTAACATACAAAACAATTCGAAAGTCGATATTTCAATGACGAACATATTTTTTATTTTTTATTTTTGTATAAAGTAACCATTTTTGGTTAAAATAATCATGAAAATATTGAGATATTGTTCCAATTGAAACATATGCAATGTAGTTAATAAATGGAGTTTGGATAAACTGATTCAACTAGTTTTTGATAATGTAGTTGTTGTGAGTTAGGATTTTATGTTGGAACATGTAAAATGCTTGATACTGTTTCTAATGATAGTGAAATTTGCTGATTTTTTTCTCTGTTTTTAATGATAGTGAGCAGTTATTCTTTCTTCATCTTGGCATTGCTCTGAAGTATGTGTTTGCTTACTTTTAAGGGACTCAGATATCTTGGAAGAGCTTTAATTTGCAGCAAAAGGATGTACATTAATCCGTGATACTGTTTTAGAGGATTTATGATCTTGTTTGAAAAAAAATTAAAGATTGTTAAACCTATGATTTTTGTAGTGAACATTTATGTAGGGATAGCAAAAACCCATGCCCCGCCCCGCCCGCCATGCCCGCCCCTAATGGGTGAGAATACCCGCCGATTACTAAATGGTTAGGCGAGGCGAGATCATGGTCCCCGCCCGCATTCCGAACCCGCCTCGAATAATTTTATTTTATTTTATTTTATGTTTTAAAATTTAAATTGTATGTAAAAATAAAAATAATATAATTAATTAATTAATTAATTAAGCAGGCGATAAATGGAGATTTTTCTATACCCCCCGCCCCACCCGCTTTTAGTCCCCGATACCCGCCCCGCTTTCCAAAAATCTGACCAGGCGGGTATGGGAATGGCCGACCCGCCCGAACCCGCCTCCCCGTTGCCATCCCTACCCTTATGATTCTTATAGTGATAATGAAGAACTAGGATCGATCAATCAAGAACCGAGAGTGTTAATGAAAAGGATCAAGTTCAAAGGATGTTCAACAAGAGAAAGATGAATGGTGGCTTCAATAAAGATATATTTATCCGTGATCTTTGTTTTAGAGGATTTGTGATACTGTTTTGAAAAAAAAATTAAAGATTGTCATTTTAAGCTAAAGAGACGATTTCAAACGGGTTAAATCCATCATAGGCGTGAGCAAAGCTATTGGTCTTGACCGTCTCGTCGAGACCATTCCGAAAATATATTATAATAAAAATTCTGAGCACATGTGCAAATTCTATGTCCATTTCTATTGTGATACTATTTTTTGTGATACTGTTTTGCATAATACAGTATCAAACAACACACATGACTATGATATCATGCTTTTATCTTTGATACTGTATTATGCAAAACAATATAATGGATTAGAACATGGATTAAAACAATTATAAAAATTACTAATGCACATTACCTAAACAAAACAAGATCATAGATTAAAATAGTATCATAGACAAAACTAAAACATTCAAAGCAATTATCACAGTGTTCAAACCTCGCATAATTGGACAACATCAAAGAATAAAAGCACAAAGATTATAAATAAAACTCATTCCACATAGAATAAAACAATATCATGGATTAAAATAGTATCAAAATATACTAATGCACATTACCTAAATAAAAGCAGATCATAGATTAAAACTAAGACATTCAAACAAGATATCATAGGATTAATACATATGCCTACATAGTTTTAGATGACTTCCCTTTAACTTGAGAATGATTGGCGCTTCTTCTTTCTTCATTTGAGCATTGCTCACAAGTATGTGTTTGCTTTTAAAGGACTCAAATACCTTGGAAGAGCTTTAATTTGCAGCAAAGGATGTACATTTATCCGTGATAATCGCTTTTAAAGAATTTGTGATACTTGTTTTGAAAAAAAAAAATTAAAGATTGACATTTTAAGCTAAAGAGACTACTTCAAACGGGTTAAATCTATCATAGGCGTAAAGCAAAGCGATCGGTCTTGACCGGCTCGTCGAGACCATTCCGAAAACATATTATAATAAAAATTACGAAACACGTGTGCAAATTCTATGATCATTTCTATTGTGATCTTGTTTTTGTGATCTTTGTTTTGCATAATACAATGTCAAACAACACACATGACTATGATACCATGCTTTTATCTTTGATCTTGTTTAATTAGTCATATGTTTTGTTTGATCTTGTATTATGCAAGACAATATCATAGATTAAAACATGGATTAAAACAAATATCAATTTATATGAATGCATATTACATAAACAAAACATTATCATGGATTAAAACTAAGACATTCAAACAATTATCACTTATTCAAACCTTGCCATAATTAAACAATATCAAAGATCACATAGAAGTATCACGAGATAAAAAGCGATTATCATGGATTAAAACGGTATCAAAATATACTAATTACCTAAACAAAACAATATCATAGATTAATACCAAGACATTCAAACAATATCACATGTTCAAACATTGCCATAATCAAACAGTATCACAGGATTAAAACACTATCATGGATTAAAACGATATCAAAATATACTAATTACCAAACAAAACAGTATCATGGATTAAAACAGTATCATAGATTAAAACTAAGACATTCAAACAATATCACATGTTCAAACATTGCCATAATTAAACAGTATCAAAGATCACATATATATATATATATATATTCAAACAGTATCACAGAATTAAAACAGTATCATGGATTAAAACATGTTTCAAATGATAGTGAAATATTATGACAAAGTTTCAATCTATTAAACTTTGCCATAATTAAACAAAGATTATAGATTAAAACTAAAGCATTAAAACAAGATCATGGATTAAAACTAAGACATTCAAACATTAGATGATGGAACATTCAAGCTCCTATTTACAACAATTTTATGTCCATTTATATTGTGATCTTTTTTTCAGTGATCTTTTTTTGTATAATATAGTATCAAATAAAATACCATGACTAAATATTAGATGATGGAACATTCAATCTCCTATTTACACAATTAGATGGTGGAGCATTCAAGCTCCTATTTACATAAGATAGTAGAGTATTCAAGCTCATATTTACGGCATTCAAGCTCATATATACAACATTCTATGCTCATTTACATTTGTGATCTTCGTTTTGTTTAATCAATATCAAATTGATATTCTATAATACAATATCAACAATGATGTTACCTCATTGTTTATATAATGGAAAATACTCATTGTTTATATAAATGCTAAAATACTCAACCTAAATACTCAACCCAAAGTTAATCATATTGGTCACCTCTCTTGCAAAAGACGGATAGATCAATGCTAACTGTTAAGACATTAAGAATAGAGTACAACCACGGAAGATGAAGAAATAAAAAAGCACACACAAACCAAAGATAAGGATTCAAACACATTTACTAAAGTCCATAAACGTTATTTTTTAGTTTCACAACTAACAAAATCTTCACCAAGAAAAGTGCCTAAAAGTGACATCAGTGCCTTAGAAGCACTCACGGGAGGTCATGGGAGGTGGAAGCGGTGGTCGCCGGAGGTCACCGGAGGTGGAGGCGGTTGTCGCCGGAGGTGGAGGCGTCTTGGAGGTGGCCGAAGGTTGTTGCTTTAGTGGCGGAGGTTGTCGTGAGGTGGAGGAGGTTTGTGGAGTTGAAAGATTGTGTCAATGAAAAATATGGTTAAAATGGGTGATTTTGGAATTAATATAAAATATTGATGTGAAGTATGACTTAATCACAATTTAAAAAAAAGTTTTGACCTAATTTGAAACAAGTCATGTGGAGATGACTTATTGACAATTTTCCCAAAAATAAACTAAATTCTTATATATTCTAATGTTAATTACAGTCTAATATTACTTACCAAATATGCTTGCTCTATAAATTTCAATTAGTTTCCTAAACTTTTTTTCATCAAATATATTCATCCAAAACTTATGGTAGAAAAGACTTAAAACCATGAGCACAAATGCAAGGACACTTTGTTAAAGAAAAAGCATCCCACAAAATCTGCTTAAAATCTTGGATTACTATTATCATATCCCTTCATGCCATTATTCTTAAAATTTATCATCCACTAATCTAGGATAATTTAATTAATGGGTGCCAAACAATTTTTAATATTAATTGATTCCCTTTAAATATTATATATGATATGGTTGGTCATATATGATATGATGTCACAATATCATTTTATGTTACCCCGACCACCACCTTTTTTTTTTTTTTTTTTGATTCAGTACTAGGTTTCTTTCTTTAACTCTTAACAACATTTTTTTTTATGAATGTTAGGTATTGATATTTTAATTATAATAAATTAAGGAAATGTTCTTTGAATTTTATAACAAATACAGAAACATTTTTTTTTATTATTTTGAAAACCATAAAAATCTCTCCACTTTAAACCAAAAAAAAAAATGATTTAGTTTAAAGATATGTTTTTTAAAAATCTCTTTGTAGTTTGTACAAGGCGGTTTCATCTTTATCACGATTTTGAGAAAATTTGATCTAAGATATTTACTAAAAAAAGGGACAAAAAAGAAATCTAAACTTTAAATCTTTAATGCCAATTTTATTTTATTTTTAATGTTATCGATAGTATTACTTTAATTTTCTATACATAATATAGTATAAATGTTGAGAGTAGAAGAAAATAAAAATTAGAGAAAATGCTACTAAATTAAGTGATATAAAATATGTAATGAATATTTAATTTACTTTATTAAATTATTGTAAGACATATATTTATGTTAATAAAAGGTTAATAAATGACACTAAGACTTGAATTTTTTTTTTCTTTACTTAAATACCATATTACCATCTCATATAATAAATTATGTTGTTAGATAGGGGTTAAGTGTATTTATTTAAATATTATCTTTAACAAGATTAATAGTTTTTAATTTTTCTTTTTATTTTTTCTGAAAATAAATAATAGTACAAGTTTTGATTAGTCAAACATGGTCTAAGTGGGTTAGGAGAGCATTTGGTATTTTATGGTCATGATTGATTAATTAATTAATTAATCAAGAAAATCAGAAATCTGCTTCACATGTTTGCCATTATCTTATCAATTTCAATTTTCCTCCAATGTGTATATAATTTAAATTAAACTGTGTGAAGGAAAAGTGCCCTTTTCAATTCTTAACCTAAAAATTTCACATAACATATTTGAGAGAGGAGACCATTCCGAAAATATATTATAATAAAATTTGAAGCACATGTGCAAATTCTATGTCCATTTCTATTGTGATACTATTTTTGTGATAATCGCTTTTGCATAATACACTATCAAACAACACACATGACTATGATATCATGCTTTTATCTTTGATAATCAGATTATGCAAAACAATATAATGGATTAGAACATGGATTAAAAGCGTTATAAAAATTACTAATGCACATTACCTAAACAAAACAAAGTATCATAGATTAAAATAGTATCATAGACAAAACTAAAACATTCAAACAAAGATCACAAGGTGTTCAAACCTTGGCATAATTGGACAACATCAAAGAATAAAAACAAGATTATTATAAATAAAACTCATTCCACATAGAATAAAAGCAGATTATCATGGATTAAAATAGTATCAAAATATACTAATGCACATTACCTAAATAAAACAATTATCATAGATTAAAACTAAGACATTCAAACAAAGATTACAGGATTAATACATATGCCTACATAGTTTTAGATGACTTCCCTTTAACTTGAGAATGATTGGCGCTTCTTCTTTCTTCATTTGAGCATTGCTCAAGTATGTGTTTGCTTTTAAAGGACTCAAATACCTTGGAAGAGCTTTAATTTGCAAAAAAAGGATGTACATTTATCCGTGATAATCGCTTTTTAAAGAATTTGTGATCTTGTTTTGAAAAAAAAAATTAAAGATTGACATTTTAAGCTAAAGAGACTACTTCAAACGGGTTAAATCTATCATAGGCAGCGGGGTAAAGCGATCGGTCTTGACCGCTCGTCGAGACCATTCCAAAACATATTATAATAAAAATTTGAGCACGTGTGCAAATTCTATGATCATTTCTATTGTGATCATGCTTTTGTGATAATTGTTTTGCATAATACAAGATCAAACAACACATGACTATGATACCATGCTTTTATCTTTGATCATTGTTTAATTAGTCATATGTTTTGTTTGATATCAGATTATGCAAGACAATATCATAGATTAAAACATGGATTAAAACAAATATCAATTTATATGAATGCATATTACATAAACAAAACATTATCATGGATTAAAACTAAGACATTCAAACAGTATCACTTATTCAAACCTTGCCATAATTAAACAATATCAAAGATCACATAGAAGTATCACAGGATAAAAACAGTATCATGGATTAAAACGGTATCAAAATATACTAATTACCTAAACAAAACAATATCATAGATTAATACCAAGACATTCAAACAATATCACATGTTCAAACATTGCCATAATCAAACAGTATCACAGGATTAAAACACTATCATGGATTAAAACGATATCAAAATATACTAATTACCAAACAAAACAGTATCATGGATTAAAACAGTATCATAGATTAAAACTAAGACATTCAAACAATATCACATGTTCAAACATTGCCATAATTAAACAGTATCAAAGATCACACATATATATATATATATATATTCAAACAGTATCACAGAATTAAAACAGTATCATGGATTAAAACATGTTTCAAATGATAGTGAAATATTATGACAAAGTTTCAATCTATTAAACTTTGCCATAATTAAACAGTATCATAGATTAAAACTAAAGCATTAAAACAGTATCATGGATTAAAACTAAGACATTCAAACATTAGATGATGGAACATTCAAGCTCCTATTTACAACAATTTTATGTCCATTTATATTGTGATACCGTTTTCTCGTGATACTTGCAAAAATAAATTAAATTCTTATATATTCTAATATTGAATACAGTCTAATATTACTTATCAAATATGCTTACTCTATAAATTTCCAATTAGTTTCCTAACTTTAGTTCATCAAATATATTCATCCAAAACTTATGGTGGAAAAGACTTAAAACCATGGGCACAAATGCAAGGACACTTTGTTAAAGAAATCAAGAAAAAGCATCCCACAAAATCTGCTTAAAATCTTGGATTACTATTATCATATCCCTTCATGGCATTATTCTTAAAATTTATCATCCACTAATCTAGGATAATTTAATTAATGGGTGCCAAACAATTTTTAATATTAATTGATTCCCTTTAAATATTATATATTATATGGTTGGTCATATATGATATGATATGATGTCACAATATCATTTTATGTTACCCCCACCACCACCTTTTTTTTTTTTTTTTTTTTTTTGATTCAGTACTAGGTTTCTTTCTTTAACTCTTAACAACATTTTTGTATGAATGTTAGGTATTGATATTTTGATAGGATATTTAATTAGAATAAATTAAGAAAATGTTCTTTGAATTTTGGGACAAATACAGACACATTTTTTTCTTATTTTGAAAACCATAAAAATCTCTCCAATTAACATAAATTTCTCATTTGACCACTTG
Source organism: Forsythia suspensa (assembly GCA_023638005.1). Taxonomy (NCBI): domain Eukaryota; kingdom Viridiplantae; phylum Streptophyta; class Magnoliopsida; order Lamiales; family Oleaceae; genus Forsythia; species Forsythia suspensa. The sequence continues at coordinate 3,512,324 of CM042666.1, forward strand.
TTCTTATTTAGTTTAATTTTCTATACATAATATAGCGCGTAAATTATTTTTAAGTGCTTATAATTTGTGAGTTCTATTAAATATGTGGATAATAAATAGATAGTAAGTGGTGAGTTTTATGAAATGTGTGGATAAAAATATATTTATTTTTAATTAAAATTATAATTTAAGATGTGCCAAACTTATACATATAGTATAAATGTTAAGAGTATAAGAAAATAAAAATTAAAGAAATCGCTACTAAATTAAGCGAAATAAAATATGTAATGAATTTTTAATTTACTTTATTAAATTATTCTAAGACATATATTTATGTTAATAAAAGTTAAGCACGTATACAAGTTTTCATAAATGGATGACACTAGGACTTGAATTTAATTTTTTTTTGACTTAAATACTATATTAACCATCTCATATAAAAGTTTATGTTGTTAGTGCAATATTCTAAAAAGCGTAAAACATGTCTAGATGTGGAGGCCGAATTTCAAGCTTTTCGATTCTAGATCTCACCTAGGCGAGAGTAAGACGAGGGCGAAGTGTAAGATGTGGCTAGGTATGAAGGCCGCGCTTCACGCCTAAACGAAGCTTAGACGGACTTTTTAGAATAGTAGTTGTGTATTTATTTAAATATTGTCTTCAACAAAATTTATAGTATTTTAATTTTCTTATTTTTTCTGAAAATAAATAATAGTACAAGTTTTGATTAGTCAAACATGCTCTAATGGGTTGGGAGAGCACTTGGTATTTTATGGTCATGATTGATTAATTAATTAATCAAGAAAATCAGAAATCTGCTTCACATGTTTGCCATTATCTTATCAATTTCAATTTTCCTCCAATGTGTATCTAATTTAAATTAAACTGTGTGAAGGAAAAGTGCCCTTTTCAATTCTTAACCTAAAAATTTCACATAACATATTTGAGAGAGGTACACTTTGGAACATAGGAAGACACTAGTGTTAATTCCTTTTTATTAATTTTATAAATTTTCAATATAGACATATAATAGAGTTTTAAATTGAAAGTATAATAAGTAAAAACATTGTCCAATGCAAGCACGCTCCCAGACACCATTTCTGTAATGCTTTTATTTTATCCGTATTGAATAACCTCCACCTCAACTTTATTACTTAGACCCTTGAATTTTTGAAAAATCTCACTTACCAATAAATAGAACTAGTTGGGATTATAGTTGAAGACTTTGCATTTGTGGGTCTAAATTTTTCGAGTTCCCACAAACTTGTACATTCTCATTTCTTCTCTCCTTTTATATTTTACTCTCTTCTGTATTCACATAAATACACAATAATTCATGTGTCAAATTTTAAAGATCATTTTTTTTACATTCTCCCATTTAAGATCGTCCCAATAACTATTCCACAATAACACATGTTTTATGAGGAAAGTTTAATATTGACAAACGCGAATACTCGTACAAAAAATTATCAGATTAAAGAATGAATCTCTCTCGAAAACTTTTTAAAAGAGACATTTCATTTTCTCTTAATTCTTTGGTCCTCAAATTTCCTTATCACTATATAAAGAGGACAAAGGGTTGATACAACATAAACACACATTTTTGGCAACAAACACCCTAAGCACTAAAAACCATGGAAAGCAAGAAATGGCAGTGGCTCTGCCTTGTGGTGGCACATTGCATTGGCCTACTTGCATTTTCTCATGCTATAGAGTCTCCGCAGTACAAGATCATGCACTCATGGCCTGATATTGAGGTCAGAATGTACAAAGAATCATCATGGATTTCTGCGCCAGTCCGAGGTGGCGACACATCTTTCGAGAATTCCACCAAATCTGGCTTCCACAGGTCATTCTCTTTATATCAGTAACACCTACAACATAAAAGAAATAAGTTAAAATCCTGTCTATTATATTGTTAAATCATGTCTACATAGTGTACACCAAGCAAGAACCAATAAATTTCTTGATAAAGTAGACTTGACAATATTAGAGAACAAAAATGAAACTAAAATCTTACTTATTGTTCTGTCGAATACAATTTACCAAACACACTCTAAAAGTTATCGTCGTCTTTCTTTGCTTTTCTTACTCCTTAAACAGTATGAATCATACTTTGTTTTGCTTTTCCTCAGGTTGTATCAATACATTCATGGTGCAAACCTCAACTCCACCAAGATTATGATGACAGCTCCGGTCCTAACCAACATCAACCAAACAGAAAATGGGTCTGATTACTATGTGAAATTCTATGTCCCAGAAAAATATGAGGCTGCCCCTCCACTGCCCTCATCTGCATTAAATCTGCAGGTTGAAAAATGGAGAACAAATTGCATAGCAGTCAGGAAATTTTCTGGGTTTGCCAAGGATGAAAATGTCCGTACTGAAATCGAAGCTTTTCTAACAAGTTTACGTAATTTATGGACTGGAAAGACAACGGTATTTGAAGATAAACATTCCTTTACAATTGCTCAATACAATGCTTCTTTTCATCTTTCGGGGCGATTAAATGAAGTGTGGACGAACGTGTCAGGATTGAAAATCGACGGATGTTACTAGTGATCCATTGCTCCTTTGTGTGCAACTGTGTACGTAATAGTAATTGGGACGATATGAAGTTGGGATTGTGTACTGATAGTTATTAATTCTGTCTTGATTGTAGTTCTTGAAAGTTAGTAGCAAGTTTTTAATAAATCAAGAACATTCAACCAGTATATCTGATATCGAGTACTGATTGTTTCGTCTACCTCACCAATCACATCAGTATAAAGCAAATCTTGGCAAATCAAATGAGAAGTTTTTTCTATTATTAATAGCATGCTGAAGATGATTATTTAGTACAACATTATTTATACACATACCTATGCCTTTAACTTACCTTGAAAAGAAATTGGCTGACAATGTTCACCTATACTATTGTTGTATCTGTGGTAACTCATAAGTAGTAAGTACCGTTACAAGGAAACCATTTTTGTCACTAGAATATGTCGGGGATTTTTGCATCCTCGAAGAATTCAATCTGTTTCTTCAGAGACGCTATGCGAATAGAAATACGATCACATTTGAGGTCGGGTTTGGACAACATAGATTTCTCCGTCCCTCACGACACCTTCAATATCTTGTGCAGATCCGTATAGCTGCTCAATAGCACTTCCAGCACGTGCAATGCTAGAGAGAATTGATCGACAGAAGTTACTGTCAATAATCAGCTTATCAGATGAGTAATCAAGTACAACCTTCTCCTCTTCATCCATTGGCACACTGCATTAGACGAAAGAGAAATATGTTCACGCGATGCTGATGAAATAAAGGCAATTATAATTGAAATGCCAAAGCAGATCAACAAGAAACTGAAATATGAGTGTGCAAGTGTATATAAACCAGTTATGAATTCTTAATGATGTAGTTAATTGGAATATTTCTCAATCTTTTGAAAGTTACCTATCATAAAGTCCTGCACCAGCATAACCTTCTAGATCTTCACCATTAGAATCTGATCGGAAAATTATCGATCGTCTTATAAAAAGGCCAATGGGTTTGCTGGGGTAACCCAAAACCTGAAAATGTTCATCCATGTAAGCACAATTCACACATTTGACAGCCAATAAATCGCTGGTCATACAACCGTAAAAGTAGAACAATAAAATTTGTTATAATTTCACCATATACATAAGTTGATAATGTTAAAACAAAATAGGACTTACTGCTCCGGTTAGATAATGATATCAACATACCTATGTGGTAACACCAAGTAGCAGGAAAAAATACATCGGAAGACAATTAATTTTGGAGGCCTAACTTTTAAGAAACCCACATTTTCAGTAACTAGATTGTTTTCACCCTAATATCTGTCAGTCGGATTATTTCAAGAGTGGCTTCAAGTATGAGACCAAAATCTTATAATTTACCTGAGGAGAGTCGAGGTTATTTTTCTTGCAAATGAAACTCAAAGCACGTCCTGGATAAGCTCCCACCAGTGTTTCTCCCAGGCCCTTGACCACCTATTCAGAAGAAAGACATTTATAAACATATAATTGCCTTCTTTGATCTGAAATAACAAGTTATACTGTAAGCTTTCAAGCCAGGTCACCAGCTATCACAACACATCAGACTTATTAAGCTTCTGAGAGGCATATTGCAGGCAGAACATGAATAGACACGGATTATCTTATGCCAGTTGCTGAAATGTGGGATACACTCAACATTCAAGTGAAACATGTAATATAAATTACCTCAGCATATATTTCTGAGTCGTCCCCAGAAGATGGATTAGTAGTGTGGATAACAAATGCATAATCAGCATTTATTATTTCTTGAACAAGGACGGCCATGCAAAGGAAGTCATGATTGAGTTTCACTTTTCTTGTGCTGAAATATGCTCTCTCGTTCCACTTTGAAGCCCAAACCTAGAAAATTCAGAAAATGCGTATAATCTTAACTTCTCAAGCCATAAATGCTATTTAAAGGTCGTGGACAAAAGTATGTCTCTCAAATTTTTAATCACATTAATTAAGAGCATGTTTTGACAATCTTAAAAAAAAAGTATTTTTTTGGAAAGTAACTACCTCACCATCAAAAGAAGTTTTATTTCGAACTTTGGCCAATAAAAAGAATTCATTATTTTAAACTTATTGACTTATAAGTGAACTTTTTATGCTTATCCAAACATGCTCTATGAAAGGACTTGGACTGTAGCTGTGTAGAAAATATGCAAAGAAAACTTGTCTCTGTCATAACCTCCAAGCAGAAAAGCGAAGCTAAGTCATACCTGGAGAAAAATAAAAAGCTACTATCCTTTAAAGTATATATAATTTTTCTATATACATGCACTTTTACCTTCTTGATGGCTGTCCATGCTTGTTCCCATCTCTGTGGACCTTCATCACCAGGCCAGGGCATGCCAGAATTTTGCATCTTCTCTTTGAGCTCTTTCACCTGAAATAAGGTTGACCATGTAAAATACTTCCTGCTATAAAACTGTCTAGGACAATGGAATCACTTAAATGAAAAATACCAATTGCTTCATATCTGATTCAATTGTATCTATTAGAAAAACAAGTGACGGAGGAAGGACATACCAACTCGGGCGGAGCTGAAAGTTCTAGAACTGTCTTTCGAATTTCACCAAGAGTACTGAACTCTCCTTCATCTAATTTTTGCTTCAGAACTTGCAACTTCATAGCCACTCCCTGCAAAGCAAAGTATCTCAGATGTATACTGAAAAGTTAATAAAGGCAGCATACTAAAAATGAATAATTGCTAGGCCAAAGATTATGCAAGATAGAGGGGCTTTTAGTTTCTCAGGATTGAAACTAATACTAAGTAAGATTCTAGGATGATTACTAATAGGATACTCAGCCCAGTAGAGGTTCCTCGTAAATATTGATTTAGCTGATGTAAAATTCTTCATATTATATTATTAGAACATTTTCAGGAAACTAAAATCTATTTTTTTGGGGTTCGAGACTTTTTAAAAATATGCGTAAACAACATAAAATTTCAGTTAATACAAGTATAACATAAGAAACAGCAGTCTGAGTTCATTGAGCTGAGCCATAATTCAATAACTATCAAAGCATGATCAAAGAAAAAGAATCCTAATAATGACAGTTTTTCTCTTACAAGAGTTAAGCTAGGAAAAAAAGAAAAAACCAAAATTTTCAATTAGATCCCCAAATCTAATATTCCAGAATGCTTGTTTATTACAATATAGTCATATTATATGATACGAACTTGAAATTTACTTTAAGGTTAGGAAACTAGGGTTACCTCACTGGCTTTCAACAAAACAAAACCTGAATATTTATATTTTATGGTTGCTAGTGAAAGCCTTTAAAGTCATTGGATCTACCTAAACAATCTCCCTATCCCTAGTCCATCCCAAAGAGCAGTTAGGAGCAGGTACTGATCTTCATATTATTCTCAAAACTTCTAGGTAAAGCCTTTAAAGTCATTGGCTTCCTAAACAATCCACCAATGCCCCAGTCCATCCTGAATGGCAGCTTGGAACCCTACCAATTTGGTAATATCTTCATAATATTCTCAAAAGATGAGATCGTTATCTAATATTCAGAATCCAAACCCTTTCCCGTGTTTCCAAGACCAATTTGATCACATTTTCAGAATTTTCTGCTGGAGTTGCATTTAAAGGCACGTAGAATCATTGAGGAAAACAGACATGAGAATGTTTCTTCTATCTAACTTTGGTGCAATGTCTAATACATAATAATGTCGATATGTAATCAAATCATGCAGATACAATTTCTTCAAAATGAGATACGACTAGTGATTGGAATTGTAAATTACAATAGATATGTACAACAGTGCATTCCTAAAATGAGAAAAACCTGATTGACATTATCTGAAAGGACTTTTTCAAAGACACCAAATGGCAGGGCAACTGAGGTGGGAATCTTAACCCAAGATGGTACTTTTCCTTTGAGATATGCAATATTGCGCGATTTGGCTCCAACCTAGGCAAATAAAAGTTTTACATTAAGTAAGCCCAAGCTTTATGATCAAATTTTCTGCAGCATTTTTATTCACATAATTATTCCGCACGTCGCAGTCTATTGAAAAGGAAACAGGAATAAGAAACAAATAAATTACTCAAATGTAAATCAAAGTTGACATGGCTAGGCTCACCATTTCACTAGTGAATTCCTCGGACGATATTGCATATCTACCACCAAACTGCTTTCTAATCAAGGTTACAGATGGGGAAGACGCTACCTCACTCGAGTTAGTTGAACTTGTTAGCTCATCCTCTTTCACCACGCTGTAGATAAATGAAAAAGGAGACCACACAAAAATGTCAAATTTTGTGGAGCTTGGAGTTTGCATTTTGTGAAAAATGTGAAAAATAAAACAAGCACAATGTAATAAGAAATACCATTTCATATGCACTATTACACTGGACGAAGTTATTTGATAATTGTAACATAATAAATTACCTATAAACTACTTCTGCAGATGTAGGTTTCAACTGCAACAACTTCCCTTCATTTGCTTGAATCCCAGCCAATATGTTGGGATCAAAGCATGTAGCAAAACAAACCTACCAAGGAAGAACATTTGTTTGGAACATTATTTATTATTTCTCACAATCACACTTTAAGGGATAAAATAAAGATGCAACATACCTTGCTATTTCTTGCCCGAACAGAAACATGAGACAAAACATCAGGCATGTCTGGCGTCAGCACAGCGACAACACCATCAGGAATTTCTTCCTCCCCTCTAACAGATTTTGCCACCAAAATTGTTGGTTTTGAATAAGATTTATTCTGAACGGAAAGTAACTCATTCACTACTACAACATATCCTATAGCTTCAATTGGGCTGATAACCTGCCAACTGTTTCAGGACATCAAAGTAACATTAAGTTACCCAGATCAGATAATAAGAGCAAAAAGTAATCTTCTTTAAGAGATGAAAGAAGATTAGTAGTGCAGGAGTGCTAAGTTTCTTTGAAACTAAAATTGATCAGAACGTATTTGGATCAATGCCTATAAATGAATAACCGCAAACTGCCTTTTGTAATTCTAACAGGCATTTATCAACCTTCCCAGATGAGCAGTTTGTCGAAGAATAGGATCGAGTCGATTAAGAAGGGAGGACAATGAAGCAGCTGATCCAGCACGAATGATTTCTTCAGTAAATATATTTATCTACACGAAATGATTGTAGAAGTTATTTTAAGATAATGTTGTATGAAAAAAAACTAAATGTAGGTTTAGATTGTTAGAGTAACATACTGCCCATTCATCCACCCGAAGCCTTGAACCAAGATACTCTGCAGATGGCTGCATCAGTTGATGGTACATCTCTGCCTTGCTTGCTAGTGCAAGTCGTGTTCTGTCAAGTACTGATTTTGCAAACAATGCCCAGTGATTATCTTTAGTCTTTAACATGCTTAGTGCTTGATTCCACCCCTTCATAATCAAGGAATAAGCTGTTAGAGTGCTATTCATCGAATGCCTCAAAGACAAACCACAAAGATAATTTATCTCTGAAGATGCAAAGCAAATATATTAATGCATCTTCCACCATTCCTTATGTATTTCATCTATCTTCTTTTTTGGTGACAGCGGCGATAAGGGGGTCAAATATGGAGCAATTTAAACTCAAACTAAAGAATTGAAATTCAGGAATGGCTTCTGACTGCATGAGATCATGAAATGAAGGAAAAAAACAACCATATTTTATCATCTAAAGTTAATCATAGATCAGACTATGGAGGCCCAGCAAAAATTAAGTATATACTATGTACACCCAACCTTACCTTGTTATATTCCATATCAGACTATGTAGGTCATTGTTGGAGAATCTGTATTTTTTTTATTGGCACCCTTAATTATAATTTTTAATTAAATTCGTTTTGAAGTAAGTTAAGATATCTAGGGGTCAATCTTATCTCGTTTTGAAGTAAGTTAAGATATCTAGGGGTCAATCTTATCTGGTAGGTAATCTACATGCTATTCTTGCTCCTTCATACTATGAGTTGAACACTTAGTTGCTCTAAAACTCGTCTTTTATCAGGTAAATAAGTGATTGTATTAATTGCATTTTAAGTATTTTTCTAAGTAGATAACATATTAAAATATTATCTTTATTCTTATCTACTTAAATGAAAAATATTTTCATATTTAATTCTTGTAATTTAACTCATTCTATCTTTTATAAAACTTGTATTTAAACTTAAAATACTTAGTTTAACTTATCACCAAATAAGATAGATGCTAAGTTATTGAGTTTAGATAAATAAGATAGGTGATGAACCAAGAATTTCACGGATGTTGAAATCAATGATACTCAAGCATATATGAGAAAATAATCTTTGAGTTGTGCATTCCAAAGAAATATTCAACAGTCATAGTTCGATCAAAAACTTCATTTTTGTGAAAAATTATGAGAAACTGAGCAATGTGAGAGAGAACGACATTTCGGTGGCAAAATAAGGATTGGTTTCTTATTTCGATCAATTCGAGTACACTTGTGGAATGGACCAAGATCAAGACCGAAAAACTTGACTATATTCTTTGACTAGTTAAAGAAGATCTAAATTAGGAAAGTTTTATTGTTTTTGTTAACTATGTTTTACTTTTTGTAAATTACTGATAAAGTTTTAGATTAGGTCTAAAATTATAATTTAAAAAAGACTGACGTATGGTTGTTCTAAAATAATGGATTTATTTACTTGTGGCAGAGGGCTCGTGGATGTTTCCTTAAGGGACTACCACACTATATCCGGTGTTATTTATAACTTTAATCGTCATATCTATTATCTGTCTCGGACTGTGAAACACGTTCATTGTAATATTCTGACGTTCAACAAATTTCCACCAACATCATAACATTAAAGTGAATCTTATAGTTAACATGTTCTGTGCTCAAAGTTTTGTTTTCTAAAAAAAAATTTATATATATTTAGAGCTTCCGCTTAATTCATTAACAACCAATTCAACCCCCCTTCTAGGTTGTTTGGTTTAAAACTAACAATCATAGAAGCACTTAAACTTAAAAATGATCATGATTTAACCTTGAAAGAGGAGATATTTTGTAACTTTTTTATACTAAATAAGTAAAAAAAAAGAAACCCTACTAAACTATATTGTTGTATGACCTGGAAGACATTGATTATTTTTAGCCTGCTTGACCAGATATTCAAGTTCAATCACAGAAAAGGATATAACCCGTTTCTACGACCATTAAGTGCTTAAAATATACAGGCTTAATATTTACTATGTTTATGTCCTCTGTAAACACTAACAGAAAAGAATGAAAATACAAATGCCACATCAATTTCAGACTTACCTTTAAGCAATAGATGAGGTCTTCATTATTGTCCATTGAAAGTGCGAGGTTTTCGAGAACAAGAGATATGAAGTGCATAATTTTCTGCAGAACCAGAAACAGAATGATGAAGAATACAATAAACCGGTCACATCCAAAAAATACAAAGAGAATCTGTTTGAGCAATAATTGTTCAAAGAACAACTACCATTATAAAACAAATAATGAATTTATGCAGGTAAAAAGTTGACATAGAATAGCATACCTCTGGACTTGCATTATTTAATTCTTCATATCCCCTTTCTACAGCCGTTCTAACTGTAGAATCGAGGGCAATGTCCAAGAAGAGAAGATCCTTAAGACGGCTGTTTGGTTGAGGAAGCAGTGGTCTGAGCTCTTGACGAGCCTCTAGCAATCCCTAAGTGCAAGAATTGTTTCTCAGAACCAAGAAAAGAAAAGAAAATGGAGTGGTTCGAGTGACAAATCATCAAAACAGAAAAAGCAAACCAACCCAAAAGATTTGCATACCTCGAGAAGGGCTTCGACATTTCTATCTTCAACATGTTCTGAGACAAACTGAAGTAGTTCCTGTTTTGATTATAACAGCACATCTCAGAAAAAATTAGAATGTTTTTATGTACAAGGGACAGAAACATATGCACTACCGGAAATCCTGAGGGAAGTCCTGATACTGGATTTATCTGCACTCCGACCATGAAGCCTTGTCCCTGAATCAAATATGTACTTTAGATAAAATGTCAAATAAACGACAACAAGGTACAGCACAATCATGATGTGATGACATTACCTCAGCTTTGTAGCCCATGCAATTTGCAATAGCTGATTCAAGATCTGCACCTGAATGAACTGCCTGCACACATTATGTTTTGATTGAAATTTTCAAGACAGGGAGGAAAAATAATTAAAAAGGCTTGAAATAGGTGTAAATATTAGTCCACTAACCATCAGGTCTCCCCATCTTACTTTAGGCAATATGGGAAATCTTTGAGTGCAGGCATTCAGTTTTTGGGAAAAAACACTGGGTGGGAAGGAAGTAACATAAAGTTGGGCAGTACTGCTATTTAGATTATTTGATTTCAGTTAGGGCCTCTACTAATTCAATGATAGTTCTGATACATGGGCAGTTGAAAAATTAGTGGTAGTACCACTAAAAAGATTGGTACTGCTTTCCCACCAGGCTGTTCATTCCAGATTTAGACATGAAGATACACAGTCATGCAGACAGTATAGTTGGAAAATTTAATAATTTTCACAAAATTGCCCTTATGGTCAGAATGCAATTCCCACAAAAATTAAACATACAAATGAGAATTAAAGATCGATCTAATCAAACATTTTAGCACTAACCTTCAGCGTTCTCATGTAATTACCCAGATCACGCAGTAGTCCGTTCTTTTGATCTCTCCTAAAATTTGGTTCAGAGTGGATAGCACGGTCATAACTAAGAAGGCGCTCTTTTGTTATTCCATTATCTTTTAAGGTCTTCCAATAAACACCAATGTCAAAGTCACTCTTAATATAGTCAATTAATGCCTGCAGAAGAAAAATACGTAGAATAAATTGTATATAGAAACCATATATAAAGTCAAATTAGATCAACATTCTCAATACCTGACATATTACAACATCGTCGGGGCTAGTGTTATTATGAAGCTTTTGATGCCATTCTTCCATCATTCCACCCTTGCATTCATTGTTTCTCTGCAGTTAAACAAAAAATAAAGGAACTGAATTATGCAAAAAGAAAAGACCCAAAAACAGAAATTGTTACGTATCTATATGTTGTATTTAATTTTATGTATTCAAAAATCCTCAGATATAGACCTGAATGACCAATATTTCATCCCTTATTCGTTGACCCACATCTCCTTCACCTCCACGACCGACAGTTGACATAATCATTCGCAAAATTTCACGATGTTGTGGATGACTTCTGTAAACATTCTGGAGCAAGTCTGTAAGCCTGTCTTGAGCTTTACTTATCTCACTGCAACAACATTGGCATAAAAATTGCAGACAAACCAAAATAAGAATCACATGGCAACAGCAACATCATAATGATTAATATGCATTAAGAAGCTCAAAGTCTCTTCAATAACTGATGAGAAGGCAAATAAATCTGCAAATAAGCTGGAAGAAAATTCCATAGATGCTAAAATTTCTAGTCCGCCATTAGAAGACCATGGATCTTAGGAAATCAATCTTTTAAATTTTGAGGAACATAAAAAAAATATAATCTACAAAAACCGACAAGAAAAAATTTAGATTTTTACCGTGGTTTTACGTTGTAGTTCTTGTTCCATATAAGTTGTCTTGTTGCCATGAATCTCATCCACACAAGAATTCCAGCAAGACCCAGTTCTCCAGATTTTGTGGCTTCTTCCATCAGGTCTGCTGCGATATTAAATCTGAGGAAAAGAATACAGAGCTTTATATTTCAATATACTAGTATACCGCTTATTGGTGGAATCCGACAGTAAAAAAATAAAAGTTGATAGAAGTTGGTGAGTGAGAGTTAGTGAATAATGAGGAGAAACAAAATTAAGAAGGAGAGATTTGAACAACATGATAAACAGAATTGATGAGGAGAGGTTAAGAAGGAGAGATTTGAAGAATAAGAGAAACACAATTGAGGAGGAGAGATTTGAGAAGAATGAGAAATTTTTTCAAAATAGCGAAGACAGACGTATATCACTTTTTTGTTTTGTGTGAGTGGGTTGAAAACCTACCTTAGTGTCGGTGATAAGCAATCGCATCAGTTTTTTGGCAACTTAGAATGGAATTAGGTCAAAAGATCTACCAAGATGGGAACATCCATTTTCATCAGGGCATCATTACCAAACTGAAGTCATCATCTAACCAAATGAGTATCAGATATTATAACACATATTGAAGATTTCAATAGTGGGCGATGTGCAATTTGATGTTTCAATTGAATAGAAATTGTTCTTGTAGTAAAATGTCTTGTACGGATGAAATGCAAGCTGAGCCAACTTTGAGTGTAGCATGTGGATCTCTCATACTCTTTCTATAAGTTATATGCTTTGTGAAGTCCTATCTATGACAGGATATTCATGTAGCCTAGACAACAGTAATGCAAAAAAGAAGAGTTAAAAATATTGCTATGTGCTAACATGTTAAAGTTAAAATGCTTTAAGAAAGCCCAAATATTCAGGGAGATGTGCTACATGAGATTAATAGTAAGAATACAGCATCATGTATTTGTATGGGAGCACAAATATTTTAAAAAGTTATGAAGAAAAGTAAGAGAGCTGAAGGCACAGACACTGAAATCCAAAGGATAATAACTTACCGATGCATAAAGGACTTCTGTGCCTCACTTTCCATCTCTGCTATCTTATCCAACAAAGCTTTTGCCGTTCCTTTGCCATCCCCAGCAACCTTCTGTGTGCAAAAAAGGTACTAAAAGTCTAGTCAGTATGTTTATGGAAAGTGATGTACTGTGATAAAGTATAGTAACTGGAAATCGGGACTCTTAAATTTAGACTTAACCTTTTGAACCTGCTTGGATTGACTGCCAAACTCGACATAAAAGTCCGACCCTCTATCCTTTACCCAGTTTCCTCCAGACAAAAGAACAAATGTTATCCCCACAAAATTGTCATCTTCAACTACTATTTCTAATGACCGGACCTGAAAGTTGAATAAAGTATAAGAGTATGCTCACAGACCTTTTATACTCCAAATAAGCTTCACAGTATTCAGGCATATAGACTAATATCAAATTTCAATTTGGAGACCTTATAAGTTGGATTATCAGAAGAACTTGTTGAAAAATCGGTTTCAGCAGCCTTATCTAAAGAAATTGAACCCAGGGGCAATGCACTGGGTGGCGGTGCCTGCAATATGCCCATTCATTTCAATTAGTGGTACATATCTTAACTAAAAGTACATTTCTTTTTCTCATGTTATCTGCAAGAGTTAAAATCTATGAATAAACTTTCATATATCATACCGCCCATTCTCCAGGACTTTTGGACAGAGCCCAGTGAAGAATAACTGGCTCTGGAAGATCTGTAGCCAAATATACTTTCGTCTTGTTAGAAGACTTTGCTACAAGTACCTACAATAAGACAAGGAATCAGAACTTTAAGAATTACTCATATCCCCATATTTTTTTCTAGAAAAATCGATAGCATGTCTACACACCAGAAGCTCCTTGTCAGAAAGTTTATATTTCTTTTTGTTCAGAATAGGACCATCAACTTCATCTTCCTTTCCTCTAGCAAAAAGTTCAATTGAGGATAACTTTCTTGACTCTGTGGAGATACTTTCCTCTATGGGCCTAGAAGCAAACTTATTGAGAAGCTGCATTATATCCCTTTTCTTGCGTTGAATTCTATCAACATTGAAATGCCTCTTTTTCTCCACTTGCTTAGGTTTCTCTCCTTTGGCAATCTTTTTTCGTATTTCATCAACAGATTTACCCTTCTCTAGTTCAACTTGTAAATCTTTCTGGCTTCTTCAAATTCTCTCTGTTAAAATAACATGTCAATCAAAAGTCACACATCAACAGTGGAAAACAGTTGATGGCTCCCATCAATCTTTATGATACAATAAGATATTTAATTTACAGACAATGCACATGATTTACTATTCAATTATATAATGTCATACGGGGTATGCAAGTTTTGAAAGTTACCTGTTGCTGCTCTGGAGAGTAGTTTGGCTTTCCTGCTTTCTCCCATCTTGTATAAGCTTGTATTTGAACCAGATCATCCGGTATATTGCTAGTGCTCTTTGTTTCAGTAACAAATGTTTCCTTATTTTCACTCTTGTCATTTTTCTTCGTTAGCCTTGCTCGAAGGTCCTGTATGGAGGTTCCACTAGCAATTTCCTCCAGTAATTCAGTTCGTGCTGCCTCATACTCCTCCTGTACTAATTGTAAAATAATTTAACCAATATACATTCTTGACCAAAGGCACATTGTAAATCATCAGAAAGAAAAATATTATACTCCTGTATCCCGTGTTACTTAAGTTTAGATCATATTAATGATGAAAAAATATCTCAAAAACTGATAAATTTTTATTTGACAATATTACTTTAAACACTGATGACCATATTATCAAGGACCAGAACATTTTTTCCAACTGGCTATCCATATATAGAAACTACCGTAGCACCGGAATGAAAAAATTACGAGTTGTTTATTTGCCTTTGGTGTTGAGGAAGGCATCAGGCAATTATTTACAGTTTCAACAAAGTTCTAATCAGTCTAATTCTCTTCCTCATGATGTCCAGATGGAAAATGATTAAAAAAAACTTCAGTTTACTAACATCCAAACTTGTGTTGCAAATATGCTGTTAGAAAGGTAAAACTAAATCTCTTAGCAACTATAAGATGTAGCTGGAACTCAACGCAAACAAATCCTAACTCCTCTATAATGTCATCAGTTATTCAGGGCAACATGCTTCTTATTGTTAAACTGAAATGACATAGCAATAATTACTTGCCTTTTCTTTCTCCGGGGTATAAACCTGTTTTCCCTTCCTCTCCCACCTCAAATATGCTTGAATTTGTACAAGATCCTCAGGGACTGAAACATCTTGGATTCTTAGCTCTCTCACGGCCATTTTAACATGAAAATTTCCTCCGTTATTCTTGAACCTGGTAACATGAAATTTTTTATTTAGTTTTGTGATTTTTTTTTGGGGGGGTGTTAATATATCTCAACCATGATACCAGAAAGTTTCAAATACAATGTTTCTTTACCATTTATTCTGGGCTTCATCAAAAATAAGAAACTCTAGAGCTTCTACTGCAGGATCATCAATCTCTATTCTCAAGAACGCATTTGAGCCAGACTATGGGAAAAAAAAAAATATAAAAAAGAGGGTGGTTATCAAACAGATCTGTCAGAAAGCAATTCTTCCAATTTCCATAATGCAATAAAAGAAACATACTTTTACAAATGGAGTCCTGAGGGCTTTGTTCTTATACACCATAGTTCCAACTGGACGACGATTGGGAAGAATCCATTTTCTGTGCAAAAAGAAAAAAGATATGTGAAAATCACTTATAGAACAAGTTTGCGAGTATAGTGTATTGCAGAAGCTAACATTGAGGTTTCTGTAGAAACTGGACTTACTCTTTTTGATTTTTTATTGCTCCCCAGTGTAGAAGCAGGCTGTCACTACTACTTGTAACTTGGATTTCTACAAGGGACACAGAACCAGAAGTAGGAGGCCTAACATCAACCTGTTTTATTGCAAACAAAAATCCTCTGTAAATACGAATGTCTTGAATCTAATATTTTCAGGATCAATTTTAAATATCCCAACACAAGAAAACTCAAGTAGCTACAAATACCAGTAATTCAACATTTCCATCAAGGTTGAACTTTTCCGCAAGCTGCTATATAACAAAAATAATTAAATTAAACAAACTGCAGGGTAACCATCTATGTGTAATGCATGCATACAGAATATAATGGAAGCAAAAAGAGTATGGTCATGCTAATATTGCCTCAACGCCTTTACTACTTTAAGGAATTGGGAGATTTGTTTTCGCAATTGTTAGAAGCACTCAGGGCAATACCAGAATGGACTCTAATTTAGTGATGAATGTAACATAAATATAATTTATCAGAAAAAGAAAAGAAGCCTTCTTTCTGAGGGGAAATCAACACAACAACAAGAAAAGTGGATAGAAGTGGGAAAAACAAATAATTCTTGATACAGCCAAAGTTAAGATCTTTGATCTCCTTTACACATTGACCAAAATAACTCAATAGAGATATGCAAAGCAGGGGCCGCAGGAATTGTTCGAAAGAGTATTGCTAAATTGTGAAACATATCAAACACTTGTCTTCAGCTCCTGTTAACATAGATTATAATACCAGATTAGTTTCCCCCCTTTAAACCCAAAATGTATATATTAACAAGATAAGTCTTCTTGCGGGCCTCTGAAGAGCATGTTTGATGACCTAAATGAAATAAATAACTGACCTTCATTCAAGATAAATGCTTAGAAGACCAAATATCTGATATCTATTACCACGGCAGCTACTAACATTTTCTTTCACCACCACTTGCTAGATTATACCATTTCTAAAACACTAAGACTCTGTCACTTTTATTATATTTGATCAGCTAGAATTATAATACCTCGATTAAACCACTCTTTTTTGTATAACTTATAAACTTAAAACATGTATTACATAAAAATAAAAAATTGTTTTTTGTAATTTCACCTCAGGGGAAGGATCGACAGCTAAAACTGCCCGAGGCGATCTGGAAACAGACTGCTTCTTTCCCATCAGTAATTTCTTCTTCTGAACAGTCAATCTGGTACCGTGAAATTCAGTTAATAAAGGCGATTTGAGTATAAGTGAATTTCCTTGAGATTGAACTAAAGAATTTCCCCCAATGCAGGTCGAAGTATTGATCCTATTCTGATGCTCCAACACCGTTGGAGAAAGTAAACTCTGATGCAGCAAGTTATTCCCTATTGAATTGCTCATATTATCCCAATCCTATAACAGCACCGGTCACAACCACAACTGCAAAATTAAATAATTAAAAAATATAGTGTAAGCAAAAATTCAAATATATAAACACAAATACTAAAGACAGTTGCCTTTATGTACTTGGAGAATAGAACAAAATCCAATTTAACAAATTTATGCATGCCTAAACACCCATATTATACAAAACACATTCATTTACCCAATTTAGCAATCTGAAGACAATTAACGCCACGGAGATCCAACACTCGAACTCCAATTTCTTCAACATACAATTAACAGGCATTAAAACATGAAGTAAATGATCAATTACAAAACACAGTATGTGAAATTTACCTTAATTCAAGCTCAAAATTCAGAAGCACATACACAAATTCATATAAATTCTGTATGTATATAAAGAGAGTGTGAAAATCTGCTGGAACTGTGATTGGAGTTGGAAAGTGCAGAATTGCCGACGGTGTTGTATGTAATTATTTTAGTGTATATTATCGGGGATGGAGACACGTGGCGTGATATGGTGGGCCATGGCCAATTAAAGGTGTGGAAGTGCGAGTTTTGTCACGTGCGAAAGGGGGAGGCGTGAGGTCCGTGAGTACCGGCTACGTTATTGGTTTGTTTGATATTTGTTTGTTTAGATTTTCATTGGAAATAGTAACAATGTATATGACTTATATGCATTCAACTTTTTGGGTCTATTTTATGATATTTGTAGGATTTTATTTTTTGGCTTGATATTTTCTTGCAACTTGCAAGTGTGAATTTTGCCACTAAAACTCGTGGCTTCAAAACACTTGAAAAGGAAATTGAATTTTGAATATTTATATAAATATAAATATATATTAAATAGATAAAGATTACTGAGAGATTCACCATGTTCTACTGAACTTATTTTAGTTCGATGAACTCATATTGAACTGTTCATTCAATAAATATTCACGATATTATGCTTTGAAGAAAATTAGAAATTGCACGCTCTTTACAACGAGATTTGGAGTCCACATGTCAGTTTCATATTAACCTATTTATTTTAAATTTAAGCTTTTGTTTGTTTTTGTTTTTTTTTTTTTTATAAAAGTTGATAAAATTTTGAGTCAAAGTCAACAATTAATTTTAACTACACATTTTATAAAAGTCACAACTTTTATCAACTTTTCAAATATATATTTTCATCAATTTTTAAACAGGCACTAAGAGCATCTGCAATGTAACCGTGAATTGTACTAAATAGTGCGTCACATCATCCTAAAATACTTACATGGTAAGAAAAAAAAATGTGGACGATGTGGTGTGTTAGATATCCTCTATTTTTTTTAATCATTTATGTCCATTGAAATATGTGTTAAGCTTCTTTTATTTTAATTATTTATAATTTATTCCTATCAAATTGTGTGTTAATCATCATTTATTTAATTTTTATAAAAAAAATTATAAAAAATTAAATAAAATAGACTTAATTTTATGAAACTAGAAAAATAGAGAGAGAAAAAGAAGAGAGAAAATCAAAACTCAAGTCTGTTAATTTACTATAACATGACCTTATTTATATAATTAGAAGGGAGTTCTGATAACGATTAGAATACACTTTTCTCGAATTAAGTAGATAACTACATGTAGGCATCTGAATACAACTAAATAGTCATTCATCATTATCTATAATTTTACAACACTCCTCATTGAATGACATATTACACAACAACTGCTTCGTTGTTTGACAAAAACCCAATGAGACAAAAATACCAATAGAAAAAAAATTATCAAAAATAGGAGTACTCAAATGTTGCCTCATTAAAACCTTTTCAGGAAAACTCAGTGGGACAAAATCTGAGCGAAGAAAAAAGAGCTAGCTACTCCCCCTGATTTCAACTAATAGAAAAAACTTGTATCGAGCTATCTTGTGCGCCAATGTCTTCAATGCCACCATTCTTTTAAAACTTGTATAAAACAATTCTGGTGAAATGTGCTCCATGTTATAACATCCAGCAATATCATCTTCATACACTATTTCTGGTTGACTGTAGTCAGCATGATGGTCTGAAGCAATTATATTAAAAATAGATCTTGTTGTTGTTCCCTTCAGGGGTCTCATATACATTTTATAATACACGGAAGTATAACCATAGGGTTATTATGAAGGTAAATATTTTGTAGGTTATAGACATCCATAACTATAAGAATTATAACACTTCTAATTGGATATTATTTACAGAAAGAATATGCCTCGTTAAAACCTTACTAGAAAAAAACCCGGTGGGCAAAAATCCTAGTGAAAGAAAAAGAGTACATAATTCTTTAGTACACCATTAAAGTTGTCTCATTAAAAACATTGTCAGGAAAATCCAATGGGACAAAACCTTGGTCAAAGAAAAGAGTATAACGCGTATTTACTCTTCCTTATCATAATATCACCTTAGGTCTGTACTTTGATCGATTAAGTTCTCGAAAAGTTGAACTATATGCTCTAGGCATATTAAATCCTCCAGGAATTTATATACATTATTTTATTAGTCATACCAGATGAGTTGGTTATAACAATATTAATTATATGCATATATGTCATGCATTGACAGACTAATAAGATATCAACTTATGATTGTTTTACATAAGCCTTTGCAAAATTCATAATAATAAAAGTCGTGCATTACATGTTACGACTTCATTTTCCCATTTCCTTTTTGCATAAATATACACATTTAAGTGCTCCGACTATAGGTTCAGAAACTTCTGGTTTCTCTAGTCAGTTCAATTTACTTGAATTGCATCCTTTTATTTGGCCAATTTATTCTTTAACAGATTTCTTTCAATATCCTTGCTACCCTTCATAATATGAAACGCTTCTTTATATACAAAAATGTTGTCAACAACATTTATTTTTGAATCCATTTTTTTCTCATAACGACATAACTTAACGAAATCTTTTCATTTTATTATTTCAGCTAGCTGAACATCTTCTGGAGTTTTATGATTAGTTATGTCTATATACTTTCCAAGAGTATACACTTCCTCAATAGGACCATCTTTATAATTGGCTCCATGATTAATTTGAGAATTGTTTGGAATCAAATATCACCACGCTTTAGGCGTGCCATTAATTTACCAGATATAATGTTAATGGTTTGTCTTTCAAGGACGTTAATATAAATTAGAGTATTTAGAGCTGTTATATGAGATTTGATTTAATCTCTTTTGTCAGTAAATGCATCTGTTAATTGTATAACTTACAAATGAGTTATTTGTCGAACTTCTATTTCATATTGTCTTGTGCAAGGATCTAGAAAACATAATATGCTGCATTTGTATTCTTTCCAACTACTTAATTTCTTTCCCCTAATGTTGAGAAAATTATCTTATCAAAATGACATTCGAAAAACCATATTATAAAATATCACCCGTTAGGACTTAAGATATTTTATAATTTTTCATACTAAACATGTATTCTCAACATTTTTCAAAGCCCATCTCATTGCACTATGGTGGACCGATTGTACATATATTGCACTATCAAAAATCATTAGATAGATAATATTAGGCTCGACCATAAGCCAACTATAGCGGGAGTAACTTTGATGTTGACATGATGCGTATAAGTGTTTCTGCTTATAAAATAGCATTCCCTAACAAAAATAGGAAGCGCTTTATTCTCAATAGTAATGATTTAGAATTTAATTGGAGGCGTTGAAAAACAATATTGCTAAACCATTTAATATCATCTCAACTAATATTTATTAAAAGTTTGAGATTTAGACTCACTAGTGTTGACAAGACACATCACCGTCTTAGTTGTATAATCTGAAAATTATGCTCGTAATTTAAAATTTGAGCAAGTAATCTAGCAAACTTTCAAGTTGCGAATAATAACACCATACAATTATCTAGTAGATGTATCTATCACATACAAATAACATATAGATGGTCAACATGGAGAGTGATGGGGTCCCATAAATCACCTTAAATAATTTTTAGAAATGCAGAAATTCAGTCCCGATTTTACCTAGTGAAGGTCTACTAGTTTATATACAATGAGAACAAGCATTACGTGAGAATTTATTATATTAAAAATTTTATGGTTTTCAATAGATATTCTCATTAATAATTCACATCATATTGATTCGGGATAGTCTAACCGGTAATGTCAATCAATAAAATTTTAGGACATTGAACTTCTGGTTCAACATAGTACTTATTTAATTGTACCAATATTTGTGTAGTACAAATTAAAAGAAATGAATAACATATTATTTGTTTCATCATTTTTGTCTTTTTCCTTCAGGGATTCATGATGAATGTATGTACAATATGTACGTGACTATTGTTGCCATATCTGAAATTTAAATGATCTAAACATATCAATAAGTTTTGAAATTTTTGTCCAAATTTCAAAACAATCGGATCATGGATCGCTAAGATATCAATGTTTGATCAAAACTGTGCAGGCTGTCCAAATTCTTCCACGAATTCAAAATTCATACTGTTCACACAAAGATTTCTCACTAACGAACCGTTTGATCTAGATCTCCACCGTTGGATTTTAAGAACAATGAGTTTTGAAGTTATTATCCAAATTTCACTATGATCGGACAACGGAGTATTGAGATAACAATATTTTATCACAGCTGCGCAGGCTGTCCAGATTCTGCGAATTTTCTAAACTATTGCTCTCAAAATTTCTCTCTATTTTGGGTGAGCTTCTTCGTGCTGATAACGTGTTATGAAACTAAAAAAGTAGAGAGAGAAAAAGAAGGGAATAAAGAGAATCAAAACTCAAGTTTGTTAATTTAGTATAACAATGACCCTTATTTATAGGGTTCCAAAGGGAGTTACAACTTGATTAGAATACATTCTTCTGAAGTAAGTAGATAACTATATAGACATCTAGATACAACTAAATAGTCATTCATTATTATCTATAATTTTACAACACTTAACACATATTTCAATGGACATTTATTGTAAAAAAAATAGAGGCACACCGTCCAAATGTAGACGGTGTGATAGACATGCTCTAATTTTTTTCTTGCCATATAAGAATTTGGGATAATGTGTCACTTTTTATTACAATCTACCTTCATATTGTAAATATTCTAAGATTCTAATTCGATCTAAGTCTCTTATTGAATTACCCATTCAACGAGCATTCTCAATATTATGGCTTGAAAATAAATTGAATGTGCACCCTCTTTAACTCAAGATATTGAGACTCACGTAGCTCAAGTAGAATCTATATTTATTCTAATTCCAAGAGACATATATGTTCTAAGTTCTCATTCAATTGTTCATTCAACATCCATTCTCAATATTAGTCTTAAAGAGGAATATAAAACTTCATGAGATTTTGAGTCTCGTTTGTCTATTTATTTCGCTAGAAATGCATTTGAAAGAGAATTCTATTCCGTGAAATAAACAATTAGTTACCGTATTGATTTTGAAATCTGGATATTTTTGTGGTAATTGCATTGAGTATTATAAAACAATTTGTTTATACCAATTTTTACTTACAATAATCATAAATTGAATTATAATCAAATTACTTAAGTCACTTACTCATAGGTTTGGGTGTCGGGTGGGTCGGTCCGGGTATTTCAATATTCGGAACCACCCGTTACAGTTTGGGTATTTCGTAAATAGAACTATTCGGCTCCATGAAATTATTGGAAACGAATTCGAACCGGAACGTTTACCCATATATTTTTTAAAATCGTTATTTGACAACATGTTCTGAAAAAAATAAAAAATTGCAAACTCGTTAAATTAAAGTATGTTATATATTAAAACAATTTATGAAAGATATAAACATTAATTGGAAGAATAGTTACTAAAATTGCAAACTCATAGATTAGGGTTAAAAAAATGAAAATTACCTCTCAAAATTGATGATTCGTTTCGGTTACAAAGGAGTTTCGCCTTCACCATCTCATTGTGTGTTGAGCGAGAGAAAGATGAGCGAAAGTGCGAGACAATCGACAATATTTTTATTGAATATTTGAGCAAATACTAATTGAGAATTTGAGATTTGAGTAATTAAAATTGGGTCAATTGAGTTTAATTTTAAGAGTGATGGATTTTATACTTTTTGTTTGAATCTTGGACAATTGGGCTCTTGTCTTTGGTACCGTAGTGTTGGATTGTGGGTCATTGAGTTATGGTGAATAAATTATAAAAAATAAAAATTTATAAAAAATGACAAATTCGGTTCCAATCGAATACCCATAATCCTAGTTCAAGAACCAAAAATCGACCCGAACTCGGTTCCCAATTTTATTTTTTTGAACCGGACTGGAACCTCCGATTTTGATTCAGAAGGTTCGATTCCGATTAAAATGCCCAACCCCTACTTACTCTTGTCAATAATTTACTATTACACAATTTGAATCATATTAAAATTATTCCTTTAGCTTCAATATAAGGAGACACATAGAATAATAAGGTAGACATTGTTTATACACACACATATATATTGATTCTATATGTAAAGTCAGAAAGTTAATTTCAAAATAATATATTTATTTAATTTCTTGAAAGTACCAAACTTTTAACTTATATATTTAATAATGTACTTTAATATATTTTACTATTATATAACATAGTTAACCAAATTAAACAAAATAAAAAATATATAAAAAAATAATCATATTTACACCACGACTTTTATTTATTGCACCATATTTTAATTTTATTGAAGGTTCTCAATTTTGTTCATTATAGCACTTATATTTTCAATATTTTTTCGTCGTATTTTTATCATCAATCTTCCATTAATTAGTACATATCATCTCTAGTAATAGTTTTTATCCAAAAAGTCTGTTGGAATTGCGTAAAACGACTTATTTTTTCATTACATTTAAAAATAATAATAATACAATGCGACAAAATATTTTTCTCTCATCTCAAAGCACGTAAAATAAAATATTTTCATAAAATCATCGCCAAAGACGATATGTGCTAATTAATGGAATGTTGAATATAAGAATTCGACAACAATAAGAAAATGTTGATGATTTTAAATTTAATTAAAATGTAATGCAACGAATAAAAATTATGTTAATATAATCATCCATAAAAAAATCCTTTTGATTTCAAAATAGCAAGAGGAAAATTAAAACGACATGACACAACATTAAAAAATATATATATAATTTTCCATTTAATCCCCAAAATTTTATATTCGGAGAAACGGAGAAGAAATCTTCAAATAACAAATCATTTTTTTTTTACCTTTAGTAAATTACTAGACTTGGAAATTGATTGAAAAAAAATTATAAAATTAGATAACGTAATTATAATAAAACAAAATTCAAATTTGATCATAAATTCAAACAAAGTATTATATACGAGGTGATTCAACATGGTACAATAGTAGATAAATATTTGAATTACATTTAATTCTTGGCGTCATTTTTTTTTTTCAAAATTATGTCAAAGAAATGAATCTTACCTAGACGAATGTGTTGAAAATAATTGATTTGCTTTGAAAACAAAAAAGAAAAAAAAAGAGAGAATAAGTGACAAAAAGGAAAAAAGGAAAAAAGGAAATTGGAAGGCTGTCATGGAAAGAAATAAAAGAACATAACATAAAAAAAAGTAAAGGGACCTCGGCGGCTGGAGAAAACAAGGAAAATTAAATTATTGTTTGGCAAATAAAAGAAAATAGTGCGATAAGGTAATTACTCTTGGCATTGGAAGAAAAAAAAAAGAAATAAATAAATAAATAAATAAAACAAGGCGCATGTACTAAACATTCTAATTTTGTGTGGAGACTGAAGAGATATCGAGACATTCAAAAAAGTACTGTAATTGTTAAGGATTAAATTTCACATCGATCAAATATTGAAATAATAAACAATATATAAGGGTTTGAGCCTATCTCTCTTAAAAAGTTGACGTTTTAAAAAGGAACCTCAAATCTCAATATGATATCAGATCCAATTAAACTCAAAACAAGTAATTCAGTCCGTGTAAAGTCCAAATAATCATTCGAATTTCAAGATTTATGTGCTCAAACAAGCCACTATTTTGAGACATGTGAAGGATTAAATCTCATATAAATTAAATATCGAAATAATAAACAACATATAAGGACTTGAGCTACACTCTTCTTAACAAGGTTACTATTAATATGGAACTTCAAGTTTTAATAGTAACTAAAATTTTATTTGGTGAATTGATTATCCCTCTCCCATGGACGTTGTTATCTGTTCTACTTAATTTTTCTTTTTCGTTGGGTTCCGAGCGTGTGACATTTTTTTTTTCAACTTTAGACAATTAAAATAAATAAAATTATAATGACTTAAATTTTGACATAAATTAATTAAACACAATATAAGACAGAGGTATGTTCTGATTAAACGTCGCTCATTAAAATTATATATATCTTAAATTTTTAGATAAAATGATTCAACGCTGTCCGTGACTAATAAGTTAAGAGCTTGTTTGACAAAGCTTAAAAATCCATTTTGGTTTTTTTTACCGTAATTTTTGACTTTTCAACCTACTTTTAATATGAAAAGTCAACAATTTCAACTTAAATAAACCAATATTCGGTCAAATAAACTAAAAATTGATTTATAAACTAGTTTATAATCTCTGTCAAACGGGCCCTAAATCCTCAAAGACAGGCGTATGAAATTAGAATGGTACATGCACATGATGACATAGACTTTTATGGTTAGATACTTGCCCAGCATGTGAAGCAAGGGCTAGAACTTTTCCTTAAGAAGAGTAGATGCAAATTTGCTATATCTGACAAACTTTTTGCCTAATTTTAAAAAAGGAATCTAGATTTCCCATTCTTTGAACTTATTAAACAAATATTTGATTCTTATAACTTAAATAAGCAATATATTTGATTCTTTTAAATTAGATAAGCAACATTATTTTAAATGATAAATTTTTATTTTGTTTGCGTGGTTTGTATTGTGACGTCAAAATAATATTGATTAGACATCCGTTTTTTCAACTTATATAGGTCTCTTTTATACCTTATATTCATCTCTGATATGAGCGATTTTAACAAATTATATGGAGACCCTAAATACTATTTTGGCAATGCTTAAATTATAATTTCAGTTAATCAAATTGGTCATACATATTTTTTATCCACACATTTAATAGAGTCCATAACTTACAACCCACTTTTTATCCACACATTCACCAATAACTTATAATATAAACAGTTAAAAAATAATTTCAGCACTACGAAACATGTGCTAAGTATCAAAATATTAATAATCTTCCCTTTTTAAAAATTACAAAATCTCCTTTATAGGTAAAAACAAATATATTTGTTATTTTACAATTTCTTCTTTATGCTAAATTTGAGACTTATCATATTTTTTTTGGTCATGTTTTGTTTTGTTTTTAATTTAGATAAGAACTTTATTTTTATCTTAAAGAAAATTAATCTTTTTTGTTATAAAATTAAAGAGAGAAAGAGAGAAAAATATATGAGGGAAAAGAATTTTGTAATTTTATTATAACTATATATGAACCCATATTTATAGGATTCCAAAGAGAGTTACAAACTGATTTAGATACAAGATATTATCTAAGTATCATGATAAGACTAAGTAGTCATCAATAATTATTCCATAATTTTACAACACTCTCATTTGATGACTATTTTTACAATAACTGACTCGTTAAAAATTTTGTTTGATAAAAACTCAGTGGTACAAAATATCAACCGAAAAGAAAAAAGTGTACAATTAATTGTTAAAGTTTGAGAGTATTAAGAAAATGCTGCCTCATTAAAACATTGCTAGAAAAATTCAATGGGACAAAACCTGGACGAAGGAAAAAGAGTACAACTACTCACCCTAATGTTAATCACTGAAGATCTTTGAGTCGACGCATCCCAATCTAATGCACCAATACCTTGAATGTGGATGTCGGCAATGCTTTTGTGAATAAGTCAGCTAAATTGTCAATTGAACGAATTTGTTGAACATCGAAGTCACAATTCTTATGAAACTCATGTATATAGAAGAACTTTAGAGAAATATGCTTTGTCATGTTCTCTTTAGTGTAGCCTCTTTTGAGTTGTACAATACAAGCTGCAATATCTTCATACAATATTGTTAGACTATTTTTTGTTGAAATTAATCCACATGATTCTTGGATTTGATGTATCATGTTCTTCAACCATGCACATTCTCAACTTGCTTCATGAATTGCAATAATTTTAGAATGATTTGAATATATTGTTTTCTTCACAGATCTTCATGATATGATTGTTCCTCCAAGTGTAAACACATATCCTATTTGTGATTTAGTTTTATATGGATCGGAGAGATAACCTGTATTTATATATCCCACTAAATTAGATCTTAATTTTTGTGAATAAAATAATTCTAAATCAATAGTACATTTTAAGTAACGAAGAATGTGTTTAACAACATTCCAATGTCTTTGAGTAGGTGTAAAGCTACATCTTGTAAAGAGATTTATAGAAAAAATTATATCTGGTCGAGTGCAATTTACAAGATATGTTAATACTCAAATTGCATTTAAGTATAAAATTTCATGTCCAAGAATTTTTTCTCAATCTTCAAATGGACGACAAATATCTTTTCTCACATCAAGATAATAATGATATTTTTTTACCATTTTGGACGGGAACCTAATGGACTAATGGTTCACACAAAAATGGATGAGAGGTTAAAGATCGAAATGGGAAATTATTAAATAACAATTGTAGGATATTTGTGGATTTAGTTAGGGGATAGTTTTACCATACACCACAAAATATATATTAATTTAGAAAATACTAACTAACTTTTTTTATTCTAAAATACTGTTTTTATTTTTATAACACTTGTTGTTACATTTGTTACGCTTGTTATATTTATTATAAAAAAATATGTGCTATATTTGTTATTCTTAGAATTTAAAATGTTAAAAAGTAATTATTGAATTTTAATAGAAAATCAAGTAGGGCAAACTTGACAAGACCCATACATTTTGTAAAAATATTGAAAAATGCCTCATTTTTTAATTTTTCGAAAAATACCTCATTTTCATGATTTGTTTTAAAAATACTTTATTTTCAATAAAATCAATATTTTATAATTTAATAAAAAATACATTATTTTCATTTAAAATCCATATATCAATTTTTCATTATCTAAAATTATATTAATTTTTTTTAAATCAATATTTCAGTTTTTCATTATCTGAAATTGTATTTTTATTATAAAAAAATATCATATTTGTATAATATTTCAAATATAATAGTAATTATAATTATATTTTACAATTTATTTTCTTTGATAATTGTTTTAAAAATACATTATTTTCATTTACAACCAATTCATTTGAAAACATCTTTTACACGGGTAACACATGTGTTACTTAATCATTTTTATTAAAATCAATACTTTACAATTTATCTCATTTTTGATAACCCAAGAATAGCTAACTAAGAGGGGGGTGAATTGATTTTCTCAAACTTTTTCGTAAAATATTTTCAATATAAGAAATTTAAGAAATAAAAATTAATCTACAAAAATATGAGCACAATGAAAATAAATAAAATGGTAGAGAGAGTGCAAACGATATTTTTATGGAGGTTCGATCCAACCAATTATCTACGTCCCCCGTCACCAAGCTCTCCAACATGAGCACGACCTTTCTACTATCTTGATTGACTTATGGTGCAATCCAAACTCTTACAATGTATTCGATGACTTACAAATAAAGAACACCGATCCTTATACAATATTGAGCTTTCAAGGGACCTCAATATGACCCAAAGATATAAAAAAAAAATAGATTTAAGAATGTATTTCTCTCTCGAATAATGATAAATACAAGTTTGGTTCTAAGAGAAACTAACAATAGCAATAGATGAGAAAATTCAAGTGTTAGTAGAAAAATTTGTTGATAATGATGAATCAAAAGTTTAATTTGATCAACCAAAATTTTTCAATAAGAGATATTGAAGATATAAATGCAATAAAGATTTGAATGAATTTTCTCAATATGATTCTCTTTATAAATACTGTTGTAAGTGTTGTAGAATGATAATAAATGAAGAAGTATTTATAGAGATCAATTTTCATCACTTTCTGTTGAGACGGATGACCAAACAGTCGACTAGTCAGACGGTCATAACTAGTCGTTGAAATAGAAAAAATCAGAACATACACATTTTTTGGAAAGTGATAGTCGAGACGATCGACCGGTTCATCCAAACGGTCAACCATTCAACCGGTTCATCAAACGGATGACCGTTTCTACAATTTTGAAAAATTGATTTTTGACTTTGATAAAATATTTTATGCAAGTGATAATGACATACGTTTTGTGCATAAAAATATTTTGAGCTTTCATTCATTTAATTGCTAAAGATCAAATAGTTAATACATTTACAATTTTATCTAGAAATCTATTCTTTGATCTTGATCTTGAGTCTTGAGTTTTAGATCTTGAGATGCTTGAACTCTTGTACTGATTTAACTTTGATCTTGTTATTGTTTGAGAGTTCGATTTATAGCTCTTTGAATTTTACTTGAAGATAGATTGTTAGTAAACAATATTAATTTATTTGTTATAATAAAAACATTAATGTTTAAAGTTAATCATATGTCAACAATTTCCCCCTTTTTGATTATGACAAACAATGTGAGAATATAGAGAATAATAAGATAAAGTAAAGTATACATATTCCCCATTTCTTTTTCAAGTAAACTTGGTTTGATAAATTTGTAGTATAATACCATTTTTGTATTACATAATCTTTGTATTATATCATTTGACAATATTCTGATTCCATCACATATAAAATGTTCAAGTTGTTTGTCAAACATTATCAAATTTTCATCATATCACATCATCATATTTATCACATCACATATTTTTTCCTCTTTTGGCATAAACAAAAAGGCAAAATCGAAACATTAAGGTTAACAAACTATGCCATTCATTGATAGAACTTGAAAATTATAGACAATCATATTTCATAAACAAAAACTAGAGCATAAAACTAGACATGAAAGTATTTTCAAAAGTATAAAAACAAGAAAGCTAAGCATCCGGCGGAGGAGGTGGAGGAAATCTAGTGCTGAGATGAGAATGAAGTGCTTGTTGGGAAGCAAGCACTTGTTGGAGCATTGACGTGATGCCGTCTATCGAGTTTTGTAACCATCCAACCGTATTTTGTATGCTAGCTGTCGTATTTTGTAAGTCATTCACGACATGTTGTAGGCCATCTATGGTAGATGCGAGTGAGTCGATCCGGCCATTAAGAAATTTGTAATTGTCCTCGTTGAAACCGGAGGTGGAGGACGACGGTCGATGTGATCGTGGTCGAGGTTGAGATGGAGGAGGGGCATGTTCATCATCATTTCCTTTGTCCATGTCTTTGCCACCCTCAAATGGCAAGGTAGAGGGTCCCGATTCATCGTCAAATCCCTTAGATTTTGCCACACATTGCCCATCATCTTTAAAGATTTTCATTCGTCGAAGAGTAAGAGTATTGATGGTGTCGGTGGATTTTGGAAGAAGGGCGACCGTGTCACGGAACGAAACTTTGAAGTGTTGGAAAATTTTGGTAAGGATCATGCCGTATGGTAAGGCCTTAGTTCTAGTACCGTGAAGAACGGTGTCCATGTGATTTAGCATGATATAGGAGAAATCTAGTTTACGGCCAACTAAGTAGAATCAAGAAGAAAAATATCATAGTGATTGACTTCATCAAGATAACCTTTTCGAGGGACAATGATGTGGGCGATGATATTGTATAGAACACGACAAGTGAGTGTTAGTTGATTGGTACTTAGTCGTGCGAGAGCATCAAAGTATTTTCCAGTGACACAACGACAAGCCTCAACGGGATCGTAACCCTCAAGATGAGGAATGGTTTTGGTGGTATATAGACGGATACCACCATCCTCAAGATGAAGAATTGATCGAATAAGTTCTTGAGTGATTCTTATTCGCTTATTTCTAACTAGACAAGAGATACCCGTCCCCGGGGAGGATGTCATTTTCGTATAGAATTCTTTGACAATGGAAGGATAAGCTTTATCATTGATCGTGAGAATACCAACCCAACCCATACTTACAAAAAGATCTTCTATGTGAAAGGAGGGGCTTCAAAAGTGAAAGAGGCAAGGTCTACGTTCTTACCAATGAGGACGAGGCAGTGATCGATTCGAGTTGCTTGATGTGCCTCTTCTTCGGAGGATGAAGAGGGTGCCCTTTTCCTTCTTGAGCGCTTAGCAGCCATTTTGACCCGAGGCATTTTGTTGAAAAACGGATTAGGAGGCTAGGGTTCGTGTTCGTCCATTTGAGGGTGATTTATGATTAGGAGGCATTTATGATTTTTAAAGTCGGATGGTTGCTCAACAAAAATTTCTTCTTGAATTACTCTATTTAAGAATGCACTTTTGACATCCATTTAAAAAGAGTGAAATTCTTATGACAAGCAAAAGCAAGAAGCATGCGAATTGACTCTAATCTAGCAACCGGTACAAAGGTTTCTTTGAAATCAATACTTTCTTCTTGATTGTAACCTTGAGCTACTAATCTAACTTTATTACGCATAATTATACCATTTTCATCTCGTTTGTTTCAAAAAATCTATTTTGTACCAATTACGGTTTGTGAAATTGGTCTAGCAATTAAATTCCAAACATGATTTTTTTTCAAATTGATTTAGTTCATCTTGCATAGCTAGAATCCAAAATTCATCAAACTCGGCTTCTTTAAAATTCTTTGGCTTAATTTGCGAAAAGAAATCACAATTGTTAAGAAAATTTTTAGAAGAATTTCTAGTGCTTAGCCCTTTTGATGGATCACCAATGATGAGATCTTTTGGGTGAGAAGGGACAAACCTCCAATCTTTAGGTAATGATGAAGTGTTATAATCTTCATGATGTTCTTCTTCATTTTGTTGCATAATGTTTCCTCCTCATGTTGAATTTCAACATTATTTGGATTCTATTTGTCTTGATTTTGAACACTTAGTTGTTCAATTGAAATTTCAAATCTTCATCATCAATGACTTTTTCTTGTTCAATGGAGTTAGTTTCATCAAAGACCACATGCATAGATTCTTCAACTACTAAAGTTATTTTGGTTTTCTTTCGACTAACCAAAACTCTATTTAAAATATAACATGAAGTATTTACAGCTTCGGCCCAAAAGTATTTTGGTAAATTATTTTCATTTAACATGGTCCGAGCCATTTCTTGCAATGTTCGATTCTTTCTTTCTACTACACTATTTTGTTGAGGAGTTCTAGGAGCCGAAAAATTATGTTCATAACCATTTGATTTGCAAAACTCATCAAAAGCTATATTTTCAAATTCTCCACTGTGATCACTCCTAATTGTGGTAATGGTGTATCTCTTTTCATTTTGAACTCTTTTGCAAAAATGTTTAAATGCATTTAAAGCTTCATCTTTTAAATTTAAAAACATGACCCATATGAATTTTGAGAAATCATCAACAATAACAAATGCATAATGTTTTTCACTTAAACTAGCATTTCTAGAAGGACCAAATAAATCTATATTAAGAAGTTGTAAAGGTCTTGTAGTAGAAGATTGTTGTTTAAGTTTAAAAGAACTCTTTACTTGTTTTTTAAATTGACAAGCATCATAAATTTTATCTTTTTCAAATTTTATATTTGGTAAACCTTTTACAAAACTATTTTTGGAGAATTTTGAAAGTAAGTCCATGCTAACATGACCTAATCTCCTATGCCATAACCAAGAATCATCATTTATACTTGAAAGATATTTTATTTCTTTTTCAAGTTCAAATTCAATAGTTATGATGTAAATATCATTACTTTGGCTCCCCATGAACAATACCTCTTTAGATATAGCATCTTCAATGAGGCATTTGGAAGAATCAAATTTAATGAGATAACTTTTATCACATAATTGACTTATACTAAGCAAGTTATGTTTAAGATTATCAACTAATAAAACATTTTCAATGGAAGGAGATGAATGATTACCAATATTTCCAATGCCTATGATTTTTCTTTTAGCATTGTCTCCAAAAGTCACATGACCTCCATATTTTCTTTTGAGACTTGATAGTAATGATCGATTCCGGTCATGTGTTTTGAACAACCACTATCCAAGAACCAATTGCTATTGACCTTATGTGATAGCTACAAGAATAATTTTGATGTTTGACTTTTGGTACCCACATAAATTTGGGTCCTTGATAGTTAGTGTTTGTAGATTCTTTTATCTACTTATGTTTCCTTTCAAAGTATAGTCTCTTTTTAGTTGAATAATTATAAGCAGCATGACCAACTTTCTTGCAAAAACTACATATTATGTTTTGTTGAGAAACATTGAATGATTTCACAAATATAGTTTCAAGGGATTTTTGTTTCAAGAAAGGTTTATATCAAATTTCTTCTTTATTGAACATACATTTTTGCTCACCAAGCATTAATTCAAAATTTTTCTTTCCTTAAGTAAACTTGTGAATAATTCTTGTTAAATCAACCACTTTTTCTTTAAATAAAATTTTTTCTTTAATTAAAGATTTATGATCATTCTTTTCCTTTTCAAAGTCTTTTTGTGCAATAAAAATTTCTTGACTACCTTTTTCAATAATGAGTGTTTATTGTTAAGGATAGAGTATTTTCAAACAAGTTTCTCAAATTTCTCAAGAATTTCATCATAAGAAGTAGATAAGTCATTGTATGAGTCATTGTTGTTTGTGTTTACCTCATCTTCAATAGCCATGAAGCACATGTTGACGATCTTTTCTTGAACTTCGTCTTCTTTGAGATTATCTTCATCACTATCATCCCATGTAGCTTGAAGTGCTTTCTTTTTAGTGATCTTCTTCTTGTTTGGGCATTCGGTCCTCTTGTGACCGAGTTTGTCACAATCATAGCATATGATATTTTTATTTTCTCTTCACTTTTGTCTTCTTTCTTTTGAAATCGCCGGTTATTTCGAAACCCTCTCTACTTCTTGACAAGAAGAACTAGATTATCAAGTTTTTCATCACTCATGTTCGTGTTGGAGTAACCTTCATTGTTTGTTGATTTCAATGCAATTTACCTCTTGGGAGGCTCATTCATCTCTTCTTTGCTTTTTCTTATTTTTTCATTTGTTTCGGCATTGTTGAGCTCATACGTCATCAATGTTCCATATAGCTCCTCCAATAGATAAGTGTTGATATCTTTTGTATTCTCTATCAACATCCTCAAGGAGTTCCAATCTTCCGAAAGAGACTTAAACATTTTACTCACAAGTTCACCGTTAGTAAATTTTCGATCAAAACCCTTAAGGCCATTAATAATATCGATAAAGCGAGTAATCATATCTACTATAAGTTCATCTTGCTTCATAAAGACATTTTCAAAATCTTTTGTCAATAGATTTATTTTAGTTTCTTTAATCTTGAAAGTACCTAAGTGAGTTATCTCTAATGCATGCCGAATATCATATGCGGAATCACATGTGCTAATACGATTAAACTCATTTTTATCCAAAGCACAATAAAGTAAGTTTTTGGCTCTAGCATTCAAAGACAATTTTTTTTATCCTCTTCATCATATTCTTTTCTAGGATTAGGAGTAGTTTGATCCGGTTTATCATCAACTTTAATAATTTTTGTAGGCACATATGGACCAAACTCAATGACTTTCCAAATGTTATAATCAATTGATTGAATATAAATCATTATTCTAGTTTTCTAATAGTTGTAATGGGTGCCATTAAAGAAGGGATGGCGATTTGTAGAGTGTCCCTCAAGACTTTGAATATTTTGGTTAGCCATTATTCAAGATTGTATAATCTTTTTAAAAAAAAATGAGTACCTTGCTCTGATACCAATTGATAGCCCAAAAATAACTAACCAAGAGGGGGGTGAATTAGTTTTTTCAAATTTTTTCGTAAAATATTCTCAAAATAAGAAATTTAAGAAAATAAAAATTAATCCACAAAAATATAAGCACAATGAAAATAAATAAAAGGGTAGAGAGAATGCAAACGATATTTTTATGGAGGTTCGATTCAACCAATGATCTACGTCCCCTGTTAGCAAGCTCTCCAACATGAGCACTTCCACTATCTTGATTGACATATGGTGCAATCCAAACCCTTACAATGTATCTGGTGACTTACAAACAAGGAGCATCGATCCTTATATAATATTGAGCTTTCAAGGGACCTCAATACGACCCAAAGATATAAAGAAATAGATTTGAGAATGTATTTCTCTCTTGAAGAATGATAAATACAAGTTTGGTTCTAAGAGAGACTAACAATAGCAATAGATAAGAAATCTCAAGTGTTAGAAGAAAACTTTGTTGATAATGTTGAATCAAAAGTTTGATTTGATTAACCAAAGTTTTTCAATAAGAGATATTGAAGATATAAATGCAATAAAACTTTGAATGAATTTTCTCAATATGATTCTCTCTATAAATGCTCTTGTAAGTGTTGTAGAATGATAATAAATGAAGAAGTATTTATAGAGATCAATTTTTGTCGCTTTCTGTTGAGACGGATGACCAAACGGATGACCAAATGGTTGACCGGTCGACGGTCAGAACTAACCGTTGAAATAGAAAAAATCAGAACGGACGCTTTTTGGAAAGTGACAGTCAGACGGTCGACCGGTTCACCCAAACGGTTGACCGGTTCAACCAGTTCATCAAACGGATGACCGTATTCACAGTTTTGAAAAATTGATTTTTGGCTTTGATAAAAATATTTTATGCAAGTGATAATGACATACATTTTGTGCATAAAAATATTTTGAACTTTTATTCATTTAATTGCTAAAGGTCAAAGAGTTAATACCTTCACAATTTTATCTAAAATCTATTCTTTGATCTTGATCTTTGAGTCTTGAGTTTTGGATCTTGAGATTCTTGAACTCTTGTATTGATTTGACTTTGATCTTGTCATTGCTTGATAGTTCGATTTGTAGCTATTTGAATATTACTTGAAGATAAATTGTTAGTAACATTAAAGTTTAAAGTTAACCATATGTCAAAAATTTTATTATTATATTTAAAAATATATTATCTTCATTTAAAACTAATATTTTAATTTTTTTCATTTGAAAACAATTTTTTACACGGATAACGTATGTGTTAAATCATCATTTTCATTAACATCAATACTTTACAATTTATCTCATTTTATTATTTTTTAAAAATATATTATTTTTACTTAAAATCAATATTTCAATATTTCATTGAAAAACAACATTTTCACATGGTAACATATATGTACTTTACTTTCATTTCATTAAAATTAATATTTTACAATTTCTCCCATTTTATAATTTTTTTAAAATATATTATTTTAATTTAAAATCAATTTTTAATTTTTTTAAATTGAAAACAATATTTTTACATGGATAACATATGTGTTACGAAATATTACTTTATCATTTTCTTTAAAATCAATATTTTACAATTTGTCTCATTTTATTATTTTTTTTTAAAAATACATTATTTTTAATCAAAATTAATATTTTAATTTTTCATTAAAAAAATATTTTTACACTGGTAACATATATGTTACCATATGTTACTTCCTGATTTGCAATAAAATCATTGTTTAAAAATTACGTTGTTTTCCTTTAAAACTAATATTTCAATTTTTCATTTAAAAACAACATTTTTACAAGGTAATATATGTGTTACCTTATGTTAGTTCCCCATTTTCATTAAAATCAATATTTGATAATTCATCTCTTTTTATAATTATCTAAAAAAATACATCATTTTCATTTAAAAACAATGTTTTTACATAGGTAACATATGTGTTACTCTATGTTACTTTTCCATTTTCATTAAAATCAATATTTGATAATTTATCTCATTTTATAAGTTTTTAAAAATTAAAATCAATATTTTAATTTTTTTAATTTGAAAACAATATATTTACACAAGTTACATATTAGTTACTATTACCAATTGCATTCCATCACTACCACTCGCCTTATCTCATCATCGTCAACACCAACACCACAATCGGATTCAAATTCGCTACCACTATCCATGTCTAAATCACCTCCACCAAAACTAGGTAACACATTTGTTACTTGTATGATAACACGTATTACCACCACCATGACTAATTTAAATTATGATAACACGTGTTACTCTAATTTAAATCACGTGTTATCCTAATTTAAATTAGAGTGTCACATGTGTTATCACCACCACCACCACCACCACCACCATCTTTCTCCACCACTGCACAGCTCCAGTACCACTATCAACATTGCTCTACCTAAATTTATGGTAATACATGTGTTGTCCTAATTTAAATTAGAGTAACACATGTATTATTTGTAAGGTAACACGTGAGTTACCACTACCACTATCTTTACCTACCACTAACATTGCTTTACCACGACGATGACGACTAAGGTATACATGGAATGTTACTCAATTCGAAACTCTATATAGTAACACACATGTTATTAAAAAAGAATAACTATGATTCATGACTTTTTAATACAGAGTAACATATGTATATTAAACTTTATATAGCACATATAACATACCATGTTACTAAAGGCAACAACAAAATAGCAAGTAACAATAACAATTCAGACACATTAAGGTACACGTGATATGTTTTTCACTTCAAAAATTTATATAGTAAAACATATGATAACATATATAGTAACACACATGTTATTAAAGAAAAAAAACTATAATTCATGTCTTTTTAATATAAAGTAACATGTGTGTTACTCAATACAATTTGCACTGAAAAGTATATACTAACACATGTGTAACCATCACCACTATCTTTTCTCACCATCAACATTGTTCCACCACCACTAAGGTACACATTATATGTTAGTCAATTCAAAACTTTATATAACACATATAACACATATAGTAACACACATGTTACTAAAGATGAATAACTATGATTTATGCCTTTTTAACACACAGTAACATGTGTATTAAACTTTATATAGTATATATAACATACTATGATATCAAAGGCAATAAATTACCTTAACATGATAATTATATTAAAAAATCAACAAAAATAAAGCAAGTAACATAACAACTTAGTCACACTAAGGTACACATAATATGTTACTCAAAAATTTTATATAGTACTATATGGTAATATATAGAATATATCACTAAAGAGAAAGAACTATAATTCATGCATTTTTAATACATAACATAATTCAACATGTTATATTACTAAAGATGAATAATCATGATTCGTGCCTTTTTAATACATACTAACATATGTTTATTAAATTTTATATAGTACATATAACATATTATGTTACCTAAGGCAATAAATTACCTTAACATGCCAATTATATTAAAAACCCAATAATAACAAAGCAAGCAACAATACAAGTTAGACACACTATGGTACATATGGTATGTAACTCAAACTAAACAACCATCCTCTTTTCATGAGTTTTAATCAATTTTTCCTTCTCAGCAAAAACCATTCTCTCTTCATGTGCTTTCATCATTTTAAAACTTTCAAAGTAATCTTTTGGAGGAATAACTTAAATGAGTACACAAAAACTAACTATTTCTTAAAATGCTGCTATGAGCTTAGTATAAACATAAAGTGTGCAATAAACTCCTATTTTTTTCATAATGCATAAATATGAAACACAAACAAAAATTCTCTCTAATATGACTAAATTATAAGTAACATATGATGTAGCTATTTTTTTCCATGTTGAAAACTACATTTTTGCATTCCGGTAAAATGCTAACAGACTATGCCAGCAGGTAATATGACATGTTTTTGAACTCCCACCATTTTGTCATTTGGGCAAAGCACTTGCAGGTCTAGCAATTGCAATTTATCATCCATATTAGAAATATAGGCAACCCAAGCTCTTGGTGCATCTTCATATACATCAGTTTACAAAAGTATGGCTATTTAATAAATGTTCAACATGTAACAATGAAAATGCAAGAATATTTTTTTATGTAGGAACATGGTGCACGTAAGCAGCGTTAAAGGTAAATATTATTTAAATAATATCATTTTATAACTACTTAAGCTTTTAAATATAATTCAAAATGATATCAAAGGGAAGAAAAGCCCTTCACTCAATTTTTTCGCCGCCAATTGTGATGACTGGGTTTATGACTAAAATGAATGAGTCTCAAATGTGAGTGGCATGATGAAGGCACAAATAATTAAAATTCACCTCTCTTATATATATATATTAACCTTTAAGATAATTAGAATAAGTTTTCAAAACTCCTTTTTTACATACCAGAGATTGATAATGTCATATATATCAGAAATTTGAAAGATGGAAACAGATTACAAGAATTGAACAAATATTTACGTATTTTAAAATCAAAGTTGCCAATATCTTTTACAATAAAAATCTTCAATTACAAAAACTCTAATATTCACAGTATATAGAACTATTATATATGCTATCATACAAGTACATAAAGTTTACAATAAAACAACCATTATCAACACCTGCACAATTATAGAGATTTGAACAATAAATTAAATAGTTATAAAATCCTAACAAAAAATATAACAAATAAAAATACAATAAAACAAAATCAGGACATACATTCGTGCATATTGTCGTTTTTCAACATCTTCACAAACAGAATTTTTAGATTTTTATTCTTCATGCTTTGATTTGCATACCAGAAGCAAGCTCCCTCTTTGATCTTTTATGATTAATATCTATTGGAAGCTCAATGTTGAGCGATTTGCTTCGTGTTTTTACCATTTCAAACTCAATTAAAAAAATTCGAATGAAACAAACTGATTGATGAAAGCAAAGCTGCGATTTATTTTTGGAAACCACATTTGGGAGATTTTGGGGGTTTTGGTGGAAATAACGTTTCTCTTTTTTCGTGCAGGCGTGGGTATGACTGTAGGGTAAATGGATTTTGACAATTTTGCCCCCTTATAGTTAAAGGTAAATTTATTAAAACAGGGTAAATAATGATAATTAAAAAGTGAGGGTATATATCAACTTTTTTGAAAAAAAAGGGTACTAGAGCTAATTTTCACAATCAAGTATGTAGCAAAATTAGTTAATTGTTTACATGCATGGGCTGTATATACTCAATTGATTAATGAGATTAATTAACAGTGAGTCTAGTTTTTTGGTTTAACTTGTGAGTTAGGATTAACAGGTTTGATCCAACTAAATGTCTATTTATACATGTATTAGGTTTGAGGAGAATGAGATATTATTGCTAGCACAAGAAATCAAAGATCCCAACCTTGGAGTTGTCTGAGATGACTGGCCGGTCACCGGTGTGACACTTATTGAACTTATATGGTTCGTACGTGGTATTCACGCGGGCCGTAGTAACATATTGAGATAAATGATAAAGCTTTAAACACAGTACAAAATCAGCAGTACATGCATATATACTAATAAATCAAGATTCTCACTCTTACATAAAATAGGACACGACCCACGAGTTCAATATTTATGCTCCCACATTTTGTGCCGTTATCGCCAAGCAGATAGACACTTTCTTTGTAAGTTCCTTAGCCATATTGGCTAGAGGGAAAGTAGCACCAAAGTTTGAAAGCTCATCATCACAATCGGTATCTAAGGCGGCACTTAATTTAGTTTGTAGCGTGCCATTGTCACCAGCAGCAAGAGCAACTTGTCCCTCCTTAAGCATATCAATCACGGTCTGGAAAGACTCGTTGCATGTTCCTTGAAGGGATTTTTTGGCTGCAGGTGACAGATTAGCAATTGCTGGTGCTATCAAGCCATTCTTTGATTGAAGTTCCTTAGCGAGAGATAGTGTTACACTAATGGCATTTCCAATGGCGTCATGCCAGCTGGTTGCTCCATTGACCATGGTACTGCAAAGCCCTTTGGTTGGTGAGGTTCTGCAAAAAGGGCTAACTTGGAGTCGTGTTGATACAACACCGTGCACGAAAACAGAGACGATTATAGCCAGAAGAAGAAACGATAAAGAGTTGAACTTTTGGGAGGCCATGGTTTTGAATTCTTTTCTTGTCTTTTGGATTATCACCGGCTAGAAGTTCCTCTCTCTTTGTTCCTCCTTTGGACTTTCTTGCACTTGTGGAATAGAGAGGAATGGATCTTTGTCTTGGAACTTGTCATAAATATATTATCTTTTGTAGCTATTTTTCTGTTTTGAACGTTAATTCTTGTTGGCTTGTGACCACAAAAACTTGAGGTTCTCCTAAGTAACCGAATAATTCTATTATTAGTAACGATTGTCCACCCCCCAAGTTGGTAAGTAATGATCTAGAAAGAGAGAGAGACTAG
This sequence comes from Forsythia suspensa, assembly GCA_023638005.1. Classification (NCBI taxonomy): domain Eukaryota; kingdom Viridiplantae; phylum Streptophyta; class Magnoliopsida; order Lamiales; family Oleaceae; genus Forsythia; species Forsythia suspensa. The sequence continues at coordinate 3,553,849 of CM042666.1, forward strand.
CTTTGAGGTAGTGGTGTTAAGGAACCGAGATTTAGGCCCGGAACAATTCTCAAGCAATAAAATGAGAATTGTAAATAAGATTTATAAAGATTCAATAAGTACACCATATTGCATTGTATAAGGATAATTTTTATTTTATACGCCATTTGGTATTGATAATACCTAGATTATATTTATTCGACTTAACTAATCCTATTATAGCTAGCTACATCATATTAAATTAACAAATGCAAAGACCAAATTATTTGTTATTTATAATTAATTGATGAATAATAGGAAAAAAGTGAGTTGAACTCAAATAACAAATAAGTAAATGTGTAATTAAGTTTTATAATAAATCTTTTTTTTTTTTTGAATCGAAGTTAAAAATAAGGAAGTTACTTATTTTGATACAAACATAACATTTAGTTTTAAAAATAATAATTAGTTTTACTTAAAGTAAAAGAAAAGTAACTTATCTAAGAATGTAAGTAGACCGAAAGTAAATTTACTTATAAGTAAATAAGTAAATTTTAAAATAAAGTGTTCTTAGTAATCAAAGCAAAAAATAATTAAGTTACTTATTTTGACGTTATCGTAAGTTACTTTTAAATAATAACTTTTTCTTAGAAGTGAATAAGTACATTTTAAAATAAATATGTTTTTTTAGGAGTCAAAGTTAAAAATAAGTAAGAGTTATTTTATCTTTTACTTATAAGTAAATAAGTATTCTAAATTAAATAAGAATTTTTATTAATCAAAGTTAAAAATGAGTAAATTATATATTGTAATACTAATTTAATTAAGTACTTTTAGAAAACTTAATTACGTTTATTCATAAGTAAATAAGTTTGTTTTAAAATAATATTTTCTAATAAATTTTAAAAATAAGTAACTACTTTAACTTAAAGATAATAAAAAGTCATTTATCTAAATATGTATAGACAAATAGTAAATTTACTTATGAGTAAATAAGAACATTAATTAATTTTTTCATTAATCAAAGTTAAAAGTAAGCAAATTATTTAGTTTAACACAAACGTAAGAGTTTATTTTTATTTTTTTAAATAAATTTTTAAATTTAAAAGTACGAACAAAAGTAAGTAACTTTTTTTTTAAGCTTAGCCAAGATTATTGTTAATTTTTTTTTCCCAATACTCATACGGCTTCTAATATAGGTTGCGGGTGTTCTAGTTTGAACAACAGCAAGACTTGAAAGTTGCTTCCCCAATCCTCATAGTCTTTTAGTGTATTGTCGACGCCGTTCAAGATTGCGAGTCTATTGTGGGTTGTACATCGATTCCTCTCTTCTGCTATTATCCTGGTGAGATCTAAACTTGTTTAAGTTTGAAGTTATTGTTGTTATTCATCGTGCCAGCTAGACACATCGCACTTCCGCTCGAGTTTAAAGTAATGGCAGTGGAACTCATTGCATCTTTCCCCGTTTTCTAGGTAATTTATCCTCTTCATTGATGACGTCCACAAGAATGATTGCTCGAGAGGGCTAACTAACAATGCTGTTCTCCTACAATCGGATTGTAGGACTTATAATGGGCACCAGCGTAGGCGGACCGCATCCTCGAGATTTTAAATCTACATGGCCACTTTCCACGTCATATGGTATAACCCCATGCCATGTACCCATTTACCCGCATAAACTCACCCCCAATTTCTCTCCTCTGTGAGGGCGATTTCGCCCAACCCTTATTCTCCACTTCAGTTCGCCGCCAACCTGATGCCGCCGGACTGGATCAACAGTCGCTGCTGTTGGTTTTAAGAGCCCATAATCTCTCCCCGATTTCTAGGTCGCGAACCACCATCTCCGCGATAAGCGAACCACCATCTCTGCGAACCACCATCTCCGCGATACCACCATCTCCGCGAACCACCATCTAGTTCGCGAACCACTGCCCAGCGAACCACTGTCCGCGAACCACATCCCGCGAACCACCTGTCCGCGAACCACATCCGGCCATCTCCGCGATACATCCCAATCTGGTATTTATGCTAAAACATTATAATACTGAGGGTTGATAAAGGTTGGGAAATAATCTGTGATGTTTCTCAATTTCTTCCTGCCCAATGATTTCAATTATTTGCTTTCATGATTTGAACCGTAATGGGTACCTGATTCCATTAATATATCTATTAAATTGGATTATTCATATGTTATATGAATTTATGGGTTCTTGTATCCCTCTTGCCCGCCTGATATTGTGTTCCCATATCCCTCTTGCCCGATGATTTTGAATGATATTTTGAATACTTCTGAGGGGAGATGGAGATATAAATTGTGGTTCAGCGTGGTTTGCTGTATTGATCTGCTTACTTGTGGGGGTGAGATGGAGATATGGGCTGTGAGGCTATGATGATATGTTGATTATGAATGTATATGATAAACGGTAATTCGGCTACGAATCAATATGACCCGTAGCTTGGCTTGGCAACCCGGACGGCATGAGTGATGGGGTTCTTGTAAACTCTATTACACATGCAACCGGTTATTTGCAGCCATGGCGGTGCCGTACGTTTGTAGTCCGAATAATGATCTGAGCCTCCGAAATTACGATATTTACAGTGTTATTTGTGTTGTTAATGTGATATTGGTATTAATGTGATTTGAGTGAAAATTGCGATAAACAAATAGATAAGGAACTACATCTTCATCTCGTGGAATTGATGTGCAGTCACGAGTTAGTTCAAGGTCAGTTCCCCTTTGTTGCAATATGTGCATTGAAACCGTATGTAAATTGATATTGATATGAGTTTTGTTTGGTTTTTATTTTTTTCTCTCTCACAGGATGGATGATGGTGTAATGTGTAAGGGGTTCACATGGGCCGATGAGGTTGAATCTAACGTCACGTGCCATGATGAAGGACGTGAAATGACTAGAACAATGTTGTGTAATTTAATTGTAATGTGATATGACTAGGAGAACAATTTTTGACGGATGTTGTAAAATTTGGATGTTGTAGTGATATTTGTAGTCCAAAGGTGGTCATAACGTCATGTGATCTATGTATTTTTGAATATAATCGTTTCTATTGTCATTAGTTCTATTGTTCAAAACTTTATATAACAAAAGTGCAACTCCAAAGAGAACATTTCAATCAAATGTGAACATTTCAATTTCAAAATTTCATTCCAGGTTTTAATTCTGTAAATATTTCAATGCACAATCCAATTAATTAATGGCTGCAAAACCTGCTAATTCCATCGAGTTAGGCTAATACCAAAATAAAGTTACAAAATGTCAATAAATATAACCACTAGATTGCTAATTATGATGGAAGTATTACAAATATAATATCTCAAAATAAAGTTACATCTTGTAATAAAACCACTACATTGCTATTTCCATCATCTCGGTGGCTTCCAACAAGAAATTTGGGCATTCAAAAGAAACTTACAAAATGAAACAAGAAATTTGGGCATTCAAAAGGGACTTACAAAATGAAAATAAATACAACCAACATGAACTACAACCCAAATTGAAAATTACTACTACCAATTGTAGCGAAGTGGCATCTTCGGAAGGCTCGATCGGCGTGTTGTCAACTTCATAGGAACGCATGTTGGACCTGCAAATGGATTCGATCGTCTCATTACTCATCAATCCGCAAGCAAAAAGAATAGTCTGACCGTGATTATTTACTCCAACGAAGGGGGCAAATATCATCGAGTACCTATTCGTGTTGTAAGTTGTGTCAAATACCATAACATCTCCAAAACAACTGTATGACCTTCTCGACTCTGCATCAGCCCAAAAACATCTAAGCAACTTATTGTCATCGCCAAGCTCATAATCAAAATAGAAGTTCGGACTTTTCTCTTTCTCTAGTGTGAAAAACTCAATTAGTGTTTCGGCATCGTGCCCCATTTCTTCATTCCGCATATTTCGTTCATGGTTCCTTAGATCTCTCTCCACACAACCAATCGATGATGGACCGCCAGAATCTATCTCCATAATACGTAACTGTTGACAAGTGGGTATGTTGGCTTCTGCAAATTGTTGTGTTAAAGCTTTCTTTGTAGCCGGAGACATCGGTGAGATCTTAACAAATGTACCCGACTAGGGGTAGTAAGAGCATGATTGTGTTCTTCTACAAATTTGTTTACAATCCACATGTCCCTCGGTTTGTTGCTTGACAACCGATAATCTAGCACCACATCCAAGTCTTGTTTGGCCACGATTTCGTTCCTCAAAGACGCTGCACCGCATCTTTATGTTTCCGTTGGTAAGTGTCATCGCTTTTCCTTCCTTCGAGCACACAAACGCTTTTCAATATGTTTCATTCGTGTCCTTCTTTTTTTCGTTTGATAATCGAGCACTAAATCCCGCTTCACGAGCATATTGATTGTAAAACGTATATGCCGCTTCATGTGATTCAAACTCTTGCCCTATTGTGGGATTCGACGAACATCAACTTGAGGAATAAACATGTTGTCGGCACTTTCTGATTCCATCCTATCCAATAAGAAAAATGTAATCAAATTTCAACAATACAAAAATAAATTCATCCATTACATATTGATAGACAATTATCATTGGCATTCTATGCTCTGTATAAATTCATACATTCGATTATTTCAACATTCAATTAATTCAACAGAATTGTTATAATATACAAATTTGGTTCAAAGTTTTACATTCCATAGTTCTCGAATCCCATTTCAACAACAATTATAAAATTACTAATTTCATTACGTAAAAGTTCAAATCCCATAACAAGAACAACTAGAAAATTACTTTCAACTAGCACCAACGGTTATCTGAGCAATGGTGGTGTGTACGGTGGTTCGCGGATTGTGGTTCGCGGCCTGTGGTTCGCGGAGATAGTGGTTTTCAGAATGTGGTTCGTTGGGATGTGGTTCGCTGGGCAGTGGTTCGCGGGATGTGGTTCATGGACCGTGGTTCACCGGGCGATGGTTCATTGGAAAATGGGTTCGCGAACTAGATGGTGGTTCGCGGAGATGGTGGTATCGCGGAGATGGTGGTTCGCGGAGATGGTGGTATCGCGGAGATGGTGGTTCGTAGAGATGGTGGTTCACTTATCGCGAGATGGTGGTTCGCGACCTAGAAATCGGGAGAGATTATGGGCTCTTAAAACCAACAAGAAGGATCATTGATCCAAATGGCATCGGGTTGGCGGCGAATCAAGTGGAGAATAAGGGTTGGGCGAAATCGCCTCACGAGGAGAGAGAAATTGGGGTGAGTTTATGCGGGTAAATGGGTACATGGCATGGGGTTATACCATATGACGTGGAAAGTGGCCATGTAGATTTAAAATGCTGAGGATGCAGTCCAGCTACGCGGTGCCCATTATAAGTCCTACAATCCGATTGTAGGAGAACGGCACTGGGCTAACTAAATATCTTTCTTTCTCATAGAAAGAGAAGTTCTATCTTTGAAGCCAGCACCATACACTCTTTCTTTTCTTGCTCTCGAGCTAATTGGTCGAAGGTCCTTGACGTTATCAAAATACCAGTAGTAAGAGCGAGGAACGTCGATGGATTTAGTTGTTGATTGTATCCTCTAGTGGTAGTAAAGACGAATTGATTGTATCCCATTATTGTTATAGTAGAAGATTTAATTGGAGTTGGGCTCGTAAACGTAGGCATATTGCTAAACAACATTAAATTTAGTATTCTTATTCTTGTTTGAATTGTGTTTTTCTGTCTAATTGTTAGAGAAGAATAATCTATGGACCACAATGAACAAATCAGAAAAGCAAGGATAAAGGAGTAAAATAAAAGGCTAGATTGCTGCTGAATGGAAACTTCTTGTGTTGCTCATGCTGTTGTAACAGATTCTATTTTTGCATGCACACACTATGATAATTATACATCTATATGTATTTGTATATCATTATGATAAGATAATTGTATATAAATACTGCACCAATCTTTATTGTAAATGTATGTTTCAGAGAATACAATTAATATACATCTTTTTCCTCACTTAAGTTTTCCTTAATATCTTCAGCTCCTTTTTTCATTCGTTTTCTTACTTGCTATTAGAGCATCTCAATGGCAAATATCAGCCCTAGCAACTAGTCTCATAGCTCAAACTATAACTCTACAATTCAAGTTCCAGCCCTTGTGAACAACTTGTTCCATTTGGCATGAACTTAAAACAGGCAACATCTATGAAATTAGACAGAGATAACTTTCTACTGTGGAAGAATGTTATAATGCCTATTGTAAGGGGTCATGGCCTGGAAGGATATCTACTGGGAACCAAGGTATGTCCTCCACAATTTATCAACTCGCAAACCACAACTGAAACTGGAACGATAGTGGATATGTGTCATAATTCAGAGTATTCTAGGTGGATTTCTGTGGATAAACTCCTAATGGGACGTATGTATTCCTCCATGACATCAGAAATTGTGATGCATGTCATAGGTTGTAATAGCTCAAGTGAGCTTTGGAATGTTATAAATGAGAACTATGGAATTCTCAACAGGTCAGAGTGACCTTCCTCACATCTGAATCAGAGAATCATAAAAGGATCCATGTCTATGGATCAATATCTCAAGATTGTCAAGCGCTGTCGATAATCTAGAAATTCTTTGGAAGAAGGTTGATCATATCGATATGGTAACTCAAGTCTTAGCTGGACTTGATGAAGAATATACCCCCATTGTGGTGCAAGTGAATAGTAGAGATCAGGTTTCTTGGCATGAGTTATCCTCTACGCTCATGACATTTGAAAGTAGTTTGGAGTATCTCAGTCAAGTCAGAAACAGCATTTTGGATCTATCAATCTGACTCAAGTAAACTCACAGAATGCAAGCCCTTATAATGGAAGAGGAAATAGAAGTGGAAGAAACTCGAATTTCAGAGTAATAACAATAAGTAGAGGGAGATATGGAAGAACTAATGAAGCAAGACAACCTTGTCAAATCTATGGCCTAAGCAATCATATTGCTGCCTGGTGCTATAATAGATTTGATGAAAAGTATATGGAGAAAAGGCCTAATGATCAGAATCATATCTCTAATCCATCTGCTTACATTGCAAGTCCAAATTCGAAGAAGATCAAGCTCGGTATGCCGATTCGAGTCGTCTTGATTCACCAGAGTAAAGACAATGTTGATGAAGCTAAGGAATATGGAGGTAAGCAAAAAATGGTGGTAGGTAATGGTACCTCATTACAAATATCTTATGTTGGCTCTAAAGTATTTGATGTTAAATCTGACAAGACTTTGGTTTTGAAAATGTTGCTACATGTGCCTATAATCAAGAAGAGCCTTATAAGTGTCTCTAAATTAACTGCTGATAATAATGTCTCAGTTTAATTCTTTCCTAATGGCTGTGTTGTGAATGATTTGCCAACTAAGAATGCTCTAGTGCAAGAGAAACTTGAAGATGGATTATATCAGCTAAATCTACCTAACCACAACTCAAGACCTCTAAACACAAGCTCAGCCAATCATCATTAGTCCAACAACATTCATACTCTCCTCAACACTAGTCTAATCAGTTCACCAAGTCTACCAGTGATAATTTCCTAGAATCAAAAGATGAAACTTAGCACAGAAGGCTAGGACATCCTCCTGCCTCTGTTTTACAACATGTCCTAAAGTTTTGTAAAAACTTCAAAGCTGTCAATAATAAAACATTTTCTTTCTGTGAAGCATGTCAGTTTGGCAAATCTCATGCATTACCCTTCAAATTATCATCATCTCATGCACAAATGCTACTTGATTTAATATACAATGATGTTTGGGGATCATCTCTCATTAATTCTACCTTAGGGTTTAAGTACTATGTGTTGTTTGTAGATGATTGTACTAGATATATCTGGATCTACCATTTAAAACATAAATATGAAGTCCTACATTACTTTACACAGTTTAAAAAGTTAGTTGAAAACCAATTTGAGAGGAAAATTAAAGCCCTACAATCTGACATTGGAGGAGAGTACAGAACCTGAACAAACTAGTCACTGAATAAAGCATTGAACTCAAACATTCCTGCCATCTGACATTAGCCCAAAATGGAAGGGCTGAAAGAAACACAGACACATAACTGAAACTGGTTTAACCCTTTTGGCTCATGCACATATGCTTCTATACTATTGGTGGAAAGCTTTTCTAACTGCAACATACTTTATAAATAGAATGCCTAGCCCATTATTCCAACATAAATCACCCTATGAACCTTTGTTTAAACATGTTACATATTACAAACTTCTTAAGATAGTTGGATGTGCTTGCTATCCATGTTTAAGGCCATATCAAAAACACAAGTTTGATTTTCATACCCAAATGTCTGTCTATCTAAGACCTAGTATGTCTCACAAAGGATACAAGTACTTAAACTCTAATGGTAGAATCTATATCTCCAAACATGTTGTCTTTGATGAAAATTGTTTTTCTTTTAAGGAAGGTTTTCTCAACAAATCACACCAATCCAAATACTTTCCTATGGTCGACCTTACATCATCTTCCTTTTGAACACAACTTTTACAATACACTCTCAGATCCAACTGATATAATGTATCCTACAGATGAACCTACACATGAACTTTCTGCTGAAAATGAAGGAATGATAGAAAATGATAAAGGAATGGATAATGAATTATCACAACAGCTAGAACAGAGATATATACAGCCTGAGTCTTTAGAATCTCAAGCTGGAATTAGAATTTGGGTGGATATGCCAGAAATTGAAAAGGATGCAGATAAGATTGGACACCCTATGGTAACCATGTCAAAAGCTGGGATAGTAAACCAAGAACTTATACTACTGCTGTTAGTTTACACTCTCTAGATGAAATAAAACCAGTTAACTCAGATGAAGCACTGAAGAGTGAAAAGTGGTGCAAAGCAATGAAGGAAGAATATGATGCTTTGGTCAAAAATCAAACATGGGTGTTAGTTCTCCTTGAACCTACAATGAAAGTCATTGGATGCAAATGGGTATACAAACTGAAATTTGATACAAATGGAGAAATTCAGAGACATAAATCTATGCTGGTGGCAAAGGGCTTCTCACAAACTTCAGGCATTGACTACTATGAAACATTTAGTCTAGTAGCCAAGACACTAACATTGAAAGTTATTCTTACAGTAGAAATCTTAAAAGGATGGAAGATAAGACACGTAGACATTAACAATGCCTTCTTCAATAAAAGCTAGAGGAAACAGTCTATATGGAGCATCATCATGGCTTTATAGATCAATCTGAACCATCATTTGTGTTCATACTCAGCAAAGCCATATATGACTTAAACAAGCTCCTAGAGCCTGGCATGACACACTGAAGGAGACATTACTGGAGTGTGATCTTAAACAATCTAGAGCTGATAATTGAGTATTCTATCATATTTCATAGGATCATGTAATCTATTTGAGACTTTGAAGAAATTCAAGAACAATTTCTTTAAAAAGTTTTGGGATACAAAGCCAACAAAGAAAAGTGTGAAGACAAAAGTAAATAGATTGTTCGGATGTATTTTTTAGCAACGTTTGGTTCTTTTAGGTTCATCATAATCCATTTTAGCGCGTATTGCATGTTTTAGCATGTCAAGTTCAGCATGTATTCATAGTTGTTAACTTTGTTTTTTTAAAAAAAAAAATCATCCGGTAAACTGGGTGATTGCCCCAGTGATAATTGCTGGGGTAGAATGCCCTAGTGCGTAACTGGGCGATCGCCCAGGTCTAATGCTGGGGTTATTTATCCCAGCATTTCAAAAATTCCCAAAGCTCCAATTTTTTTTTTAAACGCACGACAACACACAACACTCCAAACCCCAAATCACGTGAAACCCTAAAATTTCAACCCCAATTTGCACATAAACCCTCATTTCTCCAACACATTTGATTGTGTTTGAATAGCATTCACTTCAACTTCCTCAAATTCGGCCAAAATCCCTCCAAGGTATGATTTTTCTTTCTACTCCTTATACTTTCAACAAGGAAATGTGCTATAATTTGGGCAAGTGAATAAAGAAAGTAAGTCTATCTTTGTTGGACAGATGGAGTAATAATTAGTGATTATATGAATAAATTGAAATGAGTTTTAAATTATTCATATATTGATTGGATCAAGATAATAATTATATTATTTGACATCGTGGACGTGAATATAATGGGTCTTGCACAAATGGATGAGAGTTGAAAGATCTAAATGGGAAATAAGTATAGTAAAAAGTGTAGGACATTTGTGAAATTAGTTAATTCTCTATAGTATAGCTTAGTAGATAATATTGTCAATTGATTAATGAGATTAATTAATTGTGATCTAATTATTTAGTTTTGTTTATGGGGGTAAATATGTTGGGATTAATTACATGTTTGAGCCAACTAAAATAGTCCATTTATACATAATGATATATTAAAATGTGTTGTGGTTAAGGAGAATTAGAAATTATTGGGTCTAGCTCATTAGAAATCAAAGATTCACAACATATATTAGGGTTAGGAGAATCGACCGTATTGCTAGCTCAAGAAATCAAAGATTCCTGGGACTGTGACAACATAATTTCGATTTTCAACTTCATCTATGTTGGACGCTTGGTCAACTGCGGTTGATCGATATGCGAGTTGCTGTATACAGATATTCAAGTTATGAAATAATTGTTTAATCCTGTAGGTAACAATTCTCTTCCCGAATCAAGTTAAATATCAAAGTTCATTCGGTGAAGGGGAAATAATTTTTAAATTTCCACTCTGCGTGTATAGTTAATTCTCTATACAACTACCTTTTGAGCCTCTCCTCAGGTCTGTCTCTTATTCCAACATAGACAACTCATTGTGCCCAACAGTTGTGCAATGCAAAACTCGTTAATATATCAAATGTAACCTCATAACAAAAAGATACCATCTTTTTTTTTTTGGATTCTCAACTTCAGCTGCCTTCCTTTTGGTTTGTCGATCGAGAATATGAGCACAAATGCTTCCCCCACCCGTTCCATCAAATTCATCAGTTCATTTCCTCTTAACATTCTTGTAGTGTCTAATTTTTCGATGCTAGTGCGTAAATGTTCAGATCAACAAGGATTCTAATAGTATAGGAAATACTAGGGAAAATGGAATTATGGGATGGACTCGTTAAAATACTCGAGGGAATCTAGCTATACTAATTATAATAGATATTTTCTTTGTGAATGATTATAAAAGCAATATAAATTAATAAATAATATTGACCCGTACGTAGTACACAAAATACTCACAAGAAGTACTTAGCTAAATTAAAAAATAAATATTGAGATGTATTATAAAGCTTTGAAATTGTTGGGAAAAATAGTTCACCGGATATTTGTTTACTTGCAAGAATAATCAACATAGCTCAGATTAATACTGTTTAACTCCACAAAGGTAACACTAAGTTAAAGGACAAACTAAGAAAGACCAATTTCACCAAAAAAATTAAAGCAGGGAAGGGGCTACAATTTTCACTAAGAAAATAAGGTTTAACAATGGTCATTGTTTTTGGTTTTGGTCAAGAAGACTCGACTTCAATTCACGTGTGGTATTTTTATTTTTGGCTATGTGTTTTATATATATATATATAACTAATATATATATGTTTAATATATGTGTATATATGGTAATATATATTAATGTATGTGGGTATAATATAATAACCCATAATATATTATACCCTAATATATTATATCCCAAATATATATATTATACCTTAAACTTAGTTGTTCCACTTTAAACCGGGTCAAACACATTGGGTCACTGAGCAACGACCCAAAGGTACATTAAAACCTTCAAGTGACCCATACATGTCATTCATTAATTTGGACTAACACATTGTGGAGTGGACTATACAATTATCTTTCAATCCTGAACTCAAAGCCTATGATGATATAATGGGTCTATTAATCATCATTGCCCTGGGTTTATTTGAGATCACAAAAATCCCAACAACCTTCACCTTGATCCAAATATACCTAAAAACCCCAAAAATGAAAAATAGCTTAGTAGTTGTTTAAAAAAGGATTCCAAACAAATTGAAACTTTACATACCTTTACCAAAGTTTAGAAGTGTCAGCCAACTTCTAAACTTTATCATTGTGAGCACCTTAGTGCCCATATTTGCAAGGTTATAAACATTCAAATACCTAAGTAACAACTTTAAAGCTTCCCAATATTTGGGACCGGGATCAAACATGTACCTGCTTAAAACACTAACAGTAAAGGTCAAGACTGGCCTAGTGCAAACTATTAAGTACATAACGGAGCCAATAACATTTGAGTAGGAGTTTTTACTCATAAACTTTTTTTCTTATCCTATTCCTCAAACAAGATAAATTGGTTACCAAGAGGCATAGAAGTGAGTTTGCAATTAACAATGTCAAATTTCTTCAAAATTTTAAGCACATAAGGAGTTTGATACACAAATAAGCATGAATTTGACATATCTCTATCAATCTTCATACCAAGGAACCTTCTAGAACGTCCTAAGTATTTCATGTCAAATTCTTTACTTAATCCAACACATTTCTTGTTTACCACTTTCATGTTAGGTCTATCCAATGACATGTTATCCATATAAAGTAGCAAATACACACAATCATCATTTGTGCTGTGATGTAGGTAATACAAGCAATTATCAAACTCATTCCTCTTGTAACCAATATAAAAAACATGTGAATCAAAATTTTTATACCACTGTCCCTTGGCTACTAGCCTAGTCTCGTATCTCACAGGCTCACTTTCAGTGGTTCCCTCTTTCACTTTATAAATCCATTTGTATCCCACTATGGATTTATCCTTAGGTTTAGGAACAAAATCCCAAGTTTGATTCCTAACAAGAGAACTTATCTCTTCTCTCATGGTACTAAACCATTCTACGGACTTCTCACTCTTTATAACCTCTACATAGGTATTTGGCTCCTTATCAAGTAGTTCCTGATAACTAACATATGCTATAGTAAAGTCGGATAGTCTTTGGGATTCTCTACGTAGTCTCCTCTCTCTATCTCTAACCAATTGATAATCAGTCAAAGGATTTTGGTCAACGGGATTTTCTTCCATCACATCTTCGTTATCTTCTGCATCTATGTTATGCTGATTTTGATGTGTGTCACTCTCCACCTCACTAAGGGTGATGGAGATGTGGGTACTCACTTTCTCCACCTCAACTAGGGACTCTTTTCTAATGGTTTCTTGTTGTTTTTTACTCTTTAAACAAGGCATATTTGACTCATTAAAAATGACGTACTGACTAATAATGATTTTCACACCCTTTTGGCTCCTATCCCACAACCTATACCCTTTATCACTCTCTGGGTATCCTAAGAAAACACATTTCCTAGTCTTGTGATCTATTTTTCCTCACTCTGATGAAAGAAAGTAGCACAGCCAAAAGTCTTAAGTATGGAATAATCATAACATTTACCATACCATTTTTCATACGATGTATCACCATTTAAAACAATAGAAGGAGTCATATTAGTCAAATAGCAAGCAGTTATAACAGTTTCACCCAAAACGATTTAAGTATACCAAAACTCAACATCATACATCTAACTTTATCAAGCAAAGTACGATTAATCTTTTCAGCAATCCCATTATGTTGGGTAGTATAAGGCACAATTTTATGTCTAGTAATGCCACACTCATTACACAAATTATCAAAGTCAATATTGTAGAATTCAAGACCATTATTATTACGCAAATATTTTATCTTTTTACCTGTCTGATTCTCCATTTGAACTTTCCAATTTTTAAATTTAATGAAAGTTTCACTTTTATCTTTCAATAGATAAACCTACACATATCTGGAGAAATCATCAACAATAGACAAAAATTATTTGTTACTACCAAAAGTCCCACAAAATAAGTATGAATGTATTCTAACACTCTACTTGTCTTGTGTGTGCTAGATCAAAACGACATCCTACGATGTTTTCCAAGCACACAATGATCACAAAATGGGATGTCAGACACCTGATCCTTACCAAACACACCATTGTCGCTAAGGAACTTAAGTCCCTTAACACTAATGTAAGCTAACCTATTGTGCCACATTTGTGTGAGATCAGTGTCAATGGAAGATGTAGTGGAATTTAGACCACTCATCACTTCAGCATGTGTAATACATATGCCAATTTCTCTTAGTAGCTTTAAAAGCTCTAAGTGCACCTTTACACATTCTAATCATACCTTTACCAAGCCTACCCATGAAACCTGTACTCTCTAACCCCCTATAGAAATCAAATTCCTACCCATATGCGGAACATATCTAACTTCCCTTAATGTATGCACAAAGCTACTATCAAATTTAACAGTTACATTACCAACACCAATAATTCTATAAGCAACTCCATCCTATGCAACTCCATGTCCATGATCAGCCTCATGCAAATGATCAAACCAAAATTTATTAGATGTGACATGAAAAGATGCACCGGAGTCAAGAATCTACTCATGTATATGGGAGTTTATAGACCGATTAATCTCACCAGGCTCGAAATTTAAAAGCATGTAAACTTTACTAGACTAATTACTAGAGGTCACTATATTTGTCTCTCTTTGATCTTCTCCTTTCTGCTTGTTCTTCTCTTTATAACATTTACTAATGAAATGTCCTATTTTTCTACACCCCATAACATTTCTTTCCTTTTGCCCTCCCATGTGACTTAAAATGACTTCTACCCTTTCTTGCTATTGCTACCACCTCCATTTCCACTCACCCCACCTTCATTTCCACCCTCATCCTCTCATATTTCTCGAAGGTCTACTCTCTCTCCTTACTGGACTTCACCATTTTTTCCCATACTTAATTTTTCTCGAACTTCAATCAAGAATGACATTTAACAAAATTATAGCTTTGTTAATTTCAGAGACCGTTTTACCATAGTTTGTAATATCTTGCACAAGCTTATTAAAAATAACAAGATTGTCATCCAAATCCTTTGAGAGATCATTTTTGAAGCTGAAATTTTTTTTATGGAGATAAATTTTATTTGGAGTGGATTGGATTAAATAAAGCTATTTTAATTTTTTCCAAAGCTTTTATGTGGAATCAAATTTTCTAACTTTTCACAAAACATGGTCTGATAAATGCAATATGATAGTAGTGTAAGCAAGTTCATCAAAATCATTTTTCTGATCCTCAGTAACATTAGGACCAAAAGAATTATCAATAACTTTTGAAACTTTTTGCTGAACCAAAATATCTTACATTTTCTGTTGCAAAATAGAAAAATCACCTTTACTAGTAAAGACACTCAAGTCAAAATGATGTGCAGACATCTCAAAAAATAAGAAAACACACCAACAAGCAGCTCAAGATAATCATGTAGAAAAACCTAAAGGCCTCAATATACACCGTTTTAGATTTCCAAGGTTTCGTGAGATTCGCGATCTCAGATCAAGGGAATTGTCAAACGGGTAAAGTTCAGGTGACATTTCTAAATAATAATGCACAAAAATAAAGTATCGCAAATAATCAGCACCAAAACATAAGCTAACACAAGTCACAATAATGGGCACGTAATTTCCTAAAGTTACTAGCAACATGCAATGGTTACCCCACATGGTAACTCCAAATCTAATGGCCACCCCACACGATGACCTGCTAGTACTGGAATGTAAAAGAGATTAGCCAATTTACTAGAGCGGACCAAATCTGATGGTCCGTATTAAATAGGAGAGATGCAAAACAAATTAAAAGAATTCCAACAACCACACATGCTGGAAAAACTATGAAGGTTTTGCAAACGCCAAATACGTTCACTATCGAACCATTGTTCAAGCTGTCTGGACCACTAAAAATATAACTAACCACCATAGAAGATCAGACATAGAACGAGGATCACAACGCCGCCATCCACTCGCCGGAATACCCTCGTACGCGCCCCCAAGCGCCACTGGAAGAAATCTGCAATCGAAATTCAAGCGCCACCACACACCCCCTCCGTTGCCCCACGCGCCTCACCGTCAGCTCCGTATTGACGTCAGGAGCCGGAATATGGTCTTCGTTCACAAAGAAGACGTCTGGTTTGGTCAAAAAATGGATGGACATATTTGGGCAGATTTGTGCTTCTTCTTCTTCGTTAGTCCGACAACCTAAAATTAATTTTCTTGCACTACGGAATGCCACCGAGACTCTGATACCAATTGTTGGGGAAAATAGTTCACCGGATCTTTGTTTACTTGCAAGAACAATCATCAGGCTCAGATTAATACTGTCCAACTCTACAAAGGTAACACCAAGTTAAAGGACAAATTAAGAAGGACCAATTTCACCAAAGAAATTAAGGGAGAGAAGGGGCTACAATTTTCACTAAGAAAATAAGGTTTAACAATGGCTGCTGTTTTTGGTTTTGGCTAAAGAAGACCCTGACTTCAATTCACGTGTGGTATATTTTGGCTGTGTTTTTTGCCCAAACCAACTAATATATATGTATAATATATGTGTATATATGGTAATATATATTAATGTATATGGTATAATATAATAACCCATAATATATTATACCCCAAATATATATATTATACCTTAAATCTTGCCGTCCCACTTTAAACCGGGTCAAACACACTAGTTCATTGAACAACGATCCAAAAGTACATTAAAATCTTCAAGTGACCCACACACGCTTTTATTAATTTGGACTGACACATTGTGGAATGGACTATACAATTATCTTTTAATCTTGGATTCAAAGCCTATAAAGATATAACGGATCTATTAATCATCACTGTCCCAAATTTATTTGACATCACAAATAATCCCAACAGTCTACTATTTATTCATGGTGCAAAATCAGCAATAAATTCATGTATAATGACAAATAAAGATTCTCATTCTTACGTAACATATCATAGACCCACAAGTGCAACTTTTATGCGCCCACATTTTGTGCCGTTATCACCAAGCAGATAGACACTTTCTTTGTAAGTTCCTTAGCCATACGGGCTAGAGGGAAAGTCCCACCAAAGTTTGAAAGTTCATCGTCACACTCGGTATCTAAGGCAGCACTTAATTTAATTTGCAACGTGCCATTGTCACCAGCTGCTAGAGCAACTTGTCCCTCCTGAAGCATATCAATCACGGTCTGGAAAGACTCGTTGCATGTTCCTTGAAGGGATTTTTTGGCTGCAGGTGACAGATTGCCAAATGCTGGTGCTATCAAGCCGTTCTTTGATTGAAGTTCCTTAGCGAGAGATAGTGTGTCACTAATGGCATTTCCAATGGCATCATGCCAGCTGGTTGCTCCCTTCACCATGGTATTGCAAAGCCCTCTGGTTCGTGAGGCTCTGCAAAAAGGGCTAACTTGGATTCGTGTTGCCACAACACCGTGGGCGAAAACAGAGACGATTATAGACAGAAGAAGAAATGAAAAAGAGTTGAACTTTTGGGAGGCCATCGTTTTGGCTTCTTTTCTTGTCTTTTGGTTTCTAACCCACAAGAAGTTCGTGTCTTTCTCTTTGTTCCACTTTCGGACTTATTGCACTTGCGGAATAGAGAGGAATGGCTTTTTGTCTTGGAACCTAGCATATACATATTTTCATTGGTCGCTGTTTTCTTTCTTAAAGTTAATTGTTGTTGACTTGTGACCACAAAAAATCTGAAGTTCTCCTTAGTTATAGAAAAGTTCTATGATTGGTAACCATAATTAATTGATTTTTAGCCCCAAGTTGGTAAATAATGATCTAGAAAGAGGGAGAGAGCATCTTTTCAGGTAACTCAGGTAGTGGTGTAAATGAGATTTAGGAGAGGAACAATTTTCAAGCTATGCAATGATAATTGTAAATAAGATTTATAAAGATACAATATTCAATTATTAGTTCAGGCAAACTAATTCTTTCTTAATTGCACCATATTCAATTAACCAATTGTAGGTTTAGACCAAATTATTTGTTCCTTTTAATTGGTGTAATGGGAAAAAGGGGAGTTCGATTGAAATAACCATTTTATTATTTCAACATAAACGTACGTAAGAATTACTTTTAAATATAGTAAATTTTTACCTTAAAATAAGAGAAAATTACATTATCCAAATATGTTGAGTGCCGTGATAGACACGTCAAATTAATTAGCTCCCACCCATGTGACATTTTGAACGGAAAGGCGTCTTATAAGTGAAATTGGGTAATAAACTTGCGATGTCCCCTATTAGAACGCCCATTGAATCATCATCTAATCCTCTTGCTAGTTGGTGGAAATTCTTATGGGGGAGAAACATCCCATTGAAAGTGATGTTCTTTGCTTGGCACGCATTTCTTGCTATACTCCCGTCTTGTTATAACTTGTGAAGATGACATATTCATGTGAGTTTGGTGGGGGAAGAGGATGAAAGCAGTTTCCACTCCTTGTTCTCCTGCCAGGACTCTTGGCTTATTTGGGACGCATTCCATACAGGCTTGAATTATATTTTCTTACCTGCTAAGGGGATTGGGGATCAATTACTTCTGAGCACAAAAGATTATCAAAATGAGCAAGTTACATATTTCGATAGTAACTTAATAGGCACTTTTAGAAAAACTAAAGTTCATAAATAATTAAGTTTGTTTTAAAATAAATAATTTTTTAATCAAAATGAAAAAACAAGTAACTTCTTTACTTAAAAAATGTTAATAAAAAAGTCACTTATTATAAGTTGATAAGTACTTTAACTTATAAGTAAAATTACTTATAAGTAAACAAGTAAGTTTTAAGTTAATTAAAATCTATATTAATCTAATTTAAAAGTAAGCAAATTACTTATTTTGACATAAACTCAATAGTTTATTTTTTAACTTAAAAATACAAGAAAAGTAAGTTACCCAAGCATATGTGTAGACAAAAATGTTACTTTGAAGTAACTGTAGTTTTTTTAAGCTTAGCCAAAATTATTGTTATATATATTTTATTTGTTAAGTACCTGTTGGGAAAAATAGTTTATCGGATCTTTGTTTAATTGCAAGAAGAATTGACAGGGCTCAGATTAATACTGTTCAACTCCACAAAGGTAACACCAAGTTAAATGACAAACTAAGAAAGACCAATTTCACCAAAGAAATTAAGGGAGGGAGAGGGGCTGCAATTTCACTAAGAAAATAAGGTTTACCAATGGCTGCTGAACTTTTACTGGTTTTGGCTTTGGCTGCTAATCCGATTTCACGTGTGGTGTATTTTTTTTTTGGCTGTGTGTTTTCTGTCCAAACCAACTCCATTCCATGCAACTACATGTCCATGATCAGACTCATGCAAATGATAAAAAAAAAAAAAAATTTATTAGAAGTGACATGAAAAGATGCACCGGAGTCAGGAATCCACTCATGTATATGGGAGTTCATAGACATGTTAATCTCACCAGGCTCAGAATTTAAAAGCATGTAAACTTCACCAGACTCATCACTAGAGGTCCCTATATTTGTCTCTCTCTGATCTTCTTTTCTCTGTTTGTGCTTCTCTTTATAACAGTCACTAATGAAATGTCTTATTTTTCCACACCCGTAACATTTCTTTCCTTTTGCCCTCCCATATGACTTAGAACGACTTTTACCCTTTCTATTGCTACCATTGTTTTGTCCACCTCCACTTCCACTCCCATCCCCCGACTGAGGTCTACCCCTCACAAAATGGACTTCACCATTTTTTCTCTCATTTTTTCTCGAACTTCAACTCTCTCTCTTTACTTTTTAAAGAGTCTATGACAATGTCAGGTGTAAAGGTCTCCCTCCCATATTTAATTGTATTCTTAACTTCCTTATATGAATCAGGAATGACATTTAACAAAATTATAGCTTTGTTAATTTCAGGGACCATTTCACTACAGTTTGTAATATCTTACACAAGCTTATTAAAAACATCAAGTTTGTCATCCAAATCCCTTGAGGGATCAATTTTGAAGTTGAAAATTTTTTCAAGGAGATAAATTTTATTTAGAGTGGATTGGATTAAATAAAGCTCTACTAATTTTTTCCAAAGCTTTTTTGTTGAATCAAATTTTCCAAATTTTTGCAAAATAGTGTCTGATAAATTTAATATGATAGAAGTGTAAGCAAGTTCATCAAAATCTTTTTTCTGATCCTCAATAACAGTAGGATCATAAGAATTATCAATAGCTTTTGAAACTTTTTGCTGAACCAAAATACCTTTCATTTTCTGTTGCCAAATAGAAAAATCACCTTTACCGGTAAAGACACTCAAGTCAAAACGATGTGCAGACATCTCAAAAAGTAAGAAAACACACCAACAAGCAGCTCAAGATAATCATGTAGAAAAACCTAAAAGCCTCAATATACACTGTTTTAGATTTCCAGGGTTTCGTGAGATTCGCGATTTCAGATCAAGAGAATTGTCAAACGGGTAAAGTCTAGTTGATAGTTCTAAATAATAATGCACAAAAATAAAGTATCGCAAATAATCAGCACCAAAACAAAAGCTAACACAAGTCATAATAATGGGCACGTAAATTCCTAGCAACAGGCAATGGTTACCCCACACGATAACCCCAAACCTAATGGCCACCCCCACACAATGGCTTGCTAGTACTGAAATGTAAAAGAGATTAGTCAATTTGCCAAAGCGGACCAAATCTGACGGTCCGTATTAAATAGGAGAGATGCGAAGCAAATTAAAAGAATTCCAGCAACCACACAAGCTGGAAAAACCACGAAAGTTTTGCAAACGCCAAATACGTTCACTATCGAATCGCTATCTATATATATATATATGTATGTATAATATTTATGTATATATGGTAATATATATTAATGTATATGGTCTAATATAATAACCCATAATATATTATACCCTAATATATTATACCCCAAATATATAAATTATACCTTAAACGTAGCCGTCCCACTTTAAACCGGGTCAAACACACTGGGTCACTGAGCAACGACCTAAAGGTATATTAAAACCTCCAAGTGACCCACACACATCCTTCATTAATTTGGGTTGACACATTGTGGAGTGGACTATACAATTATCTTTCAATCATGGGCTCAAAGCCTATGAAGATATAACTGGTCTATTAATAATCACTGCCCCGAATTTATTTGAGATCACAAAAATTCCAACAGTACCATACGATCTTCTAATATGGGTGTGCAGTCTTCTAGTGTGAACAATGCAAGCCTTGACAACAACTTCTCAAATCCTCATAGTCTTTCAGTATATTGTTGACATCGTTCAAACTACGAGTTTACTAAGTTGGTTCATTGTTTCTCTCTTCTATTCTTATCCTGGTGAGATCCAAACGTAATTTGAAGTTGTTGTTGTTATCCAATGTGTCGGTGATGGATTTAGTTGTTTATTGTATCCTCTAGCATTTGAGGTATTTCTTCTAAATGGGGGTTCAAATCCAAAAGATACCTTCATCTATTCATGAACTTGGTGAGTTTATATGAGATTATTTTCAAAACATCAGTTTTTGAAATTGGTGAAGGATTGTTGGATTGATTTTCTAAGTATGTCATTTTGACATTACACTACAATAATAACTCAGAACTAGTGTTAGATGAAGTATATGGTGGAACCAGCATTCAGGATCGATAAGGAGCAAAAACGGAAAGAAAATGAGGTGGCCACGGCTTGCTTGTCACGGCCTAGCCGCGACATACATTAAGCAGAGCTGGCTGCGACTTGCTTGCGTTTGCACCTATTCGCCTCTCAATTAGTTTTTTGGCCTCTTTTCATCTTAATACAGTTTTTGTGTATCTTAATGAATAGTTGTGACTTTTTTAACCATTGTAACCATTGAGAGGTGTCATTTAATAATCTATAAATAGAGTATGATTGTTGTAAAGAAAGATGTACAATTCTTGATCATTTTCTTATCCGTTTGTTTCTCTAAATAAAATTGATTTGATTATCTTGTTTTATATTTGTAATACTCTCTCATATATTTTTCTACAATTTCTTGAGTGTTTAGTTTAGGAAAATTGGCGCAAATGATCTATAACCTTTGCCCTTAGAGTAAAAATGGTCATAACTTTTGTTTTTTGACACAACGGTCCCTAACCTATGTGTTTTGGTGCGCAATTGGTCTTATTTGATGAAAAAGACAAAAATACCCTTAGGTTCTAATTAAAGAAATTTGCAATTCGATTTCTAACCTTTACAAAATGTACTGCAAGAATATCAATTTTTGCTTGAGCATTTTTTGCTTGTACAAATGAGTTTGTTACTTTTTTTATCAATTAATACATGAGATGATTGACCTACAATTCTTTACATGTGAATAATATTTTCAACTTCTTGTTTACTTTGATTACCACGGAGATCAAAGTGAGAAAATGTTTCTTCACTCCAAAAATTTTATGTTGTTCTTTAGAATGTAGCTTTGCCCCTCTTGAAGTTGCAAAAGTCATTCTATCTAAATGACAATATGCAAAAAATGCAATAAATAAGTCAAATGTTAAAGATTCAAGATACTTAATGATAGATGGTGAGTTTAAACCAACATAAATTCTAAGTCATTGATGGTGACCCGTGTTGGTACATGTGGTGATGGGGATAAAGTGGCACAATCAAAAACTCGTAGGTGAAAAATATTAGGTCCTTGAACAAATTCAAGTTGTAAATGTGAGTATTTATGTTAAGCAATTCGTCTTATACAAACCAATGATGCAATATGTAATATAGCATGACCCCAAATAGTAGTTGAAAGTTTTTTTTTTTCATGAGTAATGGCCTAGCAATGATTGTAGAAGTTTGATAAACGACCCCGCTAAGCCATTTTGTGTATGGATCCGAGCAACTGGATTTTCAGTTGATGTACAATAATCATAGAATACTTGACGCTAAATTCACCAACATTATAGAGGCGATTTTTTTGATTGAATAATCAAGAAATTAAGCTCATAATTTTATGATTTGACCAAATAGTCTAGCGTGAAATAATAAAACACCAAGTAACAAAATTGAAATAATTAAATAACAAAATTGTCCACGTGATGAGTATATTTGCCTACTTATATCCCCATAAATTCTTTCTAAGAAACTTGGAGATACGACATTTAAATTTGTAGTCAAAGGTCTAATAACTAACATACGAACAAGTATCACATGAGGTAAACGAATGTTCTGGTGCTTTAGAGGATGTATATGTCAATTCTTAAGTATTCGATGCATCATTAATGCTCTTGAATGTTCAAGCCAATCATGCCAAAGCATAAAAGTTTTGGATCAACAACTTCAAGTTTGTGATATTGTTTGGTTCAATTGTTTTTATGATTCTATAATACATGCCAGATGCGTGTGCCGTGAGTTTTTCGTTAATCTTCTTCTGGTCAGATACAAAAGATGTTATTTAAAGATATTCAACATTATTTTCTTACATTATTTTCAACAACTTCAAGTTTGTGATATTGTTTGGTTCAATTATTTTTATGATTCTATAATACATGCCAGATGCGTGTGCCGTGAGTTTTTTGTTAATCTTCTTCTGGTCAGATACAAAAGATGTTATTTAAAGATATTCAACATTATTTTCTTACATTGTCTTAATGTGGTATTCATTACACGGGGTATCTTTAAAACTAATCAAATTTGTTTTGGATTTGTTGGAAGAAAGAGCATCGTTAATATATACTATTATATTATTTTGTAAGATAATGTTTCAGACTCTTCAACGAGATTCGATTCACTTGATATAGTATTCGTATTATTTTTTATTAATGTTAATTCTGAAAAAATACATTTTCTTTTAAGGATTGTATGCGCAGTTGCATTATTCGCTAAATAGACATCAATTCATCTAGAAAAAATAAACATGATCAAATAAATAACATCTTAAAAATAGTATTTATAACCTAGAAAAAAAATTAAACATACAATAATACTTCAATCAACCATCATAATAGTTGAAAAATGCAAACTAAAGTTTCATACTTGGGGAGGGAGGGGGGGTGTGAAATAAACTATCCTAATTTTTCTTCAAACCATCATTGATCAAGTATCAATATGTAACGACTGAAATTTTTTTCGCCTTTTAATTTCAAGTAAATAAAAATTTTACTTTTGACATCGATTCAAACCTCATAGTTCATTTTAATTATTTTATCACGTTAGATTTTGCACGCATTTGCTTCAAATTTTATAAGTTCGACAATTATGGGATATTAATTTGAAAACGAACCTTGTTCTATTTTGATTTGATAAGTTTTTGAATTTCATGTTGAACGAGAAATAAATTCCAACTAGCATAAATTTTTAATTTGGTTATCTGTGTCTAGTTAAAAATCTTGGCCCTTTATTTTCGATTTTTTTAGCCAAAAACCCATTCTATTTTCGGCCTAATAATTCACCTATAATTAGCCCCAAAACCCGATTTATTTTTCAACTATAAAATTTAACCAAAAACCCAACCCAAACAACACTTTAAAACCACCGAAAAACTGAGCCAAACAATCCCTTAACTTATGCCAAATTTTATCAACCAAACAGCCCTTTCATTAGCAAATAAACCGCACCCTATGCACACCAAAACTACCCCCCTATGATCTGAAAACCGTTCCCCCAGCAGCCCCCATGTTCAGCCATAATTTTCCACATATTTCCCTCACATTTCAACCACTTCCTCCACCCCCAAAAAAAGTCCCAGAATTCGGCCCTGCTGTGTGTGTTTCTCGTCCAGTTTCAGCCAACCAAACAACCCTCATGACAATCAAGAAACCGTCCCATGATCCTCCACAACTTTCCACTTTCTTCCCCCCACTATCCCTCACTTTTCAGCCCTCAATCCAACTAGTTTCTTCCCCCCAAATTCGTCCCTCCAGCAGCCCAGAAATCAACCCTTAACTTAAGCAAAAAAACCTCCCTTTTTCCTCTTCAAAAATCGGCCTCAAGTCTCATAAATCTTACCTCTTTTCCAGCCACTTATTCTAGCAACATACTCCCTTGTCAATATCCCAATTTCACTACAACAAATTCAAAAGAAAAACCTCTCCCTTTCTTGTCTAAGAATTCAGCCAAATTTTCTCTCACCTTTCTCTCCATATTTTGCCCTCCAAAAGTTAGTAGTGAATTCCATTTTGTTTATTCTTTTCGACCAACATACTCTCTCCATTTCTTGCAATTCAAGTCACAAAGATTTCAGCACTTACTGTCCAGATTTTTGGCCCATATACACTCTCGAATTTCTGCAATTTCAGTCCCAAATTTCCAGTATTTTCCCTTCACTTTCAGTCCAGTTTTCGGCTAGCAGTGTAAGTTGTTAACCTAGCTTTTCAATTCACAAAATTTTCCTATATATACATCTATATATATAGTGTGCGGGTTTTGATTTTTGGAAGCTGTAGAAATGATTTATTCTCCTCCACAATTTCAACCGAAAACTATTTTGAGAGGTAAGTTTACTTACTACTTTTGCAATGATTTTTAAATGATTGGGAAATTATTATGTTATGTAAATACCATGTAAATGATTTATAAAGGAACATTATGTAATATTTATGGAAAACGAGAGTCAATTTAAGTTTTGACGTCGATATTTTAAGTATTTGATTTTCATTATTTAATTATGTAATATTTATGAAAACGAGATGTTCTTTTCATTGCCGTTAAAAGTTTCAAGTTAGAAATTGCCTAGTTCCATTTTTCTAAATTTTCAGCTTGGTGTCCATACTTTGAAAAATCATAACTCTCTGTACATTTTTTCTCCATAAAGAGTTATTTTTGAATATATTATAAAAATTCAAAGCACCACTCGCTAATAGTTTTAAATTCGTGCAAGTGAAGGTGCATCAAATTGTAACAAGCTCTTGGAAATTAAGGACCACATTTCTTCGGTAGTCAAATCTTTCTTTCAATTTTTTCCAAAGAATTTGTGTTTAGATCCCTGAAAATTTTCAAGTTTGTTCGTGAGCGTCCAATCAGCCATTAGTTATGAATCGTCATGTCTAGTCATTTTACCATAAATTTGAGATGTTGAAGGATTTAATTAAAAATAAATTTTAGAATCGATTAATTATTGGTTCATATAATAAATTATTGATAGAGTAAGAATTAATATATAACGTTTGGTTCATTTTGTAGCTCGTTTTAAATTAAGTGTATTGAGCTCGAGAAAAAGTTATTTTTTGGCAAGCCTGGCAATCCGAATATTATTTATATAATCCTTATCTGGTTTAGTGTGGGTCAACAAACGTACCCTTGAATTATATGAAAAACTTGTTATACATATTTGTTCACGTGAAATTGTTATAGCTTTTTATTAAAAACCAAACCTATTGTTTGTAAAGAACATCTCTTTTCGGGTCGTCAAATCGCCGAGCCGACATTGTATTGATTTTCTTTCTTTTTTAATGCGAATAGGTAAGAAGTCGGCTCGGCGATTTGACGACCCTAAAAGAGATGCTCTTTACAAATGGACCCCACGTACTTCGACTTTGCTTAGGCGCCCGGCAAACGAATCAGCTAATGGGCTGATCGAAGACTGAGGCAGCATGCTGATCTGACCTGAAGACTTTGCGATTGTGTTGACTTCGTTACTGGTGATTGCTCTCCTTTACCTGGTGACTCTTGAGGTCTCTCTAAAATAGCAGGACAGATGACTTAGCTGACTACAAAAAGGGAGGAAAAAAATTCTAGTGGCCAGATAAGTGTGAGTAGATTTTCAAGGAAATAATCCCCTTGGTTAGTCACAGGTTTGGCCATTTGTTGGGATTAATTGGGAATCGATTAAGTATTGTTAACTAAGAAAAATCATTATTATAAACTGCTTTATTACACACACGCGTCCGAAAGGTAGAGAGAAATTTGTTTTTAGGAAAACAGATTTCTTTTCACGCAAGATTCCATCTTCCTTCAAAGTTTATTTCGAGATTTTACGAGTTTCCAATCGAGGTAAGATACATAAGGTGCAAGTCATTAAATTCTGGTTATTCGTGATGTCTACATAATGAATTACCTGGACTATTTTTAGGCCTTCTGGTCAATTTATTTAAATCCTTCGGGATAGACTTTCGGGTCAAAATATGTATACGATTCAGCATAGGCCTTTGGGTCAAGATATGTAAATCCTTCAAGATCTAGGGATTCTAAGAAAGTCCTTGAGGGGTTGATTAACGTGATAAATTGCTATAAATCTAAGGAAAGATTTAGATATAATGTTGAATAAAAATTACATGGATGTTTTTCGAAATATCCACTCTTACTATTGAATTTCAGATTATATTGGGACTTGTTGGATGCACGGTGGATTGGTGGAGATGCCATGTCAATGGTCGGCGAGTAACATAGGACAATTTCAAGCCAATGCACCTTGACATTATTTCTGATTTTTGGTCAAAGTACTAGTCTTTTGATTTTATTTGATTTTGTTCCGAATATTTGTTTAAAAGTTCAAAAATTATGAATTATTACATTGTCAAAATTTTCAATTATTATGTTTTTTCCGCAACCTGATGTTACAAAACATATTTAAGTAAGTACTCTCTGGGTTTGTTTTAAAATTTGGGGTGTTACACTGTGGATCCTTGATAAGTGTGATTTTACACTTATCTGCAGGCATTTAAAAGTGGACGATTGTAAGTCTTTATAAAGTCTTTTCTACGTAATTGTGTGTTGATTTAATTAATTCAGGTCAAAACCCAAGATCGGATGGAATTGGAGAAAACAAAGCAAAATAGGCGAAAAGGACTGAAAGTGTACGAAAACTTGGAGATGGGGGTCAACTTGCAAACATCCAAAAGTTGAAGGACTTGGGGTGCAAATAAAGAGGACTGAATTGAAATATAAGAAGAAATCGTAGGACTAAAATGACTACAATCAAAAGTTGAAGGACTACAAGCGCAAATTAGACAGAAATTTCAACTGGGCGAACGCCCCAGATCAAAGCTGGGCGTGCGCCCAACTGAAGAAGTAACCATCAGAGGCAAAAACCTTTGCACAGGCGTTATTTCGACGCCTGAGCCAACTCGCCCATGAATTTTCAGATTATTTTGTTTCTTTTTTTGACTCCGAATGCAATTGGAAACTTGGAGTGCACGATTTTTAGGATTTGGAGGGATCTTTTTAGGTCATCTAGAGAGACCTAGAAATAGGACATATACTCTCATAACAAAGGTCGAAAAATCTTGTAAAAATCATATTGAGAGAGAGAGATACCAAGAGACGAAGAACAAAGACGGAATTGAAGATTGGAGCTTGAAGACAAAGAGTTTTTGGTGCAAGATATTCAACGTCTCTTCCTCTATTATTTTCAAGATCCGGTTATGTCTTTCCTTCTCTTCATCTTTTCTTTCTCCCGAGTCATGAATAGCTAGATTTAATGTTTGGATGAACGATGTAACCTAAGTTTAATTCTTTAATTTCGAATCTCAAGTTTTGATTTATAAATTGATTAAGTATTTGATTTTACTTCTTTTCGTAATGCTTGAGATAATTGGCCATTATTTGTCATTGATTTGTGGATTGTAATGAACCGAGAGGTAAATTATTAATCTAGACCACGTAGTAAAATCTGGCAATTGGATGAAAGGTAGAGATACGCTTTTGTTATTGTCACGGTCTTGAATTGAATTCTTAGGAGATTTAATGCATCTAATTAAGGACCATTCTGACTGCCTAAGTTGACTTAATTAGATAGGATTAGTTTGAACTCGAGAGAGGTAAATTAGGTTAAATTTGTGAATTCGACCGAATACAACTTTAGGAATAAATCTCGAGATTAGAAATTAGAGAGGATAACTAGGTGAATTAGTTTGTCCAAACGCTTCAACCATCATATTATATTAATTATTGATAGTTTTCCTTATTATTATTTTTGAAAAATCTAAAGTTCTAGCTTAAATCTTTCAACTCAATTGATTTTACATTGTTGTCAATAGACTAGCACTTTAATTAATTTAACTAGTATCTAAATAAGATAGTCTTCGTGGGAGCGATAATCCTGGACTCAAAAAGTCCACTTTATTACTTGTTAACGATATTGTGCACTTGCAATCACATTATTTTCACAACAAGTTTTTGGCGCGCGTTCTTGGGGACTATTCTTATTAAATATTAGTTTAGATTAATCGTTAGTGTTAGTTTTATTTTATTTATTATTATTATTACTATTTTCTTTCTTTTACTGTTTATTTCTTATTTATTATCGGTCTTAAATTAATTTTATAGTTAAGTTGTTTTTATCTTGATACTTTTTCTTTTTTTTTTACTACGTAAAAGGGTGTTTGTTGCATGCTCTCGTGACAAAGGCGGCAATCTTGAGACTTTCGATCCCGAGATTGAACGTACTTTCGCATCGAAGACGCAAAGAACACAACCAAAAACAAAAGACCAAAGAACAAAATCGGATGGCGGATGCACAAATGAGACAAGAGTTTGAACAAGAGGTCGCAAGAGCGGCCCGAATGATAGCTCAAAGAAATTCAACAACATGAAGAACAGGAAGAAGATGACGATGGAAACATGCCAATGGCTCGGCCTCCTAACTCCCGTAAAGCAGCTCCCGATCGTTCGAGCATTATTTATCCACTTTTGGTCGAATGACTTTCAATTAAGGGCGATTTGATTAATCTCTTGAAAAATCACCGCAGTTCTATGGAAAGGCGATCGAAAATCCTAATACTCATCTCTCCGCATTCTTACGTATGTGCCATAATTTTCGGTTTCAAGGAGTAAATGAAGATGCCATCGGACTCGGTTATTTCCATATACATTGAGGGAAGGGGCTCTAGAATGGTTAGATTCGTAACCACATGCTAGTATCACCACCGGGATGATTTAACCGTAAAATTACGTAATAAATACTTTTCACCGCTAAAGTAGCAAAGATGAAGTTGAAATTTCTACTTTCCAACAACCTGGAGGGCGAAAGGTATCATGAAGCTTGGGACAGATTCAAGGAGTTGCTCAGAAAATGTCCAAACCATGGTATTAAAAAGGGCCAACAAGCTCAATATTTTTATTCTGGGCTATCTCCTCAGTCTAAATCGACAGTGGACTCCTCTGCAAACGGGTCCATCGCGAATAAAAATGTCAACGAAGCATGGGATCTCTATGAGCTGATTGCAAACACACAGACCATGTTTTCATCTGATCGCACCACTCCAAGAAAAGTAGCAGGCATACATGAGATTGATGGTCTGTCAGCTACCAATGCACAACTTGCTACATTGACAAAGCAGGTGGAGCTCTTGGTCAGAACACAAATGCAAGGAGTGAATGCAATTCAAGCAACCATCATGTGCGAGAACTGTGGAGCTAACCATTCGACATCAGATTGTATGTTATTGGCCTCTCCAGAACAGGTCAATTTTGTGCAGAATAATACACATCAGCAGTACAATCCATATTCACAAACATACAATCCAGGTTGGAAGCAACACCCCAATTTTAGATGGTCTGAGAATCAACAAAGTGGTAATGCATATAATGCTCAACAGGAAAGAGGACCGAGTTTAGGAGAGATGTTCCAACAAAGATATGCGTAAAACCGATAAAGCATTAGAGCGATTGGACATCAACAACAAAATCAACAAGCGTCTATCGAAAAATAGAGACTCGGTTGGTCGATTAGCACTACAACTGCCGGATAGAAAACCGTGCACTTTACCCAAAGACTACGTAAACAAATCCAAGAGAATGTAAATGCAATCATTACTAGGAGCGGAGTACAACCGCGAGATTCACGTGAAAAACCGTAAATAATTGATGAACGGGTGGTAATTGAGGAAGATGAATCGAACAAAACATGCGAAATCGAAGAAGAAGTTTCAAAAGAATCTGCTTGAATCATCAAAAGTGAGGGCGCCAATTCCGCCAAAAGCTTATGTGCCACCCATTCCATTTCCTCGTAGGTCGATAAGAACAAGCTCGACAAGCGGTTTGAAAAATTTCTTGAAGTTTTCAAGCGCATATCAACATTCCTTTTGCCGACGCGCATTAGTTCAAATGCCATTGTATTTGAAATTTATGAAAGAAATGTTGTCCAAGAAGAAAACCCAGATGAAAACGAGGCGGTGGCTTTAATCGAGGAATGTAGTGCTATTCTCGCTAAATAAGTTGCCTCCGAAAGTTAAAAGATCCAGGGAGTTTTAAATTACCTTGCACAATTGGAGAATTTTATAATTTTAATGCTTTATGTGATTTAGGTGCAAGTGTAAATTTAATGCCTCTTTACGCTCACAGAGATTAGGGTTGGGAAAAGTAAAAGTAACAAGTGTATCTCTACGACTTGGCGATAGATCGATCAAGTACCCACGGGGTGTAGTTGAGGACGTGCTCATCAAGGTGGAAAAGTTTTTCTTTCCGGCTTGATTTTATTGTCCTTGACATCGAAGAGGATCGCAATATGCCGGTCATTTTGGGACGACCATTCTTAGCAACGAGTCGGGCCCTTATTGATGTTGAAAAGGGTGAGCTAATCTTGAGGGTGCAGGATGAACGAGCAAGATTCAAGATGTACACCATACCCGAGCAACCAATCGACCTCGTGGAGTGCTTTAGAGTTGATGAAGGGGTAATAATTGGCCAAGAAAACGCAAACCGGCTACAATGGACTAGTTGTACCAATTAAAGATGAAAAGATTCGAGTTAAAATATGGAGAGCAAAGGAAAAAGCGTGTAAAGCTGGCAATTGCAAGCAATGCAAGACTTCCAAAGATCAATTCAAGCCTCCATAACTGATACTTGCAAAAGAGTCGAGCTCTAGACTATAACTCGAGCGCTAAATGGGAGGCAACCCATTTTCTATCTTTTCTATAGTTATTGCATTGCATGTAGAATTTTAGGACTGCATTAGAAAGTAGAGCATGTTTCCCATTTTTTTTAGTGATTACGTATATTTAATCATTATTGTTTTTCATATTTCAGGTTGCACATCGTCATTCCAAACCAATGCATACTGATGAGCTAAAAGTCCGATTGTTATCCCCATGCCTTTTGATTCAGGTTGTCTCTTTCCTTATTTCTTATTTACTTTGCTTTCTTTTGTCACATTGAGGTCAATGTGAACTTTAAGTTTGGGGGTGACCTTGAGTATTTTTGTGTGTTAAATAAAAAAAAAAAATAAAAAAAATTGTGTGCTTGTATGTTGGATAGCCTTGCCGGCCTATGATGATATTATTTGAAACTGATATCAATTCATGAATTATGACTATGTTATGCTACTTATGCTTGTTTTATAGACTTTACTTATCCATGTGAGATACGATTAAGTGTGATTTATGGTCATGAATTTCACTACGCTAGGTTGGTATATTGAATAGAATACAGTGAAAGAGTAGTGAATCTTAGTTGAGAAAACCAAAACTACCAATTGACTACTCAATTACCTAACCGATTGAGAGAATAGTTTGGGGTGGTTAAACCAATGCGTGTTGTTTAGATATGTGTTGATTCCGTGCTTGAGTAATATATGTGTGGAGTGTTCTTTGGCTACCAAGTGGAATCTAGGGATTGACCGGATGCTAGGAATCTAATCCCGCCTCTTTATCTTGCAAAAAAAAAAAAAAAAAAAAAAAAAATTGAAAAGCATGGCACATGCATTATCTTATACCTCTCTTAGTAGCCTAGTTGACTCGGTGATAAAGTCCATTGGAGTTCTCAAAACTTGGTGCCCTAAGGTTTATGGAGACACGGGAGCCATCGGCCTAAAGCTCGCTACAAGGGTCATCTAGAAAGCTTAAGGGTGAGGTCTTACACATAAGATATATATCCAAAAAAAAAAAAAAAAAAAAAAAAGCAAGATTGAACCATTGTGCGCATAACTTGGGGATATAGATGACTAGTGGGTTTGACTTACCTAGTGGACGCTTGATGGCCAAAACATTTGATAAAAGGAGAATCATCACAGATCTAGATAGCAATTGTATTGGCTAGACCTAACCAACTTTTGAGCGATAAAAGAATAAGTGTTTTGAGGGCAACTTTAGAGCTAATACCCTGGGGTGAGAAAATTGAATATCGGTTTGGGGTGTGTATTCTTACGAGCGAGAAAGGAAATATTTGACCATTGGGGCATAATATCACCAACCAAACGGCTTATGGTGATTGAATTGACTATCGTACACAAATATATCTCGTCGAGCATTGGATAAGTAAAAGCTGATTGATTTTGGTAGCATGATTTAGAAATTTTATTATGAATTGTTTGATTGTTTCAAAACATGAGACAAATGCGGCAAGATATCTACTATAGTATATTTTAATATTATTTAGTGTGTTTAAGTAATTAGTTATGTTCGAGGACGAACAAATGTTTAAGTTTGGGGGTATTTGATAAGTGTGATTTTACACTTATCTAGACCATTAAAAGTGGACAATTGTAAGTGCTCATAAGTACTTTTCTACGTAATTGTGTGTTGATTTAATTAATTCAGGTCAAAACCCAAGATCGGATGGAATTGGAGAAAACAAAGCAAAATAGGCGAAAAGGACTGAAAGTGTCTGAAAACTTGGAGATGGGGTCAACTTGCAAACATCCAAAAGTTGAAGGACTTGGGGTGCAAATAAAAGAGGACTGAATTGAAATATAAGAAGGAATCGAGAGGACTAAAATGACTACAATCAAAAGTTGAAGGACTACAAGCGCAAATTGACAGAATTTCAACCTGGCGAACGCCTTAGATCAAAGCTGGCGTGCGCCCAAATGAAGAAGTAACCATCGAGAGGCAAAACCTTTGCACAGGCGTTCACTTCAACGCCCGAGCCAACCGCCCATGGAATTTTCAGATTATTTTGTTTCTTTTTTGACTCAATGCAATTGGAAACTTGGAGTGCACGATTTTTAGGATTTGGAGGGATCTTTTAGGTCATCTAGAGAGACTAGAAATAGGACATATACTCTCATAACAAAGGTCGAAAAATCTTGTAAAATCATATTGAGAGAGAGAGATACCAAGAGACGAAGAACAAAGACGGAATTGAAGATTGGAGCTTGAAGACAAAGAGTTTTTGGTGCAAGATATTCAACGTCTCTTCCTCTATTATTTTCAAGATCCGGTTATGTCTTTCCTTCTCTTCATCTTTTCTTTCTCCCAGTCATGAATAGCTAGATTTAATGTTTGGATGAACGATGTAACCTAAGTTTAATTCTTTAATTTCGAATCTCAAGTTTTGATTTATAAATTGATTAAGTATTTGATTTTACTTCTTTTCGTAATGCTTGAGATAATTGGCCATTATTTGTCATTGATTTGTGGATTGTAATGAACCGAGAGGTAAATTATTAATCTAGACCACGTAGTAAAATCTGGCAATTGGATAAAAGGTAGAGATACGCTTTTGTTATTGTCACGGTCTTGAATTGAATTCTTAGGAGATTTAATGCATCTAATTAAGGACCATTCTGACTGCCTAAGTTGACTTAATTAGATAGGACTAGTTTGAACTCGAGAGAGGTAAATTAGGTTAAATTTGTGAATTCAATCCGAATACAACTTTAGGAATAAATCTCGAGATGACAAATTAGAGAGGATAACTAGGTGAATTCGTTTGTCCAAACGCTTCAACCATCATATTATATTAATTATTGATAGTTTTCCTTATTATTATTTTTGAAAAATCTAAAGTTCTAGCTTAAATCTTTCAACTCAATTGATTTTACATTGTTGTCAATAGACTAGCACTTTAATTAATTTAACTAGTATCTAAATAAGATAGTCTTCGTGGGAACGATAATCCGGACTCAAAAAGTCCACTTTATTACTTGTTAACGATATTGTGCACTTGCAATCACATTATTTTCACAACAATCCTTCACAATGTGGTATTTGATTTTAAATTCATCGTGGAGATGGTAAAGGAGAAAAATAAGTTGTTTTTGACGTATCTATAGGGATTCTTTGTTTTATTCTTTAATTGTCTCTCTCTAACCCTATGAGATAAGAGAATCTTAGCATTGAGGGTCCATGATAAGTGATTTTTGTATGATATGTCGAGTGCAAGAAACTCAAATTTTTTTATGTTTTCCATTTGAATAACTATACAATGAAACAAACAAAATATAATTAAACACCGTGTATAAGAATCAATTAAAAATTCAAAGTAATCAATACATCAATGAAAACAAGACATGAGTTCTATACTTTCCTTTCAAGGGAAGGATTTGCTCATAAAATAAGTGTATAGATCAAACAAATTCATGAGATTAGATCATGTAATACTCTTCGAGACTCGTGCTGTTTTGAGAGCACAATAAAAAGATTCTTTGAAAATATTGATTCATTTAGCACATGTTTCGGTTAGCCGTACATAAAAATAGAATAAAATAGTAAAAAATGAAAAATAGAATCAATATTTTGTTTATTAAAAAAAATATCAAGTTTTAATTAAACCAATCTTGAAAAATGAAAATAAAAAGAAAATCATAGTTACTCATGTAAATATATATGAAAATAAAGTAAACAAAATACAAAAGAAAAAGCTAAGATAAAAAAATTATGTTCGAGTTAAGTAAAAATTAAAAAACTCAACCATATTTTCACGAGATTTTTACGTAAAAAAGGAAAGGGTATTTTGCTTTATTTTTCAAATTTTGGAATTGAAAATCAAAGAAACGTCATGATCTAAAAGATTAAGTTTGATGTTAAGCATAGTGTTTTGCCAATTTTATCCTTCTAAAAGGTGAGAAAATTAGCATTGAAGTTTATAGAATTATGTAAAAAAATGAACTATACAAATGGAACTAAAGATTGAAGATTTAAAATACATTTTTTAAGGTTGGGAGATTAATTGCACAAAATTTTTAAAAGAAAAAAAAAATATCATTGCCAATAGGACTTGAACCCAAATTTGCCCATACAAATGAAAAGCTTTGCCACTAAGGATAGAGTCATTTTTTGTAAATTAATCTAAATATATGGGTTTTATTTTGTTGCGGGGGCAAAATTATGAAATTTAAATTTTCTTAAAATAAACATAAATTTTGAAATTAGCATGGGTGAAGTCGCCCCCACTGCACCCACTCTGGATATGCTAATGACATGTTGGTAGGATGAATTGGATAGTACTACACAATATTAAATAAATATGATAAGCACACATGACCACAACCTAATTAAAATACAATCTGCATGCCTAATTCTCATAACTTTTGCTTGTCCAATCCCCACTGGACAATATAGGACTTTGATTTACTCTCCACCATCAGGAGTTCTTATAACCCCCCATTGGACAAGTGTCCAATGGAGATTGGACAAGCAAAAGTGATGATGATTAAAAGTCATGCAAGAAAAATCCTATTCATGATAAAACAGGTCTATATATCCCCCGCACCCCATGGGCCCAATCCCTCCACTACCTCCACATACCTCCATTTTTTCTCATAATTTCAATTTCATCACATATGTTGCACCCCGAACTTTTTGTGTTCGGCCTAACAGAATTCGGGTCATTGAACTCTAATATTATACCCAACATCGAATATATCTGAATTTGGTTCTCGATTCTGATAGGAAGAGGGATTGTGTTGAGAATGTGTTATAAACCTAAGAGAACGTGAGGAAAAATGTAATAGAATTGAATTATTATGTGTTTCATACTTCTAGACTAAGTAGAACTATTTTCTAAGTATCTTGATAAAACATAATAGTCTTCAATAATTATCTATTATTTTACAATAATTATTCCTTTTTATATAGTTATAAGTGAACACTACAAGAAAAGAGGGCTATAAGTCGTCCCTATAGGTACAAATGTCGTCCCTATAGGTGTACAGGGACGACATAGTCGTCCCTAAAGATTGTCCCAATAAGCCCGTCCTAGTAAGTAAAGAGAGACGACAATAGTCGTCCCAATAGCTTCAAGATTTATAGGGACGACTTTTGTCGTCCCTATAGCCCTTATTTTCGTCTTCTACAATCGCCGAATTATTCGCTTTCAGCGGACCAATTGGGACGACAATAGTCGCCCCAATAGTTCGACCTATTGGGACGACAATAAGTCGTCCCAATAGATTCGACCTATTGGGACGACAATAGTCGTCCCAATAGGTCGAACATATAGAGACGACTTATTGTCGCCCCAATAGGTCGAACCTATAGAGACGACTTATTGTCGTCCCAATAGGTCGAACCTATTAGGGCGACTTATTGTCGTCCCAATAGGTCGAACCTATTAGGGCGACTTATTGTCGTCCCAATTGGTGTCCACTATTGGAACGACTATAAGTCGTCCCAATATGTTGAACTATTGGGACGACAATAGTTGTCCCAATAGACAAAATATCCATCTTAAATGTTTTTTTTTTTTGAAATTTATTTATTCTAATAAATAATAACACTTTCTTTACTAATTTAATGAATTTAATAACAATGATGAATAGAAACATGAAATAAAAAGTTTTAAAATAACATAAATAATATTAATTATATTATGGACAAAAACAAATTGTATCAAAACATCCTAAAAAAACCATGCACAATAACTTCCATCACAAAATAACCATAATGTACAAAACAAAAGTATTTACAAATAAAAATTGATAGAGAGAGAAGACTAAAGATCGATAAATAATCTTCGTCCCTAGAAGAATCTAACTCTTCTTCATGCGTCGTGATGAGGGAGGTGGTGGTGGCGGTGTCGGCGGTGAATTCCCGCATGACAGATTGCAGATTACTCGATTAACATGTCATAAATTCATTCATTTGTCGCATGTATGTCTCCATTTTGGACTTCAATGCATTGGTTGCCTGAATAGATTCACTGGTACTGTGTTGGTCCCGCAATCTCGTAGTGGACGAGTGAGAGCGGGAAGTGCCCCTCAGAACCCGTCCAACTGCGCGCCGGTGTCCC
This sequence comes from Forsythia suspensa, assembly GCA_023638005.1. Lineage (NCBI taxonomy): Eukaryota > Viridiplantae > Streptophyta > Magnoliopsida > Lamiales > Oleaceae > Forsythia > Forsythia suspensa. The sequence goes on from CM042666.1 coordinate 3,591,482, forward strand.
CTCCTCTCTCCCAGGACCTTAAGAACAACGTCGTTCTCGTTGATCGCCACGCCTGAGCTAGCTTGCTGCGCGTTGCTCTTCCCGTTCCTCCACCATTTTTTCCTTACATAATCAAATTTAAAATATTTGTCAAGAAAATGTGAAATCGAAATAATGCTCAGTACTACATCACTTTGTATTAACTTGTACGTACATAATCTGACGCAGCCCTTTCGTTCACCCACTCGCCATTTCGTTGATGGTTGACTTTAAATGTTTCAATGACACTCGGCCACTCCACAGGTCCAGCGGTCCCGGCCAGATACGTATGCATATGAAATGAATTACTGAAACGTCATGAAGACATTGAAAATGAAATTATGGATGACAAATAATATCTGTTACCATATCGAAACGCGTGGCAACTATAGTTTTTGACCCCTGCAGGCTAGTATACTTTATTTTTTCCCTGTTAATTTTGTTCGTCATTGAAACATCCTATAAAAAATAAAATGAAATGATTACAATGTTAATATTAATATTTAATGGAAATTCAATTAATTAAATAAAACGAATTGTGCTTACCTTAAATTTTTGACTCGACGAGCGCTCTATGCACTTTTCCCATACCTCCGTCGTCGGGGCCGTAAGGTACGGCAGCGGTACCTTTTTATCTCTTATGTATGCATTCACATCGGACTTGTATGACGATATCTTCGGGCGCTATATCTTCGATCACCGTCAACAATGAGCTTGTAATCATCGTTGGAGTAACGGCTTGGATTGACATCAAAATATTCCTATAGCAAATCACTTATGTATGAAGTTAGACTTTATTAAAAGTACTTACGGTATAAAATGATGACTAATTTACTTACGTGTCGCGCCCCGTGGCATCTTGCTTTTTGTTCCTCCGGAACATTCGCCCATCTATCGAAGTAGGGTGCACAAATTGTCTCACACGTGTTCCTACAACCCTCGATACGTATTTTTGGTTGTCTCCTCGTAGGTAAATATGTCCCTTCTTTTGTATCAAACTCTATGGGAGGGTCTTTTTCCGTTAGACTCGAATCAGTTTCACAAGATGTAACGATCTCGAAGGGCCCGTTTTTTGCCATGATCGCTACGATTTCAAAAAAAAAATACAAATTGGTTTACTATGTAAATGACTATGAATACACTCCATGTTTTGCCAAAAAATGATCTTACCATGTCTGCAATCCGCTTGTAGACTATTTGCATCTTGATGTGGGCTCATCTCCACCATCACCTCCATGGTGTAATACATCGGCCATTATATCTTCGTCAATAACTAGATGACCAACAAATTTTATAAGCTTTCACTAATTGAATAAAATAATCACAAGGTGAAAATGATCTTATTCTATTATAAAACAAACTACAATTTAAACGTATAATTGTGTAAAACTATCCAAATGAATAGATAGATAAACGTATATAGTATTTGAGATTATCAATTTTTAGAAGGATCCCAAATGTCAAACTATCCTAGCAAGTAGCAAATAGTTCGGCAAAAAAAAAACTCAGATATGTGCTCGGTCGACAAACCGTCGATCGGATGAGTCGACTGCTTGAGCGGGGACCCCAAACGGTCGCCAATCCGTCGACCGTTTGTGTTGTCCGTTTTAGCGAGAGTCAAACGGTCGACCGTATGGTCGACCGGCTACATCATCCGTTACAAAAGCGGTCGACCGTAATAAACTAATTTTGCCTCGACTTTGAAGAATAGATTTCACTAATTTCTCCACAATAAGAAGAAACCGACATCTCAACTTCACCAAGTGATGTAAAAAAATGAACATTTATCAATTATCTCCTCTCAATCTCGCAAATGCAGAGTTCATAACTTCCGACATCAGATTAGACAAGTAAATTCTGTACAAATTTGTGGGAGGTTCCATGGAAGTGGTGAAGTACCTGATAAAGAAGAGGAGCGTACTTCAAGTTCTTGATATCCTCACCAGGAAAGAAAATGGGTTTGTACAACACTTTCTGGAACGTTGCTCATATATGGCCACCAGAAGGAACCAGTTGTCTCTCTTTCTTGTAGAAGCTTCGCACCAGGTTTTCATAGCCCACATGTCCTTCTTTACTCCGGAAGCAAAGTTCAATAGCCTAATTTGATAAGGAACAGATCTTCTCTTGTATACCAAAATCTCATTACTCAACCCTATTTCATCAAATCAAAAACCACAAATTGAAAGAGGGTAGAAGGGTTGGAGATGATTCTTGATGGAGGTTTGGTTGTGGAGTGTAGAATTCCCTTTTGATGAACACGAGGGAAGTCGATTTTGGGGAGGAGAAATGGCATTTGGTGGGAAATGAAAATCATAAGTCTGAATGTGTTCCGGTTGATTTTGTAAAATTTCAGTTTCTCAATGACGATTAAAGTCGTCCCAAAAAATAAATAAGCTGAGCACAGTGCACGTGCACCAATCGGTCGACCGTTTGTGTCGTCCGTTTGAGCAGAGAGGCCAAACGGTCGACCGTATCGTCGACCGGCTACCTCATCCGTTTGAACAGAGTTCCACCATTTAGGCCTAGCACACAAACGGTCGACCGTTTTACACAAACGGTCGACCGTTTTAACCTCATTTCATACGTTTGAGCAGAAACGTCATTATCAAATTTATGTTCAAATTTAGTACTTGTCAAATTATGTTAACGTCATTATTTAAATTGACGCAGAACGGAACGTGAATAACAATAAAAATTTCTTGTTCGTAACACCTAACGGGTGTTGATCGAGTTTAAGCTTGAACGGACGTGAGAAATATTGGAATCCACCAATTAACGAAAGAAAAGATGAAAATATTATTAATTTCTCAAAACGAAAAGTGCATCCTCTTCAAACCTAGACAAGTATTTAAAACCCTTCGCTAAACAAAACCGATTAAAACCGAAAGACCGATTAAATGACGAAAATACCCTTAAACTGAATTAAAACATAAAACTGCTAAAACGGACACCTAAATCTGACACCCGAGCTGAAAGTTACGCATCTTTCTTCTCCTCAAGCTGTTTTACAATCTTCTATTCTAACAGCCCGCATCATAAATAATGCAAATAAAAAGTACAAAACATATTATCAAAATGTTATTCAATTGCGAATTTCATACTAAGTAACAGTACAATATGACAAAGTGTTGTTTTGATCACTCATAGTCACTATCATTACTTCTATCAAGATCATCGTCATCTTCGACACTTTGGGGCGATGCATCTCGTGTCTCGACGCCTCATACTCACCTCCATTTTCGCCCTCATCGTTATCTTCCTCGTCCTCGTCCTCATTATCCTCATCCGTATCGTTAATAAAATTATATTCGTCTCCACTAACATTCGACGATGACGCTCTCTTAGCGGGACGATTCAACCGAATGGCGTCCAATGTCGTCCCGTTGCATAGTAATGTGGTCTATATTGCCAAGATCAACAAACAATGAGAAGTTTGATGAGCTATCATCGTCAAAGAAATCTATCTCGATCAAAACCCTCGATGGCGTATCCCACGTAGTACAATGATTGACTTCTTGAACCACTCGCCAGCTTATGACTACGCGTCGGTCATCAATGTAGAACACTTGCCTCGCTTGCAAAGCAAGTATGAACTGGTCATCTTTGTAAGCCTCTCTGCTAATGTCAATGATTGTGATGTTGTTCTCTGTGACCTTACTTTTCCCGTCACACTTAAACCATCTCGCACCAAACACCACAACCGAGAAACCGCTTTATGTATGAAAGCTCCAATATATCCCGAAAAGTGCCTGTAAAATATTTCACCACCGCCTCCTGCAATACTCACACCACTATTTTGTGTTTTACGTCGGATATCACGATCATAAGTTAGAAATCGAACTCCGCTTCACGATACATGCTGGGTAGGAATGCACGACAGCATTTGGCCGAGACGCCAAAGATAGCAATTCTGATGACACAGCATCAGCGTGTATCCGATGTAGACCATAAATCTGTGTTAATAATATGTGAAGTCATTAACCGATCAAACATTATACTAACTGTCAATGCAAACATTATTATTGTTCTACCTTCGTATGAAACCAAGCAGGAAATTCGATTCTATGCAACTGGTTAACATTGGTAACTCCACGAGTCTCATATCGATCCTTGTGCTCACTTGTTGATAGTAAAAATTACATTGAGCAATTGTTATAATAATTAAACATTTTAATGTTAAATATAATGAAAATAATTAGTAACTACTCACTTTAAGAACGTTTCAATCTCCTGACGGTTGTTCAAGACATAAAACTCGACTTGAGCTCGAACATCACTTTCGAGGACAACTAAACTTCTCTTTCCTATAGGACGACATTGGGAATCAAAATAGATAGCTGCTTTTGGGAAGGCATAGATCTTCATTTCGCTGCAGTCGGTTGAATCGTGTCTCGGCGTCTTGAAATACCGTGAACAAAATGTCAATGCTTCCTCAACAACATATCCTTCGGCTATAGAACCCTCGAACTTCGATTGATTTCGCACATAGTCCTTTAGTTTCTTCGATATCTCTCAAAAGGATACATCCACCTCATGTAAACGGGCCCACCAAGAATTGCCTCTTGAGCAAATGCATCACAAGGTGAATCATAATGTCAAAAAAGCCGGTGGAAAGATTCGCTTCAAGCTTGCACAATATGAGGATGAGTGTTGTTGAGCATCCACCATGTCGCTAACCTTTATAGACTTGGCACACAATTTTTTGAAAAATGTACAAAGTTCAGTGATAGTGGATGAAATTGCCTTGTTTAGAAAAGCTCGACACACGACGGGCAACAATCTTTGCATGAGGATATGACAATCATGTGACTTCAAACCAATTATTCGGCTTTCATTAGGTGCAACGTTCTTTCTCAGATTCGATGCAAAACCATCGGGAAATTTGACATTCCGTATAAAATTGCAAAACTTTCGACGATCTGCATTAATAAACGTGTAATGTGCTGCAGGCTTCATCAATCTCTCTTTATCTTCGTACAAGTGCAGCTCGTGTCTGATTTTTAATTTCATCAAATCACGTCTCGCGTTGTCTGTATCCTTAGACTTATGAGGATCGCCCAACAATGTACCCAACAAACTATCGCAGACATTCTTTTCTACATGCATGACATCGAGATTGTGTTTCAACTCATTTGTCGACCAATAGGACAACTCATAGAAAATGCTCTTCTTTCTCGGTTTAGCTCATCCTTGTCCCTTTTTCTTTTTACACCCCATAGCTTGGGTGTTTTCCGTGTTCTAATTTTCACACGACTAAGTTCTTCAGTGGGATATCCGAACTAGTCAATTGAGGCGGTGGCCCACGTCTCTCTTTGTCCATTGAAAGTACGGTCATTTCGCCAATGATGAGTACTTGGTAAGAAACGTCGATGACCCATAAGCCATCTTACCAATGACACGCGTCGAATGTGTCTCTTCATTACAAGTCGGACATGCGTCGTAACCCTGACCGCTCCACCCTGACAAACTGCTACGAGCAGGGAAATCACTAACTGTCCATAATAGCGCTGCTCGCATTCTGAATATACAGTTATTATTTGATACGTCACGCGTATCGATACCAGATGTCCACAATTCCTTCAACTCATCCACTAATGGCCGTAAAAATACATCCATATCTTTGCACGGTGATTGGGGACACGGATCAAAAGGTTAGCATTAAATTTTCTTCTTTCATACATAGCCAAGGCGGTAGATTATAAGTTGCCAAAACCACCGGCCACATGCTGTAAGACTGACTCATATTACCGAAAGGATTGAAACCATCTGACGACAATCCCAGCCGAACATTTCTTATCTCACATGCAAAATCAGGGTGATTTTTGTCGAAGGCCCGCCAAGCTTTTCCATCCACGGGATGACCCATTTCATCATTGTCTGTCGAGCGACCTGTATTATGCCACCTCATTAGTCTAGCAGTATGTGTTGTTGCAAACAAACGCTTGATCTAGGGTCAATGGAAAATAACGCAACACTTTATGCGGGACATTTTTCCCGAGGATTTGCCACCTATTTGCACCCAACGACTTTCGCAGTGAGATGGACAAATTTCTTTATCGCTTTTCCTTCCAAAATAACGCACAATCATTTCTACAAACATGAATATTTTCGCACCCCAATCCCAACTTCGACATTAATTTTTAGCCTCGTGGTGAGAGTCAACAAGATTGATTTTGGGAAGGCCAATTTAACAACTTCAATAGCCCATCTACGATTTATTTGTCCACTTATTGACCACCTTCAAATGCATCGACTTAGTTAAAAGTTTAGAGACGAGAAAGAAGATACTCCGGATACAACTCGAATGCATAGCATCGAACAAAGCGTCATAACTTAAATCGAAGTTGCGGCAGATGATTCATCCCCCGACCACATCGTTAAGAATATCGCCATCTCATCTTACGCAACAAGCCCTTCGTTCGTCCTTGCATATTCACGGCCCTTCCTCACTCTCTCCGTGATAAATCCACATCTCGTAGTTATCATAAAAACCGTGACGAAATATGTGAGACTCAACATCATCTACCAATTGCATCATCATGTTTATACATCTTTTGCACGGACATTGAATCATCCCCTATCATTTGCTAATGGCCTCGCCATATTTATGAATGCTTTAAGACCATGACAAAACTCTCTGAGACTTTGCCTGCTTTCTATTCAACTTTATCCAACTCTTATCAATTTCCATTTCCGCTTTAGATTTGCTTTGCAAAAAAAAAAAAACAATAATTAAGTAAGCGAGTATACAAGTGGTGTGAGAATGTTCTAACTCCTTGTCGCTCCAATACTAATTTCGGGTATGGGCCTAGCCATTTGACATTGATTTGTAAAATTATGAGTTGTGTTCATTATTTCTATTATTGCCTATGTTTCACGTGTAAATTTGTGACATCTCCCTTCTATTCTCCTAAGTGCGCGCACTATATTAAACATAGTCCACACCCGGAGAATAAAATGGAGACAATACCAAAAATCATACGTGATAGTCGAGGCAATCATAGGAAAAATGTATGATACAACAACTCGTAACTTACAAATCAATGTCAAACTGTCTCAAACAGACAATTCAAGGATTAGTTTAAACATCAAACAACCTAAAATGAGGTTGTGTGTGCTTAACAAAGTAATCTTCAAACGGCATTCTAAGGTTTATTAAAGTGCAATGTATTGTGAAAATGAAAGGAAAAATAGAAAATAAAAGAGCAAAACAGAAAACTAATACTTAAATATGTAAGTGGAATAAGTAAGTTTGACTTACCAAGGATATCTTGAAGATGACAAGTAAGACATTTAAATTGGTAGAATTTGTGGCCTAAGACTTGAAAGAGAAAATGAAGAAATGGTGCTTCTGCTGGAAATTTGTATCTGAGATCAATTGGGACGACATTTTGTCGTCCCCAATTGATGGAATTACGCTGTGAAAATTCCCACCAATTTGTCATGGGTATTAGGACTTATAGGGACGAATATTTAATATATAGGGACGACAAAATAAGTCGTCTCTATATATTGTAGACCTATAGGGACGACAAAATAAGTCGTCTCTATATATAGACATATAGGGACGACAAAATAAGTCGTCTCTATAGATGCTGAACCTTTAGAGACGAAATGTCACCCTATAGGCACGACAAATAATTAGTCCCAAGAGGCTTACAAAGCGGGAAAAAATGCGCCAATTTTTAGACAAATTTTTTTAGCTATAGGGGCGCCAAAATAAGTCGTCTCTATATATTGTAGACCTATAGGGGGCGACAAAAGAAGTCGTCTCTATAGATAGATCTATAGGGACGACAAAATAAGTCGTCTCTATAGATTGTAGACCTATAGGGACGACAAAACAAGTCGTCTCTATAGATAGACCTATAGGGACGACAAAATAAGTCGTCTCTATAGACGCTCAACCTTTAGAGACGAAATGTAACCCTATAGGGACGACAAATAATTCGTCCCAGTAGCTTACAAAGCGGGAAAAAATGCGCCAATTTTTAGACAAATTTTTTTAGCTATAGGGACGCCAAAATAAGTCGTCTCTATAGATTGTAGACCTCTAGGGACGACAAAATAAGTCGTCTCTATAGATTGTAGACCTATAGGGACGACAAAATAAGTCGTCTCTATAGATAGATCTATAGGGACGACAAAATAAGTCGCCTCTATAGACGCTCAACCTTTAGAAACGAAATGTAACCCTATAGGGACGACGACTTACAAAGCGGGAAAAAATGCGCCAATTTTTAGACAAATTTTTTTTTAGCTATAGGGACGACAAAATAAGTCGTCTCTATAGATAGACCTATAGGGGACGATAAAATAAGTCGTCTCTCTAGATCTTTGAACCTATAGGGACGACTATTATGTATTGTGACGACTTTAGTCATCTCTATAGCTTTTACAATCAGTAGGGACGCCATTTTATTGTCGTCCCTAAAATGCTATATATAGAGAGCAATTTGGTGTCGTCCCTATAGGTGTCGCCACTATAGACCTCTTTTCTTGTAGTGGAATATTTTTAGGCTAAAACATTATGTTGATCAAAATCAGGAACTACATAAAAAATTGTCAATACATGTTCAATTGTTTAACTTCAATTGTTTTTTATGTGTCCAATTTTTTGATGCAAGTGAATAAATGTTCAGATATACGAGGATTCTAATAGTATGGGAAAGGATAGATGATGAGTGCAATTTTAATATATATGTTACCCGCTTATCTTATTTTGTTATTAATTATTCATTCACAAAATTACTAATTAATATCTTATTTGAATTAGGATATATTGTGAACTACTATGATGATTTGGAGACCAAGATGGAAGTTTTTGAAAGTATGTGACCAAATTTAAAGCTTTGGAGCAAAAAAGACTAAATTTGCAAATAAAACTTGAAGTAGAGACCAAATTGAAAAACTATTGAAACTTCAAAGAACCGTGCAAGATTGGGATTGGAACCAATTTTGGCAAATTGGTTACTCGGTGACCGCGGCAATGAAAAAAAAAATGCTGTTTGCCATAGATGAGCCGCGACAAGCAAACCACGACCCATTTGTAACCCGTCTGAATTTTTTTGGCTTATTTTCAACTTTAAGTTTGGGGATTTTCTGTCTTTTTATATACACGAGTTTCAAGATTGATAAAATACTATATAAAGATCGAATCTAGGTCGAATTGGGGGAGGATGACGGCTAACAACAAATAGAAGAATCACGTGGCGAAGAAGATTTTTGAAAGATTTCTTCTCCTTCAATCCGTGCCGGATTCTATCAAATCTTTTGTTTTTTAATTTAATTATGTTTTTCTTATTTTTTCGAGCCACTTTAGACGATGAAACCATGTTTAAACGAAGTGATTATCTTGCTATCCTTTTAATTCCGTTTTCGGACTTTAACTTTCATGGTTTGTTCTTGTTTAAATAAAATCTCTTTCATTTTAAATATCACGTATTCTTGATAGATAGAAATTAATTTAATTAATTCGTGTTTGGTGTTTGAATTTGTTCTATTAATTTCTTTTGATTTTTCATTATCTTATTATCGATTTGGGATACATAGAATACTTAGGATGCGAAATCTTTGATTATTTGTTTTCTTTTAATTGAGTTTGATACGGAAAACGCTTAAATAATTTAATATTGAAGTTAAGGGAGCCGATATTGAATTTTCTTCTTTTGGATTTAATTAATAAATATTTTAAGATGACAATAAATTGATTTTGAATTGTCGTTTGTTTTTTTAGAATTAACAGAATAATTGCTAAGTTAAACAATAATAGATTTCAAAACATTGGTACTTTAAACAACTTCAACCATCAACTCAACTTTTTAGCATTGTTAATTAGTCTTTAAGTTAAATTCTTTCAACCAAAATTATTTCGACACAACTAGGTCTAGAATAATAGTTAATTCAGATTAACTAGACTTTCTTCATTGCAGTCCCTATGAGATCGACCTCGTTGCGACTTTTTTGCACTTACGATTTATTTAAAATTTGACAGCAATAGGGAATATGAACTTATAGGATATATTGACTCATAAATACTCGAGGTAATCTCCATTAATTATTAAAGATATTTTACGTGTAAATGATTATAAAAGCAAAAGAAATTAGTAAATAGTATTGATAAGTATTATTTTTATCTATACATTTCATAGTACTTACATTTTATAATTTACAAAAAACTTCACCAAAAATACACTATTTTAGTGTTAAGTTAATGATGACAAAACTTTTGATAAAATTTTTAGCAGATTTTAATAAAAATTGATGAAATGTGTAGTGGAAAAGTTGATAAAAGACGTGAAAATTAATTATTGACTTTGACCTCAAGCTTTTAAACCAAACCAAACAGGTGCTATTCCGGGTTACCATATACACGACTTTTCTATAATTAAGGAGAACTTCACATTTTTGGTGGTCTCGAGTGAACAACAAATTAACTATTAGATACACCAAGAAATTAGTGACCAGAGAAAATATAAATATGGTTGGTTCCGATTAAGACAAGAAGCTATTCTTCCCTACTCCATAAAAGGCGGAGGAAGAACAAAGAGAAAGACAGGAACTTTATGCTTGTGAAAATCATTCACATGTAAACAAGTCAAAATCATGGTGTCCAAAAAGTTCAACTCTTTCTCATTTTTTCTTCTGGCTATAATTGCCTCTATTTTCTCCCACGGTGTTGTAGCAACACGAATCGATCTAAACCCCTTTTGTAAAACCTTACAAACCTGTGAGCTTTGCAAGATCATGGTCAATGGAGCAACCAACTGGCATGATGCCATTGGAAATGCCATTAGTGCAACACTATCTCTTGCTAAGGAACTTCAATCAAAGAGCAGCTTGCTTGCACCAGCAATTGCTAATCTGTCACCTACCGCCAAAAAATCCCTTCAAGAAACATGCAATGAGTCTTTCCAGACCGTGATTGATATGCTTCAAGAGGGACAAGTTGCTCTTGCAGCTGGTAACAATGGCATGTTGCAAACTAAATTAAGTGCCGCCTTAGATACCGAGTGCGCTGATGAACTTTCAAAATTTGGTACTACTTTCCCACTAATCATTATCGCAAAGGAACTTTCTGTAAAAGTGTCCATCTGCTTGGCGATATCGGCACAAATTGTGAGTGCACATATCTATTGTTGTCTATGAAATTAATGTCCTATTTGATACAAGCATTCAAATCTTTCCATGTGTTTGTGTCTTTTATAGTTAATAGAGATTACCTCGAGTATTTTAGCCAATGCTTCCCGTAAGTCCTCATTTGCCTGAATTTCTTTTTTGTTAGAATTTAACCGGGGTTGATCCAAGTCCCAGAAATGGAAGTTTCAGTATCAGGCCTCATCAGATAGTGTTGTTTGGGGACTCCATAACCGAGCGATCTTTCCAACCAGGCGGTTGGGGTGCTGCTCTTACCGACACTTACTCTCGCAAGGCTGATGTATTGCTACGTGGTTACAGTGGGTACAATACTAATATGGCTTTACCCTTGTTGCAACGCCTTTTTCCAGTGGGATATGAATCCCCCTTCGTCGCTGCCACTATATTTTTCGGGACTAATGATGCAGCTCTTTTGGGTAGAACCGGTGAAAACAAGCATGTGCCTATTGAAGTATACACAAAAAATCTAAGAACTTTTGTTCAACATTTCAAGAACTGCTCCCCCAAAATACTAATTGTACTTATAACTCCACCTCCTGTCGACGAGCAAGGGCGCTTGGAATTTGAACGAGCCAACAACAGTGCTGTAGAGTTGCCTGATAGAACAAATGAAGGGACCGGAGTTTATGCACAGAAATGTGTTGAATTAGCTAAAGAACTTGGGCTTCCTTCAATCAATCTTTGGTCCAAGATGCAGGAAACTGAGGGTTGGCAGAAAAAGTTCTTAATGGACGGCTTGCACCTGACACAAGCAGGCAATGCAATTGTCCATGAACAAGTTGTCAACGTTTTTAATCAATCCGGGCTCTCGGAGAAAATGAGCCCTCATTGATAGTTGAACAAACAGCTTGACTGCTGTGAAGAACAATATAAGAGAGTTGAAAGAATCGTGCATCTCTGCGGCAAGTCAAAAATTGATATAATAGTCATAGGAGAAAATTTGAAAAAGAAATATAATAAAGATGTTTGAGAATAATTTGTATTTTTCTATTGATTTCGAGTGAATAAAAACAATATAGAGAACTCATATTTATACTAAAATAAGAAAAAAAAAATTCAGAAAAATTGGATGATGATATACTCTACATATCTTTGATTTGATTTGGATCATGATATACTCTTCATATTTTTGATTTGGATGATAATATACTCTTCATATATTTGATTGACTGGTTTGAAATGCACCTAGATTTGAAGTTGCTTCTATACATATTGCTGGAATCTCCTCATCTATTGGACCACCATTTTTGTTTGAATTTGTTGCAGTTGAAACACCTTTATCCCCCAACTTCTCCACTAAGATAGACATCGCTAAGATAGACATTATTGTGGAAACATTCAGCCTTATCACTCCGATAATCTTGAGTCACCTTATCACTCTATTGAATAACACAATAGTTGCTGTTTGTCTAGTTGTGTTGTGCTAATACTCTCTCTCAAACTGTGTCAGGGCTAGAGGCAGAGTTTGGTTCGAAAATAATTGAGAACATCCTTTGACATTGGTTTTAGTGAAGGGATCAGCAACTTGATCATTAGTGGAAATGTGTTGAGTGATAGGCAGTCCAAGTGCAACTCGTTCGCGCACAAAATGGTAATCCAATTCAATATGTTTATTACAAGCATGAAACACAAGATTGACTATCATATGAAGATCACTTAGGTTGTCATATTAGAGTATCGGGAGAGATTCCATTGGAATGTGAAGATATTTCAGAATAAAGGTCAACTATGTGAGTTTGGTTGCAGTGTTGGCCATGGCTCGATATTCAGCTTTGGTGTTGGAGCGTGAGATTGTATGTTTTTTCTTTGCACACTAAGAGTTGAGATTTCCTCCAAGGAATGTGCAATATTCGGTGGTGGAACGCCTGGTGGTGAGACAGCCTACCCAATCTGCATCAGAAAAGCATACAAATCAAGTGTAGTGTTAGAACTAAAGTGTAATCCTATGCAATAGTGGCTTTGACATATCGTAAGATGCGTTCAACCATTTTTAAATTTGTAGTATTGGGAGCATGCATGAATTGAGATACGTAGTTAACACTGTATGAAAGATCTGGACGTGTGAGTGTGAAGTATTGTACTTGGGTCGTCTAGAAGAGTGTCATTTGACCAAACTTTGGTTTTTGCTTCAAACGGTGTACTCATGGGCTTACAGTCTACCGTGTTGGCTTGTTCGAGTATGGTAAGAGCATAGTGTGACTGGAATAAATGAAGACCATTGGTTATCGGGGTGATCTCAATGCCAAAGAAGTGATTAACCAGTCCCGAATCCTTCATCGCAAATTCAAAGCTCAGGAGTTGAATGAAGTCTGTAACAAGTGCTATAGTTGATCCCGTGATAAGTATATCATCTGTATAAATAAGAAGAATTAGTGAACCATGATTAGAATGAAAAATAAATAAGGATAGATATGCTAGACTACAAAAAAAAAAAACCATATTTAAGGAGGAAAGTACTAAACCGATCAAACCAAGCACGAGGTGCTTGTTTGAAACCATAGAGAGCTCTTTGAAGCTTGCAAACATGTGTTGGATTTTGTGGATCTATATATATATATACATATTCTGAAATGAGACCATGTAGAAATACATTTTTTACGTCAAGTTGACGAATGCGCCATTGCTGAACAAGTGATATGGTGATGATCATTCGAATAATTCCTGGTTTGACAACTGGAGAAGGTTTCGGTGTAGTCAACTCCATCAATTTGATGATACCCCTTTGCAACAACATGAGCTTTTAGATGATATAGAGAGCCGATGGGTTTGAGTTTTGTTTTGAATACCCACTCAGAGCCAATGACATGCAAATCAGGGGTATGAGGAACAAGTCGCCATGTCTGATTTTGATGTAGAGCTGCAAGATCCTTGTCCATAGCAGCTTTCCATCCAGGATGAGCAAAGGCAAATCGAACATTTTGTGGCTTGCGAGGGATATTGGCAAAAGATATGGAAGTCAAGGCATACTTTGGATTAGGTTTAACAATTCTTCTTTGAGACCAAGTAACTACAGAGTGAGAGATCCGTGCTTGAGGGGGTTGAGTTGGTTGAAATAACTGGAGCTCGATTTCTTGAGGCCCAGCTAATTGAGACAGTTATAATTGCTCATTCTCGAGCTGTGGAGCTGATTGAGATAGTTCGACTGTGAAAAGCTCTCGCTCTGGCTGCCGGCAGCAAGCCGCCGTTGTGTTAATGACCTGTGGAGTATGTGAGGTTACCGATGTATGTAAAGGAGTGGGATCATGGAGAAGCAAACTTGTATCTTTGGATAGAGTTGAGGGATCATCAGAAGACTATGGAGCTAGAGTATGTATGGCTGCTGCAGGCAGATGGCTTACGTATGGTGGTATAGATGGTGGCAAGAAAGTCTCTGCAAAGAAGTTGGAGTCAGTATGAGGCAACCAATAATCAAATATACTAATGACATGTGGTGGAGGAAGAATAATGCTGGAATTGCGAGCATTCTTATATGGAAAGATTAATACATAAAAAACAACATGCTGAGAGATAATAAATTTTTGCTTGAGGGATGAAAACATTTATATCCTTTATATTTATCACTATACCCTACAAAAATGCATAGTACAGTTTTTGGATCAAATTTGTGATGTCGTTTGTCCCAAGTGTAAGGAAAATATTTAGAGTCAAAGACAATAAGTGAAGAGTAAATAGGATGAGCACCATGCAGTGTAAAGTATGGGGTTTCAAAATTAAATGCAGATGAAGGCAACTGATTAATAAGGTATACAACAATAGTGAATGTTTTTACTCATAGAAATAGAGGACCACCACTATGAAACAGCATAGTCATACCTAGTTTTCGTATAATCCTATGATACCTTTCAACCGCACCTGTCTACTCAGGAGTGTATGGGCACGATGCCTGATGAATGTTGCCTGTAGAGAGAAAATGAGATGAAAGTTTCGAGTTGATAAACTCTCTTCTTCCATCCGAGTGAAAATTTTGGTTTATTTGTTGAATTGCCTGGTAACATATTGTTCAAAAGATAAGTATGCATTTACAAAATCAGATTTATATTGTAAGCGAATATTAGTTAACATACCTGGCTTACCTGTCATGTGATTGGAAGCTCCCGAGTATGAGGTCCACTTCGTTTCTGCAATAGTATTGTCCAAGGTAAGGGATGCAAGGGCTTGTGGAATTTCATTATGTTGAGTAGGCATCTTGGGCACCCACCAGCATATTTTGGCAATATGACCCACCGTGCCACAATATTGACATTTTTCTTCACGGTAAAGGTCTTTCTATAATGAAGTCATACGACGTTCTCCTGGTGGTGGTGGACGCCATTGTTGAGTAGAAGAAGTGGGATTGTTGGAATAGATTCGATTTTGGTCCCTCGGTTGCTCTGCCAAAAATCCTCTCCCATTGGATGTGAATTTATAAGGGTTGCCACGATATCCTAAGGAAGGTTGTTGGGAACACTGCTGTTGTTGCCCATAAAATGCTAGTTAAGGAACGAATTGTGAGGTTACAACATCTGTATGACTAGAGAACCAACTGCGCCATTATTCAAGATTTTGAAGTTGTGAGACCAGCTCAAAGAACGATGGCCTTGGGGCTTCAACATGATAGTTGTGAAGGCTTCATACTGAGGGTTGAGACTAGTGAGAAGAGAATTTTTTTTTCTTTGCAGGGAACTGGTTTTCCAATGTCTGCGAAACTATCACATAAACCTTTGAAGGTACAAATATGTTTTCCAATTGTTTTGTCATTTTCTTTGCGAGAAACCTATTGACGGAGTGTGAATTCACGTTCTTACGAATCTTGAGCATATGCAATTTTGAGTGTTTCCCATATAGCATGGGATGTGTCTAGGCCCACAACGAGGACGAACGCTTCTTCTGAGAATGTTCCAATAATCCTCCCACGAAGAAGACGATCAAACTTTTGGTAGGCAATGAAGGCTTCTGTTAATGTGATAATGAAATTTTCGATATTTTTGGTGTTGTCGGTACCTGGTATGTTGTATTGGGTAGGGGCATGTTTTTCATTAGTAAGGTGACCGACCAATTCTTGGCTTTTTGCAAGGGCCAAGGCTTGTTCACGCCATAAGGAGTAATTGGTTTAAATCAGTTTGAGGGTAATGAAGTTGCCAACATTTAGAGATAGTGAAGTTGTGGTTGACGAAAAAAAAAAGTTGTGTTGTGCATAGTGCTCACGCTTGACTTTGATACCAAGAAGAAAATTTAAAAAAGAAATACAGTAAAGATGTTTGAGAATAATCTATATTTTTCTATTGATTTGATGTGAATAAAAACAATACAAAGAACTTATATTTATACTAAAATAAGAAACAAAATTTTCTAAAAATTTGGATGATGATATACTCTTCATATATTTGATTAACTGGTTTCAAATGCACCTAGACCTGAAACTGCTTCCATGCATATTGTTGGAATCTCCTCATTTGTTGGACTACCATTTTGGCTTGAATTTGTTGCACTTGAAGCTCTTTTATCTCCCAACTTCACTCCACTAAGATGGACATCACCTATATTGGCATTATTGTGGAAGCATCCAGCCTTATCATTCCGATAATCATGGGTCATCTTATCACTCCATTGAATTACACAATAATTGCTGTTGTCGAGTTGTATTATGCTAATAGTCATGACATAGAATAGCAAGAACGATTCAAGAGCATTATTCTTGAGATAGTTGTACTAAAAATAAAAAATAAAAGAACAATCCTAGTCGTGGAAATGAAGTTGATGGCAAATTTCTTTTATTTTTCTCTCTTATTTCATTTTTTAAAAATTATTATTATTTGGTCTCGATTTTTTTATGAATGTGAATTAAAAATATAGTCTTCATATTATAATATATTTTTAGAACATACAAATATTTGTAATTAAATATATTTTTTAATGCAAAAGTTACTATTTATTTTTCACACTATTCAATATAATTTTTAATCGTTTGAAACTTGATAAATTTAACAATAACAAAATAATAAAATTAATTTGGCAATGTATATATAATAATTAAATATCATTAACGATTAGGCAGACAACATGTAGATAGATATAAACTAAGAGTCCGTTTGACATAGATTATAAATCAGCTTATAAATTAATATTGGTTTATTTGAGGCGAAGTTGTTGACTTTTCAAACTATTTTTACGTAAAATAACAAAATTGCCATTTTTAATTTGAAATGACATTTTATTGATTAAGGATAATATGATCTTTTTATATTAAAAGTAAGTTGAAAAGTCAAATATAACGGATAAAATAAACTAATTTTGGTTTATAAGCTATGTCAAACTAGTACTAAGTGGACAAATAAAGTACAAGTCACAAGCAGAATTTGGTCTACTGAATTAATAATATAATTATTGCATGATTTATTTATTGAGTTTCATGGTTCTAAAATAATATTGTAGATATTGTATATTTCTTTCACTCACACTACAATTCGATTGTGTGAAATGTTCCATTTCGTACTTGAGCAGTTCTATAATATTTTTTCCTTTTCGTATGTAATGTATTTATGTATACAGTATACATACTATGGGAAGTTCAGGTTTTTTTTTTTTTTCTATTAACTTGTTTAAAGGCTAGGAGACTATACATTTTCACTGTTCTGAAATACAAAGAAATATATTCTCTAAAAATTTTAAAATATTAGTGATTTTCGAAAGTTTTACCATACAATTTTTGTATTGTTTAGGTAAAATTTTTATAACTCGAAGTCAATCACCCCCCAACCTAATTTTATAAGGGTCGGTCATTTATTCTATTCTTTTCTTTTCTTGTTTTCCAATCATGGTATCAGAGCGCCTTCTCTGATTTATGGACTATTTCAGTTTCATTGCTTCTGATGATAGTTGATTTTCTCCTCCTCCTGAACCCGCGGCGACAGTGGTGGAGATCTCGCAAAAGGTGGCGGGGTTTTTTCCCCCGTGGCCACTCCGATGTGATAATCGGTATGTGATTAGAATACTTGTGCTAAATAGCGATATAGAATGTATTAGAGTTGTGTGTTGTCCTTTTACCCGGGGTTGGTCTCCTATTTATAGGAATGACTGCTTGATGTAACCTTCAACGGTTATTAATTGTGGGTGCCTTTTCATCTTCCCTCTTTATGAGGAATTAATTAGGGACGTTTCACCTCTCTCAACCACGGTGTTTCACATTCCCAGCGGACGATGGTAGCTTCCGTTTTATAGATCACCCGTCTAATTGGTTAGATGGCGAGACGAGTTATGGTTGTCCGCTTCTTTGGAGGCGGGCATATGAGAATAGCCAGTGGCAGCGGATCGATAAAGCGGGCGGACCGACAAGGCGAGCGCGCCAGCTTGAGCAAAGGCCCCAAGGGGAGCAAAGCGGTCATTTAGCAAAGTGTGTTTATATTTATCATCATAAGCCCCTCTACTTCCCATAGACTACTTTTCATAAATCTGTTGTCAATGGGAAGTAGAAATATTCTCATCGCACCGCTATTTTCTAACTTTTCGGATAGAAGCTAATCGCTTTAATTTTTAAACATAGGCTCATCGCTTTGTTTTTTTTTGGACAGGGGCTCATCGCCCTGTTTTTCTCACATACTCATGGCCTTGATTTTTAAACATAGGCTCATCGCCTTGTTTTTTGGACAGAGGCTCATCGCCCTAATTTTTAAACATAGGCTTATCGCCTTGATTTTTAAACATATGCTCATCGCCTTGATTTTTAAACATAGGCTCATCGCCTTGTTTTTACGGGCGAGGGGCTCATCGCCCTAATTTTTAAACATAGGCTCATCGCCTTGATTTTTAAACATAGACTCATCGCCAACATGTTTGGATAGGGGCTCGTCGCCTTGATTTTTAGACGGGGGCTCATCGCCTGCTTCTCCGACATAGGCAAATTGAACTTGGCCTTGTTTACGGCCTTATAAGCCCTTCTACTTCCATAGACTACTTTTCATAAACCGCTTGTCAATGGGAAGTAGAAATACGTCTCACTCACCTAAAAAAAAAAAAAAAAAATTTTTTTTTTTTTTTTTAGTTTGGGCGAGGTCACCCCGCCTTGGCGAGGTCGCCCGCCCGCACAGGCAGATGTGATCTCTCAAAAAAAATTTATTTTTTTCAAAAAAATGGGCGAGGTCACCTCTCCCGGGCGAGGTCGCCCACTTTGTCACCTCTCAAATTTTTTTTTTTTTTTTTTTTTTTTTTTAAGATGAGAGGATGTCACCTCTCACAGGCGGTCGCCGCCTTGCTTCTGGGCGAGGTCACCCCGCCCGCTTTGTGACCTCTCAAAATTTTTTTTTTTTTTTATTTTTAAAAGATGAGAGGAGGTCACTTCTCCGGGCGAGGTCGCCTTGCTTGCTGGGCGAGGTGGTCACCCGCTTGCTTTGTGACCTCTCAAATTTTTTTTTTTATTTTTTTTTTTTTTTATTTTTAAAAGATGAGAGGAGGTCACTTCTCCGGCGAGGTCGCCTCGTGCTGGGCGAGGTCACCCCCCCGCGCCTTTGCGACCTCTCAAAAACATTTTTTTTTTTTTTTTTTAAGATGAGAGGAGGTCACTTCTCTGGGCGAGGTCACCCACTTTGTGACCTCTCAAAAAAAATTTTTTTTTTTTTAAAGATGAGAGGAGGTCACCCGCCCTCCTGTGACCTCTAAAAAAAATTTTTTTTTTTTTAAAGATGAGGTGAGGTCACATTGTCTCATCTTGGGTGTGCCCGCCTCTATTATCTTGAGGTTTGAACTCACCGAATATTTCTTTTGTTAGACTCGGGCTCACTTCGATTTTTACCTTTTTTGTAATGAGATATGCTTCTTCAAAGATCCACATACTTTTCTCCTCTCTCGAGTAACTCATGCATAGTACTTGGCGGGTTTTTGGAGAGTGACATCTTAAAATGACGATTTCGAGTTCCACTCATCATGGCAGTGACTACAGTAGACATCTGTAGTTCTTTGATTCCTAGTGCGGCTCTATTGAACCGGGCAATGAAATCTTTCAGCTGTTCATCCTTGCCCTGTGCCAATTGCATCAGACTGATAGCAGTTTTCTTAACACGTTTGCTGCTGGCAAAGTGTGTAGTAAAATTTTTAGAAAACTCGTCAAATGTACGGATTGATTTTGGGGGAAGGGTGGCCACCCAGTCCCTGGCCTCCCGCCTAAGCGTCGGTGGGAAAGCCCTACACATAATTGCATCGGGGGTGGCTTGTAACCTCATCAAGTCAACAAAAGACCTGAGGTGATCGACAGGATCGAGGAGGACCCGTCGTGTTCTCCATCTTTGGCTGTTTGAAGTCTCGTGGCAAGGGGACTGCCATTATTTCTAGGGAAAAGGGGTCTTCTTCCAACACCATGGATTGTTGCCTATTACTTTTGTTGGACAAAGCCTCAGCTATTTTGCGATCCATCAATTCTTCTAATCTGCTTCCCAACTTAATACCGGTGTCTCAACCAGGCGTGGGTGTGGGCATCCATGATGGTTGCCCCAAGATAGAGTTGGACCGGATGTCGATGAATAGAAGTGGGGTGCGTAAGGTGGAGCTAAAGAATCGGAGCTCGCAGCCGAGCTGCTGCCGGCGTGTTCCTATTGGCCGGAAATTTAGGAATATGGGAGGAGCCCCTCACGGTAATGGCCCCTATCGGTGGAGGGTTAAGACCACGGGCGAGCCCCTCGTAGTGAAGATCCCACCGCAGAGGGTTAGGACCACCGTGGTAGATGAGAAACAAAGCTGTTCCGATCTTGGAGCAGAGCCGTTAAGACCGTCACTTGAGCTTGTAGTGCCGCGAGTTGAGCGGCAGAGGCAAACTCTTGTTGTGGGTGATTAGTGGCGGCGTTGGACTCGGTGCCTACATCCCGACGGGGCGGTGGAAGCAGATTATATTCCTAGCTCTTCCGGTTCGAGCCATAGCTTCTTGTGCGTTTCCACGACGGGCGCCAATTGATGATAGTTGATTTTCTCCTCCTCCGAGCACCGGCAGCGGCGACAAATGGTGGAGATCTCGCAAAAGGTGGCGGGTTTTTTTCCCCGTGGCCACTCCGGTGTGATAATCGGTGATGTGATTAGAATACTTGTGCTAAATAGCGATATAGAATGTATTAGAGTTGTGTGTTGTCCTTTTACCTCGGGGTTGGTCTCCTATTTATAGGAATGACTGTGATGTAACCTTCAACGGTTATTAATTGTGGGTGCCTTTTCATCTTCCCTCTTTATGAGGAATTAATTAGGGACGTTTCACCTCTCTCAACCGGTTGGTGTTTCACATTCCCAACGGACGATGGTAGCTTCCGCTTTATAGATCACCGTCTAATTGGTTAGATGGCGCATGTGTTATGGTTGTCTCCGCTTGTCGAGGCGGGCATATGAGAATAGCCAGCGGGCGGATCGATAAAGCGGGCGGACCGACAAGGCGGGCGGTGCTTGTGGGCGTCCAAGGGGCAGCAGTCATTTAGCAAAGTGTGTTTATATTTATCATCGCCTTCCATTTTATTTCACTTGACTCCGTGTCGGAGGGATCTCAAGACTGTTCATGTAGAAATACAAACCAAACCTCTCAAAAACCTCTCCAACGGTAAATACATCCTCCGTCGAGATTACATCCTGTTGAAATATATTATTGATTCTTTCCTATTTTAGGATGATTTCGGTTAATTATAGAAGATTGCAATATTGTAATTAAGGGATTATAATCTTAGATTGATTTTAGGGTTTATGTCATAAAAATCCTATATATACCTTGTAATTATGGAGTTGTATTATGAATGAAAAACACAATTCATCAATCTTTAGATGGTATCAGAGCCAAGTTTGATTTATTCGTTCCAACATTTTCACAACCCAAATTCATAAAATTTAACCATACCCATCTCCATATCCATAACCAAAACTCATAAATTAAATCAAATTCAAGCCGTAGCTAAACCAAATTCTCAAAATCCTATTTTTTTCGAATCTGAAAAACAAATATATATATATATATATATATATTCAATAGCAGACTTTGGCAAATGAGAAACAGTTTTTTTTTTTTCTTGGTTGAAGATTGCGTGTGCCATGTAACCGAAGTTTAGATTTTCCAAACTAAACTTGAACAAAAAGGTCAACAAGAAAATTCCAAAAATCATTCCATTTTCTTGAAATATGGTTTCAGCCATTCACTATTGAGGCGTGAACAGTTTATTTTTTCTTTTCTTATTATTTTATATTTTCTCTTGGAAAATTGTATTTCTTTTGCTTGAATTTTTTTTTGAGACCCAGTTTGAACATTTTTTTTTAATTTAAAAAAAATGAGTGGAAAACATCCGGTTGTAGTTCAGTCAGAAGGAGTTTTTAATGCAGGAATCACCCTCACCGAATCAAATTACGACATATGGTCTCAACTGATGGAAATGCAAATTGCTGAACGGGACAAAATCACATACATTCGTGGCCAGACCAACCCACCTGCAGAATTTGATGAAGGCTATGAAAAATGGTATGTTGAAAATCAAAAAGTCAAACAGTGGCTTTTAATGTTTATGTCTCCAGAAATTATATAGTGTTATCTACGCTTACCCCACTGCCTACGACATTTGGAACGCTTTGTCAAAAGCATTCTACGATGGAAGTGATGAATTATAAGTCTTCACTTTGAATCAGAAGGCTTTTTCTGCAACACAAAAAGGAAGATTCCTCTCTGTATATTATGGAGAGTTGAGTGAAATTTTTCAAGAGTTGGACTATTGTGATACGGTGATTATGAAAGATCCGGTTGATGTCAAAGCCCACCACAAGTCTATTGAACGATTAAGAGTTCGCATATTTCTCGCTGGATTGGACGAAGAGTTTGATTCAATTCGACGAGAGATTTTGCGCAGAGACTCAGTGCCAAATCTAGATGAGTGTTATTCTTTGGTTCGCTAGGAAGCTGTTCGTAGTACCACCCTGAAAGGTAATTTTGAAGCATCTGAATCCAGTGCCATGGTAGCTCGGAACCGTCCTTATCAGGGTCAACAAGATCGAGACCGACCTAACAATGGCAGACCGACCAATGGTATTGACAAGTCTTCCTACAAATGCATTCATTGCAATAAGACTGGTCATACCAAAAGTCGTTGTTTTGATCTGGTGGGATATCCAGAATGGTGGGATCCTAGACGCGTAAAGAAAAACAACAAAATCCTTCCACTGCAGCAGTTGCTCAAACAAAAATAGAAGATAAAGTTACTGACACAGCCTTGGCATTGGTAATAGCTGCCGACAATGGTGGTAAGTTTTTAAGTATTTCTACACCTGTTTTGAATAGTGCATGGATAATTGATTCTGGAGCAACAGATCACATGACATATGATTCTAGACAGTTCTCACCACTTAATCCTTCCACCTAAAAGTTTGTTTCTACTGCAAATAGAACTTCGACCCAAGTTATTGGAGAAGGATCTTTGACTCTAACCAATACATTAAATTTAGATTCTGTTTTAGTGGTTCCATGTTTAGATTATAACATTTTGTCAGTTTCTCAAATAACGGCTAATTTATCTTGTGTTGTAATTTTTTGGCCTGATTTTTGTGTGTTTAAGGACATCAAAACTAGGAAGACGATTGGTTGTGGTATTAGGCGGGAGAAGCAGTATTATTTGGACTTGGAATCAAAGAGTATCGATAATCTACGACAAGCTCTGGCCGTTGGTGGTTTTGAAAATACAAAAAAGAAAGAAATATGGTTATGGCATCGCCGTTTTGTAGGGATGGCAAAAAAACTCGTCCCGACCCGTCCGCCCCGCCCGCCATGCCTCGCCCGCCCTAATGGGCGGGAATCCCCGCCTGATTACTAAGCGGGCGGGGTGGGATCATGGTCCCCGCCCGCATTCCACGAACCCGCCTTAATAGTTTTATTTTATTTTATGTTTATGTTTTAAAATTTAAATTATATATAAAAAAATAAAAAATAATATAATTAATTAATTAATTAATTAAACGGGGCGATAAATGGGGATTTTTCTATACCCGCCCGCCTCCTCACCGTCCCTCACCTCGTCCGATTCCCGCCCGCTTTCCAAAAATCCCGACGGGGCTTGTATGGGAATGGCCGCCCGCCCGTGCCATCCCTACCGTTTTGGACATGCTTCTTTTGGTTATCTTAAAAAATTATTTCCTAGTTTATTTACAAAAGTTGATGTTTCTAGTTTTCAGTGTGATATTTGTGAACTTGCGAAAAGTCATCGTGCTTCATTTCCATTACGATTGAATAAAAGTCCACTTCCTTTAATGATTATTCATTCTGATGTTTGGGGTCCATCTAAGGTCACTACTTTGGGTGGGTCACGTTGGTTTGTAACATTTATTGATGATTGTACCAGGATGACATGGCTTTGCGTGATGAAATCCAAAAGTGAAGTGAACTCTATATTTCAAAAGTTTCATAAAAGGGTTGAAACTCAGTACAATATAAAGATTCAAGTTCTTCGCAGTGACAATGGTGGGGAATATCAGAGTAATGAATTTCAAAACTATTTGGAAACACAAGGAATGACTCATCACACAACTTGTTCTAACACACCCCAACAAAATGGGGTGGCCGAGCGGAAAAAATCGACATTTGTTGGCAATTGTCCGTGCTTTGTTAATCGAAGCCCATATGCCATTATCTTATTGGGGAGAAGCACTCAATTCTGCAACTTATTTAATCAATCGGGTACCCTCCAGCATCATCAATTTCAAAACACCATTCCAAACCCTTACTGACGCAGTTGTTGCCCCAGCTATCTTAAATTTAGCTCCTCGTGTTTTTGGGTATGTGGTGTTTGTACACCTACACAAGCATCAACGCACCAAGTTAACTCCTCAAGCATTGCAATGTGTTTTCGTTGGGTATGCCACTCATCAAAAAGGATATCGGTGTTACCATCCTCCAACACGTTAATGTTTTGTTAAGATGGATGTTGTTTTCCATGAAGATACAATGTATTTCTCCAATTCTGAATTTCAGGGGGAGTACCAGAAGGAAATTCAAACTCTAGTTTATGATGAAGATGATAACCAGGATGTGGGCAACGTGGATTTAAGTGGTATGACATTAGATCAAAGTGGTGATGAGCACCTAATAACCGAAGAAGTGGGTCTATCTCCAACTCAGCATGAAATCGAGTTCCTTAAAAATATGGCTTTATCTTTGGTCGACATATCACACCAATCGCTTACTGAAGATGTTCCTGAGCCACATAGAAGACAATTACCACAACGTCATACCAGAGGTATTCCTAAAGCCACATATGAACCTGAGCTTTCTAGTAAAGTAAAATATCCCATGAACCATTATGTATCTAACCAATGTTTGTCAGAAACAAACATGTCATTTGTGAATCAATTATCTGCTGTATCTATTCCTAACAGTGTGCAGGAAGCCTTAACTGATCCTATGTGGAAAGCAGCTATGAACGAAGAGATGAAATCTCTGAAAAAAAATGAAACATGGGAACTAGTTGATCTTCCACCAGGAAAGAAACCAGTTGGATGTCGATGGATTTACACCGTGAAGTACAATGCTGACGGTACAATTGAACGCTTTAAAGCAAGATTGGTAGCAAAGGGATATACTCAAACATATGGGATTGATTACACAAAAACATTTGCACCTGTAGCTAAAATCAACACAGTTCATGTCCTGCTGTCTTTAGCTGCAAGCTTGGATTGGCCATTACAACAGTTCGATGTGAAAAATGCTTTTCTACATGGTGAATTATCTGAAGAAGTCTACATGGATCTTCTACCAGGGTGCATGATACCCAAAAGACACAGCCAAAAGATATGTAGCTAAAGAAATCGTTGTATGGACTGAAACAATCTCCGAGAGCTTGGTTTGGAAGGTTCACAAAATCTATGATAGCCTTCGGCTACCATCAGAGCAACTCAGATCATACTCTTTTCATAAAAAAGGGGCAAGATAGGATCACTGCACTCATTGTATATGTGGACGATATGGTGGTTATAGGGAATGATCCTAAAGAAATGGAGGCTTTACAGAATTACTTGTCCAAAGAGTTTGAAATGAAAGATCTAAGTCCCCTGAAATATTTTCTTGGGATTGAAGTATCCGGATCTAATAAAGGAATAGTTCTGTCTCAAAGAAAATATGCCTTAGATCTATTACAAGAGACAGGTATGTCAGCATGTCAACCAATTGATACACCAGTAGAAGAAGGTCTAAAGCTATGTGTTGAATCCAACCAAATACCGGGTTGACAAAGGAAGATACCATTTTTAATTTAAAAAATGAGTGGAAAACATCCGGTTGTAGTTCGATGTAAGGAGTTTTTAATGCAGAATCACCCTCACCGAATCAAATTACGACATATGGTCTCAAGCGATGGAAATGCAAATCTTGAACGGACAAAATCACATACATTCGTGGCGCACCAACCCACCTGCAGAATTTGATGAAGGCTATGAAAATGGTATGTTGAAAATCAAAAGTCAAACGTGCTTTTAATGTTTATGTCTCCGTAAATTATATAGTGTTATCTACGCTACCCCACCGCCTACGACATTTGGAACGCTTTGTCAAAAGCATTCTACGATGGAAGTGATGAATTATAAGTCTTCACTTTGAATCGAAGGCTTTTTCGCAACACAAAAGGAAGATTCCTCTCAGATATTATGGAGAGTTGAGTGAAATTTTTCAAGAGTTGGACTATTGTGATACGGTGATTATGAAAGATCCGTTGATGTCAAAGCCCACCACAAGTCTATTGAACGATAAAAGGATATCGGTGTTACCATCCTCCAACACGTTAATGTTTTGTTAAGATGGATGTTGTTTTCCATGAAGATACAATGTATTTCTCCAATTCAATTTTTGGGGAGTACCGTAAGAAAATTCAAACTCTAGTTTATGATGAAGATGATAACCGGGATGTGGGCAACGTGGATTTAAGTGGTATGACATTAGATCAAAGTGGTGATGAGCATCTAATAACCCAAAGAAGTGGGTCTATCTCCAACTCAAAGATGAAACCGAGTTCCTTAAAAATATGGCTTTATCTCCGGTCGACATATCACACCAATCGCCATCAAGATGTTCCTAAGCCACATAGAAGACAATTACCACAACGTCATACCGGAGGTATTCCTAAAGCCACATATGAACTGAGCTTTCTAGTAAAGTAAAATATCCCATGAACCATTATGTATCTAACCAATGTTTGTCGAAAACAAACATGTCATTTAAGAATCAATTATCTCGTCATCTATTCCCAACAAAGCAGAGGAAGCCTTAATCGATCCTATGTGGAAAGCGACTATGAACGAGGAGATGAAATCTCCGAAAAAAAATGAAACATGAGAACTAGTTGATCTTCCACCGTGAAAGAAACCAGCTGGATGTCGATGGATTTACACCGTGAAGTACAATGTCGACGGTACAATTGAACGCTTTAAAGCAAGATTGGTAGCAAAGGGATATACTCAAACATATGGGATTGATTACACAAAAACATTTGCACTGTAGCTAAAATCAACACAGCTCATGTCCTGCATTGTTTTAGTCGCAAGCTTGGATTAGCCATTACAATGAGCTCGATGTGAAAAATGCTTTTCTACATGGTGAATTATCCGAAGAAGTCTACATGGATCTTCTACCGTGGTGCATGATACCCAAAAGACACAAACCAAAAGATATGTAGCTAAAGAAATCGTTGTATGGATCAAAACAATCTCCGAGAGCTTGGTTTGGAAGGTTCATAAAATCTATGATAGCCTTCGGCTACCATCGAGCAACTCGCATCATACTCTTTTCATAAAAAAGGGCAAGATAGGATCACCGCACTCATTGTATATGTGGACGATATGGTGGTTATAGGGAATGATCCTAAAGAAATGGAGGCTTTACTGTAATTACTTGTCCAAAGAGTTTGAAATGAAAGATCTAAGTCCCCTGAAATATTTTCTTGGGATTGAAGTATCCGATCTAATAAAGGAATAGTTCTCGTCTCAAAGAAAATATGCCTTAGATCTATTACAAGAGATGTATGTCGAAAGATGTCAACCAATTGATACACCAAGAGAAGAAGGTCTAAAGCTATGTGTTGAATCCAACCAAATACCAGTTGACAAAGGAAGATACCAAAGACTTTTAGGGAGATTGATGTACTTGTCTCATACTAGACCAGATCTGGCTTATGCTTTGAGTATTGTCAGTCAGTCTATGCATAATCCTGGAGAACAACATATACAGGCAGTTATTCGTATTTTGAGGTATTTGAAATTTGCTCCAGGAAAGGGAGTATTATTCACTAAAAACGCAGACTATCAAAGCATAGAAGCATATACTGATGATGATTGGGTTGGTGATGTGGGTAACAGGTGATCTACTTCTGGTTACTTTACCTTTGTAGGAGGTAATCTTATAACATGGAGAAGCAAGAAACAAAATGTTGTAGCTCGCTCAAGTGCAGAAGCTGAATTCAGGGGTTTGGCAAATGTACTTTGTGAGGCATTATGGCTAAGACTCCTCTTGCAGGATTTGGGTTATCTATCTGAACAACATATTCAACTGTTTTGTGATAATAAATCAGCATGTGACATTGCATATAATTCGGTTCAACATGATCGTACAAAGCATGTCGAGGTAGACAGATTTTTTATTAAGGAAAAATTGGATGGAAGGATTGTGGAATTACCTAAGATTCGATCGATGACCGGTTGGTGACATTCTTAGGCATGGCATCGGGCCGAATGAGCCGAGCTCGGCCCGTAAAATCTGAGCTCGGCTCGCCCAAAGGGACGAGCCGAGCTCGGCTCGTTGGGGGCGAGCCGAGCCCGAGCCTCGGCTGCCCCCCGAATGAGGCTTCGGTTCGCCCACGAGCTCGGGCGAACACGAGCCCAAACGAGCCGATTCTTACCAAAGCCCAACGAGCCGAGCCTCAAATCGAATGTTCTTAAAGCTCGGCCCTAGCTTCTTCTCGACAGCCCGAGTTGGGCATATGTGACATCTATGCACCAACTTTGCCACCCCTAGACATTCTTACCAAAATATATCGATTGATTCTTTCTTATTTTTGGGCATATGATTTTGATTAACTATAGAAGATTGCATATATTGATAATTATTTTAGGATGATTATAATCTTAAGATTGATTCTTAGGGTTATAATCTTAGATTGATAAAAAAAATCCTATATATATCTTGTAATTATAGAGTTGTATTATGAATGAAAAACACAATTCATCAATCTTTAGACATCCCATAAGCTGAATGGCAAAAATTATCTTCAATTGCCACAATCAGTTAAGATATTTGGCCATTCCCGAACTTTATATGAGGTACAATCAGTTAACATTTATTACATTTGAAATTTAAAATTTTGAAAAATAATTGTGAAATTTTAATACAAAATCAAGTATGTGACAAAATTATCAAATTTAAAAAACTACCCAATTAGCCCATTAAAAACCCACACAATTAAAACTCATCCTCAAAACTCCATACCTCAATTGAAGGTTGAAGCAAAGGCAATTCATAAAAATAATAAAACAAAATATTCCAATGCTATTAAACTATTGTGCTTGGAACTTCTATCTACATAACTCACCCAATTAAAACTCATCCCAAAACAAAAAAACTCCATCTTGTTGAAGGCTAAAGTAACAACAATCTCATAGAATTGATACAATAGAAAATTCCAAAATTAATTCCTGTTTTTAAAAAATATTAATTTGATACAAGATTATTTATAGTTTTTTTAAAATATTAATTTGGTGGGTTGGGTTGAAATTTTTAGTGGACTAAAAAGTTGAAATAATAATTATAATTATTTTTATATATTGTCAGAAACTTGGGATATTATTGATTTGGCTATTATTATTGTGTTAATTGTTGGTTTATACTTGCATCGTTATGGATTTGAGTTGATTGTTGGTATTTGATATAGTTACATGGTGTTGAATTGTTGTTCGATGTTGGTGACTTGGGTTAAAACTTGAATTTTTTGATGAATGAATTTTTTTTTAAATACTTCTTAAATAAATCGCATACTTTTGCCTCTAAAAACTGTAAGGCGGGTAGCATTTAAGTGATTATTTGATTATAATATAATTTTTTATAATAAATTTTGTTTATTGTTTAATTGTTAGATTTTGAGTTTATTGATTTAGTTATAGAAGAAAAAAAATTTAAGTATACACCACGATTTGAGGACCTAACTTTTAAAGTTCAACTCAGCTCTCAAAAACTTGAAGTCCGGACCTTATCATGGCATGGCTTGTTAACTCCATAGAGTAGGACATACTTTAGACATACATGTTTCTCTCTACAGGGCAAAAATTTTGGGATGCTGTTGAAGAGACTTTCTCTGACCCAAGAAATTCTGCTCAAGTTTATGAGATTAAGCTCTTGTTTGGTAGAGCTTAAAAAGTTATTAAAAAGTTAAGGTAAAAGTCAACAACTAATTTTAACTACCTATTTTATGAGACCCACAACTTTTACTAAGTTTTTGAACTACACATTTCATCCATTTTTATCAAAATTTGCTAATCTTTTTATCAAAAGCTTTATCAAATAGGCTTAAGTAAAAAATTCGTGAATTAAAACATGGTGGTTAGTTTGTTAGTAAGGATTACACTATTTTGAGGGATTTTTTTGCAAGAACTAGACCAGTATTGCAAGGTTGAATGGAAGTGTCCTCGCAATAGCTTGTTGTATTGTAAAATGATTCAAAAAGAGAAAATATTTGAGCTTCTTGTGGGACTCAATTCAGAACTTGATGAAGCTCGTGGGAGAATTCTTGGGCATGAATCATTGCCTTCTAATTGTGAAGTGTTTAGTTATATTCGTAGGGAAGAGAATTGGAGAGTTGTTATGATGGGGAAAACAACATCTTTTGAAGTGATAGATTCTTCCATGAAAGCTTCACAAAAATATGATAAAGGATGTAAGGCTTGGTGCGATATGTGTAATAGACCAATGTCCTACCAACGAAACTTGCTAGAAATTACGCGGGCAGCAAGGGCAAAATAATGCCAAGCCGACTAACAAAACCCAATCCTTCATGCCATCTACTTATTGTTAGCTGTTGTGATAAATAATTCCAAGTGCACAATATCGTTAACAAGTAATAAAGTATACCTAATGAGTACGGATTACCGTTCCCACGAAGATTATCCTATATATAAACAAGTTCAATTAATCCTAATCATAATCTATTTAAAACAATTTGAAATAAGTTTATTGGAAGATTTAGCCTATAACTATTAATTCTAGAAAATGGTGTGAACGCAAATATCAAGACTTTATCAAATATAATTATTAAAGCGTTTGTATTTATGAATTCACCGTAGTTGTCATATCTAATTTCTCATCTCAAGATTTATTCTTAATGTTGTATTCGGTCGAATTCACGAATTTAACCTAATTTACCTCTCTCGAGTTCAAATTAGTCCTATCTAATTAAATCAACTCATTATATCTTTATGTGACGTCAAAATAAACTAGATGTTTTAAATCTCATAAGAATTTAATTTAATACCGCAACAATAACAAAAGCGTATCTCTATCTTTTATCCAATTTTTGGATTTTAGTACATGGTCTAGATTAATAACTTACCTTTCAGTTTGTTCCAATCCACAATTCAATGAAATAATGGCCAATTATTTTAAGCATTACAAGAAGAAGTAAAATCAATACATAATTAATTTATAATCAAAACTTGAGAGTTGAAATTAATGAATCAAAACTAGGTTACATCATTCATCAAAACTATGGATTTAACTACTCATAATTCGGGAAAAAGAAAACATTAAGAGTTTGGAATACATAACTGGATTTAAATAAAGGATGAGAAAAATTTGAATATCTTGCATTAAGAATTCACCGTCTTCAAGTCCTAATCTTCAAAGCCTTCGCCGTTATTCCTCATCTCTTTAGTTCTCTATTGTTACTCTACTTTTTCGGCCTCTAATTTGACGTAGATTAGGTTTCATATAGTATCTACTCCCTCCAACTCGTTAATTGAAAATGACACAATTACCTTTGAGTTTCAACTTAAAAAAGCTAAAAAATAACTTACATGGGCTGCGGCAAACATAAATTTTCTATTTTCCACTATCCGGCAGCGGTTTGCAAACCCCGGACCGTGGAAAACAGAAAATTTGCAGTTTGGTCTCTCAATTTTTAAAATTATATGATTTAGTCCTTACTTGAAGTTTTTTTGTGCGTATTTGGTTCCTTTTTCTCTAAGTCCTTCAACATTGATCCCACGACTTCCAAGAGGTTTTATATTGGTCCTCAAACCTCATTAGTCATCCGAATTTAGTCCTTCTCAAATTTTAGAAGTGTACAAATCAGTTCTCAAACTTTTCGTATGTTAAAATCCACTTTAGAAAACTTGTAACATTCTTCCAATGGCTTTTTTAATAGTTCTTATCACTCACATGTCATCATTTCAATCTTCAAACGCTTTCGATCAATTCCTATGCAGCTCCATATTCTTCATTTTTGCTCCCATTTACCTATATTTTTGGGTTTTACCTACAATGACAACATTTATTCTAAATTAAATAGAAATTCACTCAAATTACAATTATATAACAAATTTATATGATAGGATTATCGTGTAAAACATACTTATCATTAGCATCAATCTCGCTCTGTCCCACAGGTTCTCTTTTCAAATGGAACGGCTTCTCAAGAATTTACAAATGAGCAATTGGAATTCCTTCACGATTTATGAAGCACTAAAAAGAAAGTCCTAACCCCCAATCTTCATACTCTTTAGCTCAACAAGATAGTTGTTTAACTATTTTTTCACACTCTCATGCTTTGTGGATTATAGATTTTGTTGATAATTTACTTGAAAGATGAAGAAGATAAATTGGTACAAATGGTCCCTAACGTATGACATTAGTGTACAATGGTCCCTAACTTTTTATTTTTGGCCGAGTGGTCCCTAACCTATCCATTTAGGTGTGCAATTGGTCATTTTTTACAGATTCCGTTAAAAATTCGTTAAAAACCTATCCATTTAGGTGCACAAATAGTCCCTCTCATTTTTTTTGTCTTTATTATTGGGGGTAAAATTGTCAGTTATTTTTTTTCTTTCAATTGGCGCAAATGGTCCCTAACCTTTACCTTAGTGTGGAAATGGTCCCTAACCTTTTTTTTTTGCCGTAACAGTCTCTAACCTATGTGTTTTGGTGTACAATTAGTCCTTTTTTGATAAAAAGACAAAAATATCCTTAGTTTTAATTAAAAATTTTTACAATGGGATTCCTAACCTTTGTAAAAAGTGAAAATGGGTCCGATACTTTAATTTTTTTGGATAAATGTACTAGAGGTCCCAAACATTTGAACCTTGTAATGATGGGGCCTCGAACCTTTTATTTCTAATCCCCGAGTCCTTAACCTATGAAACGTTAGCTCCTGAAGTCCTTTTTTGACAGAAACTGTTAGTTTGACCGTTAAATAATCAAAATTTTGTTAAATATACTATTTTACTCTTAAATTGAATGATAAAAAAATAAAAAAAATAAAAGATTACAACTAAACCCAACCAACAAAATAACAAATTGTAACTAAACTCCAACTCAACCACTTCTTCTTCTCCAAATTTGCCGCCACCCATCACCACCCACCAAAAAATTTGTCGTCGCCGCTGTCGAGGACTCTCTTTCCAAGTGTAACCACCACCATAACGATAAAATAGAGAAAAGATCCGACCAGAGACCCCCAAACTACAAGAATAGCCAAGAAACGTCATCCATAAATAACCTGCAAGAAAACCCCAAATCAGTTTAAAAATTCAAAACATAATTCCCAAATCAGATTTTCAAATTTTTTTTCCATACATCAGTATATTACCTTCTCTATACCCTCTTCAATGTTTTCCATCATTTCTTGCTGACACACCAGAAATAGAATCTGATGCAACAACACGCAATAAAGTATGAATAGATGGAGAATAATCTTGTTCAGAGCATAAAAGTTGAAGAAATCTTGCATTAGAAGGATGAAATTGATGGACCCATTTGGGATTTGATTGGAATTGGTTTTCTGGTTAAGGTTTTGAAGAGATTCATGTTGCCGAAAATTATGGGTTTCTTGGAAGACGGAGAGTGCTTTTGGTTAGACTTGGCGGAGGTGTCAATAAGGCGGAAATAGGAGTTCTCGTCGGTGGCGGTGAAAATTTTTCCCCAAATTAAACCCAAATTTCAAAAATAAAAAATAAAATAACAAACAACAAAATACAAAAAAGTTAGAAAAGGATAATGGATAAACAGAACTCTTCTAGCTCATGAGGCAACACTGAGAGAGAGAGAGAGAGAGAGAGAGAGAGAGAGAGAGAGAGAGAGATAGATAGATAGATAGATAGTAAAAACGATGGTCTCTTGTGAGTAAAACGATGCTCTCTCGTAGGCAGCGGCAAACGAAGCTCTCAATTTCAAGATTCTCTTATTTCTTTTTTCACATGTAGAAATCAATCCTTTGGTTGCTTCCCACCTAGTTGACTTGGATAGAAAAGTCATCGTCAGCGGTGGCGAAATTTTTTTCTATGGATGGTGATGGACGGCGGCAAATTTGGAGAAGAATAAGTGGTTGGTTTAGAGTTTATTTGCAATTTTTTATTTTGTTGGTTGGGTTTAGTTGCAATTTTTATTATTTATTATTTATTATTTTTATCATTCAATTTAAGGGTAAAGTAGTCTATTTAACAAAATTTTAACCATATAGGTCAAACTAATGGTTTTTGTCAAAAATGGACTTCAGGCGCTAACGTTTCATGGGTTAATGACCCGGGGATTAGAAATGAAAGGATCGAGACCCCATTGTCACAAGGTTCAAAGGTTCAGGACCTCTATTGCTATTTACCCAAAAATTAAAGTATCGGACCAATTTTCACTTTTTGCAAATGTTAAGAATCCAATTGCAAATTTCTTTAATTAAAACTAAGGATATTTTTGTCTTTTTTATCAAAAAAGGACCAATTGCACACCAAAACATATAGGTTGGAGACTGTTGCGCCAAAAACAAAGGTTAGGAACCATTTCCACACTAAGGTAAAGGTTAGGGACCATTTGCGCCAATTGAAAGAAAGAAAAAAATATAACTTGACAATTTTACCCCCACTACTAAAGAAAAAAAAATAAAGGGACCATTTGCTCATCTAAATGGATAAGTTTTTAATGAATTTTTAACGGAATTCGTAAAAAATGACCAATTACACACCTAAATGGATAGGTTAGGGACCACTCGACCAAAAATGAAAGGTTAGGGACTATTTGTGCACTAATATCATACGTTAGGGACCATTTGCACCAATTTCCCGACGAAGAATGATGAACAATATTTCTTTGATGGTGATCCCGTACTTGAAGGACAAGTTCAAGTTGCAAATAATATTCATAACTTTTGTGGATGAATTTTCTTTTTTGGCATTACTTGTTAGGCTATGTTTTTATTACTTGAAATGATTGTTTTCTTCTTTGTTTAAGAAAAAAAAGTCTTTATTGTTTTCAATGTGAGATTCATGAGATTGCAAAGCATATTATCGAGCAATTTTTCCTACTCAGCCTTATAAAAAATATGCAACTTTAGTTCTTATACGTATTGATATTTAGGTCCGCATCGCCTTCCTAATATTACTAGTTCACCATGGTTTATAACATTTATTGACTATTAGAATTGAGATTGCTGGGAGTATTTGCTTAAGAAGAAATTACAAGTTAAAGTTATGTCCCTACATTTTTGTTGCTATGATTAAAACACAGTTTAATACACATTAAAAATTTTGAGAATGGACATTGACCACGAATACTTTTCCAATGTTTTTGAGGTTTTTTTAAATAAAACATTGTATTATCCACCAATCTTTATGCTTTGAAACACGTTCTATAACAGTATAGCAGAAAGAAAAAACCGTCACCTTCTGGAAGTGGTTCGGGCCTTATTATTTACAAATGGAGTGCCCAAATATTTTTTGGGCAAAGTTGTCCTTACAACTTCTTATCTAATTAATAGGATCCTCACTTTTGATTGAATGCTCACTATTCTTAACACCTCTAGATTGTTTGAAAAACAATTTTCCTACTAATGGATTATTTTCTAATATGCTTCCATTACGAGTGTTTGATGTATAGCTTATGTTCATGTTCATAGTGCCTTTCGTGGTGAATCAGATCTTAAAGCAACAAAATACATATTTCTGGGCTATATCCTACCTAAAGGGTATAAATGTTATAATCCTGTGTGAAGAAAAATCATTATAAAATGAATGATGGATAATTTGAAAAGTTAAAAGCAGAGATTGAGAAACTATACTTTTGTTGATTCTCAAAATCAGCTGCCAGATGCTACATATTATTATTCCAGAATCAGTTTTTATTAATTTATCAAACAACTAAAATAGATGTAAATATTTTACAAATGTGAAGCTGAACTCTAAAGTTAATCACAAACCGCCTATGCCTTCATCTGAACCTAGAGCTTATCTTTATTCCTACATCTTGGGACCTCGTTTATGTGGGTAATACTTTTAGATACATACATGGTGATGATAGAAATGACGAAAGTTGTTATACGTTGTCTACTAATAGCGGCATGACCTGGAATGCCCGCCTCACTGACTCGCCCGGCTTGATGGTCTCATAGCTCGCCTCTTAGATCTGGATAGCGGTGGTCCAACCACTGTTGACTCACTCAAACCCACCATCCACTAAGTGATTGTTACTATTGACAATGGGAAGCTATATCGCCCCTCATTAACTTCGAATAATGAGGGAGATGAAATGGCACCCTTTATTAAAGACAGTAACTCCCAACCACCCCTATAAATAAAGGTTGATCTCCCAGGTAAAACGACTCCCATCTTATTCTACATTACTATTCTGTATACCTGATTTATTCATATATTGATTATCACACAGGAGTGGACACAAGATGCAAAAGTTTGGCCACTTTTTGCAGATCTCTACCACAGTCGTCACTGCGCTTAGAGGAGGAGAAAAATGTTTATCATCAATTGGTGCCATCTGTGGGAACTCCACACAAAAAGTCATGGCTTGAACTAGAAGTGCAAAGAATGCAACTGCTTTCCAGGCGCTATCGGGGATGTTGACATTGAGTCCAACGCCGCCACTAACCACCCACAACAAGAGTTTGCCCTTGTCGCTCAACTTGCGGCACTGCAAGCTCAGGTGGAAGCTTTGGCAGCTCAACTCGAGGATCAAAACATTGCTTCTCATCCACTCCAGGCTTCTAGTCTTCTGCTGTTTGGACCATCACCGCTAAAGGCTCTGCCCCAGGCTCCTAGTCTTCCACTGATGGGACCGTCACAGATACGTGCTCCACCACAGGTTCTTAACTTTCCAGCAATGGAAACACCATCAACAATCACTCCACCGCTGGCTCTTGGTTCTTTGGCTCCATTATTTCACCCCACGTTCATTCATTGACGTCTGGTCCAAATCCACTCTGGGGACAACCGTCATGTATGGCTCTGCCTACGCTAGGTGAGACACTAGTGTTAGACCTCAAGCAACGATTAGAAGACATGATAGGTCGGAAAATAGCAGATGCTATGTCTAAGAAAAGTAATAAGCAACAATAATTGGTACTGGAAGAAGATCATTTTGCCCTAAAAGTAATGGTTGTTCTCTTGCCATGAGACTTTGAATAGCCAAAGATGGAAAAGTATGACGAGTCCTCTGACCCTGTTGATCACCTCAGGACCTTTGTTGATTTGATGAGGTTACAAGCCACCCCAGATGCGATTATGTGCATGGCCTTCCCACCAACACTTAGGCGTGAGACAAGGGATTAGGTGGCAACCCTTTCCCAAAAATC
Source organism: Forsythia suspensa (assembly GCA_023638005.1). Taxonomy (NCBI): domain Eukaryota; kingdom Viridiplantae; phylum Streptophyta; class Magnoliopsida; order Lamiales; family Oleaceae; genus Forsythia; species Forsythia suspensa. The sequence continues at coordinate 3,629,440 of CM042666.1, forward strand.
CATCCGTATATTTGATGATTTTTCTAAGCAGTTTGTTGTATACTTTGCTAGCAGCAAGCGAGCAAAAAAGACAGCTATCGGATTGATGCAATTAACGCATGACAAAGACGAGCTACTGAAAGATTTCATTACCCTGTTCAATAGGGCCACCTTGGAGATCAATATCTACAGATGTTTGCTATAGTCACTGCTATTATGATTGGAACCAACTGTCGCCCTTTCAAGATATCACTCTCCAAGAACCCGTTGGATACAATGCATGTGTTACTACAGAGAGACGATAAGTATGTAGACGCTGAGGAAGCATATATCATTACCAAATGCATAAAAGATCACTAAAAAAATACCAATTATGTGACAAAAAAATGTTGTCACTTAAATAGAAATTTTGTTGCAAAAATAATTTGGCGACAACAAGCTATTTGCTGCGGGAATTGTCACGCTTTAAACGCCATAAAATGTATTATGTGACAACTATTAGTCACTCGTCCCATGCAGAAAATGAACTATCTAAGGTGGATAAATGATGAGGAGACTAAGGAAGGATCAAGCTAGCTAGAAAGTCCTGATGCACCTACTGGACCCGACATGCAGCAACTTCTTATTTTTACTACAATCTTTATTAAGTTTAAGCCAATCGACACAAACATTCTCAACTACCACAATGGTCAAACAAGGCGACAATCCTTGGTTAAAAAAAAAAACAACAAGCGATGAGCCTTCAGATTAAAATCAAGGTGATGGGCTTCAATATAAAAATGAGGCGATGAGCCTCAGTTTCAAATCAAATCGATGAGCCTCAGTTTAAAAACAAGACGATGAACCTTAGTCGAAATAAGCAAAATGCCAATAGAAAAAGAACACAAAATGAAAGGAGAGACACACGCCAACCAAATGTGCTTTAAATCGATGACATATCCCGATTGGTAATATATGCAACCAATGGGATAAAGTTGAGGAGAATATTCTACATGCTTTATCGAGGTGTAGTTGGGGATCGGCGATGGTAGTGGACTGTTTTATCGGGGCTAGGATTCTTCTCGTGCGAGAAGAATCCTAGCCCCGATAAAACAGTCCACTACCATCGCCGATCCCCAATTTTTTCATAATTTTAATTTCACCACATATGTCGTACCACAAAAACTTTTCGGGTTGGACCCAACAAAATTCGGGTCACTGAACTCTAACAATCTGCACTTTGACACAAATTCCAATGCAAGGGCAAAACTTTGACTAAACAAAACCTCTACCTCTTCCATGAAAGCATAGAAGGGCAAAACTCAGCAACCAATTCTAACCAAGACTAAGCAATGCTCAAAGTTGGCTATAAGGAGTGTCTTGGTCATCATATCAGCATGATTATCATGAGTACTAACCTTGCACAAAACAATATCACCACAAACAATAATATCACAAACAAAATGATACTGCACATCAATAAGCTTTGTCCTTTCGTAAAACGTATGATCTTTTGTGAGAACAATAGCACTCTGACTATCACAAAAAACTTTGGTCATTTGCAAGTCTTTATTGAGTTCTCCAATTAATCCTTTCAACCTAATAGCTTCTTTACAAGCCTTTGTAATAGCCATATACTGTGCTTGAGTAGTAGACAATACAACTGTAGTTTATAAAATAGACTTTCAACTAATAGTACAACTATAAATACTGAAAACATACTTTGTAAGTGATCTTCTCTTATCAAGATCTCCAACAAAATTAGAATCAACATATCCAATAACTCGATTTCTAATTTTTTCAAATTGCAAATAACTTCAGTAGATCCACACAAGTACATGAATATCCACTAAACTGCTTTCCAATGTTTTACTAGGATTTTTCATATATCTACAAAATACACTAACTGCATATGATAAATCTAGATGTGAACAAACCATAACATACATGAAAGATCCCACTGTACTAGAATATGGAACCTGAGACATATAATCAATCTCATCATCTGATTGAGGAGATAAAGTAGATGATAGTCTAAATGGGCCGCCAATAAAGTATTAACACTCTTGTTGTTCTACATATTAAACCTACAAAGAACTTTCTCGATATATCCTTTCTGACTTAGATATAATTTACATGCCTTTCTATCCATCTAAATCTCCATTCTAAGTATCTTCTTTGCGGCTCCTAAGTCTTTCATCCTAAACTCCTTACTAAGTTGGGCTTTGACCTTCTTTATTTTTTCCTTATGCTTGGCTGCTATCAACATGTTTTGAACATATAGGAGCAGATATAGGAATGACCCATTGGTAGTCCATTTAAAATACAACTGTCATAGCTACTTCTTATGAAATCATGAGTGGTCATAAATGAATCAAACTTTTTATACCACTGTCTGGGTGACTGTTTCATACCATAAAGAGACTTCTTCAACAAACACACATAGTCATTCTTTCCTGATACTATAAAACCTTTTGGCTGTTGCATGTAGATCTCTTCTTCAAGTTCTCCATGTAAGAAAGCTATCTTCACATCCAACTGCTCTAGCTCAAAATTATGCATGGCCACAATACCAAGCAAAGCTCGAATCGAACTATGCTTTACAACTGGAGAGAACACATCTATAAATTCTACACCGGCAACCCGACTCTAAAATTTTGCAACTAGTCTTGTCTTATACCTTGCTTCTTCAACTCTTGGTATTCTTTCTTTCTTTTTAAACACCCATTTGCAGTGAATAACTTTCTTACCTTTAGGCAGTCTCACTGAGTCCCATGTGATAGCCCAAGAATAACTAACCAAGAGGGGGTGAATTAGTTTTTTCAAACTTTTTCATAGAATAATCTCAAAATAAGAAATTTAAGAGATATAAATCAAGCAACTAAATATACGAGCACAATGTAAGTAAATAAAAGAGTAGAGAGAGTACAAACGATATTTTCATGGAGGTTCACTTTAACCAATGATCTACGTCCTCCGTTATCAAGCTCTCCAACACGAGCATGGCCTTTTCACTTTCTTGATTGACTTATGGTACAATCAAAACTTTTACAATGTATCTGGTGACTTACAAATAAAGAGCACTGATCCTTATACAATATTGAGCTTTAAAAGGGACCTCAATACTATCCAAAGATATAAAAAAATAGATTTGAGATTGTATTTCTCTCTTGATGAATGATAGATACAAGTTTGGTACTAAGATAGACTAACACTTCAATGAATAGCAATAAATGAAAAGCTTAAGTGTTAGAAATAAACTTTGTTGATAATGATGAATCAAAAGTTTGATTTGATCAAACAAAGTTTTTCAATGAATGATTTTGAAGATACAAATGCAATGAAGCTTGAATGAATTTTCTCAAAGTGATTATCTCTATTAATGCTCTTGTAAGTGTTTTTGAATGATAATAAATGAAGAAGTATTTATACAGATGAATTTTTACAACTTTTTGCCAAAACGGATAACCAAACGGTTGACCAGACGTATGATAAAAAAAAGTAGCCATTAGAATGATAAAAATTAGAACAGTCAATTTTCAAAAAATGACGTTTAAACAGTCGACTGGTTCTTTACAAACGGTCGACCAGTTCACAAACGGATGATCGGTTTAATTTTTCTAAAAAGTTTTAAAAAATTGATTTTTGGTTTTGATAAAAATATTTTATGCAAGTGATATCAACATAGTTTTTGTGCATAAAATTATTTTTGAGCTTTCATCCATTTAGTGTTAAAAATCAAAGAATTAGTACCTTTACAATTTTATCTAGAAATCTATTCTTTGATCTTGAACTTCGAGTTTTGAATTTCTTGAATTCTTGTATTGCTTGTCTTTGACCTTGACATGCTTGCGAGTTTGATTTGTAGCGCTTTGAATATTACTTGAAAATAGATTGTTAGTAAACAATACTTATTTGTTTGTTATAATCAAAATATTAAGGTTTAAAATTAACCATAGGTCAGCAATTTTCCCCTTTTTGATTATGACAAACATTGTGATGTGTAGTTAAGAATATAATGAATAATAAGATAAAGTATATATATTCTCCATTTCTTTTTCAAGTAAGCATGGTTTGATAAATTTGTAATATTGGAATATATTCGATTTAATTGATACCATCACATATCAATTCCATTGTATATCAATTTTCCAATTCGTTTGTCAAATTTTCATCACATATCACATATTCACATTTCATCACATATATTTTCCCCCTTTCGGCATAAACAAAAAGTTAGAAACGAAACATTAAGGTAAAATAAATATATTCTCCCTAAATAAAACAAAATATGCAATTCATTGATAAACTTAAAATCATAGTTCCAACAATAATAGACACCAATTAAAACTAGTGCCAAAAACATAGAAACTAAAATGTAACAACATTCATAGTTCAAATAAAAATAGGCATAAATGAAAATTAGTTCCAAAAACACATAAACTAAAAAAGAAACTAGATAAACTAGTTTTCTGACGGAGGAGGCAAAGGAAACACTGGGTCAAGGCGGGTGTAAAGTGCTTGATGTGAAGCTAGCACTTGTTGTAGCATTGATGTTATGTCCGCCTACTGAGTGTTGTAGATTTCTTATTGAGTTTTGTAGACTAGCCGCTGTGTTGTATAAGTCATGCACGGTATGTTGTAGGCCATCTACAGTGGTAGTAAACAAGTCAATCCGGCAATTGAGAAGATTGTAATGGTCCTTGTTGAAGCCGGAGGTGGAAGACGACGGTCTATGTGAGGTCGGTCTAGGATGAGACGGGAGAGGAGCATCTTTATCATCGGGCTCATCCATGTCCTTACCGCCTTCGAATGGCAAAGTAGATGGTCCCGAATCGGCATCAAATCCTTTAGATTTTTCCACCCATTGCCCATCCCTTTTAAAGATTTTCATACGTTTAAGAGTAAGAGTATTAATGTTGTCAGTGGTTTTAGAAAGAAAGGCGATCGCATCACAGAAAGAGACTTCGAAATGTTGAAAGATTTTGGTAAAAATCATTTCGCAAGGTAAGGTCTTAGACCTAGTACCGCGAAGAACCAAGTCCATATGATTGATCATAATGTATGGAAAGTCTAGTTTTTGCCTAATTAATACGGAATCGAGAAGGAAGACGTCGTAATGATTTACTTCATCGAGGTGACCTTTTCTAGGGATGATGATATGTGAAATGATATTGTGCAAGACACGACATGTGAGTGTACTAAGTTGTGCGGGAGCCTTGAAGTGTTTCCCGATGACACGACAACATGCCTCAATGAGATTATAACCTTCAAGGTGAGGAATGGTTTTTGAAGTAAAGAGACGAATGACACCATCCTCAAGTTTGAGAATGGAATGAATAAGCTCGAGTGATTTTGATTCGTTTATTTCTAACTAAGCAAGAGATACCCGCCCCCGGAGAGAAAACCATTTTCTTATAGAACTCTTTCATGATGGTGGGGTAAGCTTTTTCATTGAGTGTGAGAATGGAAACCCAGCCCATCGCGACAAAATAGTCTTCTAAATGAAATGAGTGGGGCGTCAAACGTAAAGGAAGTGAGATCGACATTCTAACCTATGAGTATTAGGCATTTGTCGATCCGATTTTTTATAGGGATAGCCTCGTCTTCGAAGAATGGAGAAGGTGCACTTTTCCTCCTTGGACGTTTACTCACCATTTTTACCCGAGGCATTGTGTTGGAAACGGATTATAGAGCCTAGGGTTTCGTTCGTCCATTTGAAATGGAATTGGGTGATTTGGTGGACAAAAATTGGGGATTTTGCAGATTTGAGTGTAGAATTGATATGGATTTTTGATTTTGAACGTAGATTTGAAAGAGATTTGATGAATGAGGAGAGATTGGGAGAGAAAATTGTGAGGTAAGTACAAACTACAATGACTCATATAATGATTTATTTACTTCTTATGATGAAATTCTTGAAGAATTTGAGAAACTTGTTTCAAAATACTCTATCCTTAACAATAAACATTCCTTATTGAAAAAGGTAGTCAAAAAACTTTTTATAGCACAAAAAGATTTTGAAAAGGAAAAGGATGATCATAAATCTTTGATTAAAGAAAATCTTTTCTTGAAAGAAAAAGTAGTTGATTTAACAAGCATTATTCACAAGTTTATCAAAGAAAAGAAAATTTTTGAATTAATGTTTGGTGAGCAAAAATGTGTGTTCAATAAAAGAAGAATCGGATACAAACCCTTCTTAAAACAAAAATATCTTGAAACTATATTTGTCAAATCATCCAATTTTACTCAACAAAACATAACATGTAGTTTTTACAAGAAAGTTGGTCATGTTGTTTTCAATTGTACAACTAAAAAGAGACTATACTTTGAAAGGAAACATAAGTGGATAAAAGAATCCACAAACACTAACTATCAAAGACCCAAACTTATGTGGGTACCAAAAAAAAAAAATTGAAATAATTTTTGCAGGTACTACGAAAAGTGAAGAGCAATTGGTTTTGGATAGTGGTTGCTCAAAACACATGACCGGTGATCAATCATTGCTATCTAGACTCAAAAGAAAGAATGGAGGACATGTAACTTTTGGAGACAATGCTAAGAAAAAAATTATAGGCATTGGAAATATTGGTAACCATTATTCTCCTTCCCTTGAAAATGTTTTATTAGTTGATAATCTTAAACATAACTTGCTTAGTATAAGTCAATTATGTGATAAATAGTATCTCATTAAATTTGATTCTTTCAAATTTTAAATAGGGTTTTGGTAAGACGAAAGAAAACCAAATCTCCATATGAGCTTGGAAAAATAGAATTTCTAATATTGGATACTTTAAAGTTTTTGGTTGTAAATGTTTTATATTAAACACAAAAGAAAATTTGGAAAAATTTGATCCAAAATTCGATATTGGAATTTTTCTTGGATATTCATCTACTAGAAAAGTTTGTAGAGTTTTTAATAAAAGAACTTTAGTAGTTAAAGAATCCATGCATATTGTTTTTGATTAAACTAACTTTATTGAACATGAGAATAATATTGATGATGAAGATTTGGAAAATCTATTTGAACAACTAAGTGTTCAAAATCAAGACAAAGAGAATCCAAATAATGTTGAAAATCAACATGAGGAGGAAAAAATCATGCAACAAAATGAAGAAGAACCTCATGAAGAACCTAATACCTCATCCTTATCTAAAGAATAGATGTTTGTTCCTTCTCATCAAAAAGATCTCATCATCGGCGATCCATCCAAATGAGTAAGTACTAGAAACTCTTCTAGAAATTAACCGATCCTTCCAAATGAGTAAGTACTAGAAACTCTTCTAGAAATTTTCACAACAATTGTACTTTTCTTTTGCAAATTGAGCCAAAGAATTTTAAAGAAGCCAAGTTTGATGAATTTTAGATTCTAACTATGCAAGTTGAACTAAATCAATTTGAAAAAAATCATGTTTAGGATTTAGTTGCTAGACCAAGTTCACAACCGTAATTAGTAGAAAATGGATTTTCCGAAACAAACGAGATGAAAATGGTATAATTGTGCATAACAAAGCCACATTAGTAGCTCAAGGTTACAATCAAGAAGAATATATTGATTTTGAAGAAACATTTGCACTGGTTGCTAGATTAGAGTCAATTTGCATGCTTCTTGCTTTTGCTTGTCATAAAAATTTCACTCTTTTTCAAATAGATGTCAAAAGTGCATTCTTGAATGGAGTCATTCAAGAAGAAGTATTTGTTGAGCAACCAACTGATTTTAAAAATTATAAATACCCAGACAAAGTTTTCAAATTTAGAAAATCCCTTTACGGATTAAAGCAAGCTCCAAGAGCTTGGTATGGAAGATTAAGCAAATTTCTTTTATCAAATGGCTTTTTAATAGGTAAAGTGGATACTACACTTTTTATAAAAACTAAAAAGGATTATATGATTGTTGTTCAAATTTATGTTGATGATATCATTTTTGGTGCTACTAACATTTCCCTATGTAAAGAATTTTCTAAGTGTATGAGTAGGGAATTTGAGATGAGTATGATGAGTGAACTCAAGTTCTTTCTTGGACTTCAAATCAAACAAACTAATGAAGGAATATTCATTAGTCAAACCAAGTATATTTTGGATATGCTCAAAAAATTTGAAATGGAAGAATTAAAGCCAATGAATATCCCAATGAATTCATGAATCAAATTAGCTAATGATGATCAAGGTACTCCCATTTATATAACCAAATATCATGGTATGACCCGATCTCTTCTTTATTTAACCTCTAGTAGGCCTGATATTATGTTTAGTGAATGCTTATGTGCTAGATATCAATCTAATCCCAAGAATTCCTATCTTAGTGCTATAAAACGTGTTTTTCGTTATCTTAGTGGAACTAGATATTTAGGTCTTTGGTATCCCAAAGAGACTCATTTTGACTTACTTAGCTATTCAGATGCTGATTGGACTAGTTGCAAAATTGATAGTAAAAGTACTAGCGGAACTCGTCACTTTTTGGGCTTTGCCTTAGTATCATGGTTTAGTAAGAAATAAAATTTCGTTGCTTTATCAACCGCCAAAGTTGAATACTTCTCGGCCGCTAGTTGTTGTGCTCAAATTCTATGGATGAAGCAAACTCTTCGTGATTATCACCTATCTTTTGAAAATGTTCCTATTTTGTATGATAACAATAGTGCCATAAATTTATCTAAAATTCATGTTTTACATTCTCGAACCAAACACACTGAGATTAGATATCATTTTCTTCGAGACCATACACAAAAGAGAGATATAACTTTAGAGTTTGTAAATACGGAAAAACAATTGGCCGATATTCTTACAAAACTGCTAGCATTTGAAAGATTTGCCTATATTCGACGAAATCTTGGTATAATCGATGAATGTGAAGTATGTGGCTAAATCTTTATGGATGCTATAATTGATTGAAATTTGTATGATAAATTTGGTTAAAAATGTTTGACAAAGGACCAAATCAATGATTTCTATAAAATTGCGTAAAATTGTCCAATCGGACGACCGTTCTCTAAAACGGACGTTCGTTTGATGATAAACGGATGACCTTTTGTTCGTCCGGCTCATTATCCGTTTGAACAGAGACTTTTGTAAAAATTGAAAAATTTTAACGGTTGACCGTTTCATGACCAGTCGTTCGCCTCTTCTCAAACAGACAATCTCTTCATCATCCGCCTCTGGATCCATTTAAACAGATTTTAAAATTTAAGGTTCAAACAGTCAACCAATTTTTCCCAAACGGTCAACTAGCTACCTCTAAATATGTAGAAGGTTCTTCACTAGAATCAATGCCTTCAGCCACAGTCAAAGCATAAGCAACCAAATCAGCCATATCATACCTCTTTGGATGTATAATATCTCTTATAGGCCTGTTTTTAGCAATAAAATATTTTGGCGCCGCTGGTGGTGGTGAAGAAGTAGTAGTACCATGTATCTCTGAGCTATACTGGGATGTAGACTCTGATATACGTTCGGACCCAAACTCAAACTCCACTTGTGTGCTTGATTTCTGCTGAGTTTTATCATTACAATCTCTAAAAGGTAAGTCATGAATCATCGCAGTTTCATAAAAAATAACTTCTCTACTAATTATGACTTTTTGGGTTTTTGGACATCATAAATTATATCCCTTTACACCGGTTTTATAGCCAAGAAAAAGACAAATTTTCGAGTTTTTCATTGTCAACATGAGCATAGGCAGGATATCCAAATGTCTTCAAATTAGAGTAATTAGCAAGCGTACCAGACCATACATCTTCTAGAGTCTTCTTGTCATTTGCAGTTGAAGGAGAGCAATTAATAAGAAAACAAGCTGTAGAAATACCCCCGACCCAAAAAGACTTGGTTAAACCAGCATTGGAGAGCATGCAACGTACTTTCTCCATCAAAGTCTTATTCATTCACTCAGCTATACCATTTTACGGGAGAGTATGACGAACTGTTAAGTGCCTCAGAATTCCTTATGTTTTAAAGAAAATATTAAACTTACCAGAATAAAACTCCAAGCCATTATCTATATGGAGACGTTTTATCTGCTTCCTTGTCTGTTTCTCAATCACTATCTTCCACTCCTTGAATGTAGGTAACACATCATTCTTTTGCTTCAAGAAGAACACCCAAACTTTTCTGGAAAAATCATCAATGATAGTCAGCATATAATTGTACCTCATCTACAAGGCACCCTAGATGGTCCCATAGATCAGAATGTATACGTGTTCCCTTTTGCTGTGAATGCCTTTTGCAAATCTAACTCTCTTATGCTTCTCAAAAACGCAATGCTTACAGAATTTTAGTTTGCTACTACTCTGTCCATCAATAAGTCATCTTCTACTCAGTTCAGCCATTCCATTATCACTCATATGTCCAAGAAGCATATGCCATAATCTAGTAACATCATCATTTGACAAAGAATGAGTAGTGACAGCTGCTTCACCTATAACCATAGAACCCTGCAACACATATAACTTGGCAGTCTTTTTCAGTCTTTTCATCATAACAAGAGCACATTTGCTGGCCTTTATACTCCACATTTACTGGTAAACTTGTACCCCTTTCATCAAAAGTATCCGAAGAGATAAGATTCCTCATTAGATGTGGGACATATCTCACATTACCAAATGTCTCCTCAACCCCCATCAAACATTTTAATTGACCATGCCAATAGCGGCTATCTTACAAGGTGCACTATTTTCCACAAATACAGAACCTTTAGAAACTATTTCATAAGTTGAAAACCAGTCCCAATTAGAACATATATGAAACGTACAAGCTGAATCAAGAACCCATTCTTCGCAAGGTTTGGACTCATCATTAGAAACAACTAGGAGTTTCCATCACTGAAACCATCTTCTGCAACACTGGCTTCACCAGAAATTTTTGGCTATTTTTCCTTCTAATTAGCAACTTCTCTCTTATTATTCTACAACTTATACCATTTAGATTTGATGCGCCCCTTGTTCTTGCAGTAATTATAGATTTTGTCTCTATTTTTCGATTTCGATTTGTTCCTCACATTACTTCCAGAATTCTTCTCACGTGTCATCCCTCGAACAACAAGGCCCTCTGCCTCAGCCTCAGATCCAATCACAATATACTTTATCTTTTCCTTACAGAATAGAGACTCATATACTTTATTCATAGTAAAGGTGTTATGACTGTACAAAATAGTATTTCTAAAAGTCATTTATGAAGAAGACAACAAATACAATAAAATCAACCTTAGATCTTTTTTATCGTACTTAACCTCCATTGCCTCTCGTATTAGGGCTGGATTGAATTTTGATCACAATAATGGCAACTATGAAATATGATATTCTGCTATTGGATCGCAACACCAGATTTTTACTATGGTAGGTCAAGATGCAAGCTGTGTTCTCTGATATAATATGAACGAAAAATAGGCAACAAAAATAACAAGAACACACAGATTTATATTGAAAACCCTAGAACAGGGAATAAAAACCCACGTGTAGAGGAGAGAATAATCTAATATATTAAAGATGGTCACAAAAAGAAGTCGATATCCTAACCCCTAGAATATATACACTCGTGTGAGAGTCTCGGCCCGATCCCTCCTCTACCACCACATACCACTATTTTTCTCATAATTTTCATTTGTATGTCGCACCGCAAACTTTTCGGGTTCAACCCAACATAATTTGGGTCACCAAACTCTAACATGTGGCGGAGAATTCATTTTTTATGAGTACATACCTGAACTTACTGGGGAAAATGTAATGGAGTTTCTGTTGCAGGCTTGTAAGAAATATTCACATGACGTACGAGATGGAAATTTTATTGTGATTCTGTTGGAGTTGCTGGAAAGCAAGAAATTCATCACGGTTCAGTGGGATTAATCGTGAGCCAGACAATTTCTAAATGGTGCGGCTGGGTTAGTTGAAGAGCACCAGAATGCAATGCTTTATGTGGTGGGACGAAGGGACACTAGGCCGCATGACAGAAAGATAAACAGAAAATGGCCACTACCGATAGTTTCCAAACTAAAGATAAACGTCGATATGGCTGTGAAGGAGGGATATCAATGCTATGGAGTAGGCATTATTTGAAGAAATGAAGAGAGATATAGCCGGTTTATCTAAATCAGTTGTGGGGAATGTATTGCCTTACACAGGTGAGTGCATCGCAATTTTAGAGGGCTTCAGATTCGCAGCAGCAAGACAGCTTGACATCTCTTGTGTACACCGTAGTGCAGGCCGTACACAAGCTTAGTACCCACAACCTAGATGGGGCTATACTGGACAGCATCCTAGAGTTGAAAGCCAAGTTTGCAGATCTCACAATATTGCTGACCCGGAGAGAAGCTAGTGGTGCGGCCCGTGTTTTAGCAACGCAGGCACTTTTGCATTTTCAGAATTCCGATCAACCCCAAACTCTCATTGCATTGCTTGAAAATTGTTCCTCTCATAAATCTCGGTACATATACACCAGCAACTGTGTTACCTGAAAACAATTATTTATAGTTACCAATGACAGAACTTCCCTTTAATTAACGAGAACTTCAACCTTTTGTGGTCTCAAGTTAATTAATTGTTGATGGTCTCAAATCAACAAGATTAACGTTCAAAGCAAGAGAATAGCGATCAAAGATAATATAAATATGAGAGATTCCAATATAAAGAGCCATTCCTCTCTATTCCACAAATGCAATAAGTTCGAAGGAGGAACAAAGAAAGACAGGAACTTCTTGTAGGTGAGAATCCAAAAGACAAGTAAAGAAGCCAAAACGATGGCCTCCCAAAAGTTCAACTCTTTCTCATTTCTTCTTCTGGCTATAATCGTCTCTGTTTTCGCCCACGGTGTTGCAGCAACACGAATCCAGGTTAGCCCTTTTTGAGTCAAGACCCAGAGGGCTTTGCAATACCATGGTCAGTGGAGCAACCAACTGGCATGACGCCATTGGAAATGCCATTAGTGTAACACTATATCTCGCTAAGGAACTTCAATCAAAGAATGGCTTGATAGCACCAGCAATTGCTAATCTGTCACCTGCAGCCAAAAAATCCCTTCAAGGAACATGCAAGGAGTCTTTCCAGACCGTGATTGATATGCTTAAGGATGGACAAGTTGCTCTTGCAGCTGGTGACAATGGCATGCTGCAAACTAAATTAAGTGCCGCCTTAGATACCGAATGTGATGATGAGCTTTCCAGCTTTGGTGCTACTTTCCCTCTAGCCAAAATGGCTAAGAAACTTACAAAGAAAGTGTCTGTCTGATTGGCGATAACAGCACAAAATGTGGGTGCTTAAACATTGCTTATGTGTTATTTTATGTAAGAGTGAGAATCTTGATTTGTTAGTATATATTCATGTACTGCTGATTTTGCACCGTGAATAAAGTGTAGGAAAACATTTTATGGCTTTATAATTTATCTCAATAATTATTTTTTAGTTTTAATTTTTTAAATAAACGTCGCAAATTTCATTAAGGCCATGTTTGGTAGCTATTTTTTCCCAAAAAAACCCCATTTTTTTGCCTACAATTTTTGACTTTTCAACCTTTTTACACTTAAAAAAGTTTGAAAAATCAATAAAGTATCCAAAAAAACCTATTTTTCCCCCCCCAAAAAAAAACACCAAACATGCCCTAAATGTCGATCAGTTTTGAGTCCTGTATTTTTATTGTCCGTCGTGGTAACAAAGTGGCCCATACGAGATATAAAGAGGCATACACCCAACTCGTTGACACTTGACGCACTACAGCTATAGACACTAACGTATGGGCCACTTTGTTACCACGATGGAAAATAAAAATACGGGACTGACGGCTAATGTACTTAATGAACAAACAAATCCTAGTGAAAATCCCGTAAGTATATGGTATTGCAAACAAGTAATAATAACAGTGAGAAAAGTATCATACCACAAGGATTTATAATTTAGGTTTGATTTAATTAAAAACAACCTTAATCGAACACGAACATAATTTAATTGATTTGGATGTGTTCACCTAACTATTATATCAATTTCAATAAAGCAAATTAAAAGTGTATAGTGAGTATTAGAGAATTCAAAGATGAAGTGAACTAGGAACCGACTCCTCCAAGTAATCCATTTTAATTTACAAATTATGTAATTGGACCAATTCATGCTCATGTTGACAATTAATGATCCAAAATTTTCCAATGATCTCTCTCGAGTAAGGTTAACCTATTTTCATGTACGGCCATAAAATATCTTTATCAAATATTCAAATATATAAAAATGCATTCAATTGCAAGATCATTCAAACATATATAGATTGCACAAAGCATATGAGTGTATCTCTATCCCCTATCAAACTTTACGTTATTTGTTAAAAATGTGCTTAAACCTAATTTGAACTACTCTAAAACAGATTAGTAAAAATATGCTCAAATGTTCATCAATCATTCAAATGAAATAAAAAATTAACAAATAATTAACATCACATTAATTAGGAATCATAAACAAAAATTCTTGAATTAAAACTTTAAACAATGTTTTTGTCAAATGAACATGGCATCTACATTAAGTCTTCCAACGATGGCTTGTTTTCCTGCTGTTGTTGGAATCCAAGTTGTTGAAATCCAGATGGTTATCCTTGACTTTGATTTCCTTGATTTTGATGGTTACCCCAAGAGAAATTTGGATGATTTCTCCATCCCAGATTATATGTGTTGGAGTAAGGATTGTTCAGTTGACAAGGGAAATTCTGAGTATAGTTGACTTTTTCAAGATTCAATGCGAATGAATTCGTTAGTAGACAAGTTGAAGTCTAGTGTATTTTGAAGACATCTCCAACAAGCATGTCGTCCTTATCAATCTCAGAAGTTGCATCATATCTCGCTATATTAGCCTGGTACATTGCGAAGATAGCTCCAACAAGCATGTCGTCCTCATCAATCTCAGAAGTTGCAACATATCTCGCTATATTAGCCTGTTACATTGTGAAGACATCTCCAACAAGCATGTCGTCCTCATCAATCTCAGAAGTTGCAACATATCTCGTTATATTAGTCTGGTACATTGCAAAGACATCTCCAACAAGCATGTCGTACTCATCAATCTCAGAGCATATCATCTTGTGTTGTTGTTTTTGGTGTATTTCTCTATTCTCTTCTTCGATGACAAAAGGTTATTTTGATCTCAGGATCAAATGGAAAAAGGTCGAGGTCTTCCAAATCATGCATAAAACTACTGCAACTACCTGAAAAAAAAAAGCAAAAAGAAATACTAGAGTAAACAAAGAAAAAAAGAAAAATAATAAAAAGAAAATTCGAATTCAAGCTAAAATTAACAAAACTTAAGCTAAAAATCTTAATCTCCGGCAACGGCGCCAAAAACATGTTCGGTGAAATCCCGCAAGCGTACGAGATCGTTGACAAGTAATAGTAAAGATGAGTAATAAAGTATTGTTCCCACGAGGACTATGATTTCTAATTACATAAATTAAATCAAGTCTAACTTATTTTGAATAAACACAATAGAAATTTGGTTGTTTTGATTTTATTGTTAAACTAGACTAACTTAGCTTAATAAATGAAAGTTACTTACTGATTTCGAGTAAAAACACAGATAGATAAATTATGCTAGGAATCCGAGTCCACCCTTTATATTCACTTTAATCCTTGAATTCATACTTTCTAATCTAATTTATTCTTAAATTGACAATCTACAATCCTAAATTATCTAAAAATCTCTTTCGAGTAGAATTAGATCTATTTTTATATACGCCCCAAAATATTCCTATGTTGGGTACGAATATATAAAAATGCTTTCAATATCAAGATTATCAAATTTGATTGTACCAAGCATAGGAAATTATTCCTAATCTCTGTAGAACTTAGTGTTTAAAACCATAATGAGCTAATCTATTTTGAACCTTTCGAAAACGAAAATAAATCATAAACATGTTCAAACGGTGATCAATCATTCAAACGGATATTAAAACCATGGCATAAATCAAACAAACACAAATTAAAATTAAAAACGGAAATTCTTGAATTAAAACTTCAACATATGGTTTATACCATCATCCTTAGCATAAAGAGTTTAGCCCATCATGTTTGATTTACAAAAACACATAATAAATTGAGAATTTATCACCCGGAATATTTGATTGCAAAAAGAAATTTGAAGATTAATTTTGGCTCTTTGAATGTCTTCAACGGATTGCCCAAGAATCTCAACTTTCTCTTGCTTGAAATCTCAATAAGCTTGTCCGGATAAAGAAATTCTTGTAAAGATCTTGTGTTTTGCCTCTTTGTTCTCTCCAAAATTCAACTCCCAATGGTTATAAGAGTTCTCCTATTTATATGGGTCCAATTAAGGTTGAATCTCGTGCCTCTAAATCTCTAAAAACATACCAAAAATAGGATTTTAACTCAAATAAGGGTTTGGCCACGACACCGTTCACTCGAGTGGCTGTTTTGTCTGCTCGAGCGGATAGAAACGGTGTTTCTTTTGTTGATGGGCCGCTCGAGCGAGCCTCCGGCCCGCTTGAGCGGACATAATTTTGTTTCTCTAGTAACTGATTTTTAAATGGCCATAACTCCTAGTAGGAAACTCCAAATTGTAATCTGTAAAAAATGTTGGAACCGTAATTAAATTATCTTTCCAATGGTATATCATTTGAATTATGGAGATCTTTTTACCGAAGGTTGTAATCTAATTTCTCCACATGTTTCAGTTTAGTTTCTCAATTCGCTTCTTCGGCTTTCTGGCGTTTGATCATTCACTTTAACTCTTCATTGTCACTCCAAAATACCTTAAAACTATTGATTCTATCTTCTTTATCATCCTCCAATATTTGTCTCTTGATATTCACTTCAAAAACTTAATTTCTTCTCATTTACTCACCGATTTCACCAATGTGACTGGAGTTCGGAGATTATGTCCTACAATCACAAAAATGAACAAAAATTCAATAGATATCGATTCTAAAATACTTAGAATTATACAAAAACTCTTCATTAAGAAATCAATATAAGTGTATAAATTGCACTTATCAAACCCCCAAACTTGAACTTTTGCTAGTCCCGAGCAAAAATAGGATAAAACAAAGACTCAAATGCTTACAGAGAAAAAAATGTGCACACCGTTGGACTTCTTACCACTTTTGCCTCTAGTATAGATCTAATCATTTAATTCAAGAAAAGGTCCAAATATTCAAGAGAAGAGACAAATGACAAATGACAAAAATAATCATATCATTAGCAAAAGACAAATGAGAGGTGAGAGCGTCACTCCCATGTCTGTATGCCATCGAAGGGATATGCTAATACTGCTGAATGAGTAGTCGTAAAAAATAATCTACAACAATAATAAGCAGCGATGGAGATATGGGATCACCCTGTCTGAGCCTTTGATATGATGAGAAAAAACCACATGGCCTACCATTAAGTAGGACCGAGAATTGGCACTCTGAAATATACCTCCGTATCCGATCAATCCAAGAGCATCGAATCCAAAACCCTCTAAAATAGATATCAAAAAGCTCTAATCCCTGCGGTCATAGGCCTTAGACTTATCAAGCTTGAGGATAACATTTCTCCCTTGCACTTTCGTATCAAGTGTATGTAATAACTCTTGTGCAAAGAGGACATTATCCCCAATGAGTCGTCCCGAGATAAATCTTTTGAGGAGCTGAGATGATCTGAGGAAGTAAAGTACTTAGTCCCGAATTCATCAACTTTGTAATCAACTTATTAAACATTGTACATAATCTGTTAGGACGAAACTCTGACCACCTAATAGCATTGTCTACTTTGGAAGCAAGACAATAGAAGTAGCTGCAAAACCCTTAAGTAAGTGCCCTCCAGCAAAGAAGTCCAAGACTTCTTGAAATACACACTGGCCTTGAAAACATAGGAAACTTACGAGGGACGGACATCATATGATCTAACTGAAGAAGAACCAGCAACTGGGACCTACCGTCTAGGAACCTCAACAACAACCTCCTTCCCCTTACCCTTTCCAGCCCTATCAACAATAGGCACCAGAGCATCAATAGGCTTATTAGCCAGAACAACAACAGGCTTAGAAGCTTAGGAGCCAAAGTAACAAAAGACTTAGAAGCTTGGGTAACAATAGTATCCACTGCTGGAGCCCCCACCCTACAATGATAAAAAATATGACCCATATGACGGCACTAGGCCCAAAATTGTGGCATCTTCTTATAAACAATAGGCTACCAAAAACTACGAGATGCACCCCTATAAATCCAAATCCTATCTAGGAGCTTACACTTCATATTCACCTCAACATATACCCTGGCTTCACTAGGCCTCAACAAATTAGGAGTCACCTCATCAATCCTCAATGGCTCTGCAACAATTTTAGATAAAGAAAATAAAAATTCATTTGCAAGCAAATGAACGGGCAATAAAAGAAAAGATATACATACAGGGGCAATTGAGGTCTCAGGATCGGGATAAAAATCACAAGTCCACTTAAGCACACGCATGGGACAACCCTCAATGAAACAAACTGGTTTTAAAAACAATCTACTATAATCATCCTCGTGTGTCAAGTGAATCAATATGTGTTTGTAATCTATAAGCCCAATTTTAAATTTACCACAAAATTCAAACTTTTAAAAACTAGAACGTACCTCCACCATTTTGGACTTTTGATAAGTGTGGTTTTACACTTATCTAGACCATCAAAATTGGATGATTGTAAGTACTCTTAAGTAATTTTTTACTTAATTGTTTGTTGATTTAATTGTTTTAGGTCAAAACTCGAGATCGGATAGAATTGGAGAAATACAAAGAAAAATAGGCGAAAAAAGATTGAAAGCGTACGAAGACTTGGATATGGGGACTAACTTGCAAATATTCAAAAGTTGAAGGACTTAGGTTACAAATAAAAGAGTATTAAATTAAAATGAAAGAACAAATCAGAGGACAAAATTAAAAGTTGAAGTACTTAGGCTGCAAATAAAAGTACTAAAGAGGACAAATTATGAACAAACATGAAGTGGGGACCAAATAAAATACACATCAAAACTTAGAAGACTAAAGCATGCAAATATGATTGGAATCAAATTGAGCAACAATTATTTATTGTTTGCCGTGGTCAAACCGCAGTTGACCACGACAATGCGCTGCTATGAGACTTTTTAGCTTATTTTTAACTCTAGTCAGAGTCTTTTTCATCTTTTCATGTACATAAGTTTTAAAATTAGTAAAACACTATATAAAGACCTAATCTAGGTCAAAATAAGGTTGTTGAATTTTGGAGAAACGAACGGCGAAGAACACGAAGAATGACTAAGATCTTGAAGATTGGAACGTAAAAACCAAAGAATTCTTGGAGCAAGATATTCAACTTTTTCTCATCTATTATTCAAGATCTAGTTATGTATTCAAATATCTTCATATTTTCTTTTTCTAGGATTATGAGTAGCTAAATTTAAAGTTTGGATGAACGATGTAACTTAGTTTAATTTTTTATTTTCGAATCTCAAGTTTTGCTTATAAATTAAATATGTTTTGATTTTACTTCTTCTTTTAATGCTTGAAATAATTGACTATTATTTGTCATTGATTTGTGGATAGTAATGAATCGGGAGCTAAATTATTAATTTAGACCATGTAGTAAAATCCATCAATTGGATAAAAGGTAGAGATACATTTTTGTTTTTGTTGCGGTCTTGAATTGAATTCTTAAGAGATTTGATGCATCTAATTAAGGACCATTCTGACTTCATAAGTTGACTTAAGTGGATATGACTAATTTGAACTCGAGATAGGTGAATTGGGTTAAATTCGTAAATTCGATCGAATACAACTTTAGGAATAAATCTTGAGATGAGAAATTAGAGATGACAACTATGGTAAACTCATGAATCCAAACGCTTTAATAACCATATTTTCTAAATTCTTGATATTTGCTTTCACGCTTATTTTCTAAGAATTAATAGTTATACTTTAATCATTCAAATCAAGTTATTTCAAATTATTTTCAATTGAATGGGATTACGATTAATTTAACTAATATCTAAATAAGATAGTATTCGTGGGAATGGTAATCCTGGACTTATTAGGTCTACTTTATTACTTGTTTACAATATTGTACACTTGCAATAATATATTTTTTACAACAAATTTTTGTCGCCGTTGTCAGGGACTATTCTTATTTTATATTAGTGTAGATTAATCGTTAGTATTAGTGTTAGTTTAATTTAATTTAATTTAATTTAATTTTTTTTTTATTTTATTTTATTATTATATTTTTTATTTGTATTCTTTGTTTTCTTATTACAGAAAAGGTGGTCGTTGTATGCTTCGTACACAATGCAGCAATTTTGAGACTTTCGATTTTGAGATTGAACGTACTTTCAGACGAAGATGCAAAGAACACAACCAAAATTAGAAAGATCAACAACAAATTCAAATGGAAGATGAACAAGTAAGAAGAGAAGCTGAACAAGAAGTAGTCCGATTGGCGACTCAACAAATTCAGCAACATTATGAAGAAGAAGAAGATGGCGATGGAAACATGCCAATGGCTCAGTTCTTAACTCCGACAGCAGCTCCTGATCATTCAAGCATAGTCTATCCAGCTTTTGGTCGGAACAACTTTCAATTAAGGGACGATCTGATTAATCTCTTCAACAATAACCTGCAATTATATGGAAAAGCAAATGAAAACCCTAATACACATCTCTCAAGATTCCTACGGATGTGTCGTAACTTTTAATTTCAAGGAGTGAATGAAGATGCCACCAGACTTCTGTTATTTCTCTATACATTGAGGGATGTGGCTCTAGAATGGTTAGACTCAGAACCACATGCTAGTATCATCACTTGGGATGACTTGGCTAGAAAATTCTGTAACAAGTACTTTTCACCAGCTAAATTAGCAAAGATAAAGCTAGAAATTTCTATTTTTCAACAACTGGATGAAGAAATGTATCATGAAGCTTGGGACAGATTCAAGAAGTTGATCAGAAAATGTCTAAACCATGGTATTAAAAAAGGGCCAACAAGCTCAATATTTTTACTCTGGGCTATCTCTTCATTCCAAATCGACAGTGGACTCCTCTACAAACAAGGTCTATTGCGAATAAAAATGTCAACGAAGCATGGGATCTATATGAGCTGATTGCAAACACACATATCATGTTTTCATCTGATCATACCATTCTAAGAAAATTAACAGATATATATGAGATTGACACTCAATCTGCTACTAATGCACTACTTGCTGCATTGACAAACCAGGTGGAGCTCTTGGTCAGAACACAAACGCAAGGGGTAAATACAATCTAAGCAACCATCATGTACGAAAACTGTGGGCCTAACCACTCGACGTCAGATTGTATGTTATTGGCCTATCCAAAATAGGTCAATTTTGTACAGAATAGTATACATCAACATTATAATCCATATTCACAAAACATATAATACGGGTTAGAAGCAACACCCAAATTTTAGGTAGTCTGAGAATCAACAAAGTGGTAATACTTATAATACTCAGCAAGAAAGATGACCAAGTTTGGAAGAGATGTTCCAACAGTATATGCAGAAAACTGATAAAATATTGGAGCAACTGGACACAAACTATCAAAATCAACAGGTGTCTATCCGAAAAATAGTAACTCAGATTGGCCAATTAGCCCTGCTATTGTGAGAAAAGAAACCAGGCACTTTGCCTAGAAATCCAATGACAAATCCAAAAGAACAAGTAAATGCAATCACTACTAAGAGCAGGGTACAACTTCCATAAATTCACGTGAAAAGATTAGAGAAAAATGACAAACAGTTGGTAGTGGAGGAAGAAGAAAGTGAACAACAACATGCGAAATCAAAAGAAGAAGTTTCAAAGCAATCTGCTGAATCATCAAAAGTGAGGGCGCCAATTCCTATCAAAGCTTATATGCCACCAATTCCATTTCCTCAAAAGCACAAGCTCAACAAGTAAATTGAATTTTTTTTTGAAGTTTTCAAGAAAATGCACATCAGCTTTCTTTTCGCCGACGCATTAGCCCAGATGCCATTGTATTTAATATTTTGAAGGAAATGCTGTATAAGAAGAGAAACCAGATGAAAAATGAGACAATAGCTTTAACTAAGGAGTGCAACGCTATTTTGCTAAATAAGTTACCTCCGAAGTTAAAAGATCCAAGAAGTTTTAAATTACCTTGCACAATTGGAATTTTTCTTTAATTTTAATACTTTATGTGATTTAGGTGTAAGTCTAAATTTAATGCCTCTTTTTGTCTACAAGAGATTAGGTTTGAGAGAGGTTAAAGTAACAATTGTGTCTTTACAGCTTGCTGATAAATCAATTAAGCACCCACAGGGTGTGGTTGAAGATGTGCTCATCAAGGTGGATAAGTTTTTCTTTCCAGTTGACTTTATTTGTCCTTAATATCGAAGAGGATCAAAATATGACAGTCATATTGGGACGACCATTCTTAGTGACAAGTCGAGCCCTTATTGATGTTGAAAAAGGCGAGCTAATATTGAGGGTACAAGATGATGAACGAGCAATATTCAGTTTGTACACCGTACCCGAGCAACCAGTCAATCTCGAAGAGTGTTTTAGAGTTGATAAAAGGCGGTAAAAATTGGCCAAGAAAACTGTAAACTGGATACAAGTGGACTAGTTGCAGCAATTAAAGATAAAAGGACCGATTTAAAATATAGAGAGCAAAGGATAGATCGTGCAAAGCTGGTAATTGCGAGCTCTAGACTATAAATCGAGCACTTAATAGGAGACAACTCATTTTTCTATCTCATATATGTTTGTTGTATTGCATGTAGAATTTTAGGATTACATTAGAAAGTAGAGCGCGTTTCTCAATTTTTAGTAATTGAGTACATTTTTTTTTTATATTTTAGGCTACACATCGTCATTCCAATCCCAATGCTCACTGATCAGCTGAAAGTCCGATGTTGTCTCCACACCTTTTGATTCGGGTTAACTCTCTCTTTTTATTTATTTTACTTTCTTTTGTCACATTGATGACAATGTGAACTTTAAGCTTGGGGTGACTTTAATTATTTTGGTTATTGTTGTGTGTGCTGTGATTTAAAAAAAATAAAAAAATAAAAAAATTTATTTTATTTGTGTGCTTGTATGTTGGATAGCCTTGTCGGCTAATGATGATATCTATTTGAAACTGTTATCGATTCATAGATTATGACTAGGTGATGCTACTTATGCCTTTTTATAGACTATACTTATCCATGTGAGATATAATTAAGTGTGGGCACAATAGTCATGAATATCACTACCTTTGGTTGGTAAATTAAATAGAATGCAATAGTGAACATAAGTTGTGAAAACCAAGACCACCAATTGGCAACTCAATTACCTAACCAGTTGAAAGAATAGTTTGGAGATGGTTGAACCATTGCAGAAACCATTTAGATAGGTGTTGATTATGTGCATGAGTAATATTTGTGTAGAGTGTATTGGGTTACCAGGTGGAATATAGGTATTGGCTGGATACTAGGAATTTAATCACCGCTTATTTATCTTGCACAAAAAAATGAAAGGCATTGCACTTCCATTATATTATATCTTCATTCGTTGCCTAGTTGACTCGAGTGATAAAGTCCGTTGGGGTTCTCAAAACTTGGTGCCTTAAGGTCTATCAGACCTGGAAAACTTGTGAGTCATCGGCCTAAAACTCGCTACAAGAGCCATCTAGAAAGTTTAAAGGAGTGAAATCTTACACAAGATATATATATATATATATATATATATATATATATATATATATATATATATATATATATATATATATATATATATATACGACAAAAGCAAGATTGAGTCTTTGTAAGTATAATTTGGAGATTTAGATAACTAGTGTGTTTGACTTCCCTAGTGGAAGTTTGATGGTCGAAGTATTCAATAAAGGGAGAATCATCACATATCTAGATAGCAACTGTGTTGACTATACCTAACCAAAGTTTAAAGGCAACTTTAAAGTTAACACCAAGGGTGAGAGAATGAATATTAAAATGGGAGTGTGTATTCTTACGAGAGAGAAAAGAAATATTTGACTATTGGAGGGCGAAATATTACCAATCTAAAGGTCTATATTGATTGGATTGACTATGTGCACACATATATATCAATCGAGCATCAGATAAATAAAAATTGATTTTGGTAGCATAATTTAGAAGTTTTTTTTTTGAATTGATTGAGTTGTTTCAAAAATATAAGTCACATATGATAAGCTATCTATTGTATTATATTTTAATATTATTTGTTTGATTGTTTAAGTAAATAGTCATGTTCGAGGACGAACAAATGTTCAAGTTTGGAGGTATTTGATAAGTATAATTTTACACTTATCTGGACCATCAAAAGTGAAAGATTGTAAGTACTCTTAAGTGATTTTCTACTTAATTGTATATTGATTTAATTGTTTTAGATCAAAACTCGAGATCGGATAGAATTAGAGAAAACAAAGAAAAATAGACGAAAAATGATTGAAAGCGTACGAAGACATGGATATGGGGACCAACTTGTATATATTTAAAAGTTGATGGACTTGGGTTGCAGATAAAAGACGACTAAATTGAAATAAAAGAATAAATTAGAGGGCTAAAGAGGACAACATCCAAAGTTGAAGGACTTAGACTGCAAATAAGAGAACTAAAGAGGACAAATTATAAACAAATATGAAGTGGGGACCAAATAAAATACACATCAAAACTTAGAGGACTAAATATTGCAAATATGATTGGAATCAAATTTGGCAACAATTATTTACTATTTGCTATGGTCAAATCATGGTTGACTACGGCAATGCGCTGTTTGATCGTCAGGATACTTTTTAGCTTATTTTCAACTCTAGTCAAGGTTTTTTTCGTCTTTTCATGTACATGAGTTTCAAAATTAGTAAAACACTATATAAAGCCCTAACCTAGGTCAAAAGAAGATTGTTGAATTTTGGAGAAACGAACGGCGAAGAACACGAAAAATGACCAAGATCTTGAAAATTAGAACGTGAAGACGAAGAATTCTTGGTGCAAGATATTCAACTTCTTCTCATCTATTATTCAACATTCGGTTATGTATTCAAATCTCTTCATCTTTTCTTTCTCTAGGATTATGAGTAGCTAAATTTAAAGTTTGGATGAACGATATAACTTAGTTTAATTCTTTATTTTTGAATCTCAAGTTTTGCTTATAAATTAATTATGTTTTAATTTTACTTCTTCTCTTAATACTTGAAATAATTGGCAATTATTTGTCACTGATTTGTGGATAGTAATGAACTAGGAGGTAAATTATTAATCTAGACCACGTAGTAAAATCTGCCAATTGGATAAAAGATAGAGATATGCTTTTGTTAATGTCGCGGTCTTGAATTGAATTCTTAGCAGATTTAATGCATCTAATTAAGGACTATTTTGACTTCATAAATTGACTTAATTAGATAGGACTAATTAGAATTCGAGAGAGGTAAATTATGTTAGATTCTTGAATTTGACCGAATACAACTTTAGAAATAAATCTTGAGATGAGAAATTAGATATGACAACTATGGTGAACTAGTGAATCCAAACGCTTTAATGACCATATTTTCTAAATTCTTGATATTTACTTTCACATATATTTTCTAAGAATTAATAGTTATAGTATAATCATTCAAATCAAGTTATTTCAACTTGTTTTCAATAGATTGAGATTACGATTAATTTAACTAGTATCTAAATAAGATAGTCTTCATATGAACGATAATTCAGATTCAATAGGTCCACTTTATTACTTATTTGCGATATTATACACTTGCAATAATATATTTTTCACAACAGTTTTCAATGAGAAAACTCGCCAACAAGTGTGAACTTGAATGGATCAGCGAGAGAAGCTTGCTCGTCAGAAAAAATAACCAAGGCTGGCTCACCACGATGCAAATAAGGCTCCTTAGCCACGAACTGATGGAAGGTAGAATCAAGAGAAACCTGAAGGACGGAAGCAAAAGACTTCATCACACTCCGTTCAGCCAGAGAAATATTCTGTCTATTATTGACAGCAGTAGCATAAGTTTTTCTTCCCATATTCAAAGCGGACTTAGCTTCTTGAAGAAACATGTGGGCTCGGAGCAATCAGAGCAAAAAAATTAGGCAAACGGAGTGGGCTAGAAAAAATAGTTGGAGAGACACGCGTGGCAGCCTGCTGGCGCTACACAGGCGTGCGCTTTGTGCGCGTGGCCAGAGAGGAAAAAAGGTTGGACGCGGTCAGGGGGTCTGAGGCTGCTGGCGCCACTTGCACCACCCTAGGCTGGGTCCCTGAACGTAGAAGATGGTTGCTGAAGTGGGCGCATTTGCTAGAGTGACCGGGTCTAACCTGGTTGCTTGTGGTGGGTTACAGTTCAACCCACACGAGCAGTCTGACTGAAGAACATCACGCACCAATCCTTGGGCATTTGTTGAACCACCAAAGTGGTCGCCCAAGGCAGGCGCATCGACTGGTGGTGGTCCGATAGACGTGCGGCGGGTGGAGGAGGCTGCGGCAGCACTAGGGGTTAAACCTTGGGCTTCCGCGATTGAGGCTGGATTTGTGAGTGTGAGGCTCGTTTTAGGTGGCGTGGGACCGGGTATGGGTGCTACGAGGTTGACCGAAGGTAGTCTACCCACAGTAAAGTCTGGGTCCAGTGGTTTGGGGTTGGGTCCATTACCTTGGCAGCCATTGTTGCTAGCTTGGAAGACTATTCAAGAACGAGTCAACTAACTTGCATTAACTACGTAACTCATGTACGAGTCAACTAACATATGCAAATTTTTACATAGAGGAGGAATTACTACGTTATGCTCACATTCCTAGCACAACACTATAACCAATGTTGAGAATGAGCTAAAGAAAGCCAAAACTTCATAAAGTTTTGTAAACACACAAGAAACAAACCTAAGAGCTTTGAGCCGCCCATTTTTCTTGTAGTTGGCTGCCGCCTTACTTTTGCCTTGGTTTTTCTTTGTTGGATAAAATTCAACATGTGGGGCCAAACATGTATATATTAAATGTGTAGTGCTATCTTAAGGTTTTAGTCAATAAAGTGATCCACTAAAGACTATTTTGGACTAATGGGTATTAAGTGTCATGAGATAAAGTGTAGAGACGGATACAATGTTTTAAATTGATGAGGGCCGATTTAACAACATTGAAACATAATAACTGTCCCCGCAGAGATATATACAATCATGGTCCCCAATTGAGCGTGGCTTTTCATAACTCTTTGTATCCCCATCAACAAGAGACATTAAGGAGAAAACCACGGATCAATTGGAAGACCATAACCCAGTTCGATCAAATAGAATCATGGATTCAGGTACGCTTCCGCTCTAGTATTAATCTTGGTAATTACAGCATGATGGTTTTAAGTCATAGATATGTAATCATCCATATTTATGAATTCGGCAAATTAAATCTAACAAGTGGTATCAGAGACTCCTTTATGTTGAATTATCAGATTTATATTTATATGGATATGATGCGTATTTTCTGAAATTTTCGTAATATTAATTTATAATATGCATCGTGATTTTGGACAAATTGGCAATAAAGATTTTAATTGAAATTGTGGACTCGACCAATTTTATTTTCCATCGGTTTGTGTATATGTATATATTTTCTCGAAAATATGGATTTTAAATTGGATTAATTGAAATACATTATTCCGGTTTGAGTATGAATATATATATATATACATGAGATATAGTTATATATCTTGTTCAAGTATATGATTTCATCGAAATTTTGGGGTTCTTTGGAATGATTGGTTTTTGTGGCGGATTTTGTGGTTTGTTGAGATGGACATCGTTAAAAAAAAAAAAAAAAAAAAACACACGGGGAGATGGCGCTGCGGGGAGCGAGCAACATCATTGCCAAATGACGCGAGGGAGCATCGCAGTGGGGATGGCGTTGTAGGGACGGACGGCCCGTGAAGTGGGCGGCAAAGCAGCTAGGGTTTCTAACCCTAGCTATTTATGCTTTGGGCCAAGGACTTCTTTCGAAAATTAGAAGATTTAAGGGGTTGGTTTTGCAATTTCTAAATTTTGGTTTATTTAATCACTAGTCCTCCCGATTATTCCTCTTTAATTAAACCCTAAAGTTTTAAAATCATTTAAGTTGGCCCTTTAGACTTCTCGAATTTATAAAATAAGTCCCTTCAGTTTTAGTAATCACTTAAGTTGGCCTCTCAAGTTCGAATTTTATGATTCAGGTCCCTAAAGTTTAAGATTTTAATTAATTGGCCACTAAAGTTTTGGTAAAATTGCAATTTAGTCCTTCAAGCTTAAAATCTTTCATAATTGGCCAATCAAGTTTAATTAAATTGCAATTTAACCCTCCAACTTAATGATTACTTAATCCTAAAGCTTTGAACTTCAAAATTCAAATCCTAAAGTTTTAAATATATGCAAAACAGTTAATTCAGTTCAAATTTTGGTATGACGGACTCTTTTGAGAAATATAATATTCCAAAGTGAATTAATTGAAGCAACATGTTGCCAAAGTAACCTCTCTTGTGGAAATTAATTAACTTTGAATATTAGAAGGTTTCGTGTGTGTGTGTTTGTTCATGCGGATATTGATCGCCCAAATGAAGGTCAATGTTTGGCTGGAATTTCACATGCACCTGTGGTGATAAACGCGTGACGATTATTTGGTTTAACGTGTGATCAATAAATCGGTCCAAAGAAAGGTTTATTGATTGACATGTCTTATTGTCAGTGTTTGATTGCTACATCGAGGTACCACTTACGAGTCAATGTTTCTGTCCAAAGACTAAATATTGATGTTGTGCTAGGTATCTTGTGATGGGCCTTACCAATATATTTGAAATTATTATTTGCATAATAAAGTACTAATGTAAGCTATTTCTATCTCTTCTCTATACAGCTCATTCATCCACTTCCACAATATCTGCAAATATCAATTCAATCCCCATGCTTAATGGATCAAACTTCAAGGATTGGAAAGAGAACGTTTTAATTGTTCTTGGCTGCATGGATCTCGACCTTGCTATCAGGATTGAGAAACCTGCTTCTCTTATGGATGTAAGTTCACCTGATGACAGGAGGAACTTTGAGAAGTGGGAACGCTCAAATCGCATGAGTCTTATGATCATTAAGCGCGGCATTCTAGAAGCCTTTAGAGGCATAGTATCTGAGGAGGTAACTGATGCTAAGGAATTCCTTGCTGAAATTGAAAAGCGTTTTGCTGGCGATAAAATTTGAAACAAGCACGCTTTTGCAAAGTTTGATTTCAATGAAGTATAAAAGCAAGGGAAACATAAGGGAGTACATCATGCGGATGTCTCATACACGCTTCAAAACTTAAGGCACTAAAGCTCGACTTGTCGATGACTTGCTCGTGCATTTAGTATTAATATCGCTTCTGCACATTTCAATCAATTTAAGGTCAGGTTATAATCACAAAAGGAGAAATGGACTCTAAATGAGCTCATTTCTTATTGTGTGCAAGAGGAAGAAAGGTTGAAGCGGATAGAACCGAAATTGCTAATTTGGCAAGTACCTCCAAAGATAAGGGCAAGAAAAGAAAAAGCAGTAATATGAAGTCGCTAAGGGTCCTAAACAAAGAAACCACATAAAGACAAAGAGGGTTGTTTCTTTTGCGAAGCTCGGACATTTAAAGAAGGATTATACCAAATATAATGCACGGCGTGCAAAGAAAGGTACATTTCTTAATTTGGTCTGCTACGAGGTTTATTTAGCTTCAGATCTAGAAACACTTGGTGGTTAGATTCGGTGCTACTACTACTACATAAGTGTTTCTATGCGAGGTTGCATGCTCACCGAAAGTCAAATGATCTTTGAAAGATTCATCTTTGTGGGCGACGGAAAATTGGTGGAAGTTGAAGCAATAGGCACTTTTAGGTTATTGTTAGGAACCGGTTTTTATTTGGATTTGAAAGACACTTTTGTTGTCTTGAGTTGTTTAGACGGAATTTGGTTTCTATTTCCTTATTGGACAAATTTGGATATCATTGTTCTTTTGGAAATTGTCGGTTTAGTCTTTCATTAAATTCAAATATTGTTGGTACCGGGTTCATTATGTTCATACGATAACTTATATTTGCTTGATACTATTGCGTCATATAATGAAACCTTGCATGTGGAATCACGTGGTACTAAGCGAAAATTAAATAAAGAAAATTCGGCAAAATTATGGCACAAGCGCTTGGTCACATCTCAAAAACAAGAGTTGAACGACTTGTGTCGATGGCATTTTGGATTCCTTGGACTTTACGGACTTTGATGTTTGTATTGATTGTATCAAGGAAAATGCAGACCAACAAAAAGGTTAGGTGCCAATAGAACTTGGACGTCTTAGAATTGATACACACAAATATTTGTGGACCGTTCCCTACGGCTTCTTGGAATGGTCAACAATATTTTATATCATTCATAGATGATTACTCACGTTATGGGCATCTATATCTTATTCATGAAAAATCTGAGTCACTGGACATGTTCAAGGCTTTCAAAGCTGAAGTTGAGAATCAACTCAACAAAAGGATTAAAAGCGTTAGGTCTGATCGTGGTGGTGAGTACTACGGCAGATATGACGGTTCAGGTGAACAACGTCCAGGACCATTTGCTAAATTCCTAGAGGAATGTGGAATCGTACCACAGTACACCATGCCAGGATCACCACCATGCCAGGATCACCTAGCATGAATGGTGTAGCTGAAAGACGAAACAGAACTCTTAAGGACATGGTAAGGAGTATGATCAGTCATTCAACTTTACCAAAATCACTCTGGGGAGAAGCATTAAAGACTGCAGCTTATATTCTGAATAGAGTACCAACTAAATCTGCTGCTAAAACACCTTATGAGCTTTGGACAGGCAGAAAACCTGTTCTAAAGCACTTCCACATTTGGGGATGTCCAGCTGAGGCTAGGCCTTATAGGCCACATGAAAATAAATTGGACTCCAAAACTGTGAGCAGCTATTTTATTGGTTATTCTGAGCGATCAAGGGGCTATAAATTTTTTAATCCCACACCTAAGTCAATTTTTGAAACGGGAACTGCAACATTTTTTGAGGATGTTGAGTTTGGGGGGGAGAAATAAGGTTAGAGACATTGTCTTTGAGGAAGAAACTGAGGAAGGATCGATTTCGATTCCTACTATTACTTTTGACATTGTGCAGGTCTCTGTACCTGTCATTGATCAAGAAGTATATCCGGAACCTCAGCAAGATAATGTTGAAGACCCTCCCACCATTCCAGAAGTACAAACTCAACAACCTCAAGAACCAATACCATTAAGGAGATCCACTCGAGAAAGGAAAAATGCTATTTCAGATGACTTTATAGTATTTCTCCAAGAACATGAGGAAAATAATGGAATGATGGAAGATGATCCAATCAATTTCCATCAGGTCATGAAGGGTTCTGATTCTCAAAAGTGGATTGATGCCATGAATGAAGAGTATAAGTCTATGCAAGACAATAAAGTTTGGGATCTTGTCCCATTACGAGAAGGTGCGAAGCCCATTGGTTGTAAATGAATTTTAAAACCAAAAGGATTCGAAAGGTAATGTGGAAAGATATAAGGCTCGTCTTGTAGCTAAAGGCTTTACACAAAAGGAAGGCATTGACTTCAAAGAGACTTTCTCTCGGTTTCAACGAAAGACTCTTTCGGAGACGTCATGGCACTTGTTGCACATTTTGATCTTGAGTTACATCGGATGGATGTTAAGACAAATATTTCAATGGAGACATTGATGAGACGATTTATATGGTGCAACAAAAAACTTCGTGTCGAGACTCAAGAATATGGTTTGCAAATTAAAGAAATCTATCTATGGACTCAAGCAAGCTTCTCGTCGGTGGTACTACAAATTTCATCAAGTGATTATCTCATTTGGTTTTGAGATAAATATTGTTGATGATTGTGTATATCACAAGTTCGATGGGAGTAAGCATATTTTCTGGTTTTGTATGTTGACGACATACTTGCTTGCCACTAATGATATAGGCATGTTGCACGAAACGAAGAGTTTTTGTCAAGGAATTTTGAGATGAAAGATCTTGGGGACGCCTCTTTTGTATTAGGGATTCGGATACACCGGATCGCTCTCTCGGGGTATTCTTGGATTGTCACAAAAGAGCTATATCGATAAAGTTCTTAAAAGGTTTGGCATGTAGGATAGTAAACCGAGGACACCCACATTGCTAAGGGAGACAAATTTAGTCTCAATCGATTGCCAAAAATAATCTTGAAGTTAAGGAAATGCGTAAGATTCCCTATGCATCAATTTGGGAGTCTCGATGTATGCTCGTGTTTGTACTCGTCCGGCACATAGCATTCATTGTTGGAATCTTTGGGCGAGATATTTAAGTAACCACGGGATGAATCATTGGATAGCGAGAAAAGGGTTATGAGGTACTTGAAGAGAACAAGAGATTGCATGCTTACATACAACGATCGGATCGATTAGAGATCGTAGGGTATTCCGATTCTAATTTTGTGGGATGCCAAGACAGTAGAAAATCCACTTCAGGCTGCATATATCTGCTAGCTGGAGGAGCTATTTCCTAGAGGAGTGCTAAGCGGAACACTCGTAGCTTCTTCCACTATGGCAGCAGAATTTGTAGCATGTTATGAGGCATCTAATCATGGGATATGGCTACGAGAAATTTTGTCATTTGGGCTGCGCATTCTCGATGGTATTGATAGACCATTAAAGTTATATTGTGACAATAACTCTGCGGTTATATTCTTCTAACAACAGGGAGTTCAACTAAGTCAAAACACATTGACATTAAATTCCTTGTTGTGAAATGAAAGGGTACATAATGGACCAGATTTCCATAGAGCATATTGGGACAATCTCCATGATTGCGGATCCGCTTACTAAGGATGACCACCCAAGGTTTTTCATGAGCACACTTTTCAGATGGGTGTTGTATTTCTTGAGGATATCATGTTTTAGTTGGAGTTTGTATTTTGGTTGCTTTATGTTTGTTTTGGACACATTTGTGTATTTGGATAATTTTCATGTACGAAATAAAAGTATTCGATTCATTCCATTCTGTTACATTATGTTTGGTATTGATCTCACTTAAGAAATAAAGTCGGACCAATTGAAAATAGACATGTTTGGATCACATAACATGTAATTTTCATACTACACTCTCATGATTGATCTATGTCATTTGGTTGTATTAGTGTATGTGACCATTGATGGATTTAGTTACAATTAATGTAACGAAAGTCGCTTTGATCCTACATTGATATGATTGATGGACGAGATTGTTTGGAAATACCCTTAATGATGATAGCAAAATTTTGAGCTCATAAGGTTGTGCACATTTATAAGGATACATGTATGGCCCAAGGGAGATTGTTGGATAAAATTCAACATGTGGGGCCAAACATGTATATATTAAAATGTGTAGTGCTATCTTAAGATTTTAGTCAATAAAGTGATCCACTAAAGACTATTTTGGACTAATGGGTATTAAGTGTCATGAGATTAAAGTGTAGAGACGGATACAATGTTTTAAATTGATGAGGGCCGATTTAACAACATTGAAACATAATAACTTATCCTACTGAGTATATATATAAAAATCTAACATTTGCGCCCTTTCAAAAGTTCATTCCTTATTTCATTATGAGACAACTCTTTATAATAGATAAACAATACAAGTGTCTGGTCTAAATTAGTTCTTTGTGGTTCTGATTCGAAGATTGTCATATTGTGGATCTTTAGGCTATATAATCTAAGCCTTGTTTTCATCTTGCCATCAATAAAAAGAGCCCTTATTACACCAAAATTGGTAACAGAGCCTTGGTAGCATTCTTTGGTGTAAGAAAACAATGTTGGTAGCTAGATTTGTGAAGAAAAAATTTGGTCTGAATTTGTTCGTTCCTTTTCTGAACAAACCAATCATCTTCTGGGTGAAATTAGGACATATGTAGGTCTGGGACGTTAAGGCCAGTGCACCTGTAAAGTGCATAGGTGGCACGTGTGGAAGAATTTTGGTGAGTACTTAACACCGACGTCATCATGCTGCAGTACTTGACGTCCAGTGGTGGTCCATTCTGCTTTTGGTGTTGAATTAATTACCCTCACGTAAATAGTATGTGGCCTTAGGATTTCGCATCCCTCTAACAATACAAACAATAGATTTGTTCTATCTTGCTTGTATTCTTTTAGTTTATTTTACGTGGTCAAGGCTATTATGTGGGGATAGCTATTTACTTTTCATTGTAGAGGTCATTGTGTTAGGTGGTCATTATGATTGGGGTTAGTGTGTGGGACAATTATTGCTTGTTGTTAGACTTGTAGTATTATTTGCTGTGTTTTGTGCCTAAATCTTTCTTGAGATTGTTATTGTACTTTATAGCTTGTTGATATTGCTGCCATATACTTTTTCATTCCGTTTCGAATTCACCTGGAATTGACCTATTTCTATGTTCTCCCCTGACTTGAGAATACAAATCTCATAGAATTCTGGGGTAGTAGATTAGTGTATTTTTGTGAAACTTTTAGAAAGTGTGATTGGCTTGCTATTGTATTGTGTTCTATAATGTGATTTGCATTTACTTGCTTAAAGTTCTTGCTCACTTTTTGTGTCCTATGCATTGTTTGTGTAAAAATGACAACACATCATTTTGATTTAGGTGTCTTTAATGGAAAATATGAATTTTCAATTTGGCAACAAAAAATGAGAGGTATTCTTGTTGAACAAAAAGTTTATAAAGACTAATTAAATGATATCACTTTTCTTAAAAAGATAAAAGACTACGAAACACACCTAAACGATGGAATTTGGCCTCGAAAGTTTGACAAAATTGAAGGCATAATTGTCACCAAACAACATTGTAGAATCGAAAAGGCTTATATTTCTATTATTTTACACTTGTCTATTTTTGTTTTGAGATATGTTGGTAAACCACAAAAAGTTTATAAAGCTAACTTTGCAAAAAAAAAGAATTGATGAGGGGCTTATATTTAACAAAATCCAAACTCCAAATAAACTTTTTTTGTTTAACAAAATCCATTCCAAATTTTTTGAAATTTTTTCGGGTTTCAAAATCGACTGCTCTAAGATTATATGACAACTAGTATATCTTTAGTAAATTGGTACAAGATATTAAAAATTGTGGTGAAAAGGTGTCCGAATAATATAATGTTGTTATTTTGCTAAATTCTATACTTGAAGCGTATAAAGAAGTAAAAAATGCTATTAAGTATGGAAGGGGACACTTTAACACATGAAATTATCATCGATTTCTTAAAAAATACAGAAATAGAATTTTAGAGCAACAAACTAGAGAAAAAAGTGGTGAAGTTCATTTGTCAAAACCGATATGAATCATGATGGTAAATCCTGACATTTCATAAAATATTGTTACAAAAGAGAAAAATAAACAAAAGGTGAAAATGAGGCTAATGTTGTATCTACCTCTTATGAAGACCCGAGTAAGATCTATGTGTTGTTGAATTATTCTGAATACATTGCATTAAATTTGACTATCAAATCTCTTTTGCATAAATGGATAATTGATTCTGGTGCATCTATTCATGTTACCTCTCATAAAGAATTGTTTAAAAGCTTCCATGCATATGAGTGTAGACATGTGGTGATGGGTAATAATCTTGTATGCACAATGGTTGGGATTTGTTAAATTTGATACTGGCTATGCATTTAATTTAAAAAGAGTCAAATATATTCCTAAAAGTGGTTAAGAATCTTATCTCAGTGGGAGAATTATAAGAGAGTGGACAAATTGAGTTGAAAATTGGATGTTAAAAATAATTAAGAGTACTATTGTGACTTGTAAAGTAGAGAAAAGAAATGTCATATATATTAAAATTGCTGAAATAATTAGAGGTTTAAATTCCTCTATTTCTTCCACCAACATTGATGACCCACACAAATGGCACATTAAACGTGCACATGTAAGTGTTAAGGGGCTTAAGCGTAATAATAAATGTGTTTTTGGTAAAAACTGTGTGTCTAACATACCATTCTATGACCATTGTGTGTTTGGAAAATATCATAAAATTTCTTTCTCATGTGCATAAGACGATTGGTGTTTTAAAATATATACGGGACCTTCTAGTAATCCCACTTCAAGTGTTAACATATATTTCTTGTCTATAATTGATGATTTTTCTAGGAAAGTTTGGGTTTATCTTTTAAAGGATAAATCGAAACTTTTAGAAAATTTAAAAATTGCAAACTGCAAATTGAAAATCAAACTCGAAAGAAAATTAAATATTTGAGAATTGAAAATGGCCTTGAGTTTTGCAAAGTTAATTTTGATAGTTTGTGTAATGAATAGGGTATAACCAGATATAAAACTGTTATTTATATTATCCAACGAAATGAAGTTGCATAAAAGACAAATCGTTCATTGCTTAATAAAGTTAGATATATGATTTTAAGTTCGGGTATTCCAAAATCATTATGGGGTGAGGGTGTTGTAACTTCATGTTATTTAGTTAACTTGACTCCATTTTTTGCATTAAATAGTGATACTCCACATAAAAAATAGTTTGGTAAATGTGCTGATTATTTCATGTTTAGAACATTTGGTTGTGCTGCCATCTGTCATCAAAATGAGGAAAAAGTTGAACCTATGACTATAAAATGTATTTTTCTAGGTTTTCCTTAGAGTGTTAAAGGTTATAGGTTATGAGATAGAAGCCAAAAGGGAGTGAAAATCACTATAAGTCAAGATGTTACGTTTAATGAGTGTGAAATGCCATTTTTGAAGGTAGATTCTAACTTGTCAAGTGAAAAACAACAAGATAATAATAATGGACAGCCCTAGGTAGAATTGAAAAAGGTGGGTACCCATATTCTCATTATCTCGAATGAGGTGGAGAATCAAAATTAGTTAAATCAGCAACATATAGATTTGGAGAGAGGTGAGAAAATAGTTGAAGAACATCTAAATGACCAAAATCTTTTGACACATTACTAGTTAGCTAGAGATTGAGTAAGGACAACATAGAGTCTCAAAGGCTAAGTTATGAATCAAACTTTTCTCTTTCCTATGCTAGTTATCAAGACCTAGTTGATAAGGAACCAAACACCTAATAGGAGGCTATGGAGAGTGAGCAATCTGAGGAGTATGAGTTCACTAGCTAAAAATAAAACTTGGGAGTTAGTCCCTAAACCTAAAAACAAGTTAATAGTTCACTCTAAGTGAGTTTTTAAGGTTAAAGAGTGAACCTTTAAGATTTAACGATATATTAGCAGCTAAGGATTACACACAGAAAAAGGAGTCAATTATAATGCATTTTTTTTTCTTCTGTTGTTAAGTATACCACTATTAGGCCATGTTTGCATTAGTTGTATATTTTGACTTAAAGTTGATCAACGTGATGTTAAGATTGCGTTCTTGCATGGTGATCTTGATAAAAGATTTATATGAATCAACCCTAGGAGTTTAAAATGACACTATACGATTTAAAACAATATCCCAGACAATGGTACAAACGTCTCAATTCTTTTCTGTTACCATTAGTTTCCAAAAAAGTTAATTTGATAATTGATTAAACTATCAACATCAGATGTTCATAATGATTGTATGTTTTTATTATTGTAAATTGATGGCATGCTTTTGATTGTCTCTAATATGAAATTGATAGATGGAATAAAAATATCTTTGAGTAGTGAATTTGACACGAAAGACCTAGAAAATGTTAAAAAAATCTTATGCATGGAGATTGAAAGAGATATGTCAAATTCTTTTCTATTTTTACATCAAGCCCCATATGTGTTTAAAATTTTGAAGAAATTCGATATGAATGAATGGAAGCCTGTTACGTTTCCTTTAGCAAATTATTTTATTTTGTCTAAAGACCAATCACCTGCTAATGACGAGGAGGTGGAATATATGAGTACAATTCTTTATTCAAATGCAATACGATATGTTATGTGTTTGATGGTGTGTACTAGACCTGACTTAGCTTTTGCATTTAGTACACTTACCAAGTTTATATCTAATCCACAACCAAAATATTAGGAGGATTTAAAATGGTTGTTTACGTATTTGAAAGGAATTAATGAGGTAGGACTCATGTACAAGTTTAGTACTGAAGGTATGAAATTAAAAGATTTCACAAATCTAGATTATGTTAGAGATAGAGATAATAGGAAGTCATCAACATCCACTTATGTGTTTACTTTGTGTAAGTCATGTATTAGGTGAAAATCAAAGTATATAAGGTTTGTTATGATCTAATGGTGGGCTGCCTCTAAATATTGTAAGTACCTTTACAGGATACACGTACAACACAAGAGAAAAAATCTAAGAGCTTTGTGCCCTCCCTTTTTCTTGTAGTTGGCGGCCTCCCCCCTTTTGCCTTGGTTTACGCGACCTTTCAAAAGTTCATTCCTTGTTTCTTTGTGAGACGAGTATTTGTGAGTGATAAACAATACTAGTGTGTGGTCTAAATCAGATTTTTGTGGTTCCGATTTGAGGGTTGACATATTATGCATCTTTGGATTATATAATTTGAGCTTCGATTTCAGCTTGCCATCAATGAAAGGAGAACTTTATTACATGAGAATGAACACATACAAGTAGCTAATTTATATAGAGTATCAATACAGATCTATTTCAATCACCCTATCTAGACGCAATGGATCGTAATCGTGATTTTTCAAAGAAACGGACATAGATTTCGTATACGGGCTCAGAATTTTTATTATAATATATTTTCGGAATCGTCTCGACGAGCCGGACAAGACCAGTTGCTTTGCTACTGTTGATGATGGATTTTAACCGTTTGAAGTCGTCTAGTTAGTTTAAAACGGGTTTCTTTAAGTTGTCATGTCTATTTTAGTCTTTTTGTATTTTATTTATCTTTTATTTATCAATTAGAGTTTTATTTTAACTAGGAGTTTAGTATTTAAGAGTCCTTTTTCATTCATTAAAGGAGTCATTGTTGAAGGAAAATATTGTTCTTGGAGTTTCTCCACCTTAATCAATTTAATTTGATATTCATAAAAATCAACGAATTGATTTTGAGTTTTGTTTCATTCTTTTACGTTTATGCTTGCGTTAGTTACCTTATGGTCTACTAATGGAGAATTTTTGCCTGGTACAAGTATTATTATTGCGTCATTTTTTCTTGCAATTAAACTCACCGGATTTGTACTATAAACTTGGAAATTCATATGGAAAAAAAAAAAAAAAAAAACTTGGATCATGTACCAGAAAAACTATCATTATTTCTCTCTTTCATCGAAACAACCAGCTTTACTTGATAATATGAAGGGAAGATCAAATTATATATATTAATCACGTTTGAAATCAGGAAAAATATTTTATATTTTACCTTATTGATGATATATTTGATACTGAATCCGGAACAATTCAAAATCACGCCGAAGAAGACACGACAATTAACTAATGGGTCGGAACCAACAATTTATGTCCAGAACTTTACAATATCTTGAAAAAAATTGGTGGGGGTCCTAATTTTCACCAAAGAAAAGAGTGTAAATTAGGAACTCATCCGAAAGAAAGAACTCATAGTTGATGATGATTGATACTTCAATTTCACAAAGAAATTGAAATTAAAAAACCTTAAGAGCTCGGAATTCTTGAGTAATCAAGGTTGGAATATTTAGAAAATTTTAAGGAAGACACCACAATCGAACTCTACAACTTTCACTTGTGGATGACAATAAAAACTAATTTTTGAATTTTAGATTTTGAGACTTTTGTAGGATAATGGAATACCATTTGAAATAAATCATTTAAGTAGTTAGGCATACCACGTTTGACTAAATGAGCGTTCTATCGAAGTTTTTCTCCTCTTTGAGTTGGTGACAGTGAGCATTCTTCGGATGCATTAAAAATGCAGTATAATTCTGCTTTTTTTAAATTGATTTGGGTATTTTTGTACTTTTCAACCTGTAAATATTCAAATACTAGAAACGTTTAAGGCGTATATTTAATTTTCCAAAGTTATAATGTTTACTATTGTTGAGAGATAAATATCACAACAATTAATTATTGAAACTATAACCAACATATAAAGGCTTGGGATACTCCTCTTAACAATGTTAACCTTTTAACATGGACTCCGAGTCTTAATATATTAAGGGTAAAATCCACATTTAATAACGATGAAATAAATACAAAACATATGAAGGGTTGGATTACTCCTAATAAAATTGATCTTTTAAGATGAAATATCAAGTCTTAATATGGTATCAAATCCTATTGAGCTATAACGAGAAATTCGATTTGATTAGTACTCAAACGAGCACATGGATCCCAATATTGATATTTTTAAATGAACCACCATCTTGGGAGAGCATGTTAAGAATAAAATCTCATGTTGAATAACTATGAAATAAATACAAAACATATAAACCGCCTGAGTGATTTTGTCTCTCGCCAAGTTAAAGGTAAGGTGAATGAGGCTCTTGATGATTGTATATGCTTGAAAATTTTGTGAATCAAGACTATGATAATTGCCTCCTTCAAATATGATTTGGAAAAGGACCTCTCCGGTTAGGGCAGGTGGCAATGTTCCCACGGCACAAGATTTACTATATTTATAAGGAGGTAATTTTGAGTGGGGATGGGATATGCTCGAGACTGGCTATTGTACCTAATCTAGTATAATCCATTAATTGCTTACTCAAGTGATCATGATGCAACAAAGTACCTTAACTAACCAATAAGACGATGAGCATGATGAGAGCTCACAAAGTTTAGAGTATAAATTTTTCGCTTTAGTTCTCAAAATGGTGTCCCCTTCCTAAATTTTTATGTTTTTCTTCGTTTCTTAAACATTAATAAAGTCCCCGTAAATTTGGGGGTTTAAAAAATGTATACAAACAGTCGTGGTTTAAAAAAGTATACAAACATTAGCATGCGATAATATGTGCATATTTCTATCAAAATAAAATTGATTTTGTAGAAAACAATGACCATTTATCTTGATTCAGATCACTCTTTTAACACCGATAAAATTGCAAAAAACCTATAAGTAACTCATCAGAGACTCATTGCTGTTTCACCCACATATTCTGTCATCACAGCCAAACAGATAGACACTTCTTTATGAAGCTCCTTAACCATATTGGCTAAGTAGCTCCGAAATTTGAAAGTTCATAATCACACTTATGTAAGATTATTGTCCATGATATCAAAATTATCAAGTCGGACTTAATAACTTATTGAATCAAATTAATTAATTGAGTTTGTTAGTTGTGTGCTAACACAATTCTACTAAGACTAGAATTAATGTTAGCATCATCTATATATACTAGGCCATAGTTTGTGGAAAGTCATTCTGTCTTTACAACTTGCTAACACAAGCAAGATATAGAGTCCAATACAATTGTTCACAAAGTTCTGCTTTCATCTATTATTGATCGTAGAAATACAAATATGTTCTTGCTATGTGGATTAACATTGGAGACTAGACAATTGGACAACTGTGGTATTGAAGATTGTTCTTTCAGTTAATCAAATAATCAGATTCCATAGTGTTCATCAAAGTATTTTTCTAACACGAATTATATTTAAGTACAAGTTTGACATGGCTTATTGAAATTGTATATTTAATTTTCGATGTGCATGTATTTATCAATTCTTGTTAGAACGAAAAATGGGTCGATGGCCCGACAGTGGCGGGTCCATTGCCTTTCAAGACAATGGATCGCCATGCAATAAATCAACCATCATCACAAATGATATTCTAGTGGCACACACTTGCGTTGCTGCTAGACATAGCAGCAGAACGGCTGGAATAGACACTGTTGTTCAATGACTAGATGGGTAGTGGCCGCCAATGTTGGACACCAAAGATGCCCATCGCCCACCGATCGGTGCAACACCAAAGACAATTGACAAACATGGGGAACCCTAAAAGGATTCTACCTTTGGGATCATGGGTCTCCATACAATTTTGGAAATTGCATGGAAAGCCTTCTATTTCAAAAGATTATAAAATGGGCCTCTTATGCAATTTTTGAAAGTGCATAAGAAGGCCAAGTGTTCTAAAATTAAAAAGGGCTTTTCGATGCAATTTCAAAAATTGCATAGAAAGGCCCACTGATTTAATGGGATGTCTGTGCAATTTAAAAAAGGGTAAATTCAGGGCCGGTCACTGTTTGGGCACTTATGGGCTCTAAAGTCATATGCTCAAAACTTAATTCAATTAAAGTCATATTTTAGAGCTAAAAGACCAACATACCCTTAATTGAAAAAAACACTAATTGTGAAACTGTTTTGTGGTGATACTGTTTTTTGTGATACTATTTTTTGTGATACTGTTTTTTTGTGATACTGTTAAACCTATGATTTTGTACTACTAATGAAATATTTTAAGAACAATAGTATTCTCTTGTTTATTATCTACTAATTAATTCGTCTTACTACCATTAAACACCTTATATATTTATACTTATCTATCCAATGAGAATCTATGTCCTAATTGAATCTCAAACATATTCTAATTCAAGGGAAGAATTAGAAACATTGTTCATAGTTTTAGATGAGAATTCTTTGCATGACTTCCAATTAACTTGATAATGATTGGCAGTTCTTCTTTCTTCATCTTGACATTGCTCTGGTGAAGTATGTGTTTGATTTTAAGGGACTCAGATACCTTGGAAGAGCTTTAATTTGCAGCAAAAGAATGTACATTAATCCGTGATACTGTTTTAGAGGATTTGTGATATTGTTTTGAAAAAAAAAATTAAAGATTGTCATTTTAAGCTAAAGAGACGATTTCAAACGGGTAAAATCTATCACATGCAGTGGCAAAGCGACTGGTCTTAACCGTCTCGTCGAGACCATTCCGAAAACATATTATAATAAAAATTTTGAGCACGTGTGCAAATTCTATGATCATTTCTATTGTGATACTGTTTTTTGTGATACTGTTTTGCATAATATAGTATCAAACAACATACATGACTATGATATCATGCTTTTATCTTTGATACTGTTTAATTAGTCAT
The DNA here is from genome assembly GCA_023638005.1 of Forsythia suspensa. Classification (NCBI taxonomy): domain Eukaryota; kingdom Viridiplantae; phylum Streptophyta; class Magnoliopsida; order Lamiales; family Oleaceae; genus Forsythia; species Forsythia suspensa. The sequence continues at coordinate 3,672,316 of CM042666.1, forward strand.
ATGTTTTGTTTGATACTGTATTATGCAAAACAGTATCATAGATTAAAACATGGATTAAAACATTATCAATTTATATTAATACACATTACCTAAACAAAATATTATCATGGATTAAAACAGTATCATAGACAAAACAAAGACATTTAAACAGTATCACGGGTTCAAACATTGCCATAATTAAACAATATCAAAGATAAAAGCACGGTATCATAAATAAAATTCATTCCACATAGATTAAAACAGTATCATGGATTAAAACAATATCAAAATATACTAATGCACATTACTTAAACAAAACAGTATCATGGATTAAAAGTAAGACATTCAAACAGTATCATAAGATTAAAACAGTATCATGGATTAAAACAATATCAAAATATACTAATGCACATTACCTAAACAAAACAAAGATCATGGATTAAAAGTATTCAAACAAGATCATGGATTAAAAGTAAGATCATTAAAACAATATCAAAATATACTAATGCATTAAAACAAAACAAGATCATGGATTAAAACAATATCAAAATATACTAATTAAAGCACATTGGATTAAAACAATATCAAAATATACTAATGCATTACCTAAACAAAACAAGATTGGATTAAAACTAAGACATTCAAATAATATCATATGATTAAAACAAGATCATGGATTAAAATTAAAATACTAATGCACATTACCCAAAAAAAACATTATCATATATTATTAAAAATATCAATATTAAAAGCAGATCATGGATTAAAACAATATCAAAATATACTAATGCACATTACCTAAACAAAACAAAGATCATGGATTAAAACTAAGAAAATGCATACTAGCAGCAGACAACATAAACCAACGAAGCATTCCTATGTGGAAGCAGGAACCACAAAGGAAAAATAAGAGGTTTACTCAACTTCCAGCACCTTCCCACAAAAAAAAACAAAGAAAAACAAGGAAAACCAACAGATGCACGAATAGAAAACTAGGATTAGACCAATAATGAATTTTTCCATCCGTGATGCCTCGAAATTCAAGTGAGGAACAGTCTCCAATGTAAATTTTGAAGGGCAAAATCATCCTTAAGGTTATTGAAAAGAACAAATCAGTGGATCCAGATCTCAACAAACACGATATAATAGTTGCTGAAATCTTGAAGATTATCTATAGAATCTGCCGTGTATTCTAATAGAAATACAACTTTTCCTTCAGTATACTTTTGCAGAAAACAAGAGCTATAAAGGATTTGTGCTTATAAATTTTCAATTTTTTGAAAAGACGCTTAATGGAGAAAAAAAGCATCGTTGCTTCAAGAGATTGTGAAGAAAAAGATAACAATGAAAAAGATCACAACATAAAAGCAGAAAAAATCTGGCAGGTGGCTATGGGTTTCATGAAATCCGGCAGGTGGCTATGGGTTCAATGAAAAAGATCTCCAACGATTTTTGCAGTTTTCAAGTTCACTCCATCACCAAATAAGATTTTGGAATGTTTTCTTGATTCGGCGCGGGCGAAGGTGGTGGTGGTGGTGGTGGTGGTGGTGGTGGCGGCGGCGGGAATAGTGGTGGCTGTGGCAGTGTGTGGGAAATATAGATCATAGGGATAATTTTGGAATTAATATGAAAATTTGATGAAAGTATAACTTATTAACAATTTTGAAATTTGTTTTGACCTAATTTGAAACAAGTCACTTGTAGATGACTTTTAGACAATTTTCCTTTTAAAAAATTGTATAGTAAGTCTTCAAATTTTAAAAGAAAAACACGTTCTTAGATATAGTTTTGAATTTTTCTGGCTGCCGGTCAAATATTCATTACACTAAGATTCCGTTTAAAATATATTTTAAATTTTTGATCGGATTAAATTTTGACATTTTATTTTTTCAAATTGTTAATTTGACCCTATAGTAATGTTATCCTCAATTTAGGGTATGACTTTAAGTTGAGAGATAAAATAAATTTTGAAAAATCCCTTTTATTAATAAAATTAATTGATTAATTAGTTTAATTGCTTGACTTTATTGTAAAAAATATAATTAATTAATCAGATTAATTATTTAATTACATCTAGTCTATTCTGAAATGTCTAAAAGGTTTAGACATACACTCTCAACACTGCACATTTAAAAATTATAATATTTTTAATACTAGATATTAAAATAGATATTTAGTAGAAGATTATGAACTCGACCTTTATGATTGTTTGTACGGTTGATTTATTCTTGTTGATTATTGGTTGGGCCTGCGAGCCTATTATTTATTTAATTGGGTTTTTGTGCTCTTTATTTAATATGGGCATGTACATTCATTTATCTGGGCATGCGTGCCAACTAGTATAAGATACAGATTGTAGTTGGGCAATAAGCAGGAGATGGAGATGATTATATTTAGCATTCGATGATCGAATGCAATGTCTCTTAGAAATTGATCAATTACTCTTCCTCTTAACTCATAGAGACTAGATAGATAAAGTCCATAATCATCCAATATTTTTATTATGTATGATTGATTACATGTTGATTGTTAGTTAATATACATAAATGTGATGAGACAAACCTCTCTAAATCAAAATATTAAATTTATATGAAATAGTTTATAACTAGGGTCCATTATCGATGTCAGTTTGTTGAATCGCTCGATGCTACTCACTCATAGATATGTTTATTACTATGAAACATTCGATGTTTCTGAACAATTGGTCAAATTTAACTAGAATTCCATTTTAAATTAATTTTTTGCATTTAATTAATTTTCTATCTTATTGTTTCTGTATTGAATCATGAGCAACCATATGAGTTTGAGAACTGGATGTCAACAAACGTACCTAACCAACTTTTTTAGACTGGCACCGTAGTCTAAGAATTATTCTCCTGCATGAAAAAATTAGATATTCATTAGACTGATGTCGGAGGCTCCTACTGAGGAATCTACACGAGAAGAAGTGTAGGCTTACAATAAACACAGTGACAACGATAATACAACACGTATAATGCTTGTAGCTATGTCACCTGAGTTACAAAATAGCACGAGGTATGGATGCTCGTACCATAATAATTCATCTCAAGAAGTTATATGATGAACGGTCACGCACTGAATAGTATGAGACATCTAAAAAGTTATTCAGAAGTATGATTGTAGAAAGATCTTCAATTAGTGCCCATGTGTTGAAGATGATTGTTTATATTAAAAAATTAAACCAAATGGGTTTATCCACAGATCACGAGCTGAGTGTTAACTTGGTTCTGCAGTCCTTGCCTGATAGCTTTTCACGGTTTATTATGAACTTCAACATGAATAAGATTCAATATATCCTACTTGAGCTACTGAATATGCTGAAAATTGTTGAGTCCAATATAAACAAATGGAATGGGCAAATCTTGGCCATTGACACCTCTAAGGGTACTAAGAGAAAATCTAAAATGACATTTTAAAAATGATCCAAGAAGGCCAAATCTGCTGGAAAAATAGTCAAAGCAGATAAGGAAAAATCCATGTCTAATGATCTGTGTTTGCACTGTAGAAACCAACGAATTTGGAAGAGGAACTGCAATTCATACTTCGCCATCTTGAAGGAAAATAAGTTTACTGAGACTTCCACTTCAAGTATCTTTTTCATTGAAATACACCTGTCTACTCCTTCAACTTCTTGTGTATTATATACGAGGTGTAGATCTCATATTTGCACAAATATGCAGGGGCTAAAGAAGAGTATATTCTGCAAAAGAAAGAAGTAGACCTATGAATAAGGAATGGAGCAAAAGTTGTTGTCTTAGCTATAGGGACATACTTTTTACCATTGGTTTCGGGCTTTGTTTTAGAATTAAAATACTGCTATTACATTCCTGCTATTACTAAGAACGTTATTCTATTTCATGTTTTGACATGGATGTGTTTTTCATTAAGATTATGGAAAAATGTTGTTCTTTTTATCTTAATGATGTGTTTATGGATTTGAAAATTTATTTAATGTCATCTATATTCTAGACTTGGAATGTCCTATAATGAGTATAGGCAACAGAAGGCATAAAAGTGACAGAATTAACAACTTATATATTTGGCATTGCAGGCTCAGTAATATAAATGAAAAATGCATCACCAAGTTACATAAAGATGGATACTTGGATTCAAATGATTATAAATTATTTTATAAATTTAAATCATGCCTGATGAACAAAATGACCAATACCTCCTTTTCTGGAAAGGGAGTCAGAGTTGCAGATATTTTGGGACTTGTACATACTGATGTATGTGGACCAATGTCTAAAGATGATAGATGTGGCTTTTCTTACTTTATTACGTTTACATATGACTATTTTAGATATGGTTTCACCTACTTGATGAAATTAAAATATGAAGCCTTCTAAAAGTTCACGAAATTCAAGCAAGAAATATAAAACAAATCGAGAAAAATATTCTAACACTTTGATTTAATTGAGATGGAGACAATTTGAAAAGTGAGTTTTGAAACTATCTAAATAAGAATGGGATTTTCTCGCAGTGGACTCGATCGTACATACCACAACACAATGTTGTATCTAAAAGGAGAAATTGCACCTTACTTGATATGGTACGATCAATGATAAGCCACGTAGTTCTCCCAAAATTTTGGGAATATGTACTTAACACTACATGTCACACACTAAACTGTGTCACATCTAAATCGGTCGATAAAATTCGATATAAGTTATGGAAAGAAAAAGAAACTCAATCTTTCATACATGAAGGTTTGTGATTGCAAGACTTATATGAAGCGTGTTGAATCGGACATATGAGCAATATTCAATAAATGTTTACTTGTGGGTATCGAAAGAAAACTGTTGGATACTATTTCTATAATTCCATTGAGATGAAGGTCATTATATCGATATATGCTCTATTCTTATATAAAGAATTCATTCTAAGAAAAGACAGTGGGAGCAAAGTAGAGCTTGAAGAGTTTCAAGAAACTACAAGTGAAATTGACCAATTAGACGAGCCAATGGCTGAGCCTGCATCTGATGAGGCACAAATTGACAATGGATAATCGCCGGTCCCTGAGGACATGCCAGCTTTGTATAAGTCGAGCAGGGTCATTTGCCATGTTTGAAGAAACGATCTCATGATTACCAATAATGTATTGCTAATTGAGAATGATGAACCCATTACTTACGCAGAATCAAAGTCAAGTATTGACTCAAAGAGATGGCATGAAGCCATGGAAGCTGAGATGAACTCTATGTACGAAAACACGGTTTAGATCTTGGTTAACCTGCCTGAAGAGGTAACACCCATAAGGTATAAATGAGTCGTTTTTTCTGTTAGTTGGCAGGGTGCTAAACCCTAGTTGTTGGAAACCAACCTCTATTCAGCCCGATCTTCATCCTCTGTTGTTAAATAGTTGGTATGGAAAAGAGCTCCATCTGCTTCTCTTCTGGTTTATTTCCCATCGACCTACCTATCGGCTTTATTAGCAGCCCTTCTAACTCGGAACTAGAGTCTAGGATCGGAAGAGGCTTTTTCAAATCTTTCTTCCTAAGCTTTCGCTTAAGAAAAGGTCGACATGGATGGTAATGTTTGTGCTTATAAGCAATATGGGTTGCGAAATGTTACAAGAAAATGAGTTGACCAAACCTTCTCACCAATAGCCATATCTAAGTCAATTTGGATTCTGCTTGCGATAATAGCATACCATGATTATGAGATCTGGCAAACGGATGTCAAAACTGCATTCCTTAATAGAAATCTTAGCGAGTATGTGTACATGACACAACTTGAAAGTTTTGAATCCACAGAGCTAAATAAGGTATGCAAACTATAAATATCCGTATATGGATTAAAGCAAGCCTCTTGGAGCTGGAATCTTCGTTTTGATTAGACACTCAAAATATTTGATTTTTATCAAGAATGAAGATGAACCATGTATTTATAAAAAAGTTAATGGAAGTAAAGTTGTGTTTCTAATTTTGTATGTGGATGATGTAATATTATTACGAAACAATGTCCCTATACTAAAATCAGTAAAATTATGGTTATCCCAAAAAATATTCCATGAAGGATATGGGAGGGCATCATATATTCTAAGAGAATGCTTGACATATCTCAATCTATGTACACATACAAAATCACGAGAATATTAACTATGGAAGAGTCCAAGAGAGTACTTAGTCCCATCGGGCATGGGATTTATCTCTCAAATAGATGTGTCTCAAAATATAGATTGAGAGAGATCGTATGGATATGATTCCTTATGCATTAGCAATAGGATCTATCATTTATGTCATACTATGCAATTGACCGGATGTTTAATACGCTTTGAGTGTCATAAGCAGGCTCCAAGCGAACTCTGGCGAGAAACAATGGATCGCATTCAATAACATACTTAAGTAATTAAGAAGGACTAAAGAAATGTTCTTGGTGTATGGAAGAAATGAACTAAGAGTTCGAGGATATGTCGATGCCATCTTTCAGTCTAATAAAGACGATAGTGTTGACCTATGGTTGACTTTAGCCTAAATATTTTGATCATAACAAATGTGGTAATCCTATTTTTTTAACAATTGGTTTAAAGTGATCATAATCTTCAAAGCATTCAACAATAAACCAGTCATCGTTAAAAGATCAAGATCAAGACAAATTACAAATCGGTCTCTCAAAGATGGTAAAGATTAAAGTCATTTCGTTCAAACATTCAAGACGAGAACTCAATAGTCAATTTGAAGAAATATCAAAGACTAGGATTTTTTAGACCAAATGTAAAGGTACTAACACGTAAATCTTTAGTATTAAATGATAAAAGCTCAAAAATAATTTTATGCACTAAAAACTACTTTGATATTACTTGCATAAAATATTTTGATCAAAAATAAAAATGATTTTTCAGATGTTTTGAAAGTAGAAAAGTTCAGTCAACCGAACAACAATTCGGTTGACCAGTTTGGAGATAGGTTGATCGAAAATGTCAACATTTAGAATTTTGACCGTTTTGAAATGGGTACTTTTTGGTCATCCGAACTAATGTAGGTCGACGGACTCTCATCCGACCTAATAGAAAATTTTGTAAATTGTTATGTATAAATTGTCTTTTCTTTTGTAATCAATGGATACACTTACTAGAACATTAAAGAAAGAATTATCTTGAGAAAATCATTGAATTTCATTGCAGTTACTTCTTCGACATCTTCATTAATAACTTTGATTGATTGAATAAAACTTATAAATCATTATTTTAATCAAAGTTTCTTATCTAACACTTGAGCTTTTCATTCATTGCTACTTATTGAAGTGTTAGTCTCTCTTGGTACTTAATTTATCTCAATCATTTATTAAGATAGAAAATTTATTGTAAATCATTTTTCTTACACCTTTGGGTCATATTGAGGTTACTTTAAAACTCAATATTATATAAGGATTGATGCCCCTTATTTGTAAGTCACCAGAAGTATTGTAAGAATTTTGATTGTACCATAAGTCAATCAATATAGTAAAAAGGCCTAGCTCGTGACACATAGCTTGGTAACGGATGATGTAGATCATTGGTTTGGATCGAACCTCCATAAACATATCATTTGTATTCTCTATACTCTTTTATTGAGAAATTACCACCACCAATCTCTGTCAAGGGCGTGTACAGTTTTCTTAGGCATGTTGGGTTCTACTGTCGCTTCATCAAATACTTCTCTAAGATCACAAAACCGTTATGCACTTTGCTAGTCAAGGATGTATCATTTGCCTTCTCTGAAGAATGTTTATTGGCATTCAATACTCTAAAAAAGAAGCTAATATGAGCACCTATGATAATTGCTCTAGATTGGAGTCTATCGTTTGAATTGATGTATGATACAAGTGACTATGCAGTGGGAGTAGCATTGGGGCAGCGAAAGGATAAGATTTTTCATGTGATACACTATGCTAGCAAGATATTAACTGATGCACAGATCAATTACGCCACTACGTACTGAGAAAGAACTCTTAGCTGTAGTCTATGCATTTGATAAATTCTGATCATATCTTGTTGGATCAAATGTAATAATCTACACTGACTATGCTGCCTTGAAATATTTGTTGGAAAAGAAAGATTCAAAATTGAGGCTGATCCGATGGGTTTTACTTCTATAAGAATTTGATTTGGAGATAAGAGATAAGAAGAAAATTGAGAATGTAGTAGCTGATCATCTCTCCGGACTTGAGCAGGGGAATCAGACCGAGACTATGGATATTAATGAAGTTTTTCTAGATGAGTAGATTTTTTACTTGGAAAAAGTACCATGGTATGTAGACATAGTGAATTTCTTAACCAAGTCCATTATTTCTCTAGATTATTCAAGTCACCAAAAGAAGAAATTATTTTCTGACTTGAAGTACTATTTTTGGGTGGATCCAATTCTCTACAGATGGGTCTAGATCAAATAATTAGGTGATGTGTTCCTGAAGAAGAAATTCTCTAAACACTCGAGCATTGCCACATCTCAGCCTATGTTGGACACTTTGGTGTATCTAAAACATTTGTAAAGATTCTAGAGTCCAGGTTCTATTGGCCTTTACTATTCAAAGATGTGTATATTTTTGTGAAAAAGTGTGATCAATACCAGCACACAGAGAATATCTCAAGAATGAATGAGATGTCTTTAAACATTATACTCGAGGTGGAGCTTTTTGATGTGTGGGGCATTGATTTCATAGAGCCATTTTCTCCCTCGTTTTTCACTCAATACATTTTGATTGCGTTTGACTACGTTTCAAAATAGGTTGGAGCAGTTGCATTGCCTACCAATGATGTACTATTTGCGATGGATTTCTTGAGAAAATACATTTTCACTCGTTATGCATACCCCGAGCCATCATTAGTGATGGGGGTAAACACTTTTGTAATCATCTATTTGAGTCATTATTGGCTAAATATGGCGTCTGACATTGTATTGCTACTCCGTACCATCCTCAAACTAGTGGGTAAGTTGAAATCTCCAATCGGCAGTTGAATCGAATTCTTGAAGTGAGAGTTAGTTCATCAAAAAAAGATTGGTCAAAGAAACTAGATGACACTTTATGGGCTACCGAACAGCTTTTAAGACTCCTATAGGCATGTTCGGCAGTTAATAAGTTGGAAACCGTATCACTTACCAGTTGAGTTAGAGCACCAGGCATATTCGGCAGTCAAGAAGTTGAAATTTAATTTAAGGCAGTATTTGAAAAGAGACTAATTCAATTAAATGAGATACATGAGTTTCAATTGAAGGCCTATGAGAATGCAAAATTTTATAAGGAGCGGACCAACAAGTGGCATGATATGCATATTCAAAGGAGAAAATTTGAGGTTGGGAAGCAAGTGTTGTTATATAATTCTCGCCTCAAACTTTTTCCGATAAAGTTGAGGTCACGGTGGTCGGGTCCTTACACAATCACAAAGGTGTATCCATATAGGCGAGAGGTGCACATTTTAAGTCAATGGGCAGCGGTTGAAGTCTTATTGGAGCGGTGGATTCTCGAAAGAAAAGTCCACCATTCATCTTACAACACAAGAATGATCATCCCAAAAAGTCAAGCTCTAGACCATATATCGAACGCTTAATGGGAGGCAGCCCATTTTTCTATCCATTTCTACTTTTTTATCATAGTTATTTACAATTGCAAGTAGTTATAGGGATTGTACTAGATTTTAGGCACACTTTTACTACGTTTTAGTTTTTATTGCCTTTTGATTTTTAGGTTCATCGTAGACTCCTTAGCACATATATAAGCTTAGGCATTTTAAAATAGTGTAAAAATAATATTTTAGCATGCACCCCAAGATTTAAAAAAAATGGTGAACTTGGGCGATCACCCGGTTGTTTAACTCAGGCTGTCGCTCGAGTTACAATCTACTGGGCAGAAAGCCTAGGCGAACGCCCGAGCTTACCCGGAGCGATCACTGGGCGATTAATTTAAAAAAAATTCTTCTTTCAAAAATAAATAAAATATGTGGTGTGTCTCTGTCCACTGGACAATCGCCCAGTTGTTTAACTCGGGTGGTCGCATAAGTTACACTCTACTGAGAAGAAAGCCCAGTGGACAGCCCAAGCGATCACCCAGTCTAAGTGCTCAAGTTAATTATCCCAAAGACTTCAAATAAAATAAAAACACGAATAGAATTTTTTTCCAACTTCACGGCTACACAGGCGGGAATACACACTCTACATCATAAGGGTCCATCACAATTTCTCAAATTCACGCACAAATCTACTTCTATCTTTATTATACCTCACTTTATCAAGATTCAAACACGATTGCTTGGCATTCCATTGCATCATTTTCACATTAGGGCAACAATTCCTCTAACGTATGATTTCTCTTCCTCAACTTTACTTGATCCATATTATGCTTTTGGAATGGAATTTTTCATTTTGTTCTTGATCATTGTTGGAGTATGGGCTTAGGTAGATGATGGATTGTTGGTGTTGGTATAGAATGATAGTTTTTGGCTTGATTTGGATCACAATATATTGAACATCAAAGTGAAAATGGAGTGTATTCAAGGTGTTCGATAAAATACCTAAATAGAAATTCTTGTAAAATTAGAGAAAATCTTGAATTGAGTCATCTTCATAGTCATGTAGAGCTAACAATGGTGTTTAATTTCATTGAGTTGGTGTTAGAAAATCGAGTTAAGCATTTAGATCAAGTTAGTATGCCATGGCTAGGCACCAACCATATCAAGTCATCAACTACGTGCACCTCTCACCTACCTCAAAAAGCCCCATTTGACCTACAATTTCAACATGATAGAGACCTCCCTACAAACTTTCATGTGCCTGGATATTGCTCGGCATAACTTCATTATTTCAAAACGGTTTGTGATGGTGAAAGTAGTGTAGGTCTAGGTTTAAAATAAGCAAATTCACCACTTTTATGCTAATTTTGGGGTGTTTTGTTTAGTATTTAGTTCACTGTGGTGATTAATTATGTGTCTATTATTCTCATAGGTACAATGGTGGCAAAAAGAAAGGAACCACCAACAAAGAAGGGAAAAGAGAAAGTAGGTTCAACATGTACCCGACTTCGACAAGTGGAAGATAATCTTGATGACGAAACCCTGTCAGATGCTCCAACCTGTGTATCTGACTAGATGAAAATCTCCTAGGTAAGATAATCCCACTCTTATCTTTGTTCACTAACTACCCAGAAGCCCTCTCGTAGTGCTTGATACACTGGAAAAATCATCTGCTTCTGGCCATTGACAAAAATAATCATATCATCAACAAAGGACAAATGAGAGATGGGAGGATGACCCCCAGGTTTGTATGCCATCGAAAGGATATGCTGATACTTTTTAGTGAGTAGTCGTAAAAAATAATCTGCAACAATAATAAACAACGATAAAGATATGTGATCATCCTAAATGAGCCCTCGAGATGATGAGAAAAAACCACATGGCCTGCCATTAAGCAGGATTGAGAATCGACACTCTGAAATACACCTCCGTATCCGATCAATCTAAAGAGCAACGAACCCAAAATCTTTCAAAATAGATATCAAGAAGCCCCAATCCATGCGGTCATAGACCTTAGCCATATCAAGCTTGAGGATAACATTACCCCTTCGCACTTTCGTATCAAGTGTATGTAGTAACTCCTGTGCAAGGAAGACATTATCCCCAATGGGCTGTCCCGAGATGAATCCACTCTGATGAGCTGAGATGATCTGAGGTAGTAAAGTACTCATTCGCAACTCTACATAAGTTGATAGGACGAAACTATGACCACCTACAAGAATTATCCCGCTTTGAAAGCAAGACAATAGAAGTAGCTGCAAAATACCTAGGTAGGTGCCTTTCAGTAAAGAAGTCCAAAACTGCCTGAAACACATCCTCTGATACTATGTCCCAACAAACCTAAAAAAAATGTGATAAAAACCTATATGGCACGACGACACTGTCTGGATCAATACTAAGTCAAAGTAGGAGTCCGATTAAGCTGCAAATTGTCCTCATCGAATACCAGTCTAGGTATAATACCCAGTCGAATAGGGTTGATAGACTGAAGAAGAGTCGACAGAAGCTCATGGAAGAAAGATACTGCTGAAGGCTGAATAGTCTCAGGGGACTCAAACACCTTACCCGAAGCTGAAGTAATAGACCAGATCCTAGCTTGAATACGTCATCCCAGAACTATAGAATGGAAGTATTAGGTGTTTTAACCACCTTTACAAGTCGAACGTGCCACTGTTTTTTGTTTCCAAAAGGCTTCCTCAATAGATAAAGTACAGTTCAGAACTATTTGAGCCTGATGTAAAGTATCACGATGAGAAGGAGAAGGATCTCTATCATGGTCTAACTCTGCCTTGTCCATCCTACACTTTGCATCCCTAACCCTTTGAAAAATATCACCAAATACATGTCGATTCCACCAATGAAGGCCCTGTTTGAGCCTAAATATCTTCTTCCAAATAGTAGCTATTCTCGTAAGATGGGTAGAAAATGACCACTTCTGAGATCCAAATGTCAAAAAATTGTGATGCCTAGACAAAATATTGAGCAATCGAAAAGGACGAGGCCCCAAATCATCATCAGAAGACTACTGAATTAGAAGAGGTGAGTGATCAGAAGTGCTTCAGTTTAGATGAAGAATCGAAAACTGGGAACAAAATGAGGCAACCAGTGAGTTAATCAAAACTCTGTCCAGACGCTTCCAAACCCTCCCATTCGTCCATGTATACTGACTTCCAGAATACCCTACATCTATCAAACCACAATCCATTATCATATATGCAAAGTCTGGAGTTTTCCTATCACGAGTATTCCTACTAGTAGCTCACCATTGTGAGCGATCACATTAAAGTCTCTCCCAACTAGCCATAGTCCATCCATCAAAAGGAATATCTAGTGAAGACTCGCCCATAAATTCCTACGTCCAACCGACGAGCAAGAAGCATAGACCAGAGTAATAAACAACAGTCTGGCCAATCTAGGATCCTCAACTTTAATATGAAAGAATTGGAGATGATCAACAATCGAAATAACAGTAGTCTCCAAATTCCAACAACACCAAATCTTATCCGATTTATTCTATAAGCCCACATCAAAAGAGAAAAATCGTCGAATAAAATCAAAGTTCTTCCTCAAAACAAACGGCTCCAACACCACCAAAAAATACACCTGATGAAACCAAACCAATTTCTTAAGTCATCTATGAGTGACAATGCTGCACACACCTCTCACATTCTAGATGTTAACACTCATCAAAAAGACTGGCTGCGTGAAAAAATACTTGTCTGACTACGAGTCACCCTTTTGATCAGGCGCGGGATATTAGTAACTTTCAAATTTTTCTTTATACGAACTGTAGTAAAACCATTGGTCTTCTACCACTCATCTAAACCAACCAAGTCATCAGAAGAATTCTTACGAAAATGTCCTTGCTAATGAACCTCTAGCTGAATAGACCTAGCAGTATCGGAAGGAATCAAATCCTCTACATTCTGATTACTACTGAGGCATGGACTGACATGTGGATCAATGTAAAAAACTGGCTGCACTGTTCTAACAAAATAGAAAACTCATGAGGGGCTGACATCATGTGATCTAATAGTGGATCAGAAAAACCAACATCATGAAGGGACTTTGAAACCACAATAGTGGAAATAATATGAGTAGGCCGAAGGGTGGGTCCCACATGAACCACTAGAGGTGGTATAGCAACAACTGAAGAAAAATTAACAACTGGGACCCACAATCTAGAAACCTCAACAACAACATCCTTCCCTTTACCCTACCCAGCCCTATCAACAATAGGCACTAGAGCATCAATAGGCTTAGAAGCCAGAGTAGTAGCAGGCTTAGAAGCTGGTACAAGAACAGGTTTAGTAGCCTGGATAACAACAGATTCAACTGGTAGGGCACCCACCCTGAATGGATCAATAATGTGGCCCATATGATGGCACTTAGCAAAAAAATGTGGCAACCGCTCATATACAATAGGTTACCAAAACTACGAAATTCACTCCGATCAATCCAAATCCTATCTGGGAGCTTATGCTCCAGATTTACCTCAACACAAACTCTGGATTCACTTGGCCTCAACAAATTAGCAGTCGCCTCATCAATCCTCAAAGATACTCCAACAATTTTAGATAAAGCAAATAAAAATTCCTTTGCACATAAATGAACAGGCAATAAAAGAAATGATATCCATATAGGAGCAATAGGGGTCTCAACATCAGGATGAAAATCACATATCCATTTAAGCACACACATAGGGCAACCCTCAATAAACCAAATTGGTTTTGAAGACAACCTACTATAATCATCCTCGTGTGTCAAGTGAATAATTATGTGTTTGTAATCAATAAGTCCAAGTGTAAAATCACCATAAAAGCTAAACTTCTGAAAACTGTTGTGTACCTCCACCATTTTGGGCTTGTGATGAGAAAACTTGCCAACAAGTGTGAACTTGAATGGCTCAGCAAGAGAATCCTACTCGTCTGAAGTAATAACTAAAGCTGGTTTACTACGATGTAAAAATGGCTCCTTACCCACAAACTGATGACAAACAGAGTTTGGAGAAGATAGAAGGACGGAATCAAAGGACTTCTTCAAACTCCGTTCAGCCGAATGGTTATTGATATGAGACCTAAAAGAGTTATCCAAACACGCTTTGGAAGTCAATGTCAAGTGCAAGATTTAATTCTTCTGAACAAAAAGTATACCTCTAACAGCTTCATTCTTATTGGTGTTCAATATAGCTAATAACATTTATTTCCCTCATCACAATTTTATTTGTTGAAGGTTTGACTCTATGCTACTAAGAATGTAGGAAAATTTGTGTACAAATAATGCAATTACATCGCTGAAAATATTGCTAAGAAGCTTGTCGTTGAAATATATCTCAATGTATCGTCTTTTAATAGTAATATAAAATATGCAGTACAGTTACAATTTCTCATAACCATAAACTACTTCAATACTTTTCATCAAAAATACACATTACAGGAGTATCACTATCAGCAAAAATAAATAGTTCCTCTTCATTTATGGTCCATTTGAAGTGTTGCACGAGTTCAAACCATGGTAAGTAATTTCCATTATTTCCATACGTCATTCAATCAAATCAAATTCAAAAAATTGAAACAATTACGTTATATTTTCATATTGTTTTTAAATAATCCCATACTAAACAACAACTTCATAATACTTTTATTATACTCTGTGCTAAGGAAAAAACAAATGCTCAAATACTAAATGTCATCATATCTAATAAGTGTTACCTACAATTGACACCTTCAAAGCTTTCTCTTCCAAATGAAAACAAGTTCACCGACATCAAATACATTTGAGGACTACAGCTCACAGCTGAAAACTTCTTCTCAAGCACTGTAAAGACATTGATGGAGCACTCGACCTCAGTAAAAATATATAGTAAACATAAAATAATCTAATATTTTCGACACATTTACAATATGAATAACTCAGATACTATTACTTGAATAGAATCCCGAATCAAAGATTATTGATTTGATATGTCTTACAATTGAAGAATATAAAGTTTTCAACATCAAAGCTATACTAAAAGATTCACAGTCAACCGACTTTAAGTATGAGATACTTTTCATTCTCAATTCATCTTCGACAATGAATGTTGGCGAAGACAAAAGATAGATACCAATGCATGAAGATCAATGCTCACAGCAAAACAACTTCAAACTTCTACCGCCACTACCACTAGTAAAAAGATCTATTTCAAAGTTCAGATGCACGTGTTCCAACCAAAAAGATAACAGAGAAAGGTGAAAGTGAATACATGAACAAAAACATATGTAATCATCTCTAACTTTTTGAAGCTTCACATGACAATGGAGACACTAAGTTTTTGAACTATTTTGATAACATCCACTCATATTACATGAGCAGAAACATTCACGGATGACAATTATTGTATTTTGCAGTTATATATTTTCTAGTATATAACAATGTCGTACATTATTTTGGATCGTGTAATGATGAAAATATAAAAAATTTATGTAAGTATGTCTTAATATTTCACTATCATTAAATATGTCATTTCCTTATCAACAAAAGAAATGAATGTAGTACTACATCGTATCTTTCTCTTGTGTAACTTATGGACAAGATCAAATATATAGTGGGAATAGATATGAAATCAATGGAAATCCTTGAATATTATATTCATTAACTTCCACTAAAACCGTGGAGCCTTCAAACTTCAATGTTTTAGTTCTAAAATAATATTATAATAACATTTACTAGTATAAATGTACAAAAGAAAAAAAACTATTGCAATCACAAACGAAGCAAAAATTAAAATAGTAATATAAAAAAATTAATATAGCTTCCATTATTATCCTATTGGTTCCAAATGACAAACTTATACCTAGAACAAAAAAATATATTAATTAATTAAAACTTCATAATAGACAAAAACATTAACTAACCTAATAATTATATATAAAAAAAAACTCTCAATATTCAAACCATTAACATACTAATAAAATTTTAAACAATCAATATTATTTCCTCGCAGCAAACAACAAACTAAGTAACAAATACTACTACACAAAATATTACACATTTTCATAATATCTACAAGTACTCTACAATAATACGCTGAGTACCAAAAATTTACACTTTTCTAATAATTCTTAAAGTATTGAACACCAATGCACTAAATACAAACATAAAATTCTAACTTAAAATACAATCAATCAATTCCTATTTTTCATAAATAGTAAAATTAGTCAATACCAAATACTAACTTCTAAAACACACACTACTATATAAATTTTAGAGATAATAACGTGCATTCCAACCAAGAATCAAAAACCTTAATAGTTTTACAATTGCAATTCAAAAAATACTATCCTTTACCACAATTAACAAAAACTATAAAAATCTAGTTACACATAAGTTTCATCTTTATAGCATTGTCTTTAATTTTGTGAATAAAACTACAATCAATTCTCAAAATTTCTAATTCATTTTAATTGTAAATACTATATTTTTGCCTTGTTAATAATAGTGATTCCTTATTGTCTAACATTTATATAACTCACACTTATCGAATCCTATGGTTTTGACAGAGCAATGGCATCAAGATTGTGAAGCCTTGGACAATAATTATAGTAAATATTCTAGTACGCATTGAAAGTCACATATGCGTCGAAAATTACAACATCAACCTCAAACAATGTTGGAAAAGACAAGTATATCATAACAGGCAACCATATAAAATTTTGAATCCATGAACCAAGCTTATGGGTATGGTCGACGATGGTCTTACAATCATGTCTAAACTACATACTACAATTAAAGAATGAAGGTAATTTCAACTTAAATAAAAATTTTAAAATAATATTACTCTTTTATAAACATATATTTTTTTTATTTGTGTAATACAGGATATTACAAATCAAAAGTACATCATCACCAACAAGTACAATTCAGTCCAAATAAAGTTTTATTTTATGTATTATTGTTATCAATAAATATTTTGTATTTTCAATATTAAGGTAAGCTTTTGTGTTTACAACAAACGATTTTTTCTTACCCACATTAGAGTACAAATTATACAATTTACCATAATGATAACATCAAAAAAATTAAAGTACAATATTACAAATTCACCACGTGCAATGCACGGACCATAAACTAGTATAATAATATAGACAACGTGAGACATGCTACATGTCACTAACTTGTGAATGTATCTTGTCTATTTCGATTATCGATTATCGATTAACTCTCTCTCTCTCTCTCTCTCTCTCTCTCCTTATTATTGACCAATTTAAGTCCAATAAAATTAGTACCTACCAAAAATAGAGGGACACACATTACTATAAATAAGGAGAACCTCACCTTTTCATGGTCTAAAGATAAACCAAAATAAGGTTAGTAGAAAAAGAAAAAGAAAAATGGTGAGAAAGACAATATAAATAGGGCAGATTCCTAGAAATTAAATCATTCAATTTGTTCATAGATTCAAGAATCGTGAAGGAAGAACAAAGTAGAACAAAAATACTTCTAGCACTAGAAAATCCGAAAGACAAGAAAAGAAGCCAAAAGCATGGCCTCCCAAAAGTTCAATTATTTCTCATTTCTTTTTCTGGCTATAATAGCCTCTGTTTTAAGCTATGGCATTGCAGAAATAGAATTCGACAATGACACCAGCCGTTTCTGCAAAACCGCGCAAGACAAAGACCTTTGCAAAACCATGATTAGTGGAGTAACCAATTGGCATGACGCCATTGGAGAAGCCATCAAGGTAACACTGTCCCTCGCTAAGGAACTAAAATCACAGAGCGACTTGATAGTACCAGCATTAGTTGATTTACAACCAGGGAAAAGTGACTCCATTCAAAAAACATGCAAAGAGTCCTTCGAGACGGTGTTTGATATGCTCAAGGAGGCACAAACTGCTCTTGCAGCTGGTGACAATGGCACATTGCAGACCAAATTAAGCGCCGCCTTAGATGCCGAATGTGTTGATGCACTTTCAAATGCTGGTGCTACATTCCCTCTAGCCAATAAAGCTAAGGAGCTTAACACAAAAGTATCTATCTGCTTGGCAATAATGGCACAAAATGAGACCTTCGTGCATAGAGAGTTGAGGAATTAATGGTTAAACAATAGTCGCCAAATTTGTAGGTGATGTGCAATTTTAGAATTTGAATTTTGATTTGTTTGTAGATTTATATTCTTGTAATGCAAACTTGATTGGCGAATAAAGTGTAAGAGATATAATCTTTTTTTGAATAATAGTTGAATTTATTTACATATAGTTAGTATTTGTGACACCAATTATTATTTAGTTTTCATTGAAATTGTATTTGTTTTATAAGTAATAAATTTTGTTTTGATAGAAATAATCCGAGTGTTTGCACATTGTATCAATGGATGAGTAAGACACACGTAACTAGTGATTAATCTCTATTGAAAGTAGGGGAATTTTCAAATATACCCAAAAATAAATAATTGATTTGAAATATACCCTTTTATAAAAATGATCGTTTTATTGTGTGGTTAATTTAACAGTAGTTGACATTTATATAATAGCTTCAAAGAAAAGCTATTAGTCCAAAATTGGATAGTCACTACAAAAAATTGACAATTAATTTCTTTGTTAAAGAAAATTGAGAGATTCGTCTAAAAAATGGAC
This sequence comes from Forsythia suspensa, assembly GCA_023638005.1. Taxonomy (NCBI): domain Eukaryota; kingdom Viridiplantae; phylum Streptophyta; class Magnoliopsida; order Lamiales; family Oleaceae; genus Forsythia; species Forsythia suspensa. The sequence goes on from CM042666.1 coordinate 3,691,419, forward strand.
ATTTGAGTTTTTTTTTTTTTTGTAGTACGATTATATAAATAAATTTATATCATTTAGTCTAGACACTTATTTAATATCAACTTTTAATTACTGAATGTTAATTTGAAGTGTACATCGAAAAAAACTTTTATCTCACAACAAATATATTTTGATATCAAAAATTTTGTGGACATCAACAAAAAGTTTGTCGATATCGACAATATTTGGTTGACATCGACCAAATAATGTTGATGTCAACAAATTTTTTATCTATGTTCACAAAATTTCTATCCATTTTTGTCAATCATATCAACAAAACCATTTTGTTGATATAAAAATGGGCACCAACTCATCGAAAATATGGGAACCAGGTTCCATTTTGTCGATGTGGGACATCCATGTTGATCAAATGGACGGTCATTTTGTCGATATTTTTTTTATGATATCGAAAACATGATCGTCACATTTTGTCGACGAACAGACAAGTTTTGTGTACATTTTTCTGCTTGTTTTTTACCAAATCTAAAAATTTCATTATCCGACAACAAAATATACCAACAAATTAAATCGGCAAAAAATTTAAATTAAACTCAATATCTAATTCAATCTACTAATTTACAAATTAAATAAAAAACTTACCCAACAACATAAAATATATCCACAAAAAAAAAAAAAAGAGAAAATATATCAAATTTGAGTTTCATGTAATCTACATAAAAGTATACTAATTTTCTCAATTTTTAACAGCTTATAACTGATTTTAAAGGAGAGTGAGAAATGGAGCTTAGGATGACGGCAATGGTGGAGGAAGAGAGGAGAGAGAATGTTTAAGTTAGAGAGAGAATGAGTGAGTTTGAGAAGACAAGAAAATAGATATAATAGGTATTCAATTGGTAATCTAGATGTAATTTTGTCCAAAATTTTTAAATTATGTCAATTCATCAAATATTATAAAAAATAGACATATTTCAAAATATCATCAATTCTATTATGCTGTGATTGGAATCATGTTCTTAAGTTAGCTGGCATTTAAAAAAATAAAAATAAGAACATTTTAATATCAAAAACTTCAGTATAACTTGAGTGAAAAAAGTTGATTTTTTTTATTTTTATAATAGTCTCACTTCGAAGTTTCACCGGTCATGTGAGTCCTTCAATTTTTTCTTTGTTAGTTGTTTGTGCGACTTATTCTGTGGGATTTAAGTTCCTTTATATTGTTATAATATTAATAATATTGTGTTGGCTAGTTTAGTAACTTTCCATTAATTTTATTATATATATACTACTTGTAACCTTAAAATCCTATTATCGTTTTGCTTAATAATAAGTCATTCTCCTTTCTCCCTATTTGTTCTTCTTTTCTTAGTTTGATTTGTATTATTGTTAGAACTTTCACATTCTATCCAAGCCCAATTTGTGTATTGAATTTTGGTTCATTCTTTTTCCTTTCCTCCTCAACATCTTTGTGCATTAAAAAACCCTAATTCTTTTCTAGCCGCAACTAAAATTTAACGATTTTTGTTCAACGCAACGTCGGATTGGTGGTTGGTGACCAGATTTGGATTCATGGTGATGTAGCGGTCCAGAATAGCCAGTGCGTGAAGGTCCACACGCGGCAACGGAGGTGGTGCATGAGCCCACGCGCACTAATAGAGGCAACGCATGAGGGTGCATGTGATCTCTGTTTGGCTTGATCATTTGAGACAGATTGTTCAAAAAGTAATTTGTGATCGTTTAGTGATGTTGGTTTGGTTTTTGGTGGATGTACGTGTATAAGGACATATTGTTTGGTTTCTTTTTGTGTTTTTTATTTTCTAGAGTTATATACTCTTAATTTCCTTTGATTCATAGTTATATTGCATGACTCTATAATGGCAACTGAAAGAGATGATTCATTTCATTTCATTAGTATAAGATTAATTGGTAAGAATTATTCGTATTAGTGATAAAAAAAATTCTCAAAGGTAAAAAATTGTGGAAATATGTTAGTAGAACTATTGTGATACCTAAGAGTACCAATGATAATTATGCAACACATTGAGATGCTTGAGAATCAAACAATGCGAAAAATTCTTGTTTGGATTCACAATTTTGTTGACCATTCCATTGATTCATTGTTGGCAAAGTATGAAATGACAAAGGAAGTCTAGATCATTTGTAGAAATTATACACTAAGTCCAACTTTGCATAATCAGAATAAAAGTTCAATGATGAGTGAAGTCTCAACATCCTAAGCTATCTAAGAAGCAACAACCTCTAAAGAGTCAGGAGCAGTCACAACAACTATTCTATTATCCCAAAGCTAACACAGCACAAGCCATGCCACTTTGTGACTCATCTATTCTTGGAGCACTACATTCATCTGGTCTTCTGCTAACTATTCCAGCTCAGTACTTTCAGAAGTTCCTCGCCACTCAGCTAAATACCGTGTCAGCCTCTACTCATATAGATTTGTTATCCCAGAGTCCGTCATGTAGTTCTTTCTTGTGGATTTTTTACTCAGGTGCTTTTAAACACACATTTTTTGATTCATTACGTCCTTGTGATTTGTCTATGACTGTTATGACTGATGATGGCACTCAATTACCCTTGGTAGGATGTTAACACACATAATTTATCACTTTCAGATGTCTATTGTGTTCCAGCTCTTACTTTGAATGTTATTTCTGTTGGTTATTTGTGTGACGCTGGATACTTAGTTCAGTTTTCTTTACTGCTTGTCAATTGCAAGGTCCTCAATCTCAAAAGTTGATTGAGATATGCCGTAAAAAATGAGGGTTATATGTTTTGGACAATCTGAAGCCACCGCATGTTGCAGCCTCTAATTTTGATTTGTCATTATTCTCTTTGAATTCTTTTTCTTCTAGTTTTATTTGTGGCATTCTTGCATTGGACATGTTTCCGCTGGTTGTTTAAAATTTTGTTTCTAAAGGTCAATTGAGAGATTTACGAACTCATGATATTTCTTATTATTGGGTGAGAAGTATACCTCCGCTGATTTTTCTACATTGTTTGCTTCTGATGGTATAATTCATCAATCTTCGTGTACTAATACCCCACATAAAAATAGTGTTGCTGAACGAAAGCATATACACATTGTTGAAACTGCTCGTTCTCTTCTCCTATCTGCCAAAGTTCTTAGTGAATTTTGGAGAGAAGTAGTTCTAACTACTCTTTACTTAATTAATAAGACTCCGTCTTCTCACACTTTAAGTTTGTCACCATCTAAAACATTGTTTGATCATTCTCCTAATTATTGCATTCTATGAGCTTTTTAGGTGCACTTGCTTTGTCCTCCGTCCTAAAGTAAAGCATAGTAAGTTGACTTCACGTTCTACTATTTGTATTTTTTTGGAGATATGGAAAATGATAGAAGGGCCATCGCTATTTTGATCCTATTAATCAAAGATTATATGTTTCCCGTCATGGTGTGTTTCTTGAGCATATTCCATTCTTTTCTATTTTTGATAGTACTCATGACGTGACTCATATTGATCCGTTTTCTAATAATATCGACAACCCACCTTCCATACCCTTCTTGTTATTGATCCTTCATGAACTACAGGTACACATGAGTTTTGTCTTTCTATTATTATATATAATATTATTGTTGTCTTCAATTTTGTAAATAAAACTATAATCAACTCTCAAAATTTCTAATTCGTTTTAATTGTAAATACTGTATTTTTACCTTAATAATAATAGTGATTCCTTATTGTCTGAAGTTTATATACATTTACACTTATCAAATATTAATTTTTTTTCAGAGCAATGGCAACAAGATCTGAAGACTTGGACAACAATAATAGTAAATATTCTAGTACGCATTGAAAATCACATAGGTTTCGAAAACTACAACATCAACCTCAAACAACGTTGGAACACACAAGGATATCACATCAGCTCCCTGAATTTTCTAGGGACATGGAAGGATTAAAATTTGCAATGCTATTTGCGCCTAAAAGAACAAAGGAAAATTAGAATGGTAAACGACTACAACACAAATGATATAACAGGCCATAATCTCATACGCAATAGAAATCTCATATCTATATAAGATATCCAAATATATGAAGCAAGACATTATAGAAAGGTTATGTCTAATCTTTGACACACTCTACACTAAATAACCTAAAACATCCATTTTTCAGAATTTGCTGCAAAAGTTCAAGCTCTAATCTAAACAGTAGACAAACATGAGGTTTTACTAAATATATCATATATAATTGAAAAAATAGGCAACCGTACAAAATATTTGAATCCATAAACCTCAAGCTTATGGATATGGTCGTCAATAGTTTTACAATCTAAACTACATACAACTATTGATTGAAGGTAATTTCAATTTAAATACAAATTTAAAAATAATATTACCATTTTAAAATCTTATATACTTTTTATTTGTGTAATACACGATATAACAAATCAAAAGTACAATAATCCCCAACAAGTACAATTCAATCCAAATAAACTTTATTCTATGTATTATTGTTATCAAATATTGAAAACACTTATTAAATTTTAAATGCTATGTCCTTATAAAGGTAAGCTTTTGTGTTTACAACAAATGATTTTTTCTTACCCACATTAGAGTACAAATTATACAATTTACCATAATGATAACATCAAAAAAATTAGAAGTACAATATTACAAATTCACTACGTTCAAAGCACAGACCAAAAACTAGTATAATAATATAGACGTTGTCAGACATGCTACATAGAAAAAATTAGTGTACCAAAAATGTCTCACACAATAATATAGACAATGTGAGAAAATGTGAGTGTACCAAAAACTAGTATAATAATCGCCCAGGTTTACACTGCGCAATTGCTCAACCTCTTATTTTAAAAGCAAAAACAATTTTTTTTGCATGGGCAATCGCCCAATGCAATTTTTTCTGCAAGTAGAAGTTTTTTTTTTTTTTTTTTTTTTACTCCAACGAGGAAACCTTTTTGAACTACGATTTTTATGACTTTTTGGAATTTTTTGGGACACTTGGAGATGGATATAAATAGGAGAGATTAACTCTAAATTAGGGTTAGCAATTTTGGAGGATTTGAAGAGGAGAAACAAGAGGTGAAAGAGTAACAACTCATTCAGGCAAGATCGAACAAAGAACAAGGATAACATATTGATATTTCTTCTTATCTGGGTGATGGATTTTATCTCTTCTTTTGGTTTTCTTCCTCTTAGAATGCTAGGCTAGATTTATTTTATGTTAGGATTATGATGAAAGTTGTACCATAATTCTCTAATTCTTTGATATTTAAACACGTTTTTTAATTTTGAAAAATTGATATTGATTTTTTTTCATCTACAATTATATGCGCAATGATTATATGATTTTTATGGCTTGTTAAACTGTCAAGAGATTAAAAATAAGTTAAACATAGTATCAATTATCGTAGAGTCTAATAGAGGATAGAGATATATCGATATGCTTTACGTATTCTTTAAATATTCACAAATTCTAATGCGTTCTTGTATGTTCATATCCGTCATAGAGATATAGTCGGGTCACATATAGGGATATGTTTAATTTTACTCAAAAAAAATTGTTAGATAAATTAGGAATATTGATCTTCATATTAAATCGTGTTATCAAATTCAACGGTTCGAGTTAAAGGAGATTGGTATAAGTGAATTCCGGATCCTAGTACACTTTTCTTTATTAAATTTATATGACATTCGTATTCATCTCAACTTTGCATTAAATTTAGTTAACTTAGGTCTTGTATTGATTAGCTAGTAAGTAGTTTGATAATTGCATCATTAAGAAATCAATTTAATTCTGGTTAAGACTAAGTTAATTCGAAATTAAACTAACACAATCTATGTGGGTACGATATTTGGACACCAAAATCCATTTTATTACTTGTGCAATCCTACCACTTGCGAAATAATAAAGTAGCATTGACCCAATTGTTGGAAATTGATCTTTCCAGGTGGGGTTATAGTGTCAAATTTTAAATAACTCGCAAGTGCACGATAGAAAAATAGCAACGCAGGTCGATTCCACAAGGACTGCAATGAAGTTAGTCTAATTTAATCGAATTAACTATTATTCTAAGCTAGTTGGGTTAAAAAGAGTTTGGTTGAAACAATTTAACTTAAAGACTAATTAACTATGCCAAAAAGTTAAGTTGAAGGTTCAAATTGTTTATTGTTTAAAGTACCAAGGTTTTGGAATCTACCATTGTTTATCTTAACAATTATTCAATTATTGATTAATTCTAAAAACAAATGACAACTCAAAATCAATCTATTGTCATCTTAAAATACTTATCAGTTAAATCCAAAAGAAGAAAATCCAATATCGGCTCCCCATTGCTTCAATCATAAATTACTTAAGTATTTCCTGTATCAAACTCAATTAAAAGAAAATAAAGAATCAAAAGTTTCGCATCATAAGCATTCTATGTACCCAAATCAATGACGGAAATAAAATAAAAAATAGAACAATTCCAACCACCAAGCACGAATTAATTAAATTAATTTCTAATTATCTAAAAAACGTGATATTTAAGATGAAATATATTTTATTTAATTAGTCCAAGAAGAACGAACCATGAAAGTTAAAACCCGAAAACGGAATTAAAAGGATAATAAGATAATCACTTCGTTTGAACAATGTTTAATTGTCTACCTTAGCTCAAGAAAATTAGAAGAACATAATTAAATTAAAAAGAAAAGATTTGATAAATTCGGCATGGATTAAAGAAGAATAAATCTTCAAAAAGTCTTATTCGCCACGTGATTATCTCGTTTCTAGCCGTCATCCTCTCCCAATTCGACCTAAATTCAGTCTTTATATAGTGTTTTATCAATCTTGAAACTCGTGTACGTAAAAATACAGAAAAGACCCCTACTTAGCATTGAAAATAAGTCAAAAAGATAGGCCGCGGTGTAAGGGTCCGCAACTATACTTAGCCCTCTGATACCACTTGTAGCCGCAGTTGCCCAACTTTGTCCGCATCTTGTAGATATTAATTTTAGTTGTTAGTTATTTTCGTTTGTAATAGTTTACTTTCCTTTATGATTCTTCAACTTTTAAACGTTTACTCATGTAGCTTAGGTTTTTCTTACTTAAGCTATTACATGGGTAGTTGGTATTCGAAATCTTGTCAAGTTCACTGGTCTTCACCCTCTGTAATAGCTATTGTAATTTTCTACTTTCATCAATCAATGAACAAGCTATTTTCAATGCATTCAAATATTATGTTGCAAATCTTTCTTTAAATTGTTTTTCATTACCGAATCAATCGAGAATAGGTAGAAGGTAGTCTAGCAGAGTAGACGTACTACCACATAGTGTCCCTTTCTATGCTACAAAGAAACGTGCCACGTGATAGTTGGTATCAGAGCTGTAGCTCATGGCCCTCAAGAAAAAAGCGATGCATCTGAATGTATCACACAATATTGAGGTGATGGATCGCAAAAAAGTACTAAACAGTGCTTGGATGCGCTCGATAGACAAATTACTAGGTTATGCAACATTGTCGAGGCCCTTGAAGAAAAGGTCGAGACAGCAGAGATAGACATCCGTGAATTGAACATCCAGCTGGATGAGAGCAGAATGATTTGCGCATCAATTAATGATGCTCTTGCAATCCTTCCCGATCTGCGGGAATAAAATGAGCCATGAGACTTCAGTTGTGAATACTTCAGAGTGTAGTTGGCAATGGGCAAGCCCATGCACAAGAGTATGCACCTAGGCTCAGAATTCCAGAATTGCGTACCTATAGTGGGACGTGCGACATGAAGGAAGTCGAGAACTTCTTGATTGACATGGAATAATACTTTCTTGCCACCAATATTGAAGACGAGGAAATAATGGTGACAATAGCTACAATGTATCTGGGTGGAGATGCAAAATTATGGTGGTAGATAAAATATGCTGATATTCATGTCAACAGCGAACAAATAGACACATGGCATCTCCTTAAGGAAGCGATCACACAACAGTTCTTCCTAGAAAATGTGGAATATCAAGCTTGACGGACACTACGAGAACTGTAACATACTATTTCCATTTGGGACTACGTGAAAACCTTTTTAGGGCATATGTTGGACATCCGAGACATGTCTGAAAATAACAAGCTCTTCACTTTCATGGAAGGGTTGATACCATGGGCAAGAACTGAACTCCAAAGACAAAAGATGGCTGATGTAAGCACGACAACGAAGCTACCGAATGCTTGATGGACTATCAATGAGGACCTAAAAAGAAGCGGGTGCAAGTAAATAGCCAATCCTGAAGAGGAAGAAATATATCCTTCAAGCCCACATCAAACTCAAATAGAGGAGAACACTACTCTCACATTAAGGGAGACCATTAGGACAACTATCAGGGTAACCATCTGGACGGCCACTAGAACAAAGAAAAGGTGCCAGAGAGCAAATCAAGTGCTATTGCTAGAAAGGATGGGTGATTCTTATACGGTGGGCCTCACCGAGTGAATGATTGCCCGTAGAAATAGTTTGTGAATACATTGAGCCAACTGAAAAGAAGAGCATTGGGTTTAATGCAACACGTTCCGCAGGCCAACAATCATTACGAGGCTGATTCCAAGGAGTATGAGGATGTCTTTGGGGTATTCTCGCACCGATGCAGCACAATATCGCACAGGGTGATTGAAAAGGTCAATGTATCCCTAAAAAAGATGGAAAAAGAAGAGCCAAAACTTCGTGTTTATAGAGCTAAAGGCTTGATGTATATTGATGTGAAGATCAATGAAAAAAATAATCAAGGCCATGGTAGATACCGGTGCCACTCACAACTACCTTGCAAGTCCCGAAGTAGAGCGCCTTGGGCTTGTGCTAGAGAAAGGTAGTGGAAAGGTCAAGACAATCAACTTAGTTGCTAAACTGATTGCCTGAGTAGCCAAGTCTGTGCTCATTAAAGTTGGTCCTTTTGAAGGAAGGACTATTTTGTCTGTAGTTCAGATAGATGACTTCAAGCTGATTTTGGGATGCGGTTTCTTCAGGATACTAAGACAACAGTGTTTCTATTTTCTTATTCTTTGATGATGATGGGGACCGAGCCCTGTGTCATCTCTATGCTAGTTGCGAAATGGATGAGAAGAGCATCTCAGCCATACAGTTCAGTAAGGGCTTCAAGCAAAAATTTCCTTCGTTTTTTTTGTACTCTTCGAATGGAAGAGATTGAGAAAGAAACTGTCCTTATCCCAAATCTTGTTAAAAAGCTTCTACAAGAATTTGAAGATGTCATGCTGGAGAAATTTCCAAGGATATTGCCTCCAATGATGGCTATTGATCATGAAATTGAGCTTATTCTGGGTGCCAATCCTCATGCTATGGTGCCCAACCCCATGGCTCAACCTGAGTTTGATGAACTTAGGAAGCAATTGGCTAAAATGCTAGATAGTAGGATTATCGTACCTGTGAAATCGCCATATGGAGCTCTAGTGCCATTTCAGAAAATGGCTGATGGTTCTCTTCGAATGTGCAGTGACTATCGAACCTTGAACAAAATTATAGTGAAAGATATTTATGTCATTCTGCTAGTGGCAGATTGCTTCAACCGTTAGAGAAGGTGAAGTACTACACAAAAATTGATCTAATATCTGGTTACTGGAAAGTTCGGATCAAAGAAAGGGATGGAGCAAAGACTACAGTGATAACCAGATATCGAACATTCCAATTTAAAGTTATGCCTTTTGGCTTGACAAATGCTCTAGTAACGTTTTGCATGATGATAAATCAAGTATTTCACGGGTTTTTTGATGACTTCGTGGTTGTATACTTGGACGACATCATAATTTACAGTGAGACTCTAAAGAAGAATGTGCAGCATGTGAGAAAAGTTCTTATTTGGCTACGGGAGAAAAACCATCGAAGTGCTCATTTGTCCAGACCTCAATCATCTTTTTGGGTCACATTATTGAGCAAGAAAAAGTCTGCATGGATACTAAGAAGGTTAAGTCTATCATAGATTGGCAACCACCAAGGCACGTATATGATGTAAGCTCGTTCTTCAGGTTGGCCAACTATTATTGAAGACTTGTGAAAGGATATTCAAAAATTGCACTGCCGCTAACCGAATTAACAAAGAATAAGAAAGCTTAGAAGTGGTCGGCACTATGCCAAGCTTCTTTTGAGAAACTAAAGGAGCCTATGTGGACACATCCAGTTTTGGCCTAACCAGATATCGCTAAAGCTTTTATGATGCATCAGATTTTTCTCTTGGGGGAGTCTTAATGCAAGAAAGACATCTAGTGTCATATGAGAGCCAAAAGCTGAATAATGCAAAGCACCGTAACTCGGCGCACAAAAAGAGTTGTTGACACTAGTCCATTGCCTCAAAGCATGGTGTCACTATCTGCTTGGGTCTCTTTTCATTCTGAAGACAGACAAGACTGTTGTGAGTCACTTCATGTCACAATCAAAACTTTCGAGCAAGCAGGCTCGTTGGCAGGAACTTCTTTTAGAGTTCAACTTTGTACTGGAGTATCGTGCTAGATCTAGCAATCATGTAGAAGGTGCACTCAGTTGGCAGGTTGACTTGGCCAATATATGCTCAATGGACTCTCTTTTAGGGAGTGACGTTACACAACCACAAGGGACCAAATACGGGCATTTATGGAGAAGGATCCCACAACACATTATTTGGTCGACCTCATCAAGCAAGGAAAAACTCGACAGTTATGGCTGAATGATGGTCTATTGATGACAAAAGAAAACCACCTCTATGTACCAAAAGGTGGAGATTTGAGGAAATCCTTAATCATGGAATGCAATGACACTCTTTAGGCAGGACATCAGAGTGAGGATCATACTTCTGCACTATTTCAACGTACATAATATTGGCCGCAAATGAGGGATGACATTGCAACTTATGTGAAAACATGTTTGGTTTGTCAAGAGGATAATCCAGATCATCAGAAAAGGCAGGCTTACTAGAGCCCCTTCCCGTTCCAACTAGAACATTTGAGAGTGTTTCCATAGACTATATTGTTAGCATACCGATGGTTGGAGATCTTGGCACAATTATCGTCGTGGTGGACCGTTTATCAAAATATGCAACATTCATCACAGTACCTAGGTATGTATCCACCGAAGAGACCGCTCGCCTCTTCTTCAAGAACATTGTCAAATCTTGGGGTTGCCTAAACATATAGTCTGTGGTCGAGACCCTCGATTCACTGGCACATTTTGGACCGAGTTGTTCAAACTTCTTGGTTCAATTTTGAGCATGAGTTCTTGTTTTCACCCACAATCTGACGGACAGACGGATCGTTTCAATTCTATGCTGGAAGAATATCTCCAGCACTTTATATCTACTTCGTATAAAAACTGGATGAAATTCTTGAATGCGGCTCAGATTTGCTTCAATGCCCAAAAGAGCTCTTCCACCAATAAGAGTCATTTTGAGATTGTTACTGGCCAACTACCGTTACTCCTTCATACTGTGGACATCGATCAAAGTACCAAGTCTCTTCAAGCTAAGAGCTTCTCTCAAGAATGGAAACGAAATATCGAAATTGCTCAGAGATATCTTAAGAAAGCACAAAAACGGTACAAAAAGGCTACTGATAAAAAATGTTGTTTCCTCCTAGAATTTAACTTGAGAGATCTGATGATGGTGAAACTCTTCGACAAAAACCATTATATGGCAATGAAAGGGAAAGATTCTCGATTGATGCCAAAATATATTGGGCCATTACCCATCATGAAGCAGATTAGAAAAGTTGCCTACAGAATTGAACTTCTTTCATGGTGCATAACCTACAATGTCATTCATGTTAGTGCATTCAAACCATATTTTGCAGATAAGGATGACGCATGTAAAAGGATTGTTGAAACTATTATTGATCACCGAGTTACCAAGACTTCTAAGAAAGATCATCATGCGTACTTAATTAAATAGAGTGGATGCAACAGTGAGGAGAATAATTGAGAAATGGTTAAATACTTTGGAGCCTTCAAACTTCTACTTGAATAATATCATATAAAGATGGCACCGAGGACATCACCAAATCAAATGGGAGAGAATATCAAGGCCTGCAGCTATACTTAGCCCCCCGACACCACTTACAGTCGCAATTGCCCAACTTCGGTCGCACCTTGTAAATATTAGTTTCAGTTGTTAGTTCTTTTTGTTTGTAATAGTTTATATTTTGTTACGATTCTTCAGCTTTTAAACGACTACTCATGTAACTTAGGTTTTTCTTATTTAAGCTATTATAAGGGGTAGTTGGTATTCGAAGTCTTGTAAAGTTCATTGGTTTTCACTCCCTACACCAGCTATTGTAATTTTCTGCTTTCATCAATCAATGAACAAACTATTTTCAATGCATTCAAATATTCTGTTGCAAATCTTTCTTTAAATTATCTTTCATTACTGAATCGATCAAGAATACACAGAAGGTAGTCTAATAGAGTAAACGTATTACCGCATGGGGCACCTTTCTGTGCAAGAAAGAAAGGCACCCCGTGATACGCAGCGGACGGGCTGCGTAAAGAGAAACATTTTCATTGCCGCGGTCAAACCGTGATTTGCTTTTTGCATTTGACCTTGACAAACAGAGAATTATTCCCCAAAAAATGGTTCCAATCCCAATTTGCACCCTCAAAGTTTCAATAGTTTTGCAATTTGGTCCCCACTTCAAGTTTTATTTGTAGATTTAATCCTTTTGCTCCAAAGCTTTAAACATGGTCCCATTCTTTAAAAAACTTCCTTTAAAAAACTTCTATCTCGGTCCCCAAATCTTCATAGTCATTCACAATTTGTCCTAATACAAATAAGATATTAATTAGTACTTTTATTAATGAATAATTACTAAACAAATAAGATAAACATGTAACATATATACTAAAATTACTCTTATCTTACACCCCCAAACCTATATTTTGCTAGTCCTCAAGCAAAAATTAATATAAAAATACTATTTATTCTTTTCTCTTTTTTTTTTTCAATGCACTTTGCATTCACTTCATCAATCAAGATAATAACAATTAATGAATAAAAATACAAGTATTATCAAAGTTCAAGAGAAATATCACTCCCACATCCATCAATTCACACGTATCAGTTAATAGACTTTTGCAATTAGATTAGCTATCAAAGCTACAATAACCAAACAATTTTCAAGAATATCATGTCAATCCCTAAGTCTCACAATATGTATGTAAGAACATTACTCTCAGAAGAAAATAATTCCAATTTGTATGTGCTCAAATAACATGGTAAATTGAGCGATGTTGAATAAAAATAGTATCACACACTCACCCCCAAGATGTGCATGTAAAGAAAAATTTGTTTATGATTTAAAAGTGAATACAATTTCTCAAATATTAGTAGACAAATAAAGTCAATTTTTTTTCCCTCCAAAATATCACTACCCTCTATGACCCATAGTGCTAGCATCGATTTCAGACATTTGCTCTTTAAAATCAAAATGAACTTTTATTTGGTAGTAATATAGGCTCGGGACAGGGCTAATCAAATAATTGGATAAGTGGATAAACAAAGTATAAGTGAAAACAATAGAGATTTTATAAGACTATGGTAATTGTGCATTTTCTCTTACCTTTTTTTTTCTCAAAACTTGTTTTGAATAACCTTCTTTTTTTTTTTTTTTTTTTTTTTTTTTTTGAATAACCTTATTCATATCTAATTCATTAGTCAAGCTTACAAATCTAGAGTATAAAATTACATTAGAGAAGTCCAATGGACTATTTCTGAAAACTAGAATACAACAAACAGGGGAGGATAACAGTGCACTATTCATTTCAACATACAACTTTACTCATTTTGAAGATCTGAAAAATCACATGAATTCAAATAGAGACGTAAGTAATCTATAATTTTTCCATCCATTTCTTTTATCTTGATAGAACTTCAATACTTAAATAGTTGTGTCTATCTTATTATAACTTGATTTCCATAATATTGGTAATATATTTTTTCAGGCGTCATAGGAATGGTTATTTATATGAGACCTAAAAGAGTTATCCAAACACGCTTTGGAAGTCAATGTCAAGTGCAAGATTTAATTCTTGTGAACAAAAAGTATACCTCTAACAGCTTCATTCTTATTGGTGTTCAATATAGCTGATAACATTTATTTCCCTCATCACAATTTTATTTGTTGAAGGTTTGACTCTATGCTGCTAAGAATGTAGGAAAATTCATGTACAAATAATGCAATTACATCGTTGAAAATATTGCTAAGAAGCTTGTTGTTGAAAAATATCTCAATGTATCATCTTTTAATAGTAATATAAAATATGCAGTACAGTTACAATTTCTCATAACCATTAACTGCTTCAATACTTTTCATCAAAAAATACATATTACAGGAGTATCACTATCAACAAAAATAAATAGTTCCTCTTCATTTATGGTCCATTTGAAGTGTTGCACGAGTTCAAACCATGGTAAGTAATTTCCATTATTTCCATATGTCATTCAATCAAATCAAATTCAAAAAACTGAAACAATTACGTTATATTTTCATATTGTTTTTAAATAATCCCATACTAAACAACAACTTTATAATACTTTTATTATACTCTGTGCTAATAGGGAAAATACAAATGCTCAAATACTAAATGACATCATATCTAATAAGTGTTACCTACAATTGACACCTCGAAAGCTTTCTCTTCCAAATGAAAACAAGTTCACCGACATCAAATACATTTGAGGACTACAGCTCATAGCCGAAAACTTCTTCTCAAGCACTATAAAGACATTGATGGAGCACTCGACCTCAATAAAAATATATAGTAAACTTAAAATAATCTAATTTTTTCTACACATTTACAATATGAATAACTCGGATACTTTTACTTGAATAGAATCCCGAATCCAAGATTATTGATTTGATATGTCTTACAATTGAAGAATATAAAGTTTTCAACATCAAAGCTATACTAAAAGATTCACAGTCAACCGACTTTAAGTACGAGATACTTTTCATTCTCAATTCATCTTCGACAATGAACGTTGGCGAAGACAAAAGATAGATACCAATCCATGAAGATCAATGCTCACAACAAAACAACTTCAAACTTTTACCGCCACTACCACTAGTAAAAAGATAACTATTTCAAAGATCAGATGCACGTGTTCCAACCAAAAAGATAACAGAGAACGATGAAAGTGAATACATGAACAAAAAACATATCTAATCATCTCTAATTTATCTGAAGCTTCACATAACAATGGAGACACTAAGTTTTTGAACTATTTTGATAACATCCATTCATATTACATCAGCAGAAACATTCACGGATGATAATTATTGTATTTTGAAGTTATATTTTCTAGGATATAACAATGTCGTACATTATTTTGGATCGTGTAATGATGAAAATATAAAAAATTTATGTAGGTATGTTTTAATATTTCACTACCATTAATTATGTCATTTCCTTATCAACAAAAGAAATGAATGTAGTCTACATCGTATCTTTCTCTTGTGTAACTTATGGACAAGATCAAATATATAGTGGGAATAGATATGAAATCAATGGAAATCCTTGAATATTATATGCATGAACTTCCACTAAAACCGTGGAGCCTTCAAACTTCAATGTTTTAGCTTTAAAATAATATTTAAATAACATTTAATAGTAGAAATGTACAAAAGAAAAAAAAACTCTTACAATCACAAACGAAGCAAAAAATTAAAATAATAATAAAATACAAATTAATATAGCTTCCATTATTATCCTGTTGGTTCCAAATGAAAAACTTATACCTAGACCAAAAAAATATATTAATTAATTA
This sequence comes from Forsythia suspensa, assembly GCA_023638005.1. Classification (NCBI taxonomy): domain Eukaryota; kingdom Viridiplantae; phylum Streptophyta; class Magnoliopsida; order Lamiales; family Oleaceae; genus Forsythia; species Forsythia suspensa. The sequence goes on from CM042666.1 coordinate 3,707,162, forward strand.
CAACTTCATAATAGATAAAAACATTAACTAACCTAATAATTATATAAAAAAAAAATCTCAATATTCAAACCATTAACGTACTTAAAAAATCAATATTATTTCCTCACAGCAAACAACAAATTAAGTAACAAATACTACTACACAAAATATTACACATTTTCATAATATCTACAAGTACTCTACAATAATTCGCTGAGAACCAAAAATTTACACTTTTCTACTAATTCTTAAAGTATTGACCCAATGCACTAAATACAAACATAAAATTCTAACTTAAAATACAATCAATCAATTCCTATTTTTCATAAATAGTAAAATTAGTCAATACCAAATACTAACTTCTAAAACACACATTACTATATAAATTTTACAGATAATAACGTGCATTCCAACCAAGAATCTAAAACCTTAATAGTTTTACAATTGCAATTCAAAAAATACTATCTTTTACCACTATTAACAAAAACTATAAAAATCTAGTTACACATAAGCTTCATCATTATAGCACATTATTATATATAATATTATTGTTGTCTTTAATTTTGTGAATAAAACTATAATCAATTCTAAAAATTTCTAATTCATTTTAATTGTAAATACTATATTTTTGCCTTGTTAATAATAGTGATTCCTTATTGTCTAACATTTATATAACTCACACTTTTCGAATCTTATGGTTTTGACAGAGCAATGGCATCAAGATTGTGAAGCCTTGGACAATAATTATAGTAAATATTCTAGTACGCATTGAAAGTCACATATGCGTCGAAAACTACAACATCAACCTCAAACAATGTTGGAAAAGACAAGTATATCATAACAGGCAACCATATAAAAATTTGAATCCATAAACCAAGCTTATGGGTATGGTCAACGATGGTCTTACAATCATGTCTAAACTACATACTACAACTAATGAATGAAGGTAATTTCAACTTAAATAAAAATTTTAAATAATATTACTCTTTTATAATCTTATATATTTTTTATTTGTGTAATACAGGATGTAACAAATCAAAAGTACATCATCACCAACAAGTACAATTCAGTCCAAATAAAGTTTTATTCTATGTATTATTGTTATCAATAAATATTTTGTATTTTCAATATTAAGGTAAGGTTTTGTGTTTACAACAAACGATTTTTTCTTACCCACATTAGAGTACAAATTATACAATTTACCATAATGATAACATCAAAAAAATTAAAGTGCAATATTACAAATTCACCACGTGCAACGCACGAAACCATAAACTAGTATAATAATATAGACAACGTGAGACATGCGACATGTCACTAACTTGTGAATGTATCTTGTCTATTTCGATTATCGATTAACTCTCTCTCTCTCTCTCTCTCTCTCTCTCTCTCTCTCTCTCCTTATTGACCAATTTAAGTCCAATAAAATTAGTACCTACCAAAATAGAGAGGACACACATTACTATAAATAAGGAGAACCTCACCTTTTCATGGTCTAAAGATAAACCAAAATAAGGTTAGTAGAAAAGAAAAAGGAAAATGGTGAGAAAGACAATATAAATAGGGCAGATTCCTAGAAATTAAATCATTCAATTTGTTCATAGATTCAAGAATCGTGAAGAACAAGAACAAAAATACTTCTAACAAAAATACCTCCCAAAAAAGAAGCCAAAAGCATGGCCTCCCAAAAGTTCAATTATTTCTCATTTCTTTTCTGGCTATAATAGCCTCTGTTTTAAGCTATGGCATTGCAGAAATAGAATTCGACAATGACACCAGCCGTTTCTGCAAAACCGCGCAAGACAAAGACCTTTGCAAAACCATGATTAGTGGAGTAACCAATTAGCATGACGCCATTGGAGAAGCCATCAAGGTAACACTATCCCTCGCTAAGGAACTAAAATCACAGAGCGACTTGATAGTACCAGCATTAGTTGATTTGCAACCAGGGAAAAGTGACTCCATTCAAAAAACATGCAAAGAGTCCTTCGAGACGGTGTTTGATATGCTCAAGGAGGCACAAACTGCTCTTGCAGCTGGTGACAATGGCACATTGCAGACCAAATTAAGCGCCGCCTTAGATGCCGAATGTGTTGATGCACTTTCAAATGCTGGTGCTACATTCCCTCTAGCCAATAAAGCTAAGGAGCTTAACACAAAAGTATCTATCTGCTTGGCAATAATGGCTCAAAATGAGACCTTCGTGCATAGAGAGTTGAGGAATTAATGGTTAAACAATAGTCGCCAAATTTGTAGGTGATGTGCAATTTTAGAATTTGAATTTTGATTTGTTTGTAGATTTATATTCTTGTAATGCAAACTTGATTGGCGAATAAAGTGTCAGAGATATAATCTTTTTTTGAATAATAGTTGAATTTATTTACATATAGTTAGTATTTGTGACACCAATTATTATTTAGTTTTCATTGAAATTGTATTTGTTTTATAAGTAATAAATTTTGTTTTGATAGAAATAATCCGAGTGTTTGTACATTGTATCAATGGATGAGTAAGACACACGTAACTAGTGATTAATCTCTATTGAAAGTAGGGGAATTTTCAAATATACCCAAAAATAAATAATTGATTTGAAATATAACAATTTTTTTATAACATTTGCAAATATGCTATTTTTTAGATGCAAAATTTCAAATATACCCTTTTGTAAAAATGATCATTTTATTGTGTGGTTAATTTAGCAATAGTTGACATTCATATAATAGCTTCAAAGAAAAGCTATCAGTCCAAAATTGGATAGCTCAGTACAAAAAATCGACAATTGATTTCTTTGTTAAAGGAAATTGAGAGATTCGTCTAAAAAATGGACATTTGATTTTATTTTTTTGTAGTACGATTATATAAATAAATTTATATCACTTAGTCTAGACACTTATTTAATATCAACTTTTAATTACTGAATGTTAATTTGAAGTGTACATTGAAAAAAACTTTTATCTCAGAACAAATATTTTTCGATATAAAAATTTTGTGGACATCAACAAAAAGTTTTTCGATATCGACAATATTTGGTTGACATCGACCAAATAATGTCAATGTCAACAAATTTTTTATCTATGTTCACAAAATTTCTATCCATTTTTGTTAATCATATCAACAAAACCATTTTGTCAATATAAAAATGGGCACCAACTCATCGAAAATATGGGAACCAGGTTCCATTTTGTTGATGTGGGACATCCATGTTGACCAAATGGATGGTCATTTTGTCGATATTTTTTTTATGATATCGAAAACATGATCGTCACATTTTGTCGACGAACATATAAGTTTTGTGTACATTTTTCTTCTTGTTTTTTTACCAAATCTAAAAATTTCATTATCCGACAACAAAATATACTAACAAATTAGATCGGCAAAAAATTTAAATTAAACTCAATATCTAATACAATCTACTAATTTACAAATTAAATAAAAAACTTACCCAACAACATAAAATATATCCACACAAAAAAAAGAGATAAAATATATCAAATTTGAGTTTCATGTAATCTACATAAAAGTATACTAACTTTCTCAATTTTTAACAGCTTATAACTGATTTTAAAGGAGAGTGAGAAATGGAGCTTAGGACGACGGCAATGGTGGAGGAAGAGAGGAGAGAGAATGTTTAAGTTAGAGAGAGGATGAGTGAGTTTGAGAAGACAAGAAAATGGATATAATAGGTATTCAATTGTAATCTAAATGTAATTTTGTCCAAAACTTTTAAATTATGTCAATTCATCAAATATTATAAAAAATAGACATATTTCAAAATATACCAATTTCGAATTAGGTAGTATGTCCAATTCCCATCTCAAACTCACAAATATCATCAATTCTATTATGTTGTGATTGGAATCGTGTTCTTAAGTTCGCTGGCATTTAAAAAAATAAAAATAAGAACATTTTAATATCAAAAACTTCAGTATAACTTGTGTGAAAAAAGTTGATTTTTTTTATTTTTATAATAGTCTCACTTCAATCCAAGTTTCATCCGTCATGTGAGTCCTTCAATTTTTCTTTGTTAGTTGTTTGTGCGACTTATTCTGTGGGATTTAAGTTCCTTTATATTGTTATAATATTAATAATATTGTGTTGGCTAGTTTAGTAACTTTCCATTAATTTTATTATATATACTACTTGTAACTTTAAAATCCTATTATTGTTTTGCTTAATTAATAATAAGTCATTCTCCTTTCTCCATCTTTGTTCTTCTCTTCTTAGTTTGATTTGTATTATTGTTAGAACTTTCACATGCTATCCAAGCCCAATTTGTGTATTGAATTTTGGTTCATTCTTTTTCCTCTCCTCCTCAACATCTTTGTGCATTAAAAACCCTAATTTTTTTAGCATAACTAAAATTTAACGATTTTCGTTCAACGCAACGTCGGATTGGTGGTTGGTGACCGATTTGGATTCATGGTGATGTAGCGGTCCAGAATAGCCAGCGCGTGAAGGTCCACATGCGGCAACGGAGGTGGCGCATGAGCCCACACGCACTAACAGAATCAACGCATGAGGGTGAGTGCGATCTCTGTTTGGCTTGATCATTTGAGACAGATTGTTCAAAAAGTAATTTGTGATCGTTTAGTGATGTTGGTTTGGTTTTTGGTAGACGTGCGTGTATAAGGACATATTGTTTGGTTTCTTTTTGTGTTTTTTATTTTCTAGAGTTATATACTCTTAATTTCCTTTGATTCATAGTTATATTTCATGACTCTATAATGGCAACTGAAAGAGATGATTCATTTCAATCCATTAGTATAAGATTAATTGGTAAGAATTATTCGTATTGGTGATAAAAAAAATTCTCAAAGGTAAAAAATTGTGGAAATATGTTAGTAGAACTGTTGTGATACCGAAGAGTACCAATGATAATTATGCAACACATTTAGATGCTTGGGAATCAAACAATGCGAAAATTCTTGTTTGGATTCACAATTCTGTTGACAATTCCATTGATTCATAGTGGGCAAAGTATGAAATGACGAAGGAAGTCTAGATCATTTGTAGAAATTATACACTAAGTCCAACTTTGCAAAATAATATCAATTGGAGATTGATATATGGGCTTTACAACATAAGAATATGGATATTCTGGAGCTTTACACTGCTATGACATCGATTTGGAATGAGTTGGCTCTTACAAAATTGTCAGGAATGAAAGCATATGAACACTATATTATTTATAGAGTGGAGCAATGATTGGTTCAGTTATTTATTGTACTTCACAATGACTTTGAGGGACATAGAGAGTATCCATCTTGTATCGTCCTCTTCTTCTTTCTTTTGATTCAGTGGTTAGTAAACTTGTGGATGATGAAACACGTTTGAAATCCCTAATAGGTGAGGTATCCCTTCTTACTTTTAGCACTTCAATTTTGGCTGTCCCTTCCTGACTATCTATGCATAATGAGAATAAAAGTTCAGTGAACTATCTAAGAAGCAATAACCTCTACAGAGTCAGGAGCAGTCACAACAGCAATTCTATTGTCCCAATGCTAACACAGCACAAGCCATGCCACTTTGTGACTCATTTATTCTTGGAGCACCACATTCATCTAGTCTTCTGCTAACTATTCCAGCTGAGTACTTTCAGAAGTTCCTCGCCACTCGGCTACATGCCGTGTCAACCTCTACTCATATAGATTTGTTATCCCAGAGTCCGTCATGTATTTCTTCCTCGTGGATTTTTTACTCAGGTGCTTCCAAACACATGTTATCTAACTCAACATTTTTTGATTCATTACATCCTTCTGATTTGTCTATGACTGTTATGACTGATGATGGCACTCAATTACCCTTGGTAGGATGTTAACACACATAATTTATCACTTTTAGATGTCTATTGTGTTCCAGCTCTTACTTTGAATGTTATTTCTGTTGGTTATTTGTGTGACGCTAGATACTTAGTTCAGTTTTCTTTACTGCTTGTCAATTGCAGGGTCCTCAATCTCAAAAGATGATTGAGATATAGCGTAAAAAATGAGGGTTATACGTTTGGACAATCTGAAGCCACCGTATGTTGCAACCTCTAATTTTGATTTGTCATCATTCTCTTTGAATTCTTTTTCTTCTAGTTTTATTTGTGGCATTCTTGCATTAGACATGTTTCCGCTGGTTGTTTAAAATTTTTGTTTCTAAAGGTCAATTGAGAGATTTACGAACTCATGATATTTCTTATTGTTGGGTGAGGAGTATACCTCTGTTGATTTTTCTACATTGCTTGCTTCTGATGGTATAATTCATCAATCCTTGTGTACTAACACCCCACGTAAAAATGGTGTTGCTGAACGAAAGCATATACACATTGTTGAAACTGCCCGTTCTCTTCTCCTATCTGCCAAAGTTTCTAGTGAATTTTGGGAGAAAGCAGTTCTAACTACTCTTTACTTAATTAATAAGATTTCGTCTTCTCACACTTTAAGTTTGGCACCATCTAAAACATTGTTTGATAATTCTCCTAATTATTGCATTCTAAGAGCTTTTTAGGTGCACTTGCTTTGTCCTTCGCCCTAAAGTAAAGCATAGAAAGTTGACTTCACGTTCTACTATTTGTATTTTTTTGGAGATATGGGAAATGATAGAAGGGCCATCGCTGTTTTGATCCTATTAATCAAAGATTATACGTTTCCTGTCATGGTGTGTTTCTTGAGCATCTTCCATTCTTTTCTATTTTTGATAGTACTCATGACGTGACTCATATTGATCCGTTTTCTAATAATACCGACAACCCACCTTCCATACCCTTCTTGTTATTGATCCTTCATGAACTACACGTACACATGAGTTTTGTCTTTCTATTATTATATATAATATTATTGTTGTCTTCAATTTTGTAAATAAAACTATAATCAACTCTCAAAATTTCTAATTCGTTTCAATTGTAATACTGCATTTTTACCTTAATAATAATAGTGATTCCTTATTGTCTGAAATTTATATACACTTACACTTATCAAATATTAATTTTTTGTCAGAGCAATGGCAACAAGATCTGAAGACTTGGACAACAATAATAGTAAATATTCCAGTACGCATTGAAAATCACATAAGTTTCGAAAACTACAACATCAAGTATGCATTGAAAATCACATAAGTTTCGAAAACTACAACATCAACCTCAAACAACTTTGGAACACACAAGGATATCACATCAGCTCCTTGAATTTTCTAGGGACATGGAAGGATTAAAATTTGCAATGCTATTCGCACCTAAAAGAACAAAGGAAAATCAGAATGGTAAACGACTACAACACAAATGATATAACAGGCCATAATCTCATACGCAATAGAGATCTCATATCTATATAAGATATACAAATATAAGAAGCAAGACATTATACGATGGTTATGTCTAATCTCTGACACACTCTACACTAAATAACCTAAAACATCCATTTTTCAGAATTTGCTGCAAAGTTCAAGCTTTAATCTAAACAGTAGACAAACATGAGGTTTTACTATTGCCCCTATCTTTGTCCTTCAATTTTATATACTAAATAATAAATTCATTCACATTTTATACTTTTATTAAATATATCATATATAATTGAAATAATAGGCAACCGTACAAAAAATTTGAGTTCATAAACCTCAAGCTTATGGATATGGTCATCAGTGGTTTCACAATCCTATTTAAACTACGTACTACAACTATTGATTGAAGGTAATTTCAATTTAAATACAAATTTAAAAATAATATTACCATTTAAAAATATTATATACTTTTATTTGTGTAATGCAGGATATAACAAATCAAAAGTACAATAATCCCCAATAAGTACAATTCAATCCAAATAAAGTTTATTCTATGTATTATTGTTATCAAATATTGAAAACACTTATTAAATTTTAAATACTATGTCCTTATAAAGGTAAGCTTTTGTGTTTACAACAAATGATTTTTTCTTACCCACATTAGAGTACAAATTATACAATTTACCATAATGATAACATCAAAAAAATTTGAAGTACAATTACAAATTCACCACGTGCAATGCACAAACCAAAAACTAGTATAATAATATAGACGTTGTCAGACATGCTACATAGAAAAAATTAGTGTACCAAAAATGTCTTACACAATAATATAGACAATGTGAGAAAATGTGAGTGTACCAAAAACTAGTATAATAATCGCCCAGGTTTAAACTGCGCCGTTGCTCAGCCTCTTATTTTACAAGCAAAAACAATTTTTTTTGTATGGGCGATCGCCCAATGCAATTTTCTGCAAGTAGATTTTTTTTTAGTTTTACTCCAACGAGGAAACCTTTTTGAACTATGATTTTTATGACTTTTTTGAATTTTTTGGGACACTTGGAGACGGATATAAATAGGAGAGATTAACTCTAAATTAGGTTAGCAATTTTAGAGGATTTGAAGAGGAGAAACAAGAGGCGAAAGAGTAACAACTCATTCGGGCAAGATCGGACGAAGAACAAGGATCACATATTGATATTTCTTCTTATCTGGGTGATGGATTTTATCTCTTCTTTTGGTTTTCTTCCTCTTAGAATGCTAGGCTAGATTTATTTTATGTTAGGATTATGATGAAACTTGTACCATAATTCTCTAATTCTTTGATATTTAAACATGTTTTTTAATTTTGAAAAATTGATATTGATTTCTTTTCATCTACAATTATATGCGCAGTAATTATATGATTTTTGTGGCTTGTTAAATTGTCAAGAGATTAAAAATAAGTTAAACATAGTATCAATTATCGTAGAGTTTAATAGATGATAGAGATATAACGATATGATTTACGTACTCTTTAATTATTCACAAATTCTAATGTATTCTTGTATGTTCGCATCCGTCATAGAGATATAGTCGGGTCACATATAGGAATATGTTTAATTTTACTCGAAAAAAATTGTTAGATAAATTAGGAATATTGATCTTCATATTAAACCGTGTTATCAAATTCAACGGTCGAGTTAAAGGAGATTGGTATAAGTAAATTCGGGATCCCATTACACTTTTCTTTATTAAATTTATATGACATTCGCATTCATCTCAACTTTGCATTACTTTAGTTAAATTAGGTCTTGTATTGATTAGCTAGTAAGTGGTTTGATAATTGCATCATTAAAAAATCAATTTAATTCTATAGTTTCAGTTAAGGCTAAGTTAATTCGAAACTAAACTAACACAATCTATGTGGGTACGATATTTGGACACCAAAATCTATTTTATTACTTGTGCAATCCTACCACTTTCGAAATAATAAAGCAGCATTAACCCAATTGTTGGAAATTGATCTACTTGCAGGTGGGGGTATCGTGTCAAATTTTAAATAACTCACAAGTGCACGAATCAATTGGAATATAGAAAAATAGCAACGGAGTCGATTCCACAAGAACTGCAATGAAGATAGTCTAATTTAATCCGAATTAACTATTATTCTAAGCCAGTTGGGTTGAAAGGAGTTTGGTTGAAACAATTTAACTTAAAGACTAATTAACTATGCCAAAAAGTTAAGATGAAGGTTCAAATTGTTTAAAGTACCAAAGTTTTGGAATCCACCATTGTTTAACTTAACAATTATTCAATTATTGATTAATTCTAAAAAACAAATGACAACTCAAAATCAATATATTGTCGTCTTAAAATAATTATCAGTTAAATCCAAAAGAAGAAAATCCAATATCGGCTCTCCATTGCTTCAATCATAAATTACTTAAGTGTTTCACGTATCAAACTCAATTAAAAGAAAATAAAGAATCAAAAGTTTCGCATCATAAGCATTCTATGTACCCAAATTGATGACGGAAATTAAAAAAAAAATAGAACAATTCCAACCACCAAGCATGAATTAATTAAATTAATTTCTAACTATCTAGAATACGTGATATATAATATAAAAGATATTTTATTTAATTAATCCAAGAAGAACGAACCATGAAAGTTAAAACCCAAAAATGGAATTAAAAGGATAATAAGATAATTACTTCGTTTGAACAATGTTTAATCATCTACCTTAGCTCAAGAAAATTAGAAGAACATAATTAAATTAAAAACAAAAGATTTGGTAGAATTCGGCATGGATTAAAGAAGAAAAAATCTTCCAAAAGTCTTATTCGCCACGTGATTTTTCTCTCTCGTTTCTAGCCGTCATCTTCTCCCAATTCGACCTAAATTCAGTCTTTATATAGTGTTTTATCAATCTTGAAACTCGTGTACGTAAAAATACAGAAAAGACCCCTACTTAGCATTGAAAATAAGTCAAAAAGATAGGCCGCGGTGTTAGGGCCCGCAGCTATACTTAGCCCTCTGATACCACTTGTAGCCACAGTTACCCAACTTTGTCTGCATCTTGTAAATATTAATTTTAGTTGTTAGTTATTTTCGTTTGTAATAGTTTACTTTCTGTTATGATTCTTCAACTTTTAAACGTTTACTCATGTAACTTAGGTTTTTCTTACTTAAGCTATTATATGGGTAGTTGGTATTCGAAATCTTGTCAAGCTCACAGGTATTCACCTTCTGTACTAGCTATTGTAATTTTCTACTTTCATCAATCAATGAACAAGCTATTTTCAATGCATTCAAATATTCTATTGCAAATCTTTCTTTAAATTGTCTTTCATTATCGAATCAATTGAGAATAGGTAGAAGGTAGTCTTCAGAGTATACGTACTACCACATAGTGTCCCTTTCTATGCTAGAAAGAAATGTGCCACGTGATAGTTGGTATCAGAGCTGTAGCTCACGACCCTCAAGAAAAAAGCAATGCAACTGAATGTATCACACAATATTGAGGTGGTGGATCGCAAAAAATTACTACACAGTGCTTTGATGCGCTCGATGGGCAAATTAATAGGTTATGCAACATTGTCGAGACCCTTGAGGAAAAGGTCGAGACTGCAGAGACAGACATCCGTGAATTGAACATGCAGCTGGATGAGAGCAGAATAATTTGCGCATCAATGCTCTTGCAATCCTACTCGATCTGCGGGAATAAAATAAGCCATGAGACTTCCGTTGTGAATACTTCAGAGTGTAGCTGACAATGGGCAAGCCCATGCACAAGAGTATGCACCTAGGCTCAGAATTCCAGAACTGCATACCTATGGTGGGACGCGCAACACGAAGGAAGTCGAGAACTTCTTGATTGACATGGAATAATACTTTCTTGCCACCAATATTGAAGATGAGGAAATAATGGTGACAACAGCTACAATATATCTGGGTGGAGATGCAAAATTATGGTGGCAGATAAAATATACTGATATTCATGTCAACAGGACACAAATAAACACATGGCATCTCCTTAAGGAAGCGATTAGAAAACAGTTCTTCCTAGAAAATGTGGAATATCAAGCTTGACAGGCACTACGAGAACTGTAACATACTATTTCCATTTGGGACTACGTGAAAACCTTTTTAGGGCATATGTTGGACATCAGAGACATGTTTGGACATAACAAGATCTTCACTTTCATGGAAGGGTTGATACCATGGGCGAGAACCGAACTCCAAAGACAAAAGATGGCTGATGTAAGCACGACAATGAGAGCTACCGAATGCTTGATGGACTATCAATAAGAACCCAAAAAGGAGGGGGTGCAAGTAAATAGCCAATCCTGAAGAGGAAGAAATAGATCCTTCGAGCCCACATCAAACTCAAATAGAGAAGAACCTTACTCTCACCTTAAGGGAGACCATTAGGACAACTATTAGGGTAACCATATGGGCAGCCACTAGAACAAAGGAAAGGTGCCAAAGAGCAAATCAAGTGCAACTGCTAGAAAGGATGGGTGTTTCTTATATGGTGGGCCTCACCGAGTGAATGATTTTCCGTAGAAATAGTTTATGAATACATTGAGCCAACTGAAAAGAGGAGCATTGGGTTTAATGCAACACGTTCCATAGGCCAACAGTCATTGCGATGCTGATTCCAAGGAGTATGAGGATGTCTTTAGGGTATTCTCGCACTGATGCAGCATAATATCGCACAAGGTGATTGAAAAGGTCAATGTATCCCTAAAAAAGATGGAAAAAGAAGAGCTAAAACCTCGTGTTTATAGAGCTAAAGGCTTGATGTATATTGATGTGAAGATCAATGAAAAAAACAATCAAGGCCATGGTAGATACCGGTGCCACTCACAACTATCTTGCAAGTTCCGAAGTAGAGCGCCTTGGGCTTGTGCTAGAGAAAGGTAGTGGAAAGGTCAAGACAATAAACTTAGTTGCTCAACTGATTACCTGAGTAGCCAAGTCCATGCTCATTAAAGTTGGTCTTTTTGAAGGAATGACTATTTTGTCTATAGTTCAGATGGATGACTTCAAGCTGATTTTGGTATGGGGTTTCTTCGGGATACGAAGACAACAATGTTTCTGTTTTCTTATTCTTTGATGATGATGGGGAGCCGAGCCATGTGTCATCTCCATGCTAGTTGCGAAATGGATGAGAAGAGAATCTCAGCCATACAGTTCAGTAAGGGCTTCAAGTAGAAAATGCCCTCGTTTTTTTGTACTCTTCGAATGGAAGAGATTGAGAAAGTAACTGCCCTTATCCCAAATCCTGTTAAAAAGCTTCTACAAGAATTTGAAGATGTCATGCAGGAGAAATTTCCAAGGATATAGCCTCCAATGAGGGCTATTGATCATAAAATTGAGCTTATTATGGGTGCCAAGCCTCATGCTAGGGTGCCCTACCCCATGGCTCAACCTGAGTTTGATGAACTTAGGAAGCAATTGGCTGAAATGCTAGACAATGGGATTATCGTACCTGTGAAATTGCCATATGGAGCTCTAGTGCCATTTCAGAAAATGGCTGATGGTTCTCTTCGAATGTGCAGTGACTATCGAACCTTGAACAAAATTATAGTGAAAAATATTTATCTGATTTTGCTATTGGCAGATTGCTTCAACCGTTAGAGAAGGTGAAGTACTACACAAAAATTGATCTAATATCTGGTTACTGGAAAATTCGTATCAAATAAAGGGATGGAGCAAAGACTACATCGATAACCAGATATAGAGCATTCCAATTCCAATTTATGCCTTGTAGCTTGACAAATGCTCTAGTAACGTTCTGCATGATGATAAATCAAGTATTTCACGGGTTTTTTGATGACTTTGTGGTTGTATATTTGGACGACATCGTAATTTACAGTGAGACTCTAGAAAAGAATGTGCAGATGTGAGAAAAGTTCTTATTCGGCTACGGGAGAAAAACCATCGAAGTGCTCATTCGCCCAGACCTCAATCATCTTTTTGGGTCACATTATTGAGCAAAAAAAGTCTGCATGGATACTAAGAAGGTTAAGTCTATCAAAGATTGGCAACCGCCAAGGCACGTATATGATGTAAGCTCGTTCTTCAGGTTGGCCAACTACTATCGAAGACTTGTGAAAGGATATTCAAAAATTGTACTACCGCTAACCGAATTAACAAAGAATGAGAAAGCTTAGAAGTGGTCGGCACTATGCCAAGCTGCTTTTGAGAAACTGAAGGAGCCTATGTGGACACATCCAGTTTTGACCTAACCAGATATCACTAAAGCTTTTATGATGCATAAGATTTTTCTCTTAGGGGAGTCCTAATGCAAGAAAGACATCTAGTGTAATATGAGAGCCGAAAGCTGAATAATGCAGAGCACAGTAACTTAGTGCATGAAAAAGAGTTGTTGGCACTAGTCTATTGCCTCAAAGCATGGTGTCACTATCAGCTTGGGTCTCTTTTCATTGTGAAGACAGATAAGACTGTTGTGAGTCCCTTCATGTCACAATCAAAACTTTCAAGCAAGCTGGCTCGTTGGTAGGAACTTCTTTCAGAGTTCAACTATGTATTGGAGTATCGTGTTAGATCTAGCAATCATGTAGCAGGTGCACTCAGTCAGCAGGTTGACTTGGCCAATATTACTCAATGGACGCTCTTTTAGGGAGTGACGTTACACAACCACAAGGGACCAAATACGGGCACTTCTAGAGAATGATCCCACAACACATTATTTGGTCGACCTCATCAAGCAAGGAAAAAATCGATAGTTCTAGCTAAATGATAGTCTATTGATGACAAAAGAAAACCACCTCTATGTTCCTAAAGGTAGAGATTTGAGGAAATCCTTAATCATGGAATGCAATGACACTCTTTAGGTAGGACATCAGAGTGAGGATCGTACTTCTGCACTATTTCAACGTAGAAACTATTGGCCGCAAATGAGGGATGACGTTGCAACTTATGTGAAAACATGTTTGGTTTGTCAACAGGATAATCCAGATCATCAGAAAAGGCGGGCTTACTAGAGCCCCTTCCCGTTCCAACTAGAACATTCGAGAGTGTATCGATGGACTATATTGTTAGCATACCAATGGTTGGAGATCTTGGCACAATAATCGTCGTGGTGGACCATTTATCAAAATATGCAACATTTATCGCAGCACCTAGGTATGTATCCACCGAAGAGACATCTCGCCTCTTCTTCAAGAACATCGTCAAATACTGGGGGTTGCCTAAAGATATAGTCAGTGGTCGAAACCCTCAATTCACTGGCACATTTTCGACCGAGTTGTTCAAACTTCTTAGTTCAATTTTGAGCAAGAGTTCTTGTTTTCACCCACAATCTGACGGATAGATGGATTGTTTCAATTCTATGCTGGAAGAATATCTCCAGCACTTTATATCTACTTCATATAAAAACTGGATGAAATTTTTGGATACGGCTCAGATTTGTTTCAATGCCCAAAAGAACTCTTCCACCAATAAGAGTCATTTTGAGATTGTTACTGGCCAGCTACCGTTACTCCTTCATATTGTGGACATTGATCAAAGTACCAAGTCTCCTCAAGCTAAGAGCTTCTCTCAAGAATGGAAACGAAATATCGAAATTGCTCAGAAATATCTTGAGAAAGCACAAAAACGGTACAAAAAAAGCTGCTAATCAAAAACGTTGTTTCCTAGAGTTTAACTTGAGAGATCTGATGATGGTGAAACTCTTCGACAAAAACCATTATAAGGAAATAAAAGGGAAAGATTCTCGATTGATGCCAAAATATATTGGGCCATTACCCATCATGAAGCAGATTAGAAAAGTTGCTTACATAATTGAACTTCCTTCATGGTGCATAACCCACAATGTCATTCATATTAGTGCATTCAAGCCATATTTTGCAGATAAGGATGACATAGGTAAAAGAATTGCTGAAACTATTATTGATCACCGAGTTACCAAGAATTCCACGAAAGATCATCATGCGTACTTAATTAAATAGAGTAGATGCATCACTGAGGAGAATAATTGAGAAAGGGTTAAATACTTTGGAGCCTTCAAACTTCTACTTGAATAATATCATATAAAGATGGCATCGAGGACATCACCAGATCAAATGGGAGAGAATATCAAGGCCTCCAGCTATACTTAGCCCCCCGACACCACTTACAGCCGCAGTTGCTCAACTTCGATCGCACCTTGTAAATATTAGTTTCAGTTGTTAGTTCTTTTTGTTTGTAATAGTTTATTTTTTGTTACGATTCCTCAGCTTTTAAACGACTACTCATGTAACTTAGGTTTTTCTTATTTAAGCTATTATAAGGGGTAGTTGGTATTCGAAGTCTTGTAAAGCTCACTGGTGTTCATTCCCTACACCAGCTATTCTAATTTTCTGCTTTCATCAATCAATGAACAAGCTATTTTCAATGCATTCAAATATTCTGTTACAAAGCTTTCTTTAAATTATCTTTCATTACAGAATCGATCAAGAATACACAGAAGGTAGTCTAGTAGAGTAAACGTACTACCGCATGGGGTACCTTTCTGTGCAAGAAAGAAAGGCGCCCCGTGATACGCGGACGGGCTGCGCAAAGAGAAAAAAGTTCATTGCCGCGGTTTGCTTTCTGCATTTAACCTCAGCAAACAGTGAATTATGCCCAAAGAAATGGTTCCAATCCCAATTTGCACCCTCAAAGTTTCAATAGTTTTGCAATTTGGTCCCCACTTCAAGTTTTATTTGCGTATTTAGTCCTTTTGCTCCAAAGCTTTAAACATGGTCCCATTCTTTAAAAAAATTCTATTTCGGTCCCCAAATCTTCATAGTCGTTCACAATTTGTCCTAATACAAACAAGACATTAATTAGTACTTTTATCAATGAATAATTACTAAACAAATAAGATAAACAGGTAACATGTATACTAAAATTACTCTTATCAAACACCCCCAAACCTATATTTTGCTAGTCCTCAAGTAAAAATTAATATAAAAATACTATTTATTCTTTTCTCCTTTTTTTTATCAGAGCACTTTGCATTTACTTCATCAATCAAGATAATAACAATTAATGGATAAAAATACAAGTATTATCAAAGTTTAAGAGAAATATCACTCTCACATCCATCAATTCACACATATCACTTAATAGACTTTTGCAATTAGATTAGCTATTAAAGCTACAATAACCAAACAATTTTCAAGAATACCATGTCAATCCCCAAGTCTCACAATATGTATGTAAGAACATTACTCTAAGAAGAAAATAATTCCAATTTATATGTGCTCAAATAACATGGTAAATTGAGTGATGTTGAATAAAAATAGTATCACACACTCACCCCCAAGATGTCCATGTAAAGGAAAACTTGTCTATGATTTAGAAGTGAATACAATCTCTCAAATATTAGTAGATAAATAAAGTCAATTTTTTTCCCTCCAAAATATCACTAAGGCTATGACTCATAGTGCTAGCATCGATTTCAAACATTTGCTCTTTAAAATCGAGATGAACTTTTATTTGGTAGTAATATAGGCTTGGGACAGGGCTAATCAAATAACTGGATAAGTGGATAAACAAAGTATAAGTAAAAACAATAGAGATTTTATAAGACTATGGTAATTGTGCATTTTCTCCTACCTTTTTTTCTCAAAACTTGTTTTGAATAACCTTTTTTTTTTTTTTTGGCAAGTGCACAATATTTAGTGAGTGCATATTTTTCAACTCTCTTTTTTCATATATTTTTCATAAGAGACAATTTTTGACTTTGATCTCTTTCACTTTATACCATTCATTATCATCTTCTGATTATTATTTTTTATGTCTCTCCTTCTTCTTCGTTCACATTTTTTTGGCACCACCATTTGATATAGATTCATCTCTACGTTCTTAATCATAAAAAGGACATGAAATATGGATTACATTATGAACATGGATTGGCTCAGGGTAGGGATAGTTGGTTAACAAAGAAAAATTCAAGGCTTTTTACTCTTTTTTCTTTAAATAAGGCTTCAAATTGGCTTCTAGGGGTCAATGATCATTTAGTAAGCTAGAAATGCTCAAACGCCTCAAAGATGGCCTCACTATCAATTTCTAGAGAACAAATTAGTCATCCAACAACACCAATCTTACGGGCTTTCAAGTGTAGTAATACCTATATAGTGAATGTAAAAATTAGGCATAAAGAGGTTCTCTCCAAGAAGATACAAGATTCAAGACTCACTTGAATTTTTTTTATTTAACACGTGAATTCTCTTAAATGGATTTATCACTTTTACTCGTCGAACTTCTCTTTTCACACTTGTGACTAACATCAACATGCAAAACTGGCAAACAAAGTGTCACAATACTCCAAGCCAAAGGTAATACAAGTACTAAAATTAAAAAGTTCTTACTTCATCCAAATTCCAAAGTCCATGCACAGTTCCTAAATTTTTTAAACGCCCTAACATTGTCCTCATTGTTCCAATTTATACAATTCAGTTAAGTGCATGCAAATATAATTAATATATAGGAATAAAGAGATACAAAAAGAGAAGAGAATAAGTTAAAAAGAATGTATATGAATTAGTTGTACTGCCATGCACTCCTACTAAGAAAACATTAAGATAAAACACAATCATTGTTTTTTTTTTATTTCTTTTGTTTTTAATTTTTTTTTCAATTTATTTATTTATTTATTTGGTTTTTTTAAATAATAGATAGGATCACTCAAATCAATTTCTTTATCTCCCTCTCGAGAGTTGAACTCGAAATATAGTTTTAATCTTTGGCCATTAACTTTGAAAATATCACCATTTTTGGGATTTTCAACTTCAATTGCTCTATGGGGATAAACTGTGTGAACAATAAAAGGGCCTGACTATCTAGAACATAACTTACCTGGAAATAGATGCAAACGAGAGTTGTATAAAAGCACTTTCTGACCTGGAGTGAACGATTTTCTTACTATGTGCTTGTCATGAAAGACTTTCATTCTTTGTTTGTAGATCTTTGCATAGTCATAAGTGTCATTCTGAATCTCCTCAAGTTCTACTAGCTGCAATTCTATTTTTACCTAGCTTCCTACAAATCAAAATTAAAATTTTTGATAGCCCGATGCTCCAGATCAACTGGTAGGTGGCAGGCTTTCCCATACACCAGTCTATAAGGAGAATTTTCAATGGGTCTTTTGAAAGATGTTGTATATGCCCATAATGCATCAATAAGTCGTAGAGATCAATTCTTTCTATCAGGTCGAATTGTCTTTTCCAAAATCTATTTTATCTCTCGATTTAAAACCTTCACCTGACCGTTAGTTTATGGATGTTGTGGGGTTGCAACCTTGTATGTGATGGAGTACTTTGCTAACAAGGTTTGAATATTCTTATTACAGAAACGAGATCCACCATCACTTATTATGGCCCGTGGAGTGTCAAAGCGAGATAAAATATTGCTCTTCAAAAATGCACCACACTTTTGTGATCATTTGTCCTATCTCAAACTCATTTGAAACATAATCGATAAAACAATATGTAAAGATATCCAAATAATGGGAGAAAAGGTCCCATAAAATCGATCTCCCATTCGTCAAAGATATCAACTACGAGAATAAGGTTAAGCGGCATCATGTTTCTTTCCAAAATACTTCTCATGCGTTGACACCTATCTCATGAACAACATAAAACATAAGTGTCACGAAAAAGAGTAGGCCAATAAAAACTACATTGTAAAATTTTGGCAGTATTTTTCTATCATTGAAATGGCCTTCACAAGCTTGGTCATGGCAAAAAAAAAAAATCACACTTTAGAATTTATTTTCAGGGACACATTTTCTTATAATTTGATCAGCACAGTATTTAAACAAATAAGGATCATTCAAAAGAAGTTCTTCACTTCAGCTATGAACTTAGTTTTATCTTGTTTAGTCTAGTGTTCTAGAATCTTACATGTAACAAGATAATTAACTATGTCAGCAAACAAAGGTAAAACATCAATATTCATAAATTGTTCATCTGGGATGAAATCATTTAATGGTAGTGTTTCCTATAATAAATCAAGTACAATACGAGATAAGTGGTCGCTACAATATTTTCAAAACCTTTTTTTTTTCTCTAAACTCAATATCAAATTCTTGCAAAAGAAAAATCCACCGAATCAACCTTGGTTTAGCATCTTTCTTAATGAGAATATATTTGAGGACGTCGTGGTTAGAAAAACAATTAATTTACACCCTACAAGATATTATTGAAATTTATTTAATGCAAATACAACTGCTAGCATTTCTTTCTCCAGAGTAGAATAATTCAATTGTGCATTATTAAGAGTCCTACTGGCATAGTGAAAAACAGAAGGCAGTGGATCTAATCGTTGTCCTAAAACTACTCCTATAGCATAATCAGATGCATCACGCTTGAGTTTAAAAGGTAAATCCCAATTAGGTGTTCGAATGATAGGTGTAGTGGTCAACAACTTTCTTAGTCTTTCAAACACTTCTAAACAAGAATTATAAAAGACAAAAGGTACATCCTTAAAAAGTAAATTACATAAGAGTCTAGAGATTTAACTAATTTTTAAATGAATCTTCTATAAAAACCAGCATGCATGCCCAATGAAAGATCTTACTTCTTTCACTAATTTTGAAGGTGGAAGATTGGAGATAAGATTCACTTTAGCCTGGTCAACTTCAATACCACTACTAGAGATAATGTGACCAAGAACAATACATTGTTTCACCATGAAGTGATATTTTTCCCAATTTAAAACCAAGTTCTTTTCCTCGCACCTCTGCAAAACAAAAGTTAGATGGTTCAAACATTCATCAAACGAATCTTCATATAATAAAAATCATCCACGAAGGAACCTCTCAACCATGTTAGAAAAAACACTAAGCATACATCTTTGAAAAGTAGCAGGTGCATTATACAAATCAAATGATATTCTTTTATACACAAAGGCTCCAAAAGGACAAGTGAAAGCAGTTTTTTCTTGATTCTCTACAGCTATGGAATTTTGAATATAACCAGAATAACCATCTAGAAAATAATAAAAATCATGACCTACAAGCCTATCAAGTATTTGATCAATGAATGAAAAAGGAAAGTGATCTTTTCTAGTGACTGAATTCAATTTTCTGGAATCAATGCAAACACGTCAACATATAGTTACTCTAGTTGGAACCAATTCATTGTTAGTATTATTAACTAATGTGACACCTGATTTTTTTGGGACAACGTGTACTGGACCTACCTACGCGCTATCAGAAATAGGATAAGTAATCCAAGCATCTAACAATTTAAGCACTTCAGTTATTACCACCTCTTTCATGTTAGAATTTAATCTACGTTGTATCTCTCTAATGGACCTAGAATTCTCCTCAAGATAGATATGACGCATACAATTTACTGGATTTATAGCTTTGATATCGGCAATGGTCCATCCTAGTGCCTCTTTATGTTCTGTCAAAATACTTAACAACTTACCTTTTTACACATCATCAAGAGAATAAGAGATAATTACTGGTAAAGTGTCGGCCTCTCCCAAGAATGCATATTGCAAAGTGTCAGGCAATACTTTAAGCTATAATTTTGGTGGTTGTTCAACTGGTGGGATGTTCTTCTTCTCACTTGTTGGAAATGGCTCAATTTTATGTTTCTACTTAGTTGTTTCCATGACAGGTGCTGACTCAAGAAAGATATTCACTTCATTTATAACAGTGCCAACATCAAAACATGAACCAAAATAAGTTAAGCACATCTTTAAAGCATCATCACAATTAGTATAAACAAAGTATTCATCAACTAATGCTTCTATTATATCAACATCAACAACTTCCTCATTGTCATATGATTTCTTGTTGACCTTAAAAAAATTCAATTCTATTGTCATGTTACCAAAAGATGGCTGCATAACTCAATTCCTACAATTAATAATAGCATTAGATGTTTCTAGAAAAGGACAACCTAAAATTACAAGAATGTATTTTGTAGAGTCTTGTACCAATTGAGTGTCAATTACAATAAAATCAGGAAAATAAAATTTGTCAACCTGTATCAAAACATCTTCCACAAATTCCCGAGGGACTTTCACAAATCTATCAGCAAGTTGTAAAATCACATATATTGGTTTTATCTCGCCTAGCTCAAGTTGCATATAGACAGAGTAAGGAAGAAAATTAACACTAGCTTCTAAATTTAGCAAAGCCTTCTCAATCTTATGGTTTCCTATGATGCATGAGATAATAGGACAACCTGTTCGTTGTTTGAATTAATCCCAATATTGTGCAATCCTATAGGATTAGGAAATGGCTGACTCAGAAAATTTCCTTTCTCAATGATTGTTGCCAACTGTTGGATTGAGAAGAAGCTAGTTGTCCCATCATATTTTCCATATTAGAGATGGATCGGTCCGGGGAAGACCGGAACAATCGATCAAATAAGGAATGACCCCTTGGTTGGGCCTCTGAGTTTTGGCTAGTTCTTACTTCATTCTTAAACTCGGTAATGGTGTGATTCTGGTGCTCAAAGCAGCTTGTGTAGATTTTGCAAATTTTTGAATTGACTCCTCCTATGATTTTCGCTGTGAATTTTTTTGATTGAACTGTCTGGTAATTTTCTGAGGGACTTGACCTGCTGCACTATCTTGTTGAACACCCAATAACCAAGAAAAATTAGAGTGGTCTCTCCATCCTGGGTTATGTGTTGGAACAAGGATTATAATGTGATTTTCTCATCATCTTAAGGGCATTCACTTGATCAGAGCATGCATCTAACTCACGGAATTATTGGTTGTCAACGAAGTTAACTGGCAGGAAATATATTCTATTATGTCTTTGCCTTCTTTGATTTTTGAGCTAGGTTCACTGCTTCGAATCTCACAGAATATTTCTCTTTTCTTTAGTTCAGTCCGAGAAGATCGATTCCACTGGTGTAAATTGTCAGCGCTTTTTAAAGAAGTTCCAAATTTCTATTGCATTTGGACATTAGCTCCCATACAATTGTAGCCGTCAATCACTCTTGAATATATGATAGTAATCTCTTCAAAAAATATTGGCATAAGTGCCATTTTTCATAGCCGTGATGTGGACATTTCATAAAGAACCCATTATATCTCTCCTAACTTTCAAAAAAATGATTCTTCATCTTTCTACATAATCTGAAATTTTCCTGCGAATAGCATTAGTCATGTGAACAGGAAATTATTTATTCAAAAATTTAGCAACAATTTGTTTCCCAAGATGTAATACTATTAACAGGTAATGTATTGAACCATGATATGGCTCTATCTTTCAGAGAAAAATAAAACAAACGATGTTTAACATTACCAGGAAATAAAGAATCAAATGTTTCGCATCCTAAGTATTCTATGTATCCCAAATCGATAACAAGATAAAATCGAAAGAAATTAATAGAATAAGTTCAAGCATCAAGCACAAATTAATTAAATTAATTTCTAACTATCAAGAATACGTGATAATTAAGATGAAATAGATTTTAATTAATTAATACAACAAGAATGGAATTAAAATGATAACAAGATAATCACCTTGTTCTACCTTGGCTCAAGAAAATTAAAAGAACATAATTAAATTAAAAACAAAAGATTTGATAGAGCCCGACATAGATTGAAGAAGAAGAAATCTTCCAAAAGTCTTCTTCGCCACGTGATTTTTCTCTCTTGTTTCTAGCCGTCGTCCTCTCCCAATTCGACCTAGATTCGGTCTTTATATATTGTTTTATCAATCTTGAAACTTGTGTACGTGAAAAGATGGAAAAGGCCACGACTTAGAGTTGAAAATAAGTCAAAAAAAGTCCAGACGGGCCGTGGTTTGCTTGCCGCAGATGGACAAAAAAATTTCAATTGCTGTAGTCAAACAGCAGTTTGCTTTCTGCTGCAGTAGTCTGCGGTTGACTGCGGCAAATAGAGAATTATGCCAAAAAAATGGTTCCAATCCCAATTTGCATGCTTGGTCCTCAAAGTTTCAATGCTTTTGCAATTTGGTCCACACTTCAAGTTTTATTTGTAGATTTAGTCCTTTTGGCTCCAAAGCTTTAAACTTAGTCCCATTCTTTCAAAAACTTTTATCTTGATCCCCAAATTTTCATATTTGTTCACAATTTGTCCTAATCCAAATAAGACATTAATTAGTACTTTTATTAATGAATAATTAGTAACAAAATAAGATAAGTGGGTAACATATATACTAAAATTGTACTCTTTAGGATAAAAGTTTTTAGTGACCTCCGATATAATTAACCCATATTCGTCACATAAAGTTCTTTATACAAAAAGTAGTAAGTTATTGACCTATTAGTCAATAGCACTTTGTTTACCCTTTCATGATCTTGAAAAGCTAATAAAAGCCAGCACGTCTAATATAGTGCATTTAGTAGAGTTTAAAATAAAATAAGAAAATTAGAAACTTATTTTCAACTACATATTTTATAGAACTCACAATTTTTATCAACTTTTTAATCACATATTTCACAAAAAAAATTCAAAAATCTCTTAAAAAACTACCTTTAAACTCTACCAAATATATACATAGACAATGTAAGACATGCTACATGTCACTAACTTGTGAATGTATCTTCTCTATTTCAATTACCTTCCACGTGCCCTCTATCTTTCTCTTTCTCCCCATTATTGACCAATATAAGTCCAATAAAATTAGTACCTACCAAAAATAGAGGGACACACATTACTATAAATAAGGAGAACCTCACCTTTTCATGGTCTGGGGATAAACCAAAATAAGATTAATAGAAGAAGAAAAAAAAATTGGTGAGAAAGACAATATAAATAGGGCAGATTCCTAGAAATTAAATCATTCAATTTGTTCATAGATTCAAGAATCGTGAAGGAAGAACAAAAGAACTTCTAGCACTAGAAAATCCAAAAGACAAGAAAAGAAGCCAAAATCATGGCCTCCCAAAATATCAATTATTTCTCATTTCTTTTTCTGGCTATTATAGCCTCCGTTTTAAGCAATGGCATTGCAGAAATAGAATTCGACAATGACACCAGCCGTTTCTGCAAAACCGCACAAGACAAGGACCTTTGCAAAACCATGATCAGTGGAGTAACCAATTGGCATGACGCCATTGGAGAAGCCATCAAGGTAACACTATCCCTCGCTAAGGAACTAAAATCACAGAGCGACTTGATAGTACCAGCATTAGTTGATTTACAACCAGGGAAAAGTGACTCCATTCAAAAAACATGCAAAGAGTCCTTCGAGACGGTGTTTGATATGCTCAAGGAGGCACAAACTGCTCTTGCAGCTGGTGACAATGGCACATTGCAGACCAAATTAAGCGCTGCCTTAGATGCCGAATGTGTTGATGCACTTTCAAATGCTGGTGCTACATTCCCTCTAGCCAATAAAGCTAAGGAGCTTAACACAAAAGTATCTATCTGCTTGGCAATAATGGCACAAAATGAGACCTTCGTGCATAGAGAGTTGAGGAATTAATGGTTAAACAATAGTCGCCAAATTTGTAGGTGATGTGCAATTTTAGAATTTGAATTTTGATTTGTTTGTAGATTTATATTCTTGTAATGCAAACTTGATTGGCGAATAAAGTGTAAGAGATATAATCTTTTTTGAATAATAGTTGAATTTATTTACATATAGTTAGTATTTGTGACACCAATTATTATTTAGTTTTCATTGAAATTGTATTTGTTTTATAAGTAATAAATTTTGTTTTGATAGAAATAATCCGAGTGTTTGTACATTGTATCAATGGATGAGTAAGACACACGTAACTAGTGATTAATCTCTATTGAAAGTAGGGGAATTTTCAAATATACCCAAAAATAAATAATTGATTTGAAATATAACAATTTTTTATAGGATAAATATATTCACACAACATTTTTTTGTTAACGACACCATATTTTAATTGTAATGAAGGTCTCTAATTATTGCTTATTTTTGCAATATTTATGTCCCCAACTATTTTTTTTATCACATTCTTATCATCAACCTATTAATTTGCACATATCATCTTTGTCATTGATGATGTTTTCTATCCAAAAAGTAAATTATGATGGTGTAACAATATTTTTTTTCCTTTGGTATTTTTAAATAAACAAAATAAATATTAAATGTAAAAGTTTGACAAAATATTTACCACTCGTTTCAATACACATTAGCAGAATATTTGGATAAAAATCGTCATCAAAAAAATTAATTCAAAGTTAATGATAAAAATGTAACAAAAATATTTTGGGGACATAAGTGCTAAAATTCAAAAATTAGGGGGTCTTCATTACAATTAAAATGTGATGTAGATAATAAAAACTGTACTATGAATATAATTACATTTTTTTATAATATTTGCAATTATGTCATTTTTTAGATACAAGATTTCAAATATACCCTTTTGTAAAAATGACCATTTTATTTTGTGGTTAATTTAACGGTAGTTGATATTCATATAATAGCTTCTAAGAGAAACTATCAGTTCAAAAATCGATAGCTTAGTACCCAAAAAAAATCGACAATTGATTTCTTTGTTAAAGAAAATCGAGAGATTAGTCCGAAAAATGGACATTTGAATTTTTTTTAGTACAACGATTTAAACAAATTTATATCACTTAGTCTAGACACTTATTTAATTTCAACTTTTAATTACTGAAGCTAATTTGAAATGTGAATCGAAAAAAACTTTTATCTCAAAACAAATATTGTTCGATATCAAAAATTTTGTGGACATTGACAAACAGTTTGTTGACATCGAAAATATATGGTTGACATCGACCAAATAATGTTGATGTCAACAAATTTTTTGTCGATGTCTACAAAATTTCTGTCTAGTTTTGTCAATCATATCTACAAAATAGATAGAGACAAAATAGGCACAAATTAGTGTCATTTTGTCGATATAAAAATGGGCACCGGGTAGTTTGTATGAATGAGAAGCTAGGGAGCATGTAAGCTTGGGGAGAGAGAGAAATGGAAGAAGCATATTCATGGTTGCGTGATAGATGGTGGTGTCGAGGTTTTGGAAAAAAAAAAAAAAAAAAGAGGAAAAGTAGCCAAAATCTGGCGTGTAATGTCACGGTCCCACTTAAACGACTTCGTACAGGGGGGGAAAATGGCTTCAAGATGACATCAACCAAAAGTAAATCCCAAAATTGGCTCTTATATGTTTTTAAGGAATTAGCAGTATTGTAAAATTATTTACTTTTATAACAATATATAATTGTTTCGCGCGGAATGTGTATTTTTCGCTAATAATTAAAGGATTCAGACGATGTGTAAGGGACGCCAAACCTTTTGAGACAAAGTCCCAACAAGGGGTATTTGATTTATGAAGACTACAATAATGACCAAGGATGAAAAAAGCAAAACGAAATGCCTCAAAGGGGCACAAGCACACTAGAATTCACTGTAAAGAAATATTTAAGACTAAATGGAATGAAATTACATTTCTCTGTTTTTTGAGAGTTCCTTCTTTTTCTCCACTTCAATCAATCTCCTTTCTTTTATACCTTGTCAAACGGTTTTATCACACGTTTTCCTTCAGTCTTGCATAAAAACTTCTCATCGCCCAGTTTCTTCCTTATCGCCCAGCAACCACCTCGTCGCCCAATAACTGCCCATTTCTTCCATAATGATTTCAACTGTTTGTAACTTCTCCATGATGATTTAACTTCTTGTAACTCCTTCATGAAGCAATCACCTCGTCGCCCAATAACTGCCCATTTCTCCCATGATGATCCCAACTGTTTGTAACTTCCCCATGATGATCCAACCTCTTGTAACTCCTTTATGATAATTCAAGTTTGTAACTCCTGACAACGTGGGAACAATGATAAGAAAATGAGAAAAACTACTTATGAACAGTTACTCTTATGCCGCGATTGACCATTCTAATCGCCCAACGCCTACAGGCGTTTTGATCCGGGCGATGTCCATTTTGGGGCCCTTCCCGACTTGGACAATTTCTATTGGGCCTATATAATTTATTTGGGCATCCGTTGGGCTGGCCGACATATTTTCTAAACCTATATACTTGGGCATTTATTATGGGCCTATATGTACAATTTTCTTAAGTCTCTTTTTAGGCCCTTGTTATTTCATATGTCAACAATAATATTATCAAATATTTTTTCATAACATAAACACAAGTAGGATTACCTAGTCACAATTTATGAATAAAAAATAACCGGCAAAGCTGTCCAATAATAATACAAATACACAAAAAAATAAGAACATATTTATCATTTCTTTTATTGTAGAAAATAACATAAACAACACACATAAACACAACGAAATAACTAAGTTATCGACTATACCCCAAAATTTAAAGTACACATTGTCCTCAATGTGAGTAAATGAAATAAAAAGAAAAGAGTTTACTAGACTCTCCATGAAATTGCAATCTGGCTGCCATTTACTCGGTACTCATTGAGAGGTAGTAGGCCTTGTTTTTGGCTTCAAGGTGTGGCTTTAGAGGTCGTGCAAGCAATAAACCAAACGATATAAAGCAATATGGGAAGAGCACAAACCAGTGTCACGATAATGTGGACTGAAATTACTCATAAATCCTATAAAAATATTTTGAAAAAATGAAAACTTTACCCTACGCCAAAATTGAAAAATAAAAGAGATAAATGATAGAAAACTGGGTTGCCTCCCAGTATCCGTTTGTTTAAAGTCATAAAGTCATTAGCTCGACTTTGTTGCAATGATCGTTCAATGTGGTTCGAATTGGGCTTTGGATGCCTTTCACTGCATACACTTGATTCTGGTGTCTATTTTAGACCTTTCCACTTGCTCTTCATCTATTGTAGGTACATTGTTTGTCTTTAGCAAATGGATATTTTACATGTATCTCATGTAGCTGAACTCTATTACGTGTGGTGATAGCATTAACCTGTTCTCGTGGATTTGTCTCGATGTTACTAGGTAGAGTATATGGAGTAAATTTTGACAATTGCAAGGCCATCTAGCTAATCTGAATCTCTTAACTTCCTAATAGATGCTTGTTGATTTTGATAATTTGTCTCATTTTTAAACCATCTTATTAGTTTTCTGCATGTATTGTTGAAACATCCCTCCCAAACATACCTGATGAGAACATCGAATATGTCCTTGCAATCAACTCAAATAATTTCAATGCTTGATTCACTAATTTATTCATGATGTAACCATTTGCTGAGGAGTCTATGTGATTTAGAAAGATGTGAGAGCCAGCATAGAAGAACTTGTTGATCTTGGTTTATCCCGTGATTTGAACACTTTTTGAGTAACTCTTTAAATATGTCACATGCTTTGTGAAAGCTCTCTCCATCAAATTGTTGAAAAGTGGAAATTTTGGCTGGTGAAAATATCTATTGCAGAACTTCTTTATCAAATCATCCTAGATAGTGATACTAGCACGTGGTTCAGAATCCAACCATTCTACTATGACATCTCTCAATGTGTATTGAAATAATCTGAGTTTGATAGCATCGTCTCATACTCTACAAAATTTAAAATTTTAGATAAATGGGTATTATGATTTTCACCTACCTTTCCATAACACTAAAGATTGTAGCTAAATAATTTTATCAAATTTGCCCTCAGTTGAAAATCATTTCACCCAAAGTCAGGGTATATGATGCTTGAGCACTTAGGAGCTGCTGCTGGAGTAAAAATCTACGCAACCGACAAATATCCTTCATCAATTTCCATTATGTTTTGGTGCTGAATATGTTGAGCAGCTAATCGGGCGGCTTCTGCAGCAGCCATTCTATCTTGTTCGTCTGCCATAGTGTTTTGTTGCATATTTTGTTATGTTTTATTATGTTATTTGCGTCTTAATCTGAAAGCACGTTTGATCTCATGGTCAAATGGATCAAGATCGCCATCTTATGAAGGGAGCATACAACGAACACATTTTTTTTTATAAAGAAACAAACAAAAGCTACAAAAAATCTAACAATATCAAATAAAGAAATAGTCTCGATATCGATGCCAAAACTTGTTGGTTTAAGATCACAGAATATGAATGATCTCATGCTGCCAGATCCCCAAGTGGGCAAGATGTAGTGCCCACTTGGGGGCATTAGAACGGTCCTCTAAGATCACAATTGTACAATGTCAATTAGAGGTGGCAAATGGGCCAGGAAGCCCATGGGCCTGTTGGCTCAACCCGTTTGGGCTCAATCCATGGCCGTCTTAGGTTCATTTAGGGATGATCTCGGACCGAGACCCAATTTTTTAACTAGCTGACTCAAGGTTTTCATGTTTCTCAAAATATCCCTCCATTTCTTTCTCTAACTAATGTGTTTCGTAGAAGAAAACCAACCCTCAATTTGACTCTACCCCTCCTCTCTTCGGAGATTTAGGCATGCTTCAAGTATTGTTTTGGGATACTTCCAGATGATTTTGGATTTGGATTCCTCCACCAAGAGCTTGTTCTGATCGCCAACAGAGATCTAATTAATTTCTTATCTTAATATGTTCTTGGATCCAAAAATAAAGTTTTTTATTTTTTTATCTCGATCTGGTTGTTTATCTTTCATTCCTTAATTTTTCTTGAATCTTCTTCTCTAGAAAATTCGGATTTTCTTTTTCTTGATATGGGTTTTTGCGTTTTTTTTTTTCTAATTTATTTCTTAGTTGTTTTTGTCTTTTAGGCCGTCTTAAATTTCATTTTCTGATTTGGTTTTTGTCTCAAAACTATAAATTTCTTGATGGGAATTTTTTTTTTTTTTTTTTTTAGTATTGTTTAAAAAAATTGCAATATTTTTATATGGGAATTTCTTGATGGGTCTTGTCGGATGTCTTGGATTACAATATTTTGATATGGATTTTGTTCTTTAGCACATGTTTGATAGAATTTAAAATAGGGAAATTTACATATATATACTAGAAATTAAATAGAAATTGAAAAGTGCTGGATTTTATATATTAATTGAAAAATACTCATAAATAATATTATGTTAAAAAATGCTAATTATTTATTAGTCATAATTAATGCAAGTTACCTAAAAATAAAATAAGAAACAAAAATCACTCTATATCTAAATAGATTTCTCTCTCCTCTCTATAATATTTATTTCTCTTCTAAACTATATTATCTCTCCACATTATTCCCTATCAATTCAATCAAGATTCAAAATTGTATTACACAATTTTGTCAATATGTAGTAACAAAACACTGCAGCAATTAAAATTTCAAAAAACAAGACAACATGTTGTTTAAACAATGGACATTAATAAAACATATTAACAATTGTAACGTAAACATTATTTCAAATTTCAATAACTATATGCACTAACGGCAGTAACAATAATTGTTCAGCACCATCTGCATCACTAACTATGAAATAATAATGTGTAGTAACAACCATCATCATCGTTGCCCCTAAAATAACATTGATAGTAACAATGAAAAATAACAAGATAAGTACTCATTATGATGGAATTATATTTGATTTGTAACACGATACACACAGACACAAATCATGGGACATAAGTTGTTAGAACTACGAGTTTTTTTTATAGTGCAAGTAGTTTGTATACACATAAAATTCAAATATTTGATACAATATTGTAAAGTACATTTGACAGTAACAAATGCACATTTTTTCTATTGCTAATCTGTAGGAAGAAAAAAATAAGTATCTAATTAAAGAAAAAGTTCTTTAAATATTAGACATCTTGCCAGAATATTTTGTATGGAGACTGTCGTTCTTAGATTATCCAAAGAACTAATTTGAAAAGCACAAAAAAAAAAAAAAAAAACAGTTTGCCCAGAAGCAGAAAGATACACTTACTTCTTTAGATCCATCAAGAAGTTCATTCCTTGCTAGATTTTGATCAGAAAAATTATTTTCTTTGAGTAGAATGATTCAAAGACAATGATTTATTTTCTTTTAACAGATAAAAAACTGATAATGAAGGGGAGAGAGTTAGAAATGAAGCATTGTGAAATATAGTGTAATTTTAATTAGGAGCTTAATTGTAGGTTTTTCATTTAATGACATTTTAAAATTCATAATTAACTTAATAACAATGACAAGTTGTGAAATAATTAATAGATTTATATATAAATAAATGAAACTAATCATGTATAACTATCTAGTAAAAAAATAAGATATATAGTAAAATTGATAAAAATATATATATAATCTAGTAAAATTTAAAATTCTAAAAAAAAAAGAAGATGGAGTACCTAATTATCTCTTTAAAATAAACTTTTTATTTTTCTCACATTCATTTGCAACCATATTTCATGGGACTCGCAATTTTTATCAATTTTTCAACCACACATTTCATCATTTTTTTTTATCAAAATCTCCTTAAAAAAATATTATTAAGCTCCACCAATTTTAATGTGATAGAAAACATTTGTTGTTATTGTCTTTTGTGTGTTTAATTCATAGCAAATATCTTCCTTCTTTAGGGCCACAATTAAAACTGGATCGGGTCCGGGCTAGTTTTTGTGGGCGAGAAATATGCTGGGCTAGCCCACCCATCCCATCCCATCCCATCCCATCAGGTCAACTCGGTCTTAATTTTTTTTTTTTGAATAAATTTTTTATACAATCTAATACATTGCATCAAATACAATCTTAGATAAACTTAGACAATATATATTTTGAGATTTTTAAAGAGATTAATTTATAAAATTGGGGCTCTCATGTATTAGTCAATAAATAAACATCAATTTTCTTTCAAAATAATAATATTTTTTTGGATAATTGTAAACTATTCTTGATACATTTTTCTAAAAATATAAATAGTAAAAGCATGCTAATCTTATTACTTTGAGATATAAGTATGTTTGGCTTAAATTAAAAAATTTACTTATAAGTAAATTTAAAATAAATAATTTATTTGTCACACCAAACATAATTTGGATTGAAACTCGAATTAAACTAAATTTTAATTAGATCTAAGCAATTTTATATTGGAGCTTGGGATTCTTAGACTAATGTTTCAAAAATAAACAATTTAAATTGGAGACTTGGGCTTAGGCCATTTTAGATTGATATTATTTAGATTATGTATTGGAGCTATTCACAAAATGAGTTATTAGTATTAATGAGAAAAAATAATAATTTGCGGGCCAGTCCAACCCAAAATCTAGGTTATAAGGGCCACGGGCCCGGGCCAATTTTTGCCATCTCTAGACCCATATTTATGGAGTTTTAAAGACTTGTAGACTAGCTAGGTAAGAAATATTTAAATATGGCCATCAAATTGTTTTCCATAATTTTACAACATTCTCCATTTGATGACCATTAGTACAATAACTACCTCGTTAAAAACCGTTGTTTGAGAAAAACTCAGCAGGAGAAAATGTAAAACTAACGGAAAAAAAGAGTAATAAAAATTTGGAGTAACCAAATACTGTCTCCTTAAAAGAAAAAAAGAGAACAACTACTCTCACTGATTTCAATTAATGAAAATCCTCATATCGAGTCATCCATATCTTATGCACCAGTGTCTTCAATTACCCCATCATTCTAAAACTTGTATCAATTCTAGTGAAATATGTTCATTGTAAAAGTGTTTTCTTATAGATTCTCATCAATACCATCTTCATACAATATTCTTGGTTGACTATAGTCAACATGAGTGATGCAATTACGTTAAAAAAATAGATATCCTTGTTGTTTCCTTCGGAGGTCTCGTATATAATTCGTAACACATGAGACTATAACCATAGAGTTATGTTTAGGGTAAATATATTGTAGGTTATGGACATCCTTGACTATAACATTTACAACACTTCTCATGGATATTCTTTACATAAAGAATATACCTCATTAAAATGTTACTAAAAAAAAAAAAAACCATGTGAGAAAATTCCTAGTGAAGAATTTTAATACGCTATGAAAATTGCCTAATTAAAAACCTTGCCAGAAAATTCACTGGGCCATAACCATGGTCAAGGAAATAGAGCATAATGCATATTTAGTCTTCTCACGATAATATTACTTGAGATAAATACTTTGATCAATTAAGTTTTGTGAAGAGTTAAACTAATTCCTTCAGACATATTAAATCATCCAGAGATTTATACACATAGTATTATTAGTCATGCCATATATAAGTCTTTGTAGAAGTCGTGTATTATATCTTACAGCTTTATTTTTTTTACTTTACAGATAGACACTGTAATATTTTATTTTGGCCAATTAATTCTTTGACAGATTTTCTTCAATATCATCACTACTTTTCATAATATAAAGTACTACATTATGTGTGTACAATGTTGTCAATAACATTTCATTTTTTATTCCATTTCATTCCGATAACAACACAACTTATTGAGATCTCTTCATTTTCAATATTTCAAGTACATGAACCTTTTCTGGGATTTTACAATTAGTTATGTCTATATACTTTCCAAGAGTATACGCCTCATTTACGGTACCATCTTTACCATTGGCTCTATTTTTAGTTTGATGATTTTTTTTTTAATTAAATGTTACCACACTCTAGGTGTGCCATTAATTTATCAGATATAATGTTATTGGTTTTTTCTTCAAGGACGTCAATATGAATTAGAACATTTATAGATGGTATATGAGACTTGGCTTAATCCCTTCAGTCAGTAAATGCATCTGTCAATTGTATAACTTAAAAATAAATTTTGTCAAACTTATGGTTCTTATTGTCCTGTGCGAAGATCAAAAAACATAATCTAATGCATTTTCATATATTCCTTCCAGCTACTTAATTTTTTTAATTTTGAGAAAATTGACTTATCAAAATAACAGTCAGCAAATCGTGTTATAAAATATCACATTTTAGGATTTAAGATATTTTATAAGAGTTTAGACTAAACATGCATTCTCAATATTTTTTAGTGTCCATCTCAGTGCACTATGATGGACCGTTATACATATATTGTCTTATCAAAAATCATTATATGGATAATTATATGCTAACTATAGTGGAGATAACTTTGATGTTGGCATGATGCATATAAGTGTTGTTGCATATAAAATAACACTCCCTAAAATGGGAAGCATTTTGTTCTCAATAATAATGAGTTATAAATTAATTGGAGGCGTTAAACAAATAATAGTGATAAACCATATATCATCATCTCAACTAGCATTTACAAGAAACACGTCTTGGTTGTATAATTTGAAAATTATGTTCACAATTTAAAATTTGAGCAAGTAATATCGCAATAATCATGTTGCGAAGAATAACACTATACAATCATCTAATAGATGTATCTATTAATTACAAATAATATCTAGATGGTCAACATGGAGGGTGACGGGATCTAAACATCACCATAAATAATTTTCAAAAATATAAGGAATTTAGTCCTGATTTTGTTGGGAATTAAGACCAATTCCTTTATTCCACAAGATCCTTGGTGAGAGAAATATAACGAAACAGAAAAAATATAAAAGATAGAGAAGATTTATGGACAATCAAAGCTTTTACTATATGAAAAATTGTTACAATTATATAGATTTCACTCACCCAAATCTCCAAGTATCTCAAGAAAAATAATATCTTAAGCTTTACTGCACTCACCAATTTTTACTCTTTGTACAACCTACAAAAAAAATAAGAAAAACAACTAGGATGATAGGCTTACAATTTTTTTCTCAAAAACCCTCAAGTCACACATACAAAAGAGAATAAACTATGTCAATTTATAGTTAACGTATGACCTAGATGTTTTCTAAGTTTTAACTACCAAGGTGTCCAATATTTAGAAACTTGTTCAATTTTAGCCATCAAATATAATATAATATAACATAATATCATATCTTTTTATTTTCAACAAATGGTGCATCTTTTGATTTTTGCAAGTTTTGAGAAAATATCCCAACAATCTCCACATTGACGAAAAATGAGTCAAAACTCAATCATCTCTTCTGCAGGTCTTCATCTGAATACTTAAAAAACAGTAAACTTTGACAATCCTAATTATCAAAACAGAGAATTAACATACTCCACCATATAAGTATAATCATTTAGAATTAATGAATTCTAAGAATTTCACCGGCTCATGTCGAATAAATTTTCCGAAATATTATGGTACAACTCCCTTGCTTGACTTACTTGGAAGTTCATCAGCCATCGACATCAATTCCACCACATACTTTGCATTAATGCCAAACCAATGCCTGTGTGTAAACATGTGGACCCGCTAGTAGTAACACATCCTCTATCATGGCAACTAGCGCATGCCACGAGGATGTAAATATTTACTTAAGTGACATCATCGTCTCCCATAAAGAGAGACATATTGTCCGTATCTGATGTCAAGCAGTTAGCCTTTTGGACAATTTTTTCTCACGTGACCAGGTTGTCCACAATTCCAACAAGATAATTTTCTTTTCATAGAATTATTCTTCTTCCATTTTTCAGCAACAAGTAATGAGTTTTCAAATGAAATATTACTTCCACCACTCAACCTTCTTTCTTCAGAAATTAATTTACTTGTAACTTCTTCAAAACTCACAGTTTCTTTCCCATACATCAAAATTGGTTTGATGTGTTCATAGGAGGATGAAAGAGACCAGATTAGTCTTAACGCTTTATCGTCATCATTAAGTTTAACTCAATAGCCTCCAGTTCAGAAATGATCCCATTGAGAACACTCAGGTGGTTTGAAATTTTTGTACCTGCATTCATTCGCAAAGAATGTAACTGTTTCTTCAAGTACAACCGATTTAAAAGACTCTTTGTTTGATAAAACTGTTCAATTTTTTTTTCAAAGTTCCTTTGCAGTAGATATTCCATGAATATTTGCAAGAACATTTTTGGCTAAACATAGACGTATCGTACTTGCAGCTTTCAAATCCAAATCTTTCCAAACCTCATCACTCATACTGGATTGTTTAGTATCTTTATCAGAAACAGGGGTTGGTTTCCCTTTCAAAGCCTTGTGTAGTCTAGATTGAATCAAAACATCTTTGACTTGTACTTGTCACAAGCCAAAATTGATTCTTCCGTCAAATTTCTCCATGTCATATTTGATAGACATATCATCTCTGTGCGCCAACACTATGAACGACCTGATGCTTTGATACTACTATTGAGAATTGAGACCAATTTCTTTATTGTCCACAAGATCCTTGTTCAGAAAAATATAATGAAATAAAAAATTATAAAAGATAGAGAAAGATTTATAGATTGTCAAAACTTTTACTATATGAAAATTGTTACAATCTTATAGATTTCATTCACCCAAATCTCCAAATATCTCAAGAAAAATAATATACTAAGCTTTATCGCACCTACCAATTTCTACTCTTTGTACAACTCAGAAAGAAAACAAGAAAAATAACTAGGATGCTAGACTTACAATTTTTTTTCTCAAAAACCTTCAAGTCACAACACAAAAGAGAATAAACTACGTCAATTTATAGTTAACGTATGACCTAGATGTCTCCAAGTTTCAACTACTAAGGTGTCCAAGAGTTAGAAACTTGTCCAATTTTAGCCACCAAATATAATATAATATAATATAATATTATATCATATCTTTTTCTTTTCAACAATTGGTGCATTTTCTGATTTTGGCAAGTTTTGAGAAAGTATCCCAACAAATTTTAGTTAGTGAATGTCTAATAGTTTATATAATATGATAACAAGCAACATATTAACTATTCGCATCCTATTGATTTGAGATGGTCTAGAGACATATGCCCAATAATAAAAATCTTCAGTCATTGAACTTCTGGTTTAATAAAATATGTGATTCAATTATACTAATCTTAGTACAATACAAATTATGACACATATTTATAACATAGCGGACTCCCTTTTATTTATTTATTTAGTGGACAACAAACAACATATTTTTCATTCATATATTAGCCCTTCTAGAGTATTGAATCACATCTGCAGAATCTGATATTATACTAAAATTACTTTTTATCATTATTTTATTTTATCTCTAGGGAGGTGTGATAAATTCAACTAGATAATTGACGTGCGACGTAAACCAAAAATAATTAATGGGGAAAAATATATTTTCCATCGTCATTTATTCAAAATTAACAAAAGACCAAATAAATTTGATTCAATATGAAATGTGATACATAACATAAATGCAAAAAGTGCATGCGTACCAGAAATATATAATATAGGATTTAAAATCATTAGTCAAATTTGTAGCATATTTAACCTAATAATGGTCACAGGTTCGATCTTTATAACATTCTGCAAGCTTTTTCTATTTTACTTTGTTACCTTTGTTTTTGAAGTTTCCTCATTGCACATTGATAACAGAGAGCGTCTATCACCGGGCCTTCCCATAAATACATAGTCTCAGACTTGACAAACAAAATTCTTTTTCCTTATGAGATTGATTGTAATGTTACATCAATCCAATCAATAGATATTTTCTTATTTCAATCGAAAATTGTCTACAAAAATTTTCAAATATAATTTAGACAGCAATTGTGATATTAAAAAATAATTGAACAATATTCTTCGAGAACATGAATACGTAGAAATTTATACTTATTTGAGAGGTTCAATACTCTAATATTACACAATATTAATATTATGAAATTATAACGTTATATTTCTTCAAGAACAACAACACTATTTATGCTTTTCAAGAGCAATCATATACTATTCGTTTAATTAGATTGTCCTTTTTCAAGAGCAACAATACAATATTCTTTTAAAATATTTATAGACTTAGGTTGTGTTTCTTCAAGGAGACCAACAAAATATTCTTCTAAATTATTAATTCATTGTAATAGACATTTTTCAAGAATAACGATACAATATTTTTTAATAATATCGATACAAAAAAAAAAAAATTTATGCTTCTTCGGAAAATTAATATTCTTCTAGAATATTAAATTTGTAATGTCACGCTCTTTTAAGGACAAGTAATATTCTTCTAGAATATATTACTAATAATGTTGTACTTCTTCAAGAGTATTAACATATTTATCAAACTTAAACTTGTATAAAGTTAATCTTTGAGACTAAAACATGTTGTACTTCTAGAATATTGATTTTTATAAAATTTTGATTTCTTCAGAAATGACAAAATAATATTCTTCTTGAATATGTATTTAGTTGAGTTATGTTTCTTTAGAAACATCAACACAATTTTCTTTAATACTATTCATTAAAAGTTTTGCTTATTCAAAAGCATTTAACTTGTTAAAATAAACGATTTAACAAATCTAAAATAAAAACTTCACAAATCATAATATAATCAAAAGATATGTATGAATAAACTTACTTGGAATAGGAAGATAGTAAATTGTTGAAAGTATTACTTGAATTCAATAGATTTGGATAGTTTTGAATAGTCTCCAATTCTTCAAAAATACAAAGATTGTTGGGACTAGGTAAGAAATATCTAAATATGGTTATCAATATTATTTTTCGTAATTTTACAACAATATAGTCGTTTTGGGTGCAATTTTTAGGACTTTACACTGATTTACTTGATTGTTGGGACTTCACACTGTCGACTTGATTGCTGGGACTTTTCATTGTCCTAGATCTTCAAAGAATAAGATGACAACTATTGTACATAAATCGAACTCTATATGCAAAGTAATTAATATATATAGTGTAACTGCCTCAGCCAATCTCATTCACTAAACAATGAATTTGTTGGCAAAACTTGGGAAACTAGATTTACTTGCTTGGTGTGGTGATCTTGGCTTTACAATGAGGAGATTGCTTAATGCATCTTCAAGGTGATTTTCTCTTTCAATTATGTTTCATTATACTATTGGAACCTTGTAAATATTATTTACTTTGTTAGAAAAACTTGGCAAATACTACTTTATCGACTTCCATGAAGTTGGTTGTCAACTTCTCATCAAATCATCATAATGGCGTTTCTAAGAGGGTGTATTCAGTGGATAAAGTTTAGACGAGAAAAATGAGAAAAAAATTGCAATCAACACAATTATTTTCCCTAATTATTATGTTGTGCATATTTTCTTGCTTAATTATTGAGACATACGAATTTTTCTTTATGCTTGGATCAATTACCTTAGTAATGGGCAACTTGGGCATTGACCGAAAATTTAATGAGATTTTAGAAATGTTCACAAAACCGGACTAGCCATCGACCCAGAAAAGACAACGGATCAAGGGTCAAAAGGTTGAACCAAGGTCCAACTAGTTTCAATTAAAAAATTAAGAATTAATCTAAAAATCTCATAAAATTTCTAAAAATAAGTTATTTTTAAATAAACCAATATTTATAGACAAAATTACTCACAAAACTTGGCTTTAAATAGAGTTTTAATAAGTTTCAATTAAAAAATTAAAAATTAATCCAAAAAAATCCCGGTTTTCATTAAAATTGGACCGGTTCAACCCGTTTTTCTGGTTTAACCCTTAAAAACTCCGGTTTCTGGTCCGATTTTTTGAAGGCTGGTTAAATTGGTAAACCGGACCGATTTTGTGGCCGGTTCCCAATTTTTCTGGTTGAACTTGACGGTCCGGTCCAGTTTTTTAAACATTGGATTTTAGTGGATGACTTTCTTCCCGAGATATTTTTAAGAAACTATAGGTAAGCTGATTTTACAGAATGTTCATGACCTAGATTATTCGGTATCTTCATTGCACAAATTTATGGAGATAATTGATACCTGCTCTGATGTGATAGATCCATTCTAGAAATTTGTTCGTCTATTAGAATTTGTAGATATTTTTACTTTTAAATTCTGTGTGGATGCATTAGTATAAGTCTGGTTTCTTGTGAACTATTAATTTTGAAGTTGATGACAATTGTTTGCACTATGGTAGTTCTTACTAAAATCGACCTTAACATGAACACATCAAACAATATATATCTACTAGATATTAATGTTACGTGAATTTTCTTGGTAACATGTTTAATATAATTTACATGCAGGCTTTTAGACCCCAATATATTTAAAGATTTCTCTGCAACACAAATCTCAAGTAACATACTTCTCTCTCTTCTAATAGTTTTAGATCAAATTATCGGTTATGTCTTTGTCAAGATTTTAGCTTATTGGACGAATAAACAATTGTATACATTGAATTATGTATATTTACCTTACATTGTGTAACATCATATTTTTAGATCTTACAATTCGCCTCAAAAAGTTTATTTTGGTATTGGAGCAAATAAACTAGGTATCCATGTTTCAATTTTTATACTAAATGTATTCACCAATATTTTCATTCAGAACATACGAACAAGACAATGAACAATTAAAACCAGCTAATTAAAGATGTTTCTCCACGAGCCTTCAGGTGGACAGTCAAGGTAACAATTGTCGAGAAATTTCCGGCCAAAATAGCTTAAAAGAGTCTGAAGAAGTATAAGAACATAATTCTAATGGATTCTGAGGTAATTTGTTCAATATTACTAATTTGTATTTCAATAGAATGTTTCTAAACACTCATATTATTCAAAAATACGAAAAATTTAAATTTTTTTTTTTGCACTTCATACATATTTGTTTCTTTTCATCCTTCCAAATACATTATAACATATTAATATAATTTTATACATCCCCAATAGAGATCGACCGTGCAAGTAACTTTGTATGACCATAACATTACTACATTTCAAGATGAACTAGTGCCGGGGAAAACTTACTTCATAAATAATTCATTAGTTAAGCTTACAAATCTAGCGTATAAAATTACGATAGAGAAGTTCAATGGACTATTTCTGAAAACCAAAGTACAGCAAACAAGGGGACGATAACAGTGCACTATTGATTTCTACATACAACTTTACTCATTTTGAAGATCTGGAAAATCACATGAATTCAAGCAAAGACATAAGTAAATCGTAATTTTTCCATCCATTTCTTTTATCTTGATAGAACTTCAGTACATAAATAGTTATGTCTATCTTATTATAACTTGATTTCAATAATATTAGTAATATATATTTTCAGGCATCATAAGAATGATTATTGATATGAGACCTAAAAGAGTTATCCAAACACGCTTTGGAAGTCAATGTCAAGTGCAAGATTTAATTCTTGTGAACAAAAAGTATACCTCTAACAGCTTCATTCTTATTGGTGTTCAATATAGCTGATAATATTTATTTCTCTCATCACAATTTTATTTGTTGAAGGTTTGTCATTGTGCTGCTAAGAATGTGGGAAAATTCGTGTACAAATAATGAAATTACATTGCTGAAAATATTGCTAAGAAGCCTGTCGTCATTGAAAAATATCTCAAATTATCGTCTTTTAATAGTAATATAAAATATGCAATACAGTTACAATTTCTTATACCCATCAACTGCTTCAATACTTTTCATCAAGAAATACACATTACACGAGTATCACTATCAACAAAAGTAAATAGTTCATTCTTCCATTTATGGTCCATTTGAAGTGGTGCACTAGTTCAAACCATGGTAAGTAATTTCCATTATTTTCATATGTCATTCAACCAAATCAAATTCAAAAAATGAAACAATTTCGTTATATTCTCTTATTGTTTTTATATAATCCCATACTAAAAAACACATTCATAATACTTTTATTATACTATGTGCAAATAGGAAAAATACAAATGCTCAAATACTAAATGATATCATATCTGATAAGACCTACAAATTACAATTGACACCTTTAAAGCTTTTTCTTCCAAATGAAAACAAGTTCACCAACATCAAATACATTTGAGGAATACAGCACAAAGCCGAAAATTTCTTCTCATGCACTGTAAAGACATTGATGGAGCACTCGACCTCAGTAAACATATATAGTAAACTTAAAATAATCTAATATTGTTGACACATTTACAATATGAGTAACTCAGATACTTTTACTTGAATAGAATCCCGAATCAAAGATTATTGATTTGATATGTCTTACAATTGTAGAATATAAAGTTTTCAACATCAAAGCTATACTAAGATTCATAGTCAACCGACTTTAAGTACGAGATACTTTTCATTTTCAATTCCTCTTCGACAATGAATGTTGGCAAAGACAAAAGCAAAGACAAAAGATAGATACCATGCATGAAGATCAATGCTCACAACAAAACTACTTCGAACTTCTAGTGCCACTACCAATAGTAAAAAGATCACTATTTCAAAGTTCAGATACACATGTTCCAACCAAAAAAAAAACAGAGAAAGATGGAAGTGAATACATGAACAAAAAACATATGTAATCATCTCTAACTTTTCTGAAGCTTAAGCTTCACATGACAATGGAGACACCAAGTTTTTGAACTATTTTGATAACATCCACTCGTATAAGCAGAAACATTGCTTCACAGGGATGACAAATATTGTATTTTGAAGTTATATATTTTCTAGGATGTAACAATGGCGTACTTTATTTTGGATCATGTGATGATGAAAATATAAAATATTTATATTTTAATATTTCACTACCATTAACTATGTTGTTTCCTTATCAATAAAAGAATTGAATGTGGTACTACATCGTATCTTTCTCTTGTGTAACTTACAGACAATATCAAATATATAGTGGGAATAGATATTAAATCAATGGAAATCCTTAAATGTTATATTCATTAACTTCCACTAAAACCGTAGGAGCCTTCAAACTTCAATTTTTTGCTTTCAAAACAATATTTAAATAACATTTAATAGTAGAAATGTACAAAAGAAAAAAAAAAGACTCTTGCAATCACAAACGAAGCAAAAATTAAAATAATAATATAAAACAAATTAATACAACTTCCATTATTATCCTATTGGTTGCAAAAGACAAACTTATACCTAGACCAATAATATATATTATTACATTAATTACAACTTCATAATAGACAAAAACATTAACTCTCAATATTCAAACCATTAACATACCAATAAAATTTTAAATAATCAATATTATTTCCTCGCATTAAATGACAATCTAATTAACAAACACTACAACACAACATATTACACCTTTTCATAATATCTACAAATACTCTACAATATTTCGCTGAGAACCAAAAATTTACACTTTTCTACTAATTCTTAAAGTAGTGAACACCAATGCACTAAATACAAACATAAAATTCTAACTTAAAATACAATCAATCAATTCCTATTTTTCATAAATACTAAAATTAATCAATACCAAAATACTAACTTCTAAAACACACACTACTATATATATCTTACAGATACTAACGTGCATTCCAACCAAGAATTAAAAACCTTAATTACAATCATACTTCTATAAATACAAATTCTTTGTTCTTAGTTTTATAATTGCAATTCAAAAAATACGATCTTTTACAACTATCAACAAAAACTATAAAAATCTAGTTACACAGAACTTTCATTATTGCAGTACATTATTATATATAATATTATTGTTGTCTTTAATTTTGTGAATAAAACTATAATCAACTCTCAAAATTTCTAATTCATTTTAATTGTAAATACTGTATTTTTTCCTTAATAATAATAGTGATTCCTTATTGTCTAACGTTTATATACACTTACACTTATCAAATATTATTTTTTTGATAGAGCAATAACATCAAGATCGTGAAGCCTTGGACAATAATAATAGTAAATATTCCAGTTGAAAATCACGTACGTGTCAAAAACTGCAACATCAACCCCAAACAATGTTGGAAAAGACAAGGATATCATAACAGGCAACCATAGAAAAAATTGAATCCATAGACCTCAAACTTATAGGCATTGTCGACGACGGTCTTACAATCATGTCTAAACTACATACTACAACTAATGATTGGAGGTAATTTCAATATAAATACAAATTCTAAAATAATATTACTCTTTTACAATCTTATATATTTTTTATTTGTGAAATACAGGATATAACAAATCAAAAGTACAATCATCACCAACAAGTGCAATTCAGTCCAAATAAAATTTTATTCTATGTATTATTGTTATCAATAAATATTTTTTATTTTCAATATTAAATATTGAAATATTGAAAACACTTATTAAATTTTAAATACCATGTCCTTAAGGTAAGCTTTTGTGTTTACAACAAACGATTTTTTCTTACCCACATTAGAGTACAAATTATACAATTTACCATAATGATAACATCAAAAAATTTAAAGTACAATATTGCAAATTCACCAAGTGCAACGCACGGGCCAAAAAGTAGTATAATAATATATACAATGTGAGACATGCTACATGTCACTAACTTGTGAATGTATCTTCTCTATTTCGATTATCAATTATCTTCCACGTGCGCTCTCTCTCTTTCTCCTCATTATTGACCAATTTAAGTCCAATAAAATTAGTACCTACCGAAAATAGAGGGACACACGTTA
The DNA here is from genome assembly GCA_023638005.1 of Forsythia suspensa. Lineage (NCBI taxonomy): Eukaryota > Viridiplantae > Streptophyta > Magnoliopsida > Lamiales > Oleaceae > Forsythia > Forsythia suspensa. Next base: position 3,751,551 of record CM042666.1, read on the forward strand.
CTATAAATAAGGAGAACCTCGCTTTTTTATGGTCTCAAGATAAACCAAAATAAGGTTAATAGAAAAAGGGAAAAAAATGGTGAGAAAGACAATATAAATAGGGCAGATTCCTAGAAATTAAATCATTCAATTTGTTCATAGATTCAAGAATCGTGAAGGAAGAACAAAGTAGAACAAAAGTACTTCTAGCACTAGAAAATCCAAAAGACAAGAAAAGAAACCAAAATCATGGCCTCCCAAAAGTTCAATTATTTCTCATTTCTTTTTCTGGCTATTATAGCCTCCGTTTTAAGCTATGGCATTGCAGAAATGGAATTCGACAATGACACCAGCCGTTTCTGCAAAACTGCGCAAGACAAGGACCTTTGCAAAACCATGATCAGTGGAGTAACCAATTGGCATGACGCCATTGGAGAAGCCATCAAGGTAACACTATCCCTCGCTAAGGAACTAAAATCACAGAGCGACTTGATAGTACCAGCATTAGTTGATTTACATCCAGGGAAAAGAGACTCCATTCAAAAAACATGCAAAGAGTCCTTCGAGACGGTGTTTGATATGCTCAAGGAGGCACAAACTGCTCTTGCAGCTGGTGACAATGGCACAGTGCAGACCAAATTAAGCGCCGCCTTAGATGCCGAATGTGTTGATGCACTTTCAAATGCTGGTGCTACATTCCCTCTAGCCAATAAAGCTAAGGAGCTTGACACAAAAGTATCTATCTGCTTGGCAATAATGGCACAAAATGAGACCTTCGTGAATAGAGAGTTGAGGAATTAATGGTTAAACAATAGTCGCCAAATTTGTAGGTGATGTGCAATTTTAGAATTTGAATTTTGATTTGTTTGTAGATTTATATTCTTGTAATGCAAACTTGATTGGTGAATAAAGTGTAAGAGATATAATCTTTTTTTGAATAATAGTTGAATTTATTTATATATAGTTACACCAATTATTATTTACTTTTCATTCAAACTAATATATCGCCCGTGCGATGCATGATACTTGTTTTTTATGATAGTGATTTTAAAATATTTTAAAAGTATATATTGTTTATTTGTTACATTCAGATAAATAAAAGTATCGTATAAATAATATTTGATTACTCATTGACCAAAACAAATATGAGATTAATTAAATTAAATTAATTAAGTAATTAAAATATCGATATATAAATTAAAACGTATTGAAAAATGAAATTTTGCAATGATAAGTAAACTTTGTAAATATAATCTTGAAAATGCAATATCTTAAATGTTATCTCTTAAATCTTACCTAGCATTTAAAAACTCATACATATTTTGACCAAAATGATGATAAGATTAATTTAATTAATTAATTAATTAAAATATGAATAATTAAATTAAAACGCATTGGGAATTTAATTTTTACAATCATAACAAAACTTTGAAATTATGGATTTTGGATATTCTTTTTATAACAATTAAAAATTGTCCTTTTTTGGAATTGGAACGAATCACGTTTCCGTTGTAAATTGTCCACCTTTTTTCACCCAAAAAAAAAAAAAATACGAAGTTAGGACATATATATACTAAGATTAATAACTATGTTAAAATTAATCATCCTATTAAGTAAAAAAAAAAAAAAAAAAAAAAAACGTATTTGACCCATGCATATTAAAAACAATTTCAAATTTTTGATTTTTTAAAAATTGGAATGGAATATCTTTCTTCAATTTAACTATTATTATCATTATTTATTTATATAAACCGTAATGGTTACAAAGTGCTCAATATCTATGTAAATTAAATGTGTAACAAAATACTTATTAAATACTCCTTGAAAATGGATCATACTTTTGTTGTAAATTAATAACTATATTAAAACTAATCATCCTATTAAGTGGAAAAACGAATTGGATTTTTTTTTTTTTTTTAAAAATCTCAAATTGTCCTCTCTTTTTTGGGAATTGGAATCGACCATCCTTCTTTAATTCAACTATCAAGATCATTATTTTATTATATAAACCATAATAGTTGCACGATGCTCAATGTCTATATAAATTAAACATATAACAAAACACATATTGAAATTATGAATGTTGACTTAAATTTATTTGGCATTGCAAATCGTCTCCCATAATTAATATTGTAAATGAGATTGACTTATTTTTATTTCACATTGCAAAATGTCTAGTTAGTTAATTAATTATTATAGAATATAAATCAAATGGATGGTTTTATTAATATTTATTATTTATTATTTACTAATTATTAATTATCATTAATTAATTAATTAATGTTTTGGAGCGAAAAATTGGCAAAAAAATTTGACGACCCGAACCGCCATCTCTAGGCTGCTCATTTCTGCCTTATTGTCAAAGCAAGGAACCTCACAAACTCTTACAACCCGAACCTTTAACCTCCATTGAGTCTTCGTAGAATCTATTTCACTGATGAAGTTACATCGTCAAGCCATATTAGCGTGAAGAATTGATTTGCAAAAAGCTGGTGGAGTGTATTTTTTTGTCAGGAAAAAACACATAACAACTGAGGAATGTGTTCCAACGTCTTCATTTGTATCGGTTGGATGAGATGGGTTTGAATTGAATTTATCTTGTTCTGGAAGATGTGTATTTTTTAATTGAAAATGTCAATTCATAATTTTATTCATTCTACCGTGTATCATAGAAAATTCAAATTATTGGAAAGTTGAACCGGTGGTATTATTTACATTGTATTGGAATACTGATAATTAATTAACTGAAGTTGGCCAATTACTTAATGAATCATTGGGAATCTCATCCGGACTGCACATTAAATATGATTATTAATTACCTGAGATTGGGCAATTAATTAATTAAATTAAATATTTATATATATATATATATATATTATTATTTTGTAATATGTGAGAAAATTTTTGGGCGAAAAAATGTGTTGACTTTTACTAATGACTATCCTTATTTTATATATATTAAGATTCTCTTTGTTTATAAGTATTTAATTTTGTTTTGATAGAAATAATATGAGTTTTTGTACATTGTTGAATTCTAAATTTGCACTATCCACGTGTCAACAAATCTCAAGTCAATCATCTACCAGCCTATATATTACCTGCACACTAGAAAAATCATTAAGCACCAAGATCACCGAGGAAAAAAGAGTCAACGATCGTTGGTACTCCGACGATCAAGTTAACTGCCGGTATATAGAATAATATACGGGAGAGAGTATTTGGGTGTGGGAGAGATAAGTAGGCAGAAATTTGAGCATAAATTAAGGGTGAGAATAATTCGTACCTTAGAATAACCGGAGATGATGTATTTATAGCTCCAGAGTTCTAATTGATTTAGGTAAGCAATCAATTAGACCTTTGATGGGATTCTCCTTCCTTATGGGATAAGAGATGATTGGGTGTCAATGCAATCTCCTAGATTTCAGCCCTTATTCGAGTTGATCCCAAAAGCATCGATGGTTCGCTCGATGATCAAGGAGGCGAACTTGGAAGCTATCAAGCTTGGTTACATGGTCCCCGACTCCGTTGTGCTAAGGGCCCTGGCCAGAGGAGCGGGCCAATGACCCACTAGAAGGGTTTGTCGCCATCTACGAGCCGGCGATGCAGCAAGGTCTTTGGTTGCCGAAGCATCCTTTTTTTCACAAGGTTTTGCGAGACTTCAACCTGGCCCCATGTCTAATAACGCCAAATGGATGGGGCAAGATGGTGGCAGGGTTTTTGTTGTGGTGGGTCGCTGAGGTTGGGGACGACTTATCCTATAGGGAGTTTGAATCAATCTACCGACCTTGTAGGTCTGGGGATTGATTCAATATGTCTCCCCAACCGGCCAAAAAGTGGGGATGGCTACCGATAGTCTCAACAAATTCCACAACTAGAAGAGGAGTTTCTTCTTTGCTAGAAGAGATTGATCATCTTCCTAATGTTTCCATTGCTTTGGAGAACTTGGTATATATTATTTTTCCTGTATGGCTTATTAACCTTGCACCTGACTTAATGCTTTTCTTGTCTTTGTAGATTGTGGGAAGCCGTCGATCCTAAAGAGGGATCAAGGAGAGTTGACGTTGAAGTGGGCTAAGGTTCGCGAACTTAACAGCGACTTCAGGAGCCTCAGCAACCTACTCAAGGATAATAACTTGTTAATCTGTTTTGGACTAATGGGTAAGCCTCGTGACCTGAGTCATGTCAAAGTTGTATCGGTATTTATTCTTGATATTCTGGAGTTTTGTTGTTATTGCAGCTGCGTTCACATTCAAGAGCATCCCCGCATTCAACCTTGACGAGAACAATGGTGAATCAAGCGCAGAGGCCCAACCTCCATTGCAATAGGTTCAGACTACGATACCTCTTCCGGAGATATCTCCCCAGGTCCTTACTGCGACAGTCCCAGATCTGACCGCCTCTCCTCCACCTCTGCCTCATATGCCCCAACAAGATAATGGAAAGAAAATCGCAGAAAGCACGGATGAACCCCCTGGCAAGAAGATGAAGGCTCCAATGGCCGAGAAGGGTTGATGAAGGACACTTGCAAGACGAGGCAGATTGAGGAGAGTTGGTGAACTTTGTCGAGCTCCATCCATGGAACTATCAATGCTAGGACTTCCAAAGGAGCCCTACTTGACTCGTGTGGATCCGAGATGAGCATGAGCTATGTTCATGATCTACTAGGGGGCTTAGCTTGGCTTATGGCCCGTGGGCCTCACGTGCCGAGCCAAGCTTTCCTTGAGCCATCTTGTTTTTTTTAAAGGAGAATTTTTACACAACTTCAAAATTTAAAAAAAAATCCAAAATAGGAGTCGGGCCAACGAATCGGCTAGTAAAAAGAATTGGGGCTCGGTCCGGGATCGTTCCTAAACGAACGTCATATAAGAGAATATAGAATCTCATCTGAGGATTCCATGATTTGGGCTTGAAGAAGGCAGATCTTTTGTGCAACGTATTCATCTTTTTCTCGTTTTTCCTTTAAACCCGTTGATATCTTTCAATTCTTTCTTTTGGTTTTCTTCTTTTATGATGAGTAGCTAAACTATTAAATGGAACAAACAGTATAACCTAGGGGACGCCGACTTAAAACCTCCAAAGAAGGGCATAGCGAACGACATAGAACAGAATATAGAATCTCATGTGAGGATTCCATGATTTGGGCTTGAAGAAGGCAGATCATTGGTGCAACATATTCATCTTTTTCTCGTTTTTCCTTTAAACCCGGTGATATCTTTCAATTCTTTCTTTTGGTTTTCTTCTTTTATGATGAGTAGCTAAACTATTAGATTGAACAAACAGTATAACCTAGATTTGAACCTTTAGTTTCACTTCTCAAGTTTTGCTTGATGGATTGATTTATGTATTGATTTTACCTATTGTCTTAATGCTTGAAATACTTGATTACTAATTTTTTTGTGGATTTAAAAAGCCGAGAGGTGAGTTATAAAATTAGACCGCGTAGTAAAATTAATCAATTTGGTAAAATGTGGAGAGACAGTTTTGCTATTATTGAGGTCCTTAATTGAATTCTTAGGTGATTAAATACGTTCAGTTAAGGCTTATTCATATTCACATAGAAATATAGTGAGTTGACTTAACTAAATATGATTGATTTAAATTCGATAGAGGTAAATTGATTTAATTAGTAAATTCGACCAAGTACAACTTTAGAAATTGAACTTCAAATGCGAGATAATAGGTGATAACTATGGTGAAATCGTGAGTTACGATATTTTTACCATCATATTTGATTGTTTAATTTATTTTTCTTATATTAGTTAATCGTAGTTTAATCAAAAATTTTCAATAAATTTTGTCTTCGTCAAATAAGAGTCAGGGTTGTTTAAATCGATATTCAAATAGAATAGTCTATGTGGGACGATAATTTGGACTCTTAGATATACTTCATTGCTTGTTTAATTGACATTAGGGGTGGCAATGGGCCTAGTCGAGCCGGTTCGGCCCAATGCCAAAGGAGCCCTACTTGACTCGTGTGGATCCGAGCTAAGCATGAGCTATGTTCGTGATCTACTAGGGGGCTCAGCTTGGCTTATGGCTCGTGGGCCTCACGTGCCGAGCCGAGCTTTCCTTGAGCCAACATGTTTTTTTTAAAGGAGAATTTTACACAACTTCAAAATATAAAAAAAATCCAAAATAGGAGTCGGGCCCACAAATCGGCTAGTAAAAAGAATTGGGGCTCGGTCCGAGATAGTTCCTAAATGAACCCGAGAAGGCCATGGGCCGAGCCCAAACGAGCTGAGTTGAAGGGTCCACCCCTAATTGACATTGTACACTTGTGATTTTAAACCAACAAGTTTTGGCATCGATACCGGGGACCATTTCTTTATTTGATATTGTTAGATTTTTTGTAGCTTTTGTTTGTTTCTTTATAAAAAAAAAATGTTCATTGTATTCTTCCTTTACAAGATGGCGATCACAAACCATTCGACCCTAAGATCGAACATACTTTCAGATGAAGAAAGAAAGAACACAATCAAAAATAACAAAATCTGCAAAAAAACACAATGGCAAACGAAGAAGATAGAATGGCTACAGAAGCCGCCCGACTAACTGTTCAACATATTCAGCATCAAAACATAGTGGAAATGGATGAAGGAGATTTGTCGGTTGCACGGTTTTTTACTCTAGCAGCAGCTCTCTAAGCTCTCAATCATCATAGACCCTGACTTTGGGTGAAATGATTTTCATCTGAGGGCAAATTTGATAAATCTATTCAACAACAATCTTTAGTTTTATGGGAAGGTAGGTGAAAATCATAATACCCATATTTCTAGATTTATACGGATGTGCCAAAATTTTAAATTTCAAGAGTACGAGACAATGCTATCAAACTCAGATGATTTCAATACACATTGAGAGATGGTGTATTAGATTGGTTTGATTGTGAACCACATGCTAGTATCACTACCTAGGATGATTTGACAAAGAAGTTCTGCAATAAATATTTTCACCACCCATAGTAGCCAAGATGAAGTTCAAAATTTCTACTTTTCAGCAATTTGATGGAGAGACCTATCACGAAGCATGTGACATATTTAAAGAGTTACTCAGAAAGTCTTCAAATCAAGGGATAAACAAAGGTCAACAAGTGCAATACTTATATGCTGGCCTCTCACATCTTTCGAAATCTCAGATGGACACTTTAGCAAATGGTTCCATCACAAATATTTAATTAATGAATCAAGCATTAGAATTATTTGAGTTGATTGCAAGAACATATGCGATGTTCGTCAGGTATGTTTGGGAAATATGTTTCAGCAATACATATAGAAAACTAATAAGATGGTTCAGAAAAATGAGACAAATTATCAAAATCAACAGGCATCTATTAGGAAGTTAGAGATTCCGATTAGCTAGATGACCTTGCAATTGTCAAAAATTACTCCATATACTCTACCTAGTAACATCGAGACAAATCTACAAGAACAAGTTAATGGCATCACCACACGTAATAGAGTTCAGCGACTTAAGACACATGTAAAATATCCATTTGCAAAAGACGACAAGGTACCTACCACAGATGAAGAGCAAGTGGAAAGGTCTAAATAGACACCAAAATCAAGTCAATAATAGAACTTAGACACTCCACAGGTTAAGGCAACCATTCATATCAAAGCATACATAACTCCAATACCATTTTCTCAAAGATTAGAAAATCTCAAGTTAGATAAGCAATTCAAGAAATTATTTGGAGTCTTCAAGATGTTGCACAACAACATCTCCTTTGCCGAAGTATTGGCTCACATGCCAGTGTACTTAAAGTTCATGAAGGATATGTTATCAAAGAAGAGAAAACTTGAAGAGTTTGAAACAATGGCTCTAAGTGAGGAGTGCACTACTATCATGTTGAATAAATTGCCTCCAAATGCAATATTTGGAGATACTTATCATTGTGTGTATTGTAGGTATCATAATGCAAATGCAGTACCAAGGTAATATGAACATTGTTTAAGTTATACACTATATATTAATTCTTAATATTATCAACTTTTTGAATTCATATTATTGCAAAGCAAAAGTGTACCTATAATTGATGGATTCCACGGGCTAAATCAACGCTTTAGCCATAGGAGATCCAGCCGAAAATTTCTTCTCACGCACTACGAAGACATTGATGGTGCACTCGACCTCGGTAAACACATATAGTAAACTTAAGATAATCTGATATTTTTTGACACACTTACAATATGAATAACTCGGATACTTTTACTTGAATAGAATCCCAAATCAAAGATTATTGATTTTATACGTCTTACAACATCAAAGCTATACTTTGATGTATAAAAAGATTCACGGTTAGCCGAGTTTAAATACGAGGTAATTTTTATTCTCAATTCTTCTTCGACAATGATTTTTGGTGAAGTCAAAGGCAAAGACAAAAGATAGGTACCAATGCATGAAGATCAATGCTCACACCAAAACTACTTCGAACTTTTGCCACTGCCGCCACCAACAAAAAGATCGCTATTTCAAAGTTGATATACACCACCAACAAAAAAGATCGGACTATTTCTCCAAAAGTTCACATCACAATGTAGATACTAAATTTTTGAACTCAACATCCAAAAAAATGTAAATTACTTTTGTTGAGAAGAATAAGGGCCCAAGAAGGAAACTTAAGTGAATACATGGACAAAAACCCAAGCATATATGCCCGTGTCATCTCCAACTTTTCTAGGCCCATAGAAAATAGCCGGGCGGATAGGCCCAATGGATGTCGCCAACATTGGGCGTCAGCGATTAGTCACCTTATGGAATAACCGTTTTTGAACAGTTTTCCTTCTCTCTATCATTTCCCCACGTTTGAGTTACAAATCATCATGGAAGAAGTGGGTAGTTATTGCCATTTAGGGAAGAGAGTGGGTAGTTTTTGGGCCATTTTTGATGCAAGATTGAAGAAAAGCATTTAATAAAGTATAAAAGAAAGAAGATTGAACATAAGAAAAAGAAGACAACTTATTGTAATCTTCATAAATCAAACATCCCTTGTTGGGACTTTGTCTCAAAAGATTTGGCGTCCCTATACATCGTCTGAATCTTTTAATTGTTAGCAAAGAATCCATTTCATATGAAACAATTTGGCACGCCAGATGGGACCCTTTTCGGTGTTAGAAGATACAAGGAAGTAAAACAATATGCCTCACAAGAATTCGAGATAAGGATCCAAAGAAACCAAATGAATCCAATCCGTGATCGAAAGCGATATGAAGAGCAAAGAAAATACACCGCAAGCGGAGGGACAAAATCAAAGTCGTTATGAACCAATGACGGAATTGAGTCCATGCACCATGCTTGCGCGTTGCTTGGCGAACTCACACAAGATGTCGGGACGGGTAAGCACACGCAAAATGTTCATGATATGGAAAAGTTTGTTCAAAATGAAAATGTGCATTATGATAACATGGCCAAGCAATTAAGCACTTTAAATGAACTTAAGAATATGTTAGTAGGCCAAATATGTCAACCAAATTTGCCAAGTGTGGATAATCATTTCCAAGCCAGGACGATCGTAGGGCACAATTCCCAACGATGAATCCTAGTCAGGGAATAGAAACGCCTTTTATACCATCAACGTAAAATATAGGGAGAGGCGGCCTGACTAATTTGAGTGGTCATAATGTTGGATCGTCCAACTTGGAGGGTAGCCCGAACGCAAGAGAAAACATCCCAAATATAGGACAAAACGCAACATGCTTTAGCGAGGGGGTAAATGTCCAAGTAAATGGCAATAATACCTTGAATAATGGTAATTTTGCCACAAACCTGGGGCTAAATAATAGACCTCAGATGATGCCGCCTGTGAACCAACCTATAGGAGTCCCATACGATCCCAACACGGCTTTAAGAAACCAAATTGCATAGATAATGCAAGATCAGATGGCTTTTGGAATGCGTCCTTTCATTAGGCCGACTTATAGGAAGCCATATCCCAATTGGATAGACCAAGCATATCCATGGCCTAGAGGATATAAAGTGCCAGAATTTTCATTGTTCACAGGTTTAGGAGAGGTCTCAACGTTGGAACATGTAAGGCGATTTATATTACAATGTGGTGAAGTAAATGATTATCATAAAATGAGGTTGTTTCCTAGTTCGCTAACATGAATAGCCTTTTCATGGTTCATTAATTTACCAGCAAATTCTGTTCAGACATGGCAACAATTAGAGCATTTGTTCCATGCTCAATTCTATAAAACCGAGTCCGAAGTTACCTTGGCCGATTTGGCGAATTTATGTCAAATGCCAACTGAATGGGCGGAAGTTTTTCTTCAAAGATTTAAAACTGCTAGGAGTAAATGCTTCGTGCCCTTACCTGAAAAGGAGTTTGTTAAGGTCGCTCAAAGTTGTTTAAGTTTCGATTTAAAAAAGAAATTTCAGGATAGGAAGTTTTCTGATCTTTTCCAATTAACGACCAACGTGATTAGGTATGAGCGTTTAATAAGAGAGGAAGAACAAATGAAAAATTCTAGCAAAGGGACTTACTATAGAGACCCAAACTTCGACGTTCATATTGTAGACGAATATTATGATCAAATCCGAAATATGTCTGGCTGAATTGGTTAAAGGAGATGCGTATGCTTGTCCCTTAGTGATTAACTCAGGGACGACGGCAAAAAATGAGCCTCTAAGAGATACAAGCAAAAAGGCTAGAGCGTTTTCGTTTGATATAACCAAAGCTGATACTATATTTGATAGATTGTATAAAGACAAACAAATAAAACTGAGCGACAAACACAAATTGCCAAATCCTGAGCAAATTAAGAATAAGAAATATTGTAAGTGGCATAATCCATGGTCTCATACAACTAATAATTGTTTGGTTTTTCGTCATGTATTACAGGATGCCATTGAATCAGGACGAATCACTTTTGAAGCTAAAAAGAAGATGGCAGTGAATGAGAATCCTTTTCCGCGGCCACTTGGAGTAAATATGATAGCAGGTTTCAAAAGTGGTTTACCTAAATTCAAATTGGTAGTTGATAATGGAGACGAAGATCTTGAACAGCATCCTAGTGTGTTCGAACGTCTCGAAGGCAAAGAAGTTGAAAGAAACGAAAAAAATATTGTGTGCTAGATGTAGTAGAGAAATAAATGAAAATGAAGAGAAAATGGGAGTATGGGGGCGTCTCAATCATCCTAACACGACCCTAAATTTTCAGCCTATTCAAGGGCGAAATGTACCTAGACATCCTTTTGAAAGACAAATCAGGCCGATGCATGATGGCAGGCCGATGCATGGTGGTAGACCGATGCACAACGGTAGACCAATGCTCAACAGTAGAACGTTCAGGCCACAGCCCCATTAATCAAATGTATGGCACTCATTCCAATATAGTGCAGGAAGGGTGATACCCTTTGATCAAATGACCAGGACGCAACAAATACGTCATCAGAGGAATTATGGAGGAATGATGAGGCAGCAACAAGAGATAATACGTCCCAAAATGCCCAATTTGTCCAAGGCAGTTGCTAAAGAAAATCTCGAAGATGAGAAAGAACACAACTTGGGCGATTTAACAGAAGAATTGCCAGAAGATTCTTCTGGTAGGTCAAGATTTGAAAGACGCAACAAAGTTGAAAACGAAGATGATCCAGAACAATCCATCACTATTCAGTTTGGTTCTTTGCCCCCAGTCTTGGCTAATAATTATCTGCTTGCCAATGAGTTTAAAAGTAAGGGAGATGAGGAGACACAAGAAGATGAGGAAGAAGAAGCATGCACATTGGAATGTGAGGGAGAAATCGGGCAAACCTCTGGAGGTATATGTGAGGAAGAAGAAGATGATGGTTTGACCGATGTTGAAGAAGAGATTGACCTAGAATCAGAAAGAAGAAAAAGAGGAGTTTAATATAACAATCTATTGAAGCAACTATATCAAGAAGGCGTCCGAGAAGTGGATTTATTGGGCAAACCATCTGGGCGATCTTTTGATTATTACGTATTATACGGGACACCTAAGAGGAAAATGAAAGTGTTTTACTCGGAAGACCGTAAACTCAAGGCGATTGGAAAAGGACGGTGGTCATAGAGTGGAGGACGTGTAGCAATTTCGGAAGGTCGAAATCTGGCACGATCAAAAAGCGCTTTCGTGGGGCCATGTTTCATCATACGTGCTTGCGGAGGCGTAAAGTGGTATCGACTTTAGGCAAGTCACGAATGCTCTTTTCGCGAATTGGCTTCAAAGAGAAGGGGTCCAAGAAAGGAGGTTCTTGGGTGCAAGGAAGAATCGGGCTACTGACGATCGCCCAATAGAGTTCGCATCCTCGAACGCAGCGGGTCCAAATAGAACTCGTTCATATCGGGCCTAGAAGGTAGAAGGCACGACAGGTTTACATAAGGTTTGGATAGGAGGTCTCGGAATTCTTCGAAAGTGGTACGATTTTCTGAGGGAGTTTTTGACGTAGCCATTTTTCAGCAAATTGAAAGGATTTCAAGGTGATGACAAGTTTGAAAAAGTGAATGTGAAATCAAGAAGAGGATGAATAGTGTCCTTTTATAGAGGAAGAAAGAGGCGGCGACGTGATGGAAGTAGGATGTGGTTATTGGTGCAATGTAGTGGCGTCTTTTTGGGTTTATATAAATCGTGCACTTGGGATATCAGAATTGAAGCGCCAAACACACTTTTTCAGAAGACGAAGCACCACTAAGTGAATATGGCTAAATTAATAAATGATTATATTAATTTAGCCATATTGGGGGGTAACTGTTGACATACAAAAGAATAAGGGCCCAAGAAGGAAACTTAAGTAGAATTATACGTATGGGCCCATAGAAAGTACCTAAGTATATAGGCCAAAAGTTTATGTCGCTCGTGCCTAATAGGCGCCTGGTGAATTTATATATAGGCCTACAGAAAATAGCCAGGCGAGATAGGCCCGAATAGATGTCGCCCGGGCCAAGAACGCCCGAGACATTTGGCGACTAGAACGATTAGTCACCTTATGGAGTAACCGTTCTTGAACAGTTACTTTTCATTGAAATTTTATTTGTTTTATAAGTAATTAATTTTGTTTTGATAGAAATAATTTGAGTGTTTGTACATTGTATCAATGCATGAGTAAGACACACGTAACTAGTGATTAATCATTATTGAAAGTAATCATCACAAACTCACAAAATATCAATTATATTATACTATGATTGCAATCTTGTTCTAAGTTGGTTGGCATTTAAAAAAATAAAAATAAGAACATTTTAATATAAAAACTTCATTTTAGGGAAAAAGTTGAATTTTTATTTTATAATATTCAAAACTTGTGAGTGCTTTAATTTTTTCTTTTTTGTTGTTTTTTTGCGACTAAAAGTGAAGAAAAAATAGTAATCAAGCGACAATATAAATATTTAGACCAAGAAGTTATTCTCAAAAGTTCATTTTTTTTTCTTTTCTCTAGCTATAATCGCCTCTCGGCACTAAAGGAGAGTCGGTGTGTTTTACACACTTATCCTAACTTATAAATTTGATATATATTTGCAAATTGAGCAAATTTTTACTTAATTTAGTCTAAATATGTTATCACACTTAAAGACCCAAGTTTGAAGGTAATTGGAGCATAAAGTGAGAGTTCAAGCTTAATTGAAGTTTATATGAAGTAATTGACGGCTGATATTATGGCACCGGAGTGATAGGAAGTATTAAAAGAATCATTGGAGGGATTTAACAAGTTTTGAGAGTGGAATTTAACTTACGAAAAATTTGAGGACAATTTTTACACTTCTGGAATTCGTTTAATGATGTGGAGACCCCGAATTCTATCTAATTTTTTTTATTCTGTCCAATTGGGTATTTGTAACCGGATGAGAGGGTATTAGTACCCTCATATGTTAAAAGCAGATTAGTTATCTTGTTTGTTTAGAAGTTGGATTGAATCATTTTTGTAATAGTTTTGACATTTTCTTTTAGAAAAATAGTTAAGAAAAATCAAAGACTACATTTACAGGTCGCCCTTTCTCTTTTGCTTCGGGTTTGTCTTGTCTTTGGTGCGTAAAACGGGTACACTTAATAATAGTAAAAACCGAAGGATCAGACATGATCAATTAAACATAGCGGAAGAAAATGATAGGTAGATCCCGTCTTTTGATTCATTTCACCTCAATTACATTAGATCATTATACTAAAGCTATGGGTTTAAAATAAATGTTTGAAATACAGCCATTACAATTTATTCCAATATGACTCATGACAAATCATTACGTCTCGTTAATGACGCATACATTTTCAGCCATTTCAAAAGTACTACAAAATACTACAACAAAAATAGAGGTTCTGATATTTTTTCTAAAGACGAGTTCACCTAAGGTATTACAATTATATAAAAGCGGGTTACAAGATATTCCATAGTCTAAGAGTCATACACGTCTTCAAAAAGATAGGTTACTTCATTCTTTTGTAGCCAGGGTCGATGGGGGTAGTACGACCACTTGTCTATCTCGATGTTCAAATGGTACTCTTGGCCATCCAAAGCTAGCTCCTACCTTTGCCTCATGACTTCAAAGAAATCACGATCCATTACCTACAAGAGTCATGAAACGACTATGAATGGTGACATTCAATGAGTGAAATATGGTGCATGCGTGATATTGTACATAAATGTATCTTTTTATTTTTTTTTAGTGCCCTTCCCATAAGCAATACTTGTACACCGAGCGCTCAAATTAAACATTCTTTGTTCCTATGCTCAATGGGGCAAAACTTCTTTGGACCTTTGTCCCTTTATGGGCTACTTTTGCCATTAACCAAATTCGATCAACTATTTTCCTTGGACCCTTTCGTATCTTTATTGGCTACTTTTATCTTTGGCCCTTCATTAAACTTTAATCGGACATCGTGTCCTCGTATGGGTCGTTCTAACCATTGGCCGTAATTGATCAACTCTTTTATTTGAACCTTTTGAACCCTTTATGGTGTACAAATAGGATTAAGGAACTTATTGTGTTATGAAACAACTTGTCTCTGTGTGTATATATATATATATATACATACTTTGTTTTCTCGACTCAAGTTGAGCATGTGTAACACAAAATGACTTGCCATTCGCATTCTTTCTTCTTGTTGCATAAATGATAAATAGGCTCAAAATGCTCACAATATCTCATATATTTACTTGAATCAATTTCATCAACATAAATCATTTGGAGCACATAAGAGCATATATACACTTATCGTGTTGCACATAAGGCAAATAACGTAGTTTACTCACAACTCGTTGCAGTTAGTCTTCATACACCTGAAAATAAAATGTCCTATATATCACAAAAATCGATAGCTCAGTAAAAAAAACCAACAATTGATTTTTTTGTTAAAGAAAATCGAGAGATTAGTCTGAAAAATGGATATTTGATTTTTTTTTTTTTGTAGTACGATGATATACACAAATTTATATCACATAGTCTAGACATTTATTATTGGCTTACTAATGACTCTTTGAGTATATTATATATTATACTCTAGTAATATTAGTATTAACAATAGAGTGTTGTACCTTATATAGATTAGGTTTGTGTTAGTATAAATACGAGTTGTATCTATTATTTTAGATTTATGTAGTTTTGCTTAATGATAGTTTCTTCCTCGTTCTCTATCTTTGTTCTTCTCTTCTCAATTTAATTTGTCACATCAGAAAAACTTGATTTAGAACATTATCATGGTATCAGAGCCTTTTGTTCATTGAATTTGTTTCATTCTTTTTCCCTCCCATCTCAAAAACAAAAAGAAACCTAGTTTAAGCTATTGAGCCGAACTAAAAATTCTCTTTTCCTTTTCAACAAGACATCGGTTCGCAGATTGGTGAGCATATTTAGGTTCCTGACAATGACGCGAACCATCCTATCCGGTGCGTGAGGGTCCACATGCGACTAAGGCGTGTGAAGCCCATGCGCAATCACGGCGATGGCGCATGAGGGCGCGTCCAGGAGATTTTCGGCCTGAGACATATTTGTCAATAAGTAATTTGTTTTGGTTGGACACGTATAAGGGTGGATCATTTGTCTCGTTTTCTTGTTGTGTTGTTGATTTTTTGGATTTACATAATTTTGGTTATCATCATGCTTGACTCCAATGGCAACTTAAAGGGATGATTCACTTCAATCTATTAGTGTAAGACTAATGGGTAAGAATTATTCGTATTGGACTACTGTAATGAAGAATTTTCTTAAAGGTAAAAAAATATGGGGATATGTTAGTGGAACTATTGTGATACCTAAGAGACTACCAATGATAATTATGCAATAGAGATAGATGCTTAGGAATTAAACAATGCGAAAATTCTTACATGGATTCACAATTTTGTTGACATTCTATTGGTGCACAGTTGGCAAAGTATGAAACAGCAAAAGAAGTTTGGGATTATTTGTAGAAGTTATACACTAAGTCTAACTTTGCAAAACGATATCAGTTGGAGATTGATATACGGACATTACAACAGAAAAATATGGATATTCTGGAGTTTTACACTACTAAGATATCAATTTGGGATGAGTTGGCTCTTACAGAATCGGCAGGAATGAAAGGATGTGAGGACTATATTATTTATAAAGAAGAGTAACGATTAATTAAGTTTTTTATGGCACTTTGCAGTGACTTTGAGAGACTTAGAGGCTCTATCTTGCATCATACTCCTCTATCTTCTGTTGATTCAGTGGTTAGTGAACTTCTAGCTGAGGAAAAACGTTTGAAATTCCTAACAAGTGAGGTATCCCTTCCTACTTCTAGCACTTCAGTTTTGGCTGTTGCTTCTCGACCATCTACGTAGAATCAAAACAAAGGTCATGTGCGGGTAGCTAGTGATGAGTGTAACTTTTGCAAACAAAAGGGACATTGGAAGGCTCAATGTCCTAAGTTATCGAAGAAGCAACAACCCCTACAGAGTCAGCAGTAGTCACAACAACAATTCTATCGTTCCAATGCTAACACAACAGAAGCCATGCTACCTTGTGACTCATTTATTCTTGGAGCACCACCTCCCTCTGGTCCTCTGCTATCTACTCTAGCTGAGCAATTTCAGCATTTCCTTCCCACTCAGCCACATGCTATGTCTGCCTCTAATCATGTAGGTTTGTCATCCTAGAGCCCATTAGGTATTTCTTCCTCATGAATTTTTTTACTCAGGTGCTTCAAAACACATGTCATCTGACTCAACACTTTTTAATTCCTTATGTCCTTCTAATTTATCTGTGTCTATTATGACTGTTGATGGCACTTCATTGCCTTTAGCAAGAGTTGTTTCTTATAACAGACATAATTTATCACTTTCAAATATCAATTATATTACAACTCTTACTTTGAATCTTATTTCTATTAGTCACTTGTGTGACTCTCGATACTTAGTTCAATTTTCTTCTACTACTTGTCATGTGCAGGATCCTCAATCTCAGAAGATGATTGGGATAGGTCGTAGAAAATGAGTTTTATATGTTTTGGACAATCTGAGACAACCACGTACTATAGCCTCTAGTGTTGATTTGTCATCCTTCTCTTTGAATTCTTTTCCTTCTAGTTTTTATTTGTGGCATTCTCGCCTTGGACATGTTTCCGCTAATCGTTTAAAATTTTTAGTTTCTAAAGGACAATTGGGAGATTTACAAACCCATGATATTTTTGATTGCAGTAGTTGCAAATTAGCTAAATTTTCTGCTTTTCCTTTTCCTCGAAGTATTTCTCATTCTGTAGTACCTTAGATCTTGTTCATTCTAATGTGTGGGGACCTACTCCTATTGCTACGAAAGGGAGGTCTAGATATTATGTCTCTTTTATTTGTGATTATAGTCGTTATTGGTGGGTTTATCTTATGAAGCAACGTTTTGATTTTCCTTCTATTTATCTTTCTTTTAGAACACTTGTTAAACTTTGGCACTCTGCTGTGATCAAACTCGGCATAAACAATTAAGTCATCCTAGCTTTCAATACTTGAAAGTAATGTTTCCAACTCTGTTCAAAATAGGAACTTTTTTTATTTTTGATGTGAAATTTGTGAGTTGTATAAACATCATCGCACTCATTTCCCTGCACAATGTTATAATAAATCAAAAAAATTCTCTTGTTCATGATATTTGGGGACCTTCTTGTGATATAAATATATATGGGGCAAAATAGTTCATTACATTCATTCATGACCATACTCATGTATGTTGGACATATTTACTCAAAGAAAAAGCTCATACCAAATGGATTTTAACAGGTTTTCATAGAATGATTAGGAACCAATTTCAAGCCCCTTCGTAATGATAATGGGAGAGAGTAATACTCATCTATTATGGGTAGTGGTAGAGTGAGACATTTTTCATTGTGGGGTCAAAAATATAAATGCAATTTCTTTTTAAAATAACATAACATTAATTAAAATAAGTTAATACATTACTATAATAGTAGCCTATGCGGTTTTATACTTTGAAAACATCGTATAATTACATCGTTATCAATATTGTTAAACGATTTGGCTGTTTGTCTATGACTTAAGAAGAAGAAAAAAGCGTTCATGAGGTAGAGGAGAACAAATTAAACCACAAAATAATTATATCAAATTTCTAAATTCTAAAAATGAAGAAAGTGGTAAAATAATTGAAGTTAGCTAAACCAATTGACTATATAGTCGGGTCACATATACGTGGTCTTTAAGTATTCATAAATTCTAATGCATTCTTGTATGTTCGCATCTGTCACAAAGATATAGTCAGGTCACATATAAGAATATGTTTAATTCTACTCTAAAAGATTGTTAAACAAATTAGGAATATTAATCTTCATAATTAAATCGTGTTATCAAATTCAACGATTCATGTTAAAGGAGATTGGTATAAGTGGATTCGGAATCCTAGTACGCTTCTCTTTATTAAATTTATATCACATTTGCATTCATCTCAACTTTGCATTAATTTTAGTTAACTTAGATCTTATATTGATTAGCTAGTACATAGTTTGATAATTGTTTCCTAAAAAAATCTATTGAATTCTATAGTTTCGGTTAATGTTAAGTTAATTTGAAATTAAACTAACGCAATTTATGTGGGTACGATACTTGGACTATAAAATCCACTTTATTACTTGTGTGATCCGTACACTTGCGAAATAATAAAGTAATATTGACCCAATTGCTGGAATTTGAAGTTCAGTGATCTACTTACAAGTGAGGTAAAAGTTTAATGACGTCAAATATAATTAACCCCATATTAATCACATAAAATTCATTATACAAAAAGTAGTAAGTTATTTACCTATTAGTCATTAGCACTTTGTTTACCCTTTCATGATCTTGAAAAGGTAATAAAAGTCAGCACGTCTAATATAGTGCATTTGGTAGAGTTTAAAATAAAATAAAAAAAGAGTTGATGATCGTTGGTACTCCGACAATCAAGTCAACTGCCGGTATATAGAATAATATACGGGGGAGAGTATTTGGATGTGGGAGAAACATGTAGGCAAAAAATTGAGCAGAGTTTAAGAGTGAAAATAATGCGTACCTTAAAATAACCGGAGATGTTGTATTTATAGCTCCAGTGTTCTAATTGATTTAGATAAGCAATCAATTTGACCTCTAATGAGATTCTCCTTCCTTATGGGATAAGGGATGATTGGGTGTCAACGCAATCTCTTAGATTTTAGCCCTTATTTGAGTTGATCCCAATATCACGCTGCCTAATCATTAGAAGATTGAGATTTGGTTTCCTTGTGAGAATCCGTGCGGCAATCAAACACAATCGTCTTTTAAATATCTCTCTGGTCATTTCGCCAATTTTTTTCAAAATCTCTTGAAAAACTATTTTTAAACTCTACCAAATATACACAATGTGAGACATGCTACATGTCACTAACTTGTGAGGTATCTTCTTAATTTCTATTACCTTCCACGTGCGCTCTATCTCTTTCTCCTCATTATTGACCAATTTAAGTCCATTAAAATTAGTACCTACCAAAAATAGAGGGGCACACATTACTATAAATAAGGAGAACCTCACCTTTTCATGGTATGAGGATAAACCAAAATAAGGTAAATAGAAAAAGAAAAAAAAATGGTGAGAAAGACAATATAAATAGGGCAGATTCCTAGAAATTAAATCATTCAATTTGTTCATAGATTCAAGAATCGTGAAGGAAGAACAAAGTAGAACAAAAGTACTTCTAGCACTAGAAAATCCAAAAGACAAGAAAAGAAGCCAAAAGCATGGCCTCCCAAAAGTTCAATTATTTCTCATTTCTTTTTCTGGCCATTATAGCCTCTGTTTTAAGCTATGGCATTGCAGAAATGGAATTCGACAATGACACCAGCCGTTTCTGCAAAACTGCGCAAGACAAGGACCTTTGCAAAACCATGATCAGTGGAGTAACCAATTGGCATGACGCCATTGGAGAAGCCATCAAGGTAACACTATCCCTTGCTAAGGAACTAAAATCACAGAGTGACTTGATAGTACCAGCATTAGTTGATTTACAACCAGGGAAAAGTGACTCCATTCAAAAAACATGCAAAGAGTCCTTCAAGACGGTGTTTGATATGCTCAAGGAGGCACAAACTGCTCTTGCAGCTGGTGACAATGGCACATTGCAGACCAAATTAAGCGCCGCCTTAGATGCCGAATGTGTTGATGCACTTTCAAATGCTGGTGCTACATTCCCTCTAGCCAATAAAGCTAAGGAGCTTCACACAAAAGTATCTATCTGCTTGGCAATAATGGCACAAAATGAGACCTTCGTGCATAGAGAGTTGAGGAATTAATGGTTAAACAATAGTCGCCAAATTTGTAGGTGATGTGCAATTTTAGAATTTGAATTTTGATTTGTTTGTAGATTTATATGCTTGTAATGCAAACATGATTGGCGAATAAAGTGTAAGAGATATAATCTTTTTTTGAATAATAGTTGAATTTATTTATATATAGTTAGTATTTGTGACACCAATTATTATTTACTTTTCATTCAAACTAGTACATCGCCCGTGCAATGCATAATACTTGTTTTTTATGATAGTAATTTTAAAATATTTTAAAAGTATATTGTTTATTTGTTACATTCACATCGAATAAATAATATTTGATTACTCATTGATATATTGAAAAAATTTAATTTTGTAGTGATAACAAAACTTTGAAAATATGAATTTTAACTTATTTTTCTTTCAATATGCATTGATTGTCTTCCATAATAATCTTGAAAATGTACTATTTTAAATGTGATCTCTTAAATATTAATTAGCATTGAAAAACCTATGCATATTTTGATCAAAATGAAGATTAGATTAATTAATTAAATTAAATTAAATTAAATTAAGTATTTAAAATATGGATAATTAAGTTAAAACGCATTGGAAAATTAATTTTTGCAATAATAACAAAAATAAATTAATTTTTGCAATGATAACAAAACTTTGAAAATATGGATTTTGACTTATTTTTCTTTCTCTCATCCATTGATTTTCTTCCATAATAATTTGAAAATCATCTTGAAAATACTATCTCTTAAATCTTAATTAGTGTTGAAAAATCCATGTATATTTTGACCAAAACGAATATGAGATTAATTAAATTAAATTAATTAAGTAATTAAAATATAAAAAGTGAATGTGAAATCAAGAAGAGGATGAATAGTGTCCTTTATAGAGGAAGAAAGAGGCGGCGACGTGATGGAAGTAGGATGTGGTTATTGGTGCAATGTAGTGGCGTCTTTTTTGGGTTTATATAAATCGTGCACTTGGGATATCAGAATTGAAGCGCCAAACACACTTTTTCAGAAGACGAAGCGCCACTAAGTGAATATGGCTAAATTAATAAATGATTATATTAATTTAGCCATATTGGGGGGTAAATGTTGACATACAAAAGAATAAGGGCCCAAGAAGGAAACTTAAGTAGAATTATACGTATGGGCCCATAGAAAGTACCTAAGTATATAGGCCCGAAGTTTATGTCGCTCAGGCCTAATAGACGCCCAGGTGAATTTATATATAGGCCTACAGAAAATAGCCAGGCCAGATAGGCCCAGAATAGATGTCGCCCAGGCCAAGAACGCCCAGGACATTTGGCGACTAGAACGATTAGTCACCTTATGGAGTAACCGTTCTTGAACAGTTTTCCTTCTCTCTTATCATTTCTCCACGTTTCAGAAGTTACAAGCAGTTGAATCATCATGGAAGAAGTGGGTAGTTATTGCCATTTAGGGAAGAGAGTGGGTAGTTTTTGGGCGACGAGCAGTTTTTGATGCAAGATTGAAGAAAACCGTTTAATAAAGTATAAAAGAAAGAAGATTGAACAGAAGAGACAAGAAGACAACTCTCAAAAAACAAAGAAATGTAATTGCAATCCCTTTTAGTTTTAAATTTTTTTTTGCAGTGAATTCCAGTGTGCTTGTGCCCTTTGGAGGCATTTCGTTTTGTTCTTTCATCCTTTGTTAATATTGTAATCTTCATAAATCAAACACCCCTTGTTGGGACTTTATCTCAAAAGGTTTGGCGTCCTTTACACATCGTCTGAATCTTTTAATTGTTAGCAAAGAACCCATTTCTGCGTGAAACACTTTTCATTGAAATTGTATTTGTTTTATAAGTAATTAATTTTGTTTTGATAGAAATAATCTGAGTGTTTGTACATTGTATCAATGCATGAGTAAGAAACACGTAACTAGTGATTAATCTTTATTGAAAGTAATCATCACAAACTCACAAAATATCAATTATATTATACTATGATTGCAATCATGTTCTGAAGTTGGTTGGCATTTAAAAAAATAAAAATAAGAACATTTTTAATATAAAAAACTTCAGTATAACTTAGGGAAAAAAGTTGAATTTTTTATTTTATAATATTCTCACGTCCAAGTTTCACCGATAATGTGAGTGCTTTAATTTTTTCTTTTTTTGTTGTTTTTGCGACTCATTCTTTGGGATTTAAGTTCCTTGTATCGTAATTGATGTGTGTGTGTGTGTGTTACAACTTAGAAAATACAAAACGAAAAATTCCACATATTTTTCATGGTCTCATCAAGCTAATAATAGATTAATTAACGTTCAGAAAAAATGAAGAAATAGTAAGAAAGACAATATAAATATTTAGACCAAGAAGTTATTCTCAAAAGTTCATTTTTTTTTTCTTTTTCTAGCTATAATCGCCTCTGGCACTAAAGGAGAGTCGGTGTGTTTTACACACTTATCCTAACTTATAAATTTGATATATATTTGCAAATTGAGCAAATTTTTACTTAATTTAGTCTAAATATGTTATCACACTTAAAGACCCAAATTTGAAGGTAATTGGAGCATAAAGTGAGAGTTCAAGCTTAATTGAAGTTTATATGAAGTAATTGACGGCTGACATTATGGCACCAGAGTGATAGGAAGTATTAAAAGAATCATTGGAGGGATTTCACAAGTTTCAAAAGTGGAATTTAACTTACGAAAAATTTGAGGACAGATTTTTACACTTTTGGAATTCGTTTAATGATGTGGCGACCCCGAATTCTATCTAATTTTTTTTTTATTCTGTCCAATTGGGTATTTGTAACCGGATGAGAGGGTATTAGTACCCTCATATGTAAAAAGCATATTAGTTATCTTGTTTTTTTAGAAGCTGGATTGAATCATTTTTGTAATAGTTTTGACATTTTCTTTTAGAAAATAGTTAAGAAAAATCAAAGACTACATTTGCAGTGTCGCCTTTCTCTTTTTGCTTGGGTTTGTCTTGTCTTTGGTGCGTAAAACAGGTACACTTAATAATATAGTAAAAACCGAACGATAAGACATGATCAATTAAACATAGAGGAAGAAAATGATAGGTAGATCCCGTCTTTTGATTCATTTCACCTCAATTACATTAGATCATTATACTAAAGATATGGGTTTAAAATAAATGTTTGAAATACAGCCATTACAATTTATTTCAATATGACTCATGACAAATCATTACGTCTCGTTAATGACACATACATTTTCAGCCCATTTCAAAAGTACTACAAAATACTAAAACAAAAATGGAGGTTCTGATATTTTTTCTAAAGACGAGTTCACCTAAGGTATTACAATTATATCAAAGAGGGTTGCAAGATATTACATAGTCTAAGAGTCATACACGTCTTCAAAAAGAGAGGTTACTTCATTCTTTTGTAGCCAGGGTCGATGGGGGTAGTACAACCATATATCTATCTTGATGTTCAAATGGTACTCTTGGCCATCCAAAGCTAGCTCCTACCTTTGCCTCATGACTTCAAAGAAATCACGATCCATTTCCTACAAGAGTCATGAAACGACTATGAATGGTGACATTCAATGAGTGAAATATGATGCATGTGTGATATTGTACATAAATGTATCTCTTTATTTTTTTTAGTGCCCTTCCCATAAGCAATACTTGTACACCGAGCGTTCAAATTAAACATTCTTTGTTTCTATGCACAATGGCCAAACTTCTTTGGACCTTTGTCCCTTTATGGGCTACTTTTGCCATTGACCATATTCGATCAACTCTTTTCCTTGGACCCTTTCGTCTCTTTATGGGCTAATTTTGTCTTTGGCCGTTCATTAAACTTTAATCAGACTTCGTGTCCTCGTATGGGTCATTCTAACCCTTGGCCGTAATTGATCAACTCTTTTATTTGAACTTTTTGAACCCTTTATGGTGTACAAATAGGATTAAGGAACTTATTGTGTTATGAAACAACTTGTCTTTTTGTGTGTGTGTGTGTGTGTGTGTGTGTGTACTTTGTTTTCTCGACTCAAGTTGAGCATGTGTAACACAAAATAACTTGCCATTCTTAATCTTTCTTCTTGTTGCAAAAATGATAAATAGGCTCAAAATGCTCACAATATCTCATATCTTTACTTGAATCAATCTCATTAACATAAATCATTTGGAGCACATAAAAGCACATATATACTTATCGTATTGCGCATAAGACAAATAACGTAGTTTACTCTCAACTCGTTGCGGTTAGTCTTGATGCACCTGAAAATAAAATGTCCTATATATCACAAAAATCGATAGCTCAGTAAAAAAAACCCACAATTGATTATTTTGTTAAAGAAAATCGAGAGATTAGTCTGAAAAATGGATATTTGAATTTTTTTTTTTTTTTTTGGTAGTACAATGATATACACAAATTTATATCATAGTCTAGTAATTTATTATTGGCTTACTAATGACTCTTAGAGTATATTATATATTATACGAGTATATAGATTAGGTTTGTGTTAGTATAAATACGAGTTGTGTCTATTATTTTAGATTTATGTGGTTTTGCTTAATGATAGTTTCTTCCTCGTTCTCTATCTTTGTTCTTCTCTTCTCAATTTAATTTGTCACATTAGAAAAACTTGATTTAGAACATTATCATGGTATCAGAGCCTTTTGTTCATTGAATTTGTTTCATTCTTTTTCCCTCCCATCTAAAAAATAAAAGGAAACCTAGTTTAACCTATTGAGCCGGACTAAAAATTCTCTTTTCCCTTTCAACGAGACATCGGTTCGCAGATTGGTGACCATATTTGGGTTCCTGACAACAAGGTGAACCATCATATCCGGCGGGTGAGGGTCCACGCGCGACTAAGGCGTGTGAAGCCCATGCGCAATCACGACGATGGCGCATGAGGACGCATCCGGGAGATTTTTGACCTGAGACATATTTCTCAATAAGTAATTTGTTTTGGTTGGACGCATATAAGGGTGGATCGTTTGTCTCATTTTCTTGTTGTGTTGGTGATTTTTTGGATTTACATAATTTTGGTTATCATCATGCTTGACTCCAATGGCAACTGAAAGGGATGATTCACTTCAATCTATTAGTGTAAGACTAATGGGTAAGAATTATTCGTATTGGACTACTGTAATGAAGAATTTTCTTATGGGTAAAAAAATATGGGGATATGTTAGTGGAACTATTGTGATACCTTAGAGTACCAATGATAATTATGCAATAGAGATAGATGCTTAGGAATTAAACAATGTGAAAATTCTTACATGGATTCACAATTTTGTTGACATTCTATTGGTGCACAGTAGGCAAAGTATGAAACAGCAAAGGAAGTTTGGGATTATTTGTAGAAGTTATACACTAAGTCTAACTTTGCAAAACGATATCAGTTAGAGATTGATATACGGACTTTACAACAGATGAATATGGATATTCTAGAGTTTTACACTGCTATGACATCAATTTACGATGAGTTGGCTCTTACAGACTCGGCATGAATGAAAGCATGTGAGGACTATATTATTTATAAAGAAGAGTAACGATTAATTCAGTTTTTTATGGCACTTTGCAGTGACTTTGAGAGACTTAGAGGCTCTATCTTGCATCATACTCCTCTATCTTCTGTTGATTCAGTGGTTTTAGTGAACTTTTGGCTGAGAAAACATGTTTGAAATTCCTAACAAGTGAGGTATCCCTTCCTACTTCTAGCACTTCAGTTTTGGCTGTTGCTGCTTCTCGACCATCTACGCAGAATCAGAACAAAGGTCATGTGCGGGTAGCTAGTGATGAGTGTAACTTTTGCAAACAAAAGGGACATTGGAAGGCTCAATGTCCTAAGTTATAGAAGAAGCAGCAACCCCTAGAGAGTTAGCAGCAGTCACAACAGCGATTCTATCGTTCCAATGCTAACACAACAGAAGCCATGCCACCTTGTGACTCATCTATTCTTGGAGCACCACCTCCCTATGGTCCTCTGCTATCTACTCTAGCTGATCAATTTCAGAAGTTCCTTACCACTCAGCCACATGCTATGTCTGCCTCTACTCATGTAGGTTTGTCATCCTAGAGCCCATTAGGTATTTCTTCCTCATGAATTTTTTTACTCAGGTGCTTCCAAATACATGTCATCTAACTCAACACTTTTTAATTCCTTATGTCCTTCTAATTTATCTGTGTCTATTATGACTGTTGATGGCACTTCATTGCCTTTAGCAAGAGTTGTTTCTGTTAACAAACATAATTTATTACTTTCAGTTATCTATTACATTCCAGCTCTTACTTTGAATCTTATTTCTATTAGTCAATTGTGTGACTTTGGATACTTAGTTCAATTTTCTTCTACTACTTGTCATGTGCAGGATCCTCAATCTCAAAAGATGATTGGGATAGGCTGTAGAAAATGAGATTTATATGTTTTGGACAATCTGAGACAACCACGTACTAGAGCCTCTAGTGTTGATTTGTTATCATTCTCTTTGAATTCATTTCCTTCTAGTTTTTATTTGTGGCATTCTTGCCTTGGACATGTTTCTGTTAGTCGTTTAAAATTTTTAGTTTCTAAAGGACAATTGGGATATTTACAAACTCATGATATTTCTGATTGCAGTGGTTGCAAATTAACTAAATTTTCTGCTTTTCCTTTTCCTCAAAGTATTTCTCATTCTGTAGTACCATTGATCTTGTTCATTCTAATGTGTGGGGATCTGCTCTTATTACTACGAAAGGGAGGTCTAGATATTATGTCTCTTTTATTCGTGATTATAGTCGTTATTGTTGCGTTTATCTTATGAAGCGACGTTTTGATTTTCCTTCTTTTTATCATTCTTCTAGAACACTTGTTAAACTTTGGCACTATGCTATGATCAAACTCTGGCACAAACAATTAAGTCATCCTAACTTTCAATACTTGAAAGTAATGTTTCCAACTCTGTTCAAAATAGGAACTTTTTTATTTTTGATGTGAAATTTGTGAGTTGTATAAACATCATCGCACTCATTTCCCCGAACAATGTTATAATAAATCAAAAAAATTCTCTCGTTCATGATATTTGGGGACCTTCTAGTGATATAAATATATATGGGGCAAAATAGTTCATTACATTCATTCATGACCATACTCATGTATGTTGGACATATTTACTCAAAGAAAAAGCTCATACCTAATGGATTAGGAACCAATTTCAAGCTCCTTCGTATTGACAATGGGAGATAGTAATACTCATCTATTATGGGTAGTGGTAGAGTCAGACATTTTTCATTGTGGGTCAAAAATATAAATGCAATTTCTTTTTAAAATAAAATAACATTAATTAAAATAAGTTAATACATTACTATATTAGTAGCCTATGCGCTTTTATACTTTGAAAACATCGTATAATTACATCGTTATCAATATTGTCAAACGACTTGGCTGTTTGTCTATGACTTAAGAAGAAAAAAAAGAGTTCATGAGGTAGAGGGGAACAAAATTAAGCCACAAAATAATTATATCAAATTTCTAAATTCTAAAAATGAAGAAAGTGGTAGGATAATTGAAGTTAGCTAAACCAATTGACTATATAGTCGGGTCACATATACATGGTCTTTAAGTATTCATAAATTCTAATGCATTCTTGTATGTTCGCATCTATCACAAAGATATAGTCGAGTCACATATAAGGATATGTTTAATTCACTCTAAAGAGATTGTTAAATAAATTAGGAATATTGATCTTCATAATTAAATCATGTTATTAAATTCAACGATTCATGTTAAAGGAGATTGGTATAAGTGGATTCGGAATTCTAGTACGCTTCTCTTTATCAAATTTATATCACATTTGCATTCATCTCAACTTTGCATTAATTTTAGTTAACTTAGGTCTTATATTGATTAGCTAGTACATAGTTTGATAATTGTATCCTAAAAAAAATCTATTGAATTCTATAGTTTCGGTTAATGTTAAGTTAATTTGAAATTAAACTAATGCAATTTCTGTGGGTACGATACCTGGACTATAAAATCCACTTTATTACTTGTGTGATCCGTACACTTGCGAAATAATAAAGTAATAGTGACCCAATTGCTGGCATTTGAAGTTCAGTGATCTACTTACAAGTGAGGTAAAAGTTTAATGACGTCAAATATAATTAACCTCATATTAATCACATAAAATTCATTATACAAAAAGTAGTAAGTTATTTACCTATTAGTCATTAGCACTTTGTTTACCCTTTCATGATCTTGAAAAGGTAATAAAAGTGAGCACGTCTAATATAGTGCATTTGGTAGAGTTTAAAATAAAATAAAAAAAGGAGTTGATGATCGTTGGTACTCCGACAATCAAGTCAGCTGTCGGTATATAGAATAATATACAAAGGAGAGTATTTGGATGTGGGAGAAACACGTAGGTAGAAAATTGAGCAGAGTTTAAGAGTGAAAATAATGTGTACCTTAAAATAACCGGAGATGTTGTATTTATAGTTCCAGGGTTCTAATTGATTTAGGTAAGCAATCAATTTGACCTCTGATAAGATTCTCGGGATAAGGGATGATTGGGTGTCAACGCAATCTCTTAGATTTTAGCCCGTATTTGAGTTGATCCCCAATATCACGCTACCTAATCATGAAAAGATTGAGATTTGGTTTCCTTGAGAGAATCCGTGCGGCAATCAAACACAATCATCTTTTAAATATCTCTGGTTATTTCGCCAATTTTTTTCAAAATCTCTTGAAAAACTATTTTTAAACTCTACCAAATATACACATAGACAATGTGAGACATGCTACATGTTACTAACTAGTGAGGTATCTTCTTAATTTCGATTACCTTCCACGTGCGCTCAATCTCTTTCTCCTCATTATTGACCAATTTAAGTCCATTAAAATTAGTACCTACCAAAAATAGAGGGGCACACATTACTATAAATATGGAGAACCTCACCTTTTCATGGTATGAGGATAAACCAAAATAAGGTAAATAGAAAAAGAAAAAAAAAATGGTGAGAAAGACAATATAAATAGGGCAGATTCCTAGAAATTAAATCATTCAATTTGTTCATAGATTCAAGAATCGTGAAGGAAGAACAAAGTAGAACAAAAGTACTTCTAGCACTAGAAAATCCAAAAGACAAGAAAAGAAGCCAAAATCATGGCCTCCCAAAAGTTCAATTATTTCTCATTTCTTTTTCTGGCTATTATAGCCTCTGTTTTAAGCTATGGCAATGCAGAAATGGAATTCGACAATGACACCAGCCGTTTCTGCAAAACTGCGCAAGACAAGGACCTTTGCAAAACCATGATCAGTGGAGTAACCAATTGGCATGACGCCATTGGAGAAGCCATCAAGGTAACACTATCCCTTGCTAAGGAACTAAAATCACAGAGTGACTTGATAGTACCAGCATTAGTTGATTTACAACCAGGGAAAAGTGACTCCATTCAAAAAACATGCAAAGAGTCCTTCAAGACGGTGTTTGATATGCTCAAGGAGGCACAAACTGCTCTTGCAGCTGGTGACAATGGCACATTGCAGACCAAATTAAGCGCCGCCTTAGATGCCGAATGTGTTGATGCACTTTCAAATGCTGGTGCTACATTCCCTCTAGCCAATAAAGCTAAGGAGCTTCACACAAAAGTATCTATCTGCTTGGCAATAATGGCACAAAATGAGACCTTCGTGCATAGAGAGTTGAGGAATTAATGGTTAAACAATAGTCGCCAAATTTGTAGATGATGTGCAATTTTAGAATTTGAATTTTGATTTGTTTGTAAATTTATATGCTTGTAATGCAAACATGATTGGCGAATAAAGTGAAAGAGATATAATCTTTTTTTGAATAATAGTTGAATTTATTTATATGTAGTTAGTATTTGTGACACCAATTATTATTTACTTTTCATTCAAACTAGTATTTCGCTCGTGCGATGCATTATACTTGTTTTTCATGATAGTAATTTTAAAATATTTTAAAAGTATATTGTTTATTTGTTACATTCACATCGAATAATAAATAATATTTGATTACTCATTGATATTAAAAAAAAAAAACATAGCTAATCCAGATTTTGAAACAATTCTTTGAAAATCACATTTGTGGTCGAATTGGTTGGCACTCCATCACTCAATTCTAAATATGGAAATTAAGACAAACAGAAAACTATAATTAATTTAAAAGACAAAGCAATAATAATTATTATTATATAACAAAAAAATTGAATAAAATATAATACCTTCATGACGCAATATGTTGCGTTGTCTATAAAGTTTGTTATCTATGAAAGTTAATTAGTTATAATAAAATCAAACACTAAATCTTAATTAGCATTGGAAAACCCACGCATATTTTGACCAAAACGAAGATAAGATTAATTAATTAAATTAAATTAATTAAGTATTTAAAATATAGATAATTAAATTAAAACGTATTGAAAAATTTAATTTTTGTAGTGATAACAAAACTTTGAAAATATGAATTTTAACTTATTTTTCTTTCAATATGCATTGATTGTCTTCCATAATAATCTTGAAAATGTACTATTTTAAATGTGATCTCTTAAATATTAATTAGCATTGAAAAACCTATGCATATTTTGATCAAAATGAAGATTAGATTAATTAATTAAATTAAATTAAATTAAATTAAGTATTTAAAATATGGATAATTAAGTTAAAACGCATTGGAAAATTAATTTTTGCAATAATAACAAAAAATAAATTAATTTTTGCAATGATAACAAAACTTTGAAAATATGGATTTTGACTTATTTTTCTTTCTCTGTCCATTGATTTTCTTCCATAATAATTTGAAAATCATCTTGAAAATACGATCTCTTAAATCTTAATTAGTGTTGAAAAATCCATGTATATTTTGACCAAAACGAATATGAGATTAATTAAATTAAATTAATTAAGTAATTAAAATATCGATATTTAAATTAAAACGTATTGAAAAATGAAATTTTGCAATGATAAGTAAACTTTGTAAATATAATCTTGAAAATGCAATATCTTAAATGTTATCTCTTAAATCTTAACTAGCATTTAAAAACTCATACATATTTTGACCAAAATGATGATAAGATTAATTTAATTAATTAATTAATTAAAATATGAATAATTAAATTAAAACGCATTGGAAATTTAATTTTTACAATTATAACAAAACTTTGAAATTATAGATTTTGGATATTCTTTTTATAACAATTAAAAATTGTCCTTTTTTGGAATTGGAACGAATCATGTTTCTGTTGTAAATTGTCCACCTTTTTTCACCAAAAAAAAAAAAAAAAAAAAAAACGAAGTTAGGATTAATATAGTAAGATTAATAACTATGTTAAAATTAATCATCCTATTAAGTAAAAAAAAAAAACGTATTTGACCCATGCATATTAAAAACAATTTCAAATTTTTGATTTTTTAAAAATTGGAATGGAATATCCTTCTTCAATTTAACTATTATTATCATTATTTTTTTATATAAATCGTAATGATTGCACAGTGCTCAATATGTATGTAAATTAAATGTGTAACAAAATACTTATTAAATACTTATTGAAAATGGATCATACTTTTGTTGTAAATTAATAACTATATTAAAACTAATCATCTTAGCCCATTTGTCAGCTCTACCAATTACTAAATAATAATTAAAAAAAATTCTTCACAATCTTCAGCCCACCCCCACCTTTTTTTAAAATTGGTATGAAAAATAAATTAAAATTTAAAAATTAATCAAATTTTGATCATAGGTATAATTTTTTTTTTAATTAATGGACTACTGGACAAAATTTGTAGAGACTCTAAGAGCCCATTTGTTTTCAATTTTGATTTTACTAAAAAGCTAAAGTCAAAGTCAACAATTAATTTTAACCACACATTTTATGGTCCCACAACTTTTCAACCCACATTTCAACAACTTTTACTAAAAAAAATCTGATTTTAATCAAACACATTTTAAATGTCATTTTGGTGAACAAAATTAAAAATATTGGGACTTGATGACACACTTTTTATTATTTTTAGCGTAAATATGTAAAAAAAAAATAAAAAGATTTAGGACTTATTTATATTTTTGAAAAGGTTTATGGGTTATTTTTAATTCATTTAAGTTAGGGGTAAAATTGTCAAAAAAAATTGGGATCATATGTGTTAGAATTAAAAAGTTATGGGACTTTTCAACACTTTTTGAAAGATTAGGGACTTTGCTGCAAATTTTTCTTTACAAAAGTCAGGGACTATTTGTGCAAATAAGACCTTTTTAAATAAAAAAAATTCTACCGTCAATTTTCACGGTGACTTGGATGGAAATTCATAAAAAGGACCATTGACGCCAAAAACATTTGAAATAGGGGCTAAACTGCCAAAAATAAATAGATAGGTCATCAACCCACAATAAGTGCAAAAGTCAGGGACTATTTGTGCAAATAAGCCATATTAAAACTAATCATCCTATTAAGTGAAAAAACGAATTGGATTTTTAAAAAAAAAAAAAACTCAAATTTTCCTCTCTTTTTGGGAATTGGAATCGACCATCCTTTTTTAATTCAACTATCATGATCATTATTTTATTATATAAACCATAATAGTTGCACGATACTCAATGTCTATATAAATTAAACATATAACAAAACACATATTGAAATTATGAATATTGACTTAAATTTATTTGGCATTACAAATCGTCTCCCATAATTAATATTGTAAATGAGATTGACTTATTTTTATTTCACATTGCAAAACGTCTAGTTAGTTAATTAATTATTATGGAATATAAATCAAACGGATGGTTTTATTAATATTTATTATTTATTATTTATTAATTAATTAATTAATGTTTTGGAGCGAAAAAAAAAATTTGACGACCCGAACCGCCATCTCTAGGCTGCTCATTTCTGCCTTATTGTCAAAGCAAGGAACCTCACAAACCCTTACGACCCGAACCTTTAACCTCCATTGAGTCTTCGTAGAATCTATTTCACTCATGAAGTTACATCATCAAGCCATATTAGCATGAAGAATTGATTTGCAAAAAGTTGGTGGATCGTATTTTTTTGTCAGGAAAAAACACATAACAACTGAGGTATGTGTTCCAATGTCTTCATTTGTACCGGTTGGATGAGATGGGTTTGAATTGAATTTTTCTTGTTCTGGAATATGTGTATTTTTTAATTGAAAATGTCAATTCATAATTTTATTCATTTTACCGAGTATCATAGAAAATTCAAATTATTGGAAAGTTGAACCGATGGTATTATTTACATTGTATTGGAATACTGATAATTAATTAACTGAAGTTGGCCAATTACTTAATGAATCATTGGGAATCTCATCTGGACTGCACATTAAATATGATTATCAATTACCTAAGATTTGGCAATTAATTAATTTAATTTAATATTTATTTACATATATATTATTATTCTGTAATATGTGAGAGAATATTTGAGCGAAAAAATGTGTTGACTTTTACTAATGACTATACTTCTTTTATATATATTAAGATTTTCTTTGTTTGATAAGTATTTAATTTTGTTTTGATAGAAATAATATGAGTGTTTGTACATTGTTGAACTCGAAATCTGCATTATCCACTTGTCAACAGATCTCAAGTCAATCATCTACCAGCCTATATGTTACCTGCACACTAGAAAAATCATTAAGCACCAATATAACCAGAGAAAAAAGTGTCAGCGATCGTGAGTACTCCGAGAATCAAGTTAACCGCTAGTATATAGAATAATATACGGAAAGAGTATTTGGGTGTGGGAGAGACAAGCATGCAGAAAATTGAGCA
Source organism: Forsythia suspensa (assembly GCA_023638005.1). Taxonomy (NCBI): domain Eukaryota; kingdom Viridiplantae; phylum Streptophyta; class Magnoliopsida; order Lamiales; family Oleaceae; genus Forsythia; species Forsythia suspensa. The sequence goes on from CM042666.1 coordinate 3,785,972, forward strand.
GAGATTAAGGTGACAATAATGTGTACCTTAGAATAACCGGAGATGATGTATTTATAGTTCCAGAGTTCTAATTGATTTGGGTAAGCAATCAATTAGACCTCTGATGGAATTCTCATTCCTTATGGGATAAGAGATGATTGGGTGTCAATGCAATCTCCTAGATTTCAGCCCTTATTTGAGTTGATCCCAAAAGCTTCGATGGTTCGTTCGATGATCAAGGAGGCGAACTTGGAAGCTATCAGGCTTGGTTACGCGGTCCCCGACTCCGTTGTGCTCAGGGCCCTGGCCAAAGGAACGGGTCGATGACCCACTAGAAGGGTTTGTCGCCATCTACGAGCCGGCAATGCAGCAAGGTCTTCGGTTGCCGAAGCATCCTTTTTCACGAGGTTTTGCGAGACTTCAACTTGGCCCCATGTCAGATAACGCCAAATGGATGGGGCCAGATGGTGGCAGCGTTTTTTTTGTGGTGGGTCGCTGAGGTTGGGGACGACTTATCCTACAGGGAGTTTGAATCAATCTACCGACCTTGTAGGTCTAGGGGTTGATTCAATATGTCTCCCCGACCGGGCCAAAAGTGGGGGATGGCTACCGATAGTCTCAACAAATTCCACAACTAGAAGAGGAGTTTATTCTTTGTCGGAAGAAACTGGGAATTTAGGCTGGATGATCCTCTTCCTAATGTTTCCATTGCTTTGGGGAACTTGGTATATATTATTTTTCCTGTATGGCTTATTAACCTTGCACCTAACTTAATGTTTTTCTTGTCTTTGTAGATTGTGGGAAGCCGCCGATCCTAAAGGGAGATCAAGGAAAGTTGACGTTGAAGTGGGCTAAGGTTCACAAACTTAACAACGACTTCAGGAGCCTCAGCAACCTACTCAAGGATAATAACTTCTTAATCTATTTTGGACTAATGGATAAGCCTCGTGACCTGAGTCATGTCGAAGTTGTATCAGTATTTATTCTTGACATTCTAGAGTTTTGTTGTTATTGCAGCTGCGTTCACATTCAAGAGCATCCCTGCCTTCAACCTTGACGAGGACAATGGTGAATCAAGCACAGAGGCCCAGTCTTCATTGCAATAGGTTCAGACTGCGATAACTCTTCGGGAGATATCTCCCAGGTCCTTGCTGCGACAGTCTCAGATCTGACTGCCTCTCCTCCACCTCTCCTCATATGCCCCAACAAGACAATGGAAAGAAAATCATAGAAAGCACGGATGAAGCCCCTGGAAAGAAGATGAAGGCTCTAGTGGCCGAGAAGGGACTGATGAAGGACAATTGCAAGATGAAGCAGACTGAGGAGAATTGGTGAACTTTGTCGAGCTCCACCCATGGAACTATCAATGCTAGGCCTTCCTTTCCATCCTCCAGCCGAGTAGAGTGCATGAACATCGGTGCTCACCACGATGAATTGAATCATACCATGATGGAGATGCTCCATGCGTCTCCTGCCATGGCAGCGACTAGTGTCCACAAGTACTGGACCTCGACCTGGGAGAAGGCTGCCGAGAAGGCCTCTATGAGCGAACTCATAAAGATGGCGAACACATTGTGTAGTTTCTTCACTTTTATATTTACTGCAAACGCATTAACGAAAAGATATTATTTTTCAATTTTTTTTTCTCTTTAAGCATTGTTGCTGCGTTTTACTTATGTTTGCGTGCGATAAATATCTCTTCCCAGCGAGTTAAGGAGTTGGCCGCAAACCACACTCCATCGCTGCCTTGCTTTCTTTACTTGTATGTGTACGTGTTAAGCAGTTTACCCTGCGAGTTAAAGAGTTGGTCGCGAACCACACTCTCACGCTGTCTTGCTTTCTTTGCTTGTATGTGTATGTATTAATTTTTTACCCAGTGAGTCAAAAAGTTGGCCGCGAACCACACTCCCTTGCTACATTGCTTTCTTTGCTTGCATTTGTATGCATTAAGTTTTTACCCAGCGAGTCAAGGAGTTGGCCGTAAACCACACTCTCTCGTTGCCTTGCTTTCTTTGCTTGCATTTGTACGTATTAAATTACTTTACTCCCTCACACTCATTTGTCCATTCAAACCGCTTTCTCCCCTTGATGGTCTAGAAGAAGTGCTGGCATCTATCAGTCGCTTTCAATATAAATCGATTTAAGGCTGACAATCTTTCCGTAAGGCTCTAAACCTCCTTAGGAGAGGCTGGTGAGCGTATGTCTATCTCGCGTTGATTTACCATGTAGCCCAAGAATTTCTCGGATGCGACCCCAAAATCGCATTTTAGGAGGTTGAGCTTCATTTGGTATTTGTGGAGAATTTCGAACATCTCCTCCAAGTGTCCGATGTGATCTTCGACATCCACACTCTTTATGAGCATGTCATCGATGTAGACCTCCATGGTGTTTCTGATTTTTTCGCAAACATGCAGTTCATTAACTGTTGGTAAGTATCCCCGACGTTCTTCAAGCCGAATGGCATCATCCTGTAACAGTATAGCCTCCATTCTGTAATGAACGGTGTGTGTTTTTCGTTCCTCGCAAACATGGGGACCTGGTTGTAACCGAAGTAGACATCCATAAAGCTGAGCAGCTTGTGACCGACGGTCGTATCCACCAGCTGATCGATGCGCGACAAATGGAAGCTATCTTTGGGGCACGCCTTATTTAAGTCGAAAAAGTCTAGGTACACTATCCACTTATGGTTACCTTTCTTAACCAACACATGGTTGGACACCCATTGGAGGTAAACCGCTTCTCGGATGAACCCGTTTGCCAACAGTTTGTCCACTTCTTCCTTTAGGGTGCCATACCTTTCGGTGCCCAAGGGTCTTCTTTTCTGTATCTTGGGGGCGCATTTTGGAGTCCACTTTCAGGGCATGGCAAGCTAGAGATGGGCTTATTCCCATTATATCGGCTTGCTTCCATACGAAAACATCAACGTTCTCACGCAAGAACCGTTTTAGTTTTTCTTTCATCCCATCTTCTAGTTTATGCCCCAACTGTATTTGGGAGGGGTCCGAATGGCTTACTGGAACGTTTCTAATTCTTCCACCGGTGAAGCTAATGAGCTTGGACCTACGATTCGTGGGTCAAGGCCTTCGTCGAGGATCATGTCCTCCTCTCCATTAACTTGATCAACATCCATCGCTTCGGTTTGTATAGTTATAACTGCGGAGAGAGTGTCTCCGTGAGCGGCTGCTTTTCAAAGCACATTCATGTAATATGCCTTTGCCTCTGTTTGATTGCCTCAGACTTTGGCGACTCCGCCTGGTGTTGGGAATTTCATCGCCAAGTGATGGATGGTGGTGACTGCCTGTAAATCCTTAAGCGCAAGCCTACCGATGACCCCATGATAGGGAAAACGGGTATCCACCACCAAGAATTCCATGAACTTCTTTAGGTGGTACGGGGGCTCTCCAAAATCCATAGCTAGGGTGATTTTTCCTCGTTGGACGAGGCTATCTCTCGTGAAGCCGAACAATGGCTCGGAGATGGCTGTCAGCTCGTAGTCTTTCTCCATTTGGTCGAAGGCGCTGCCAAATAGGATATTCACAGCGGTGCCATCATCGACCAACATTCGACCTAGCCCATTCCTGAAGACAATAGTGTAGATTTCCAAGGCGTCACAATGTGGGTAGTGGACACCGACCTCATCTTCTTCTGTAAACGTGCTAGGTGGGGCCCTGGGTCAATGTCTGTAAACCTTCCATCTTTCTATTGGATCTTTCCTTGCTGCTTTTGCGTAGTTTTGTCATGAGTTCATCGTATGTCCTTCAACGTAGGGCTCTCCAATTATAGTGTTGATATCACAAACTGGGGGCTCTTATAGGTTCAACTAGTCTAGACGAATCTATATCCATGTTGTTCTTCGTGTCGCTGTGGCGAGGGCCATCGTCCTGGTGCTAAGGCGAAGGCCTTCACCCTTGTTTGGGCGGTCCTCAACGTCCTCAAGCCGGTCAGTTCTCCTCTCTTTGTCGTCGATTCTCTCGATCAATCAGTTCTTGCATGTCAAGGCAATCCGTGTTGTGTACCCGAGTCTGGTGTATGCGACATAACTTGGAGGATAAGTCGCTGGCTGGAGAAATACCGCAAGTAGTCCAGGTGGGGGGACTAGGATCATCTCCGTTTGATTGAACCTCCAGTAGCGATTGGTGCGAGGCTCAAAGGAACTTTGTCCCTAATAGCAATTGGTGCGAGGCTCAGAAGAACATCGTCCTTCCCAGCGGTAGTGATTTCCTTTCTCTCTTTCTGTCTTTTCTCTATTCTCAATGGTCTCTTCAGAGTGAATATCTCACTGGATCATATCTACTAGCTGAGTATAGGTCTTGGGCTCCTTATTTTGGACGTCTCTCCAAAATGGAGTTTGCATGTGGAACCCGATTACCAGTACATCTAGCACCTAGTCATCAATAACGATCTCGATTTTGTTGATGACAATGCTGAACCTCTTGAAGTACCCCTTCACTAATCCCTCTTTCCTCTGTTGAATGTCATGGAGTTGGGTGATATCTACTATCATTGTTCGATTGACAATGAAATCATTGATGAATTCCTGCTTGAGCTGTGGCCAGCTCCTAATGCTCTCCGACTTCAGCTTATTGTACCACCTCTTTGCATCAGAGACGATAGTGGTTTGGAAGTTTCTGCACTTCACTACTGGATATAACCTAGGAGCCTCTTCTTATATATATATATATATATATATATATATATATATATATATATATTGATGTGATACGTGTGATCACCTATCCTGTTGTACTTCTCTGTAAGGGACATTTTGAACCCGACGAAGAGTTCTCTAGCCTTCAGTTCTTTGGAAAATGGGAGGTTCTCGTCATCGTCATCGAAGTCACATGATCGTTTTGAATTTTCTTCCTCGAGCCTCGCATTTACAACCCTGGAGTCCTTCTTTCTCTTCGGGTGAGCCTCACTCTACTTACTATGTCGACTACTCAATGATTGAGGTTGAGCAGTAGAGGACCCGACACCCAACCTATCAAACACACTGATAGACGTGGTAGGCTTGTTTCTACACAACGGTGGAAGTTTCTCTCGCTGATCGTCGTGCGATGGCCTCGAATTCAGGTTCTGAGGATTACATCCATCTGGGATTGGCGGGTTATCCTGAGATCGACGGCTTTCGATTGAACCGGACCTCGAAGGGCTTCGCCAATCATGATCATGCTTGCGTCCAGATTTGGGAGATTGATTTCCCAACCGCTCAAGTGCTCAAGCACCGCCTTTATTTGGGCTTTGTCTTTCTTCAGGTTCAGGATGTCTTGCTCGGTCGTTTGCCTCGGTTGTTGTCTCCTCCTCCGGCGGCAGGGTACGTTCTGGAAGTCCTAAACGCTTTCTTGCTGCAGGGTCGTATGGTGGGACTCAATGTCATCTTCATGAGAGTTATCTGTCGCCATGTCCCTTCTAATAGAAAACACATTTTACCACAAGTGTTTTGGTCGTATAACGTATTTTCATTTCCCACAGACGTCACCAATATGTTGCCCTCGGAATCTATATTATCCACGTGTCAATACATCTCTAGTCATTCCTCTGCCAGCATGTATATTATCTGCATACTAGGACAATCGTTAAGTACCAAGATCACCAGAAAAAAAGGAGCTGATGATCGTTGGTATACTTCGACAATCAAGTCAACTGCCGGTATATAAAATAATATCTGGTGAAGAGTATTTGGGTGTGAGAGAAACAAGTAGGCTAAAAATTGAGCAGAGTTTAAAAGTGAAAATAATGCGTACCTTACAATAACCGGAGATGTTGTATTTATTGCTCCAGGGTTCTAATTGATTTAGGTAAGCAATCAATTTGACCTCTGATGAGATTCTCCTTCCTTATGGGATAAGGAATGATATGGTGTCAACACAATCTCTTAGATTTTAGCTCTCATTTGAGTTGATCCCCAATATCACACTGCCTAATCATTAGAAGATTGAGATTTGGTTTCCTAGTGAGAATATGTGCGGCAATCAAACACAATCGTCTTTTAAATATCTCTCTGGTCATTTCGCCAATTTTTTCCAAAATATCTTGAAAAACTATTTTTAAACTCTACCAAATATACACATAGACAATGTGAGACATGCTACATGTCACTAACTTGTGAGGTATCTTCTTAATTTTTGATTACCTTCCACGTGCGCTCAATCTCTTTCTCCTCATTATTGACCAATTTAAGTCCATTAAAATTAGTACCTACCAAAAATAGAGGGGCACACATTACTATAAATAAGGAGATCCTCACCTTTTCATGGTACGAGGATAAACCAAAATAAGGTAAATAGAAAAAGAAAAAAAAATGGTGAGAAAGACAATATAAATAGGGCAGATTCCTAAAAATTGAATCATTCAATTTGTTCATAGATTCAAGAATCGTGAAGGAAGAACAAAAGAACTTCTAGCACTAGAAAATCCAAAAGACAAGAGAAGAAGCCAAAATCATGGCCTCCCAAAATATCAATTATTTCTCATTTCTTTTTCTGGCTATTATAGCCTCCGTTTTAAGCAATGGCATTGCAGAAATAGAATTCGACAATGACACCAGCCGTTTCTGCAAAACCGCACAAGACAAGGACCTTTGCAAAACCATGATCAGTGGAGTAACCAATTGGCATGACGCCATTGGAGAAGCCATCAAGGTAACACTATCCCTCGCTAAGGAACTAAAATCACAGAGCGACTTGATAGTACCAGCATTAGTTGATTTACAACCAGGGAAAAGTGACTCCATTCAAAAAACATGCAAAGAGTCCTTCAAGACGGTGTTTGATATGCTCAAGGAGGCACAAACTGCTCTTGCAGCTGGTGACAATGGCACATTGCAGACCAAATTAATCACCGCCTTAGATGCCGAATGTGTTGATGCACTTTCAAATGCTGGTGCTACATTCCCTCTAGCCAATAAAGCTAAGGAGCTTAACACAAAAGTATCTATCTGCTTGGCAATAATGGCACAAAATGAGACCTTCGTGCATAGAGAGTTGAGGAATTAATGGTTAAACAATAATCGCCAAATTTGTAGGTGATGTGCAATTTTAGAATATGAATTTTGATTTGTTTGTAGATTTATATGCTTGTAATGCAAACATGATTGGCGAATAAAGTGTAAGAGATATAATCTTTTTTTGAATAATAGTTGAATTTATTTATATATAGTTAGTATTTGTGACACCAATTATTATTTACTTTTCATTCAAACTAGTATATCGCCCGTGCGATGCATGATACTTGTTTTTTATGATAGTGATTTTAAAATATTTTAAAAGTATATTGTTTATTTGTTACATTCAGATAAATAAAAGTATCATATAAATAATATTAGATTACTCATTGATATTAAAAAAAAAAAAAACATAGTTAATCCAGATTTTGAAACAATTTTTTGAAAATTACATTTGTGGTCAAATTGGTTGGCACTCCATCAGTCAATTCTAAATCTGTAAATCAAGACAAATAGAAAACTATAATTAATTTAAAAGACAGCAATAATAATTATTATTATGTAATAAAAAAATTGAATAAAATATAATACCTTCATGACGCAATATGTTGCGTTGTCTATAAAGTTTTTTATCTATGAAAGTTGATTAGGTTTAATAAAATCAAACACTAAATATTAATTAGCATTGGAAACCCACGCATATTTTGACCAAAATGAAGATAAGATTAATTAATTAAATTAAATTAAATTAATTAAGTATTTAAAATATAGATAATTAAATTAAAACGCATTGAAAATTTAATTTTTGTAGTGATAACAAAACTTTGTAAATATGAATTTTAACTGATTTTTCTTTCACTATGTATTGATTGTCTTCCATAATAATCTTGAAAATGCAATATTTTAAATGTGATTTCTTAAATCTTAATTAGCATTAAAAAACCTGTGCATATTTTGACCAAAATGAAGATTAGATAAATTAATTAAATTAAATAAATAAATTAAGTATTAAAAATATGGATAATTAAATTAAAACGCATTGAAAAATTAATTTTTGCAATAATAACAAAAATAAATTAATTTTTGCAATGATAACAAAACATTGAAAATATGGATTTTGACTTATTTTTCTCTCTCTATGCATTGATTTTCTTCCATAATAATTTGAAAATAATCTTGAAAATACGATCTCTTCACTACAAGACAGAAGACCTTTACCGACTAGACTATTAGGTCGGCAATATTGTAAACTTCGTCGAGGAATATTATTTCCAACTGAAATTTGTTGGTCGGCATGGTAGTCGGTGAAAGCTTGTCGGCGATTCCAATACCGACTACAATATTGTGTAGTCGGTAAATATTATCTACGACCAACATGGTTTTGGTTGATGTTATATTCGCCGATTAAGAAAATCTGTAGTAGGTAAAAATCATCTTGGACCAAAATTTATTTGGTCGGTGTTATGTTCACCGACTAAGATTTAATGTAGTAGGCAAAAATCATCTCGGACCAAAATTTATTTGGTCGGCATTAAATTCGCCGACTAACGTTGTAATTAGTCGGAAAAAGGTATCTCGGACCAAAACTTGTTGGTCGGCAATTCTCTACTGAGTTTTTTTTTAATAATTAATTTTATGCTAATTATGAAGCTGCTACAATTTATATCTAAATACAATAAATTTTAAATTTCAAAACTTAACTCAACAATTCATGTATTGCCAAATTGTCCATAATGTTTATTCACATAAAAAAGAATCAATGCACTTACAAAAGTGTTTTAATATATAAAAAATGGGTGCAGTGTTTTGCATCTCTAAAATTCCAATCTTCTCTAGCAAATGTTAGCTGACTTTGTTGTGATTGGACCATCTGACGAAGTTCAACATTCTCGTGTTGGGATGAGAAAGCTCGACACGTCTTCTTTGGAGGCTTTAGCCTCTTGCCTAATCTAATACAATAGCCAGATCGGGTGTCAAGAATCTCATTGGCTACATCATTAGCAGTAAGCACCGATGGTCAATCATCCCGTCATCACTTTGACTTTCATTTCCAGCCTGTTGGCATGAAGATAAACGCGTGACCATATCATCCTACAAGAGAAAGCATAAATAAGTTAATGACATATAATTTCAAACAATTCATTATTTTTTAAATTGAAAGTAAAATTACATATTTCTTTTTAAATGAGTTAATGACATATAATTTCAAACAATTCATATAAGGTTACTGCTGAACACTATAAGCAATATGATATTTTATTATAATTATTAATAATGTAGCGCCGAGGCAAAATACCAAGCAGAATGTCAGCGATTTTATGTCTTAAATAATTCCGCAAGTGTACGGATCGCTCAAGTAGTAAAATAGATTTTGAGTCCAAGTATCGATCCCACAGAGATTTAGATAATTCAGTTCAATCACGCTAACCTTAACCGAATCTAATGAACTTTGGAAGATTTTGTGTTTAATAACTAATTAAAATAGTCAACTAAAAACAATTAACTAATTATGGGTCAAATAATTGAAAGATTAAATTGGGAAAAATTGATTTAACTTTAAAAAGGAAAAGTACTAGAATTCCGAATCCACTTGTAGTTGTTATTTCTTCTATCTTGATTCCTGGTCTTGACAAATTACTTCAGTTATGAAGATCAATATCCCTAGATTATTCAACAGTTTCTCTCGAATAAAGTTAAACCTATTCATGTGTATGACTCGATTATATTTCTATGACGAATACGAATACAAACAAATGCATTAAATTTCTGTGGATAATTAAAGATCACCTAAAGCATACCGGCATATTTCTAACCCCTATCGGACTTTAAGATAATTAAAATAGAATCTAGCATGATTTCGATCTTTTGATAGTAAAACACACCACAATAATCATACAATTAATACATATATAATTGTAGATGCAAACAAATCAAAATTAATTATTCAAAACTATATTGAAATAAATTGTCAAAAACCAAGTCTCAAGATGGAAGAATTTAGATTACAAGTTTTATCGTAATTCTAGCACTAATTAAACTAGCCTAGCATACTAATAATAAGAAAATAAGAAGGGGAAGAAAAGATGGAATTCATCACCCGGAGAAGAAGAAAACTTGAAAGAATAATTCTTTGATCTTGATCTTCGTTGAATTCTTCAAAAGAGCAATCTTGATCTCCGTTTGATGCTTTCGTCTATGTTTTTCTCCCAAAAACTCAACAACCTAATATGAGTTAATAACTCATATATATACTACCCTAATGGTGCCCCAAAATATGCCAAAAAGATCTCAAATCGTGGGCCAAAAATTACCTAAATAGATTAGAATTCAAAAGGAAAGAAAATCTCGCAACAAAACTTTACACTGGGCGATCGCCCAATTAACGCAGATTGCATTCTGCTTTTGATTTTCAGTGCTGGGCGCTCGCCCAGCATTAATCTGAGCGATCGCCTAGCTTGGCTATTTTCAGTCTTCACACTGTGGTCCTTCCAGTTTTCACACCTTCCAATTTGGTCCTCAATCTTTGGGTCTTGGTCATTTTAGTCCTCCAACTTTCCATAGTTTGTAATTTGGTCTTTCAACTTTTGATAGTCTCCAATTTGGTCCTTCAACTTTCAATAATCTCCAATGTGGTCCTTCAACTTTCAATTGAGTACAATTGGATCCTCATACAATCAAAATATCTTTCAATTTATACCTCTTTTCATCCATTCTTCTCCAATTTCTTACAGACGGGTCCAAAATTGAAATATAAAGAATAATGCACCAAATTATGTAGAAAATTAATAAAATAAAGAAATAAAAACTTAGTTTAAGGACCTGAATAAGTGCACAAAACGCACTTATCAAACACCCTCAAACTAAACATTTGTTCGTCCTCGAACAAAAATAAAAATAAACCATAATTTTAAACTAAGCTAAACAAATGAACAGGGATTGAGTTTATGTCAAATTTCTTACCATATGCCTCATGTTTGAAAAATAAAGTAACACGTTTAGAAAGAGATCAAACAACACAAAAATTTTCACTTATCCAATGCTCGACCTTTAATGAGTGTGTGATTAGCCAAAAATTGAACTTACGCGCATGTATTAGACCACGACCAATATTGTGTTGTTGATATTTTTACAGTCCCAAACCCTTTGTAAGCACTTCTTCCTTACACCTCTCGTAAATTATCACATTTCTAATGCTTTTCTCTCCAATCCCGAGGTGTTCTAGCAAATTTGAGTCCTATTGATCAACACAATACTTTTTTCAAATAGAGTGGTAAAAATTAGAACTTGTATTCTCAAAACTAGGATGGTGAGTGATTTCTAAATTCTCATCTTCAGTCTCTTAGGTTCTAACCTAGCAATCCTTACTGAGTACTTTAACTCTTTTTATTCTATTTAACCAATATAAATGATCTTACATCTTGTGCAATACTTCTCTCTCACTAGCTTTCTATGAGACCCTTGTAGCGAGCTTTGGGCCGTTGACTCCCAAGTCAGATAACCATAGGACACCAGGTTTTGAAATACCCTAACAGACTTAATTGCTCGAGTCCCACAGGCTATAAGAGAAGTAAAGATGTAAAATTTATTTATTGAATTTAATTTTTTTTTGTTCGACTCATGTAACGAGCTTTGAGCCGATGACTCCCAAGTCAGATGACTTTAGGGCACCAGGTTTCAAGATACCCTAACAGGCTTAATTACTCGAGTCAGATATTTTATTTTATTTTATCAGCAGTGAGTAGTGCTCAATTTAGATTCTTTGACTATAACCTATTCAACCAAAGATGAGACCTAGAAAACCCAAACCATCAAAATTCTCAGAACACAAGTAGTAATTTAACACCTCCAAACTGTTCTCAAACAGTTTGATTACTAGCTTAAGGACTTATGAGTGGAATTTTTCATAACGATACTAAGTCAACAATATCAACTTATACACTCAAATCATGGTCCCAATAAATGATAAGTCAATAGTGGCTATGTGCTTCATTAATCAGGTCTAACATAGATAAGTATTCAGATAAAAATACGAGTTCAAGCGTTGTCTAATGTTTCACTAAAAATGTACTCGATTTTCAAACAAATATCATCATTAGCAGTAAGATGTTTAACAACAACTAGACAAATAATTTTTTTTCTTTTTTTTCCAGTTATACAGACCTGAGTAATACGCGAATTCAAAAGCAGCCATTAAGTATCCTGATACTTTACCCACCCCCAAATGAAAATATTACATTGTCTCCAATGTAAGCAAATTAGAACAAAATTAAAGGAGAAAAAGATCAGGTACTTTTCGGAGGTAAATGTGGAGAAGAAGGTCTTTGTGGATCTGCTGGTGCAACAGGAGTGGACCCATGGAGAGGAGCGCTCGGAGCTGAGGGCTGAGAGATGATGGTATAAATATCATCCATGCACCGCGCAAAATAGAGCATTCGGTAGTTGACATCATCGTATGTGTAGTTTATAGTCTGTTGCTCTCCTCTGAGCGTAGTGTTTGAAGCGGTCAAGGAGTCCACTTCAATCCTCATATGGTCAATCGTGCGCTGTATGGCCTGCTGAGTACACTGAATGGAGCTCAAAACCCGACCCTGCTCGGATAACTGGGTAAAAATTTGACGCAAGAGACGATCAGTCTCGACAACTGGTATCAGAGCTAGATTGTCCGCTGCTCGTCTGGCCACAGGATTTCTCAAGGTCCGTTTGTTGATAGATGGTTTAGGAGTCTCGGGCTCTTCATGAGGAAGTAATGGCACCCCTTCTGCCATGCAAAGTGCACTAATGAGGCAAGAGAACATGGAGGATCGGCCAGATGCACACTGCGATGCAAGATCAACAATGAATCGAAATATGTGAGTCTCCAAGTCAATTTTGTGCTCACTTGCAAGATGATATAAGAGCTGGGCTCGAGTTTCATTGAAATCCGTGCAGTGGAAGGTAGGATCGATGTTATGACACACAAAAATATGAAAGATACGTAGACTCTCTGTCAGCTGGTTGTGTAGGAATTTGGGTCCCACGAGAGGCCAAGCGTCTGCTTGTCCATAAAGAAAATGAGTCACTTGTGTTATGTCAAGATCGGCCGGGACAGGCTCAATATCGTTGGCAGTCAGTCCATAAAAATTGGCAATCACAGTGGGGCTGAACTTAATCCACTTCCCACGAACCCAAGTGGTGTACCGATGGTCTGCTTCAGGTTCCTCAATGGCGTGATTGAAATTGACAAGAAATTCTTTGACCAATAGTGGGTAGGCCAAATGCGGTTTGCCTGCGACCCTTTGCCAACCACAAGAATGAATGAGATTCGCCATTTTGGAGTAGGAAAAGTCTGTAAGCATTACCTTCCTTTCGGCCCATATATGTTTCTGCATTAACCACATGTTGTAGATATGTTCCTCTTCGAGACCCCGAAATCTGAAGATACCTCCGTCATCAACATTTGTTTCCACTAGTCGGCGTCGGCTAGATGATGAACTGACCTTCTCTTTACCCTTTTTTGTTGGTGGGTCTTTTCGTTTTGGTATCGTTTTACCTAAGAAAAAGAAAAATTAATCATTAAGCACTATAGAAATGAAAGAAGATAGAAAACACACCAAAAGAAAACGAAAAAATAGAGAATTTTCTGATTTTAAACTTAGTTTGATCACTACTTTTCACCACCAGAAAAACTGAAGAAATATTGAAATTTTTCCGAGCCATCTCTGGACATATGGTTCTACATACAATGGTCGTTATCATATTCAAAATGTAGGTAGAACAGAGGTCAAATGAGCGAGACGGAAGGGAGACGAAGCAGGTGACGTGAAGTGGCAGGTGCCTAGCCATGAGTGCCTACTTCGGGTCCTAAGTTGCGTGGATGAACTTTTGAAGAGAAAGCATGCGGAGAATGGCATAGTAAACAAGCATAAATGATTTTGATGAATGTCCAATTCAAGGTAACCTTAATTTCACATTAAACTCCACTCGGTCAATGCATCGAACACTTGGAAGGCATCATCCGTGGAGAATGAATTTGAGCTATCTTGGGCTTGAATTCAGCCAAAAAAAATTTCACCTAAACATCCAATCTCAACAACCCAACAACTACCTAAGCCCATACTCCTTATTGTATCATAAAAAAATTGGAAGAAAATAGGATGCCAATAGCGAAAACAGGCAAAGCAGGTGAAAGTGCGTACCTTGATGGATTTCGGCCGAATTCGAAGGAGTTGAAATGAACGCTAGGCTAATACAAGCAAAGGTGTTTGATAAGTACAGGGTAATGTATGATTTGAGGATGAAGTCAATATGTGATGGCGATGCAGGGTGTCTAGAGTTGGTGCGTGAAGTGTTTTTGTAAAAAAAAATTTGTGGTCATTTGATGTTTAAGTGCGTGATCGCATGGTTTAATCCCTGGGCTTATCGCTGGGCATACTGCCCAGTTGAAAGTTGTCAGGGCGATCGCCCAGTTTACCAAATCTCTCTCTTTTTTTTTTTTCAAAACAAATAAATGCATATAGGCTAATTCAAAATGTCAACTTTTAAAACGTGCTAAAATGGAAATGATGAGAGCAAGCAAATGTAGTGTAAATGTGACTAACTAGATAAACTTTAACATGTGAAATTCTAAACACAAGCCCAACTGAAAATGGAGAATTAGAAAAACCAAACCTGTGCTAAAGTTCACTTCATGCTTTTGACTAATTTATCTAGGTCTATATGATCATATAAAATCCTAAAATGGTGTTGAATTGAAAATGAGGACTACATAAGGCTAAAACTCAACTAAGTGCAAAAACTAATGCAAAACCAAAAACTAATGCAATAACACTATTCCTACTACATGCATTGAAATAAAGACGTCTAAAAAGGATAAAGGGATAGAAAATGGGTTGTCTCCCATTAAGCGCTCGACTTATAGTCTAGAGCTCGACTTTTCGGGTTGATCATTCCGGGTGTGCAAGATGAACGGTGGACTTTTCTTTCAAGAATACACCATTCCAATAGACCTTCAAACGCTGCCCGTTGACTTTAAACGTGTCTTTACTCTCACGACTGATTTCTACCGCCCCATATGGATAGACTTTTGTGATTGTATACGGACCTGACCATCTAGATCTCAACTTGCCCGAAAAAAGCTTGAGGCGAGAATTATACAAAAAGACTTGCTGCCCAACCTCAAAATTTCTTCTTTGAATATGCATATTATGCCACTTTTTGGTCTGCTCCTTATACAATTTCGCGTTCTCATAAGCTTCCAACCGAAACTCATCCATTTCATTCAATTGAAGGAGTCTCCTTTCTCCAGCTGCCTTTAGATCGAAGTTCAACTTCTTGACAGCCCAATATGCTCGGTGCTCCAACTCAACTGGTAAATGGCACACTTTTCCAAAAACTAGCCGATAAGGAGATATGCCGATAGGAGTTTTGAAAGCTGTTAGGTAGGCCCATAAAGCATCATCGAGCTTCTTTAACCAATCTTTTCTTGATGAATTCACCGTTACCTCAAGAATCCTCTTCAACTCCCGTTGGAGACTTCCACTTGCCCACTTGTTTGAGGGTGATAAGGAGTAGCAATACGATGCCGAACGCCATATTTAACCAACAAAAACTCAAACTGACGATTACAAAAGTGCTTACCACCATCACTAATAATGGCTCGGGGTGTGCTATAACGAGTGAAAATGCATTTTTTTAGGAAATCCATCACAACCCGTGCATCATTAGTAGGTAAGGCGACGGCCTCAACCCATTTAGAGACGTAGTCTACAGCAACCAAAATATATTGATTCGAGAATGACGAAGGGAATGGCCCCATGAAATCAATACCCCAAACATCAAAAAGCTCGACCTCAAGTATACTGTTGAGAGGCATTTCATTCTTTTTTGAGATATTTCCCGTGAGCTGACATCGATCACATTCCTTCACAAAAAGGTAAGCATCTTTGAAGAGGGAAGGCCAGTAGAACCCAGACTGTAGAACTTTAACAGCTATTTTAGAGACACCAAAGTGTCCAACGTAGGCTGAAGAGTGGCAATACCCAAGTATCTGAGAGACTTCTTCTTTAGGAACACACCGCCGAAATATTTGATCTGGACCCCGTCTATAGAGAATGGGATCTTCCCAAAAATAGTGCTTCAAGTCAGAGAAAAATTTCTTCTTTTGATGACTTGAATAATCTGGCGGGATGATGGATTTGGCCAGGAAATTCACTATATCTGCAAACCATGGTGCTTTTTCCAAATGAAAAATCTGTTCATCTGGAAACACCTCATTAATATCCAAGCTCTCGATCTGCTCTTCTTGTTCAAGTCTAGATAGGTGATCAGCTACTACATTCTCGCTTCCTTTCTTGTCTCTTATCTCGAGATCAAATTTTTGTAGAAGTAATACCCATCTAATCAGCCTCGGTTTTGTATCTTTCTTTGCCAATAAATACTTCAAGGCTACATGATTGGTGTAAACTATTACCCTCGATCCAACAAGATATGATCTGAATTTATCAAAGACATAGACTACAGCCATGAGCTCCTTCTCAATAGTGGCATAATTGAGCTGTGCATCATTCAAAGTCTTGCTAGCATAGTGTATTACATGAAAAATTTATCTTTTCGCTGCCCCAACACTACTCCAACTGCATAATCACTTGCATCACACATTAGTTCAAATGGTAGACTCCAATTAGGCGCAATTATCACAGGTGCTGAAATGAGATTCTCTTTTAGAGTGTTGAATGCCAATAGACACTCTTCAGAGAAGACATAGGGTACATCCTTGACCAGCAAAGTACACAAAGGTTTTGTGATTTTTGAAAAGTCTTTGATGAATCGACGATAGAACCCGGCATGTCCAAGAAAGCTTCTAATACCCTTGACAGAAGTTGGTGGTGGCAATTTTTCTATGACCTGAATTTTTTCTTTATCTACTTCAATCTCCTTAGCTGAAATTCGATATCCCAACACGATGCCCTCTTGAACCATGAAGTGACATTTTTCCCAGTTGAGAGCCAAATTCGTATCTTCACACCACTGCAAAACCGGTGTAAGTGCTCCAAGCACTCATCGAAGGAAGAGCCAAATACCGAAAAATCATCCATGAATATTTCTATGAATTTCCCCACCATATCGAGAAGATGGGCATCATGCAACGCTAAAAAGTGGCAGGAATATTGCATAGACCAAAAGGCATCCTACGGTAAGCAAAGGTGCCATAGGGACAGGTGAATGTGGTCTTCTCTTTATCCTCAGGTACTATTGGAATTTGATTATACCCGGAGTATCCATCCAAAAAGCAGTAATGAGAATATTCAGTCAGTCTTTCCAACATCTGATCAATAAATAGAAGGGAAAAATGATCCTTCCTAGTATCAGTATTGAGTTTGCGGTAATCAATGCAAACCCTCTATCCTATGATTGTTCTGGTTGGAATCAACTCATTCTTTTCGTTCTGAACCATAGAGATACCTCCATTCTTTGGCACTACTTGAACTGGACTGACCCAAGCACTGTCTGAGATTGGGTAGATTATCCCGGCATCCATTAGCTTCATGACTTCTGCTCTGACCACTTCTTTCATATTGGGATTTAGCCTCATCTGACTGTCAATGCTTGGTTTAAAATCATCCTCCATGAGGATTTTATGCATGCAAAGAGTAGGGCTGATACCCTTGATGTCAGCAATAGACCACCCAATGGCTGTCTTGTGTTCTCGAAGTACTTGGAGTAATTTTTCCTCTTCAAGCTTATTAATAGAATTTGGAATGATTACAGGAAAAGTAGAGAATTCTCCCAAGTAGGCGTAACGGAGATGAGATGGCAACTGCTTGAGCTCTATTTTTGGAGGCTATTGAACAGAAGGCAGATGTTTTGTAGAACCTGTGCCCAACTCCTCAAAGCTTGGTCGGCGTGTATATGGAGGATTAGCTTCAAGATATCTTGCGCACATTTCAACATCGCTAGAGTCAGCGTGAGAGGATTGAGAATGCACAATGCAAGCCTCCAATGGATCTGATGGATTATAGAGGTGGAAATTTTCATAAACTGCATCATCAACCACATCAACTTTGAAGCAGCTATCTGACTCGGTTAAATATTTGATTGCCTTGAAGACATCAAATGTGACCTGCTCTTCGCTAAGCCTCATAATCAGTTGGCCTTTTTGTACATCGATCAGAGCTCTTCCAGTGGCTAAAAATGGTCGACCAAGAAGAAGTGGGACATCTTTATCTTCCTCCATGTCGAGAATGATAAAATCAGCTAGGAAGATGAATTTGTCCACTTTTACCAAAAGATCTTCAACAACTCATCTTGGATGTTTAATAGACCGATCAGCTAGTTGCAGAGTTATCGTAGTTGCTTTAGCTTCCCCCAAACCTAATTTCCTGAAAATAGAAAGCGGCATCAAGTTAATACTAGCTCCTAAATCACACAAAACTTTATCAAAACAAAAATCACCAATTGTGCAAGGTATTGTAAAACTCCCTGGATCTTTGAGTTTAGGAGGTAGTTTATTTTGTAAAATAGCACTATACTCTTCTGTCAACATCACCGTCTCATGTTCCTCCATCTTGCGTTTATTTGAAAGAATGTCTTTCAAGAATTTTGCATAATTGGGCATCTGAGTAAGTGCATCTGCAAAGGGGATGTTGATATGAAGTTTCTTGAAGATCTCAACAAATTTTTCGAATTGTTTGTCTAACTTGTACTTTTGTAGCCTCTAAGGAAATGGGATCGGAGGATCATATGACTTGATAGGAACGGTTGCCTTAACCTGTGGTGTGCCTGAACTCTCTTTCATAGTCATTGTTGCCTTTCGATCATGCACCACGTGTTCTTCATCAATGGAAGGTACCACTTCTCTATTTGCAAATGATCTCTTTATATGGATCTCTGGTAACTGAACCCCACTTCTAGTAGTAATAGCTTTAACATGTTCTTTGGGGTTCACCTCTGTATTACTGGGCAAAGTACCTGGTGCTTTGCCTGATAAAGCAATTGCCATCAGACCCATTTGTGTCTCAAGATTCTTTATTGCAGCGCCTTGATTTTGAATATTAGTATCTGTCTTGTGCATTAACTATTCAGTTCTCTCGATAAATTTATTGATTGAGTCTTCTAATGATGTACTCTTTTCTGGCTACTGAAACTGTAGTCTGAAATTATTCTGATTATCTTTCCAAGAAAAATTTGGATGGTTTCGCCACCCTGGATTATATGTGTTGGAGTACGGGTTATTTTGTTGGCGCTGACCACCTTGAATGTAATCGACCTGTTCAGGCTGTAGTGATAGAATAGGACATTCTGATGTACTATGATTGGCTCTACATTCTTCACATGCTGATTTCTTTATTTGCACTGCATTGGCTGAATATAACATACTTTCCACTTTGTGTGCCAATGACTCTATCTGTGCAGATAATGTTGTGAAAGTATCTATCTCATGTACTCCTGTAGTTCTCTTTTGTACGACTCTATCTGATTGCCACATGGCAGTGGTGGTAGCGACTCTTTCAAACAAATCTAAGGCTTCAACCACTATTTTGGTAGATAGAGAACCGTTAGATGAAGAATCAATCATGCTTTTAAATGAAAGGAGTAGTCTAGCATAGAAATATTGAATTTGTTGCCCCCTGCCAACACTGTGATGAGGGTACTTCCTTCACATATTCTTGAATCTGTTCCATGCTTCATCAAAAGATTCTGTTTCTGACTGTTGAAATATGGAGATATCATGCTTCAACTTTGAAACCTTTGCTGGTGGAAAGAATTTCGTGCAAAACTTTTAGGCTAGATCATTCCAGGTGGTTATGCTATCAATTGGCAGTGAGTCCAACCACTCAAGAGCTTTGTCCATAAGAGTATGTGGGAACAAATGTAGTTGGATAGCGTCGTCTGAGATTCCTTGATATATGAAGTGTTGACACATTTCCAAGAATCTTGAAACATGTGTATGTGGATTCTCATCGGTCCTGCCATAGAATTGATGACCATTCTGGAATAGATGAATGATGTTAGTCTTCAACTGAAAGTTTGGCTGCCCAAAAGGTGGGTAGACAATGCTAGATTGGCTCTGGATGATCTGTAGAGTCAAAAAGTCTCCAACTAGCATATTGTCTTTATCAATCTCCCGTCTTGCACGAGCGATCTCGTTGTTCTGCATTATGTCTTGCTGTTTTTGTTCTTTTTGTTGTGTCTTTCTTGCTTCTCTCTGCCTATGGTGAAAAGTGCGTTCAATCTCTGGATCAACTGGAATTAGAGATTCGTGTCTCACACTTCGCATGCAATGGTCTGAAAAGAAACAAAGTAAACACTGTAATATCTTAAAGAAAATAAGCAATTAAAGCAAATAAATAAATAAGTTTGAATTAGTGTTAAAGTAATTGCAAAAAATTAAAACTAAATCCCCGGCAACGGCGCCAAAAACTTGTCAGCGATTTTATGTCTTAAATAATTCCGCAAGTGTACGGATCGCTCAAGTAGTAAAATAGATTTTGAGTCCAAGTATCGATCCCACAGAGATTTAGATAATTCAGTTCAATCACGCTAACCTTAACCGAATCTAATGAACTTTGGAAGAGTTTGTGTTTAATAACTAATTAAAATAGTCAACTAAAAACAATTAACTAATTATGGCTCAAATAATTGAAAGATTAAATTGGAAAAATTGATTTAACTTTAAAAGGGAAAGTACTAGAATTCTGAATCCACTTGTAATTGTTATTTCTTCTATCTTGATTCTTGGTCTTGACAAATTACTTCAGTTATGAAGATCAATATCCCTAGATTGTTCAACAGTTTCTCTCGAATAAAGTTAAACCTATTCATGTGTATGACTCGACTATATTTCTATGATGAATGCGAATACAAACAAATGTATTAAATTTCTGTGGATAATTAAATATCACCTAAAGCATAGTGTTATATTTCTATCTCCTATCGGACTTTAAGATAATTAAAATAGCGTCTAGCATGCTTTCGATCTTTCGATAGTAAAACACACCACAACAATCATACAATTACTACGTATATAATTGTAGATGCAAACAAATCAAAATTAATTATTCAAAACTATATTGAAATAAATTGTCAAAAACCAAGTCTCAAGATGGAAGAATTTAGATTACAAGTTTCATCGTAATTCTAGCACTAATTAAACTAGTCTAGCATACTAATAATAAGAAAATAAGAAGGGGAAGAAAAGATGGAATTCATCACCCGGATAAGAAGAAAACTTGAAAGAATAATTCCTTGATCTTGATCTTCGTTGAATTCTTCAAAAGAGCAATCTTGATCTCCATTTGATGCTTTCGTCTATGTTTTTCTCTCCAAAAACTCAACAACCTAATATGAGTTAATAACTCATATATATACTACCCTAATGGTATCCCCAAAATATGTCAAAAAGATCTCAAAATCGTGGGCTAAAAATTACCTAAATAGATTAGAATTCAAAAGGAAAGAAAATCTCGCAGCAAAACTTTACACTGGGCGATCGCCCAGTGTATTTCCAGCGATCGCCCAGTTAACGCAGATTGCATTCTGCTTTTGATTTTCAGTGCTGGGCGCTCGCCCAGCATTAATCTGAGCAATCGCCCAGCTTGGCTATTTTCAGTCCTCACACTATGGTCCTTCTAGTTTCCACACCTTCCAATTTGGTCCTCAATCTTTGGATCTTGGTCATTTTAGTCATCCAACTTTCTATAGTTTGTAATTTGGTCCTTCAACTTTTGATAGTCTCCAATTTGGTCCTTCAACTTTCAATAATCTCCAATGTGGTCCTTCAACTTTCAATTGAGTACAATTGGATCCTCATACAATCAAAATATCTTTCAATTTATACCTCTTTTCATCCATTCTTCTCCAATTTCTTACAGACGGGTCCAAAACTGAAATATAAAGAATAATGCACCAAATTAAGTAGAAAATTAATAAAATAAAAAAATAAAAGCTTAGTTTAAGAACCCGAATAAGTGCACAAAATGCACTTATCACAGAACCTCAATTATCATATTTTGAGAAAAATATGAACAATAATCCCTAGAAGATATAAATTCACGGATGACAAAAAAAATTCACGTAGAAACAAACTTTGTTTTTGGCTTGTGTTTGCAATATTAAAATAGAAAAATTTAACCTTTCCTCACTATTCATTGTATTTTCAATGCTGTAGAATAATTTTTGGGTTAAGAGCTTGAAAAAAATGACTATATTACTGGTGTATTGAGCTTGGCGTGATGGTTTTGAGTTGGTTTATGATTACAATAAAAGTCTGTGTATATGTGGCTACTTGTGAATGGAATTATACAAATAAATTAGTGATTCCTTGGTATACATGGATGTCAAGAGCCCAAAAATCTATCGACATAAAACCAACTTTCGGAAGACTTCCCATAACGAAAAATGTCTGTTTGGGCAAAGTAAGTCATCTTCGAAAAGAAGATAAAGCTACTTCGAATTTATAATTCATTCCAGACGAGGAGCCTGAAGATGCTAATTACTTATGTCATCAAGAAAATAAAGAGCACCAATTTAATATTCTACCTCAAATTACATATGGACCTTAAGGAACCAAAATGGTTACTAGTGGACACTAAATTACCAGCCAAATTCTTGTGTAGAATGGGCAACCAAAAGAGAAATGAATAAAATCACAAAGTGACGAAAATTATATGAAATAGCAGATTACGACGTGGTGCCATTGGTATTAAATCTCTTAGAGATCAAATTAAGATAGAAAAAGTTATGTAGTTTTGTGAATGTGTTCCTTAGTTGGACATTTGAAGCTGGCAGAAAAATAGATTCAAACCTCAAATAAATAACGCAAGAAAGAGGGCCAAAGAGCCACTCAGCTCTTAACTACCATTCCTTGCTGTCCTCAGTGGGGGATCTAGGGTTGAAGTTCAGCTAGGGCGGACGTTGAATGGTCAACGGTCAACGAACGATGCTTGTAAAAAAAATAATGTAAAAATATTTTTAATAAACACGTAATTTATAAAGCAACAAAAAAATTATATAATATTGACCCTTGACCAGTTAACGGACGATGCTTGTGAAAAAATAATGTGAAAATATTTTTAATAAATACGTAACTTATAAAGCAACAAAAAAATCATATAATAGTAAAATATAATTCGATAGCCAACACCAGAGGCGGACCCAAGATAATGGTTCAGTGGAGGCGATAAAGATTTACATAAAAAATAATTTAAAATAAGACAATAACGATAAGAAAAAACTTAAAATAAAATCAAATTTATGGCAAAAAAAAAAAAAGAGAGAGCAAAAGTTATGATAAATACTTTCTATATTCTTCAATTTTGACCCCCCCCCCCCCTCTTCTCTTTAAATTTTGCAATTATCATATTAAAGAGAAATAATAAATTCTTTATTTGAGAATTTATTCATGCAATTATCTTTTTTTTTTAATTTATCAAAATTCAAAGACCACAAATGAAATTTTGATTTTAAAATAGATATTTTCTCTCTCTCCCTCTCTCTCTCACACACACGCACCATCTTCAAAAATTATATACAACATATACATACACATACAATACACGCAGCAAAACGGCAGAATGCAGAGGGAAAAAAATTGATGAAGCCAACACCATTTTTTCGCAAAATTCCAGCACGGGCGGACGTAGGACCTCGCCATGTGCTAGATCCGCCTCTGGCTGTCCTTACAATTTTGTTTCTCCTCACTTTATAAGATAGTCCTATGCACCTGTTAAAATTTGCTTTCAAGGTAAATCAACTAAAAAATTATTATATACACGTGAAGCATATGATTGTTTTCGACTAATACCACAATTTAGTCATCTATATGCATGTTGTTCGAGGATAATGTTCCAATAGGGCACTCAATTATCGAATGAGCAAGAATGTTTAATGGTAGCACCTAATTTTTACCAATACCTTCTTATAGATCTCAATCGAACTAAACCAACACAACTATGTTATATATCGTTCTCTAATTTCACCTTACTGGATCGATCAATAAGAAAGGCTACAAAAGGATGATTATAATCTCTCTCTCTCTCTCTCTAACCCATAAACTAAGGGCTATAAAATAATGATTTTAATTTTCTCCACCATGTTTCAATTACTTGAACAAAAACATCAATCCCAACCCAACCAAAATGTAAATACAATGTCCTAAAATCCAGTTGTTCGTCAATCCTCACACATATTTCGAACAGACAAAAAACGTTACGAGGCATCTTCGGGGGATAGTCTGGTACCAAAGATATCTCACCTCTTCAGTACCTGATTTTGGACACAAAAAGGACTTAGTGGAAGAGGTAATAATGCAGGAGCATGAGCACAAGGAATCCCAAAATTCTTCACCACTAGATGGCTTATCACCGCTTCCACACCTGCCAAAAGATCTATACCCTGCAGTCATAAAATCATGAATTAAAATGAGATGTAAGCTCATACTACTTGATGATGGCTATTAGTTTTTTACTTCAGATTAGTGACACACTCATTCAGTTTGTAGAGATAGCTAAAAGACTTGGACTTACCTTGAGATACCCATGGTTTAGAACACAATCTTAATGTAGAATAACATGTAGTGAAATGGTTGAGTTAAGAGCAAAATTGGGTGATTTAGTTGACGGAAATAAAAATCATCGCAGGAAACAATGAGCATATCTCTCTGTTTGTAAGTCTATGTGTTTTTGGGATTCTAGAGGCAATAAATATGGGTGATTTAGATGCTTCCACAATCTTAAGTGCAGACACTATATCCTACAATTCATGTGTTCCCATTTCAGGCAGAGAAGGAAAAGAAATGCAAATATGAAACAAACACCTTATCAATACTAGCAGCTACAATAGGTAGTTCTTCAAACTCCATAAGCAATTGATCAATTGGAGCACCCAATTCTGTTTCAATGAAGTTCTTTAATTCATAATTGTAACCAAATGGATTGATGTTCAATGTTTTCTCTTTTTTGTTTTGCATCAATGTAGAAAATAAAAAAAAAACTTGAATTGAAGCTGCAAATTAAGGCATAAGGAAAACCCAATCAAATGGTATGCAGCAAAACCCAATCAATTATATTACATTTAAATGTTATTGTACAAAATCCAATCAAACACAAAATAAGACAATCAAAATTTAAACATAGAGAATTGAAGCAGCAAAGGAGGAACCCGTCTGAAAAATAGAAATTAAAAAGTAGAGAAATTACCTTGAATATCCGGAGTGAATCTAGAATGAAGAATCTGACAGGCGATGGCAATGGAAAACTGAGACCGGTGAGGGCATTTCAACAAATATAAGAAAAAAAATGGAATGGAGAATGAAATTGAAGAGATAAAACAAGAGAATGACTTACTGTGATTGAGACAAATTGGTTGGAGACAAAGAAGAGAATGGAAAAGAGAAGAACGTGAGATTGGGTTGAAGAGAATGGAGAAGAGAATGAAGTGAGTGAGAAGAGAATGGAATATTCAGGCAATGAAATTGAATACACCAAATGGAAGAACGCCAATATTTTTTACTCAGCCCACCAACAATTCAATTCCCACCAAAATATAGGCCAACTAAGAATATTACTTAGTCGGCCCATTAATTACCCACCACCAAAATTTAGTCAGCCAAAATACCCCCGACCCAATCCTTTAGTTGACCATTAAGCCCCGCCAATTCGTCAAACACACAGAAAAGTCTTGGGTAAAATTTGGCCTACCACTATTTTTTTAGTCGGCGTTAACAACTTCGCCGACTACATATTTAGTCGATGAATTCTTTTATGGGTTGGCCAACCCAACCCCTAATGTTTAGGCGACCATATCCTATTTGTAGTCGGTGAAAACAATTTTTGCCGACTATATTTTGTTAGTCAGTAAAATTTGGCCAACTAAAAAAATTTTAGTCGACATTAACACCTTCGCCGACTAGATATTTGTAGTCGGTAATGTTTAGGCGACCAAAAAATAATTGTAGTCGGTAAAAAACACCTTCGCCGACTAGATATTATAGTCGGTAATGTTTAGGCGACCATAACTAATTGTAGTCGGTAAAAAAGACCTTTTCAACTAGATATTTGTAGTCGGTAATGTTTAGGCGACCATAAAATAATTGTAGTCGGTAAAAAAAAACATTCGCCGACTACATATTGTAGTGGGTAATGTTTAGGTGACCATAACTAATTGTAGTCGGTGAAAATAATTTTTACCGACCACATATTTTTAGTTAGTAAAATTTAGTCGGTGAAGGCCTCATTCCTTATAGTGCTTAAATCTTAATTAGCGTTGAAAATTCCATGTATATTTTGACCAAAACGAATATAAGATTAACTAAATTAAATTAATTAAGTAATTAAAATATCGATATTTAAATTAAAACGTATTGAAAAATGAAATTTTGCAATGACAAGTATACTTTGTAAATATAATCTTGAAAATGCAATATCTTAAATGTTATCTCTTAAATCTTAATTAGCATTTAAAAACTCATACATATTTTGACCAAAATGATGATAAGATTAGTTTAATTATTTAAAATATGAATAATTAAATTAAAACGCATTAGAAATTTAATTTTTACAATCATAACAAAACTTTGAAATTATGGATTTTGGATATTCTTTTTATAACAATTAAAAATTGTCCTTTTTCGGAATTGGAACGAATCATGTTTCTATTGTAAATTGTCCTCCTTTTTTCACAAAAAGAAAAAACAAAGTTAGGATATATATATATATATATCTTATATATATATAATATAAAATATATATATCAAAAAAAAAAAAAAAAAAAAAAAAAAAAAACGTATTTGACCCATGCATATTAAAAACAATTTCAAATTTTTGATGTTTTAAAAATTGGAATGGAATATCCTTCTTCAATTTAATTATTATTATCATTATTTTTTTATATAAACTGTAATGGTTGCACGGTGCTCAATATCTATGTAAATTAAATGTATAACAAAATACTTATTAAATACTTATTGAAAATGGATCATACTTTTGTTGTAAATCAATAACTATATTAAAACTAATCATCCTATTAAGTGAACAAAATGAATTGGATTTTTTAAAATAAAAAAATCACAAATTGTCCTCTCTTTTTTGGGAATTGGAATCGACCATCCTTCTTTAATTCAACTATCATTATCATTATATTATTATATAAACCATAATAGTTGCACGATACTCAATGTCTATGTAATTAAACATATAACAAAACACATATTGAAATTATGAATGTTGACTTAAATTTATTTGGCATTGCAAATCATCTCCCATAATTAATATTGTAAATGAGATTGACTTATTTTTATTTCGCACAGCAAAACGTCTAGTTAGTTAATTAATTATTATGGAATATAAATCAAATGGATGGTTTTATTAATGTATTTTATTTATTATTTACTAATTATTAATTATCATTAATTAATGAGTGGATGTTTTGGAGCGAAAACTTGGTAAAAAAATTTGACGACCCGAACCACCATCTCTAGGCTGCTCGTTTATGCCTTATTGTCAAAGCAAGGAACCTCCCAAACCCTTACAACCCGAACATTTAACCTCCATTGAGTCTTCGTAGAATCTATTTTACTAATGAAATTACATTGTCAAACTATATTAGCGTGAAGAATTGATTAGCAAAAGGCTGGTGGAGTGTATTTTTTTGTCAGTGCAGGAAAAAACACAGAACAACTGAGGTATGTGTTCCAACGTCTTCATTTATACTGATTGGATGAGATAGGTTTGAAGTGAATTTGTCTTGTTCTGGAATATGTGTATTTTTTAATTGAAAATGTCAATTCATAATTTTATTCATTTTACCGAGTATCATTGAAAATTCAAATTATTGAAAAGCTGAACCGGTGGTACTATTTACATTGTATTGAAATACTAATAATTAATTAACTGAAGTTGGGCAATTACTTAATGAATCATTGGGAATCTCATCCGGACTGCACATTAAATATGATTATTAATTACCTGAAATTGAGCAATTAATTAATTTAATTTAATATTTATTTATATATATTATTATTCTGTAATATGTGAGATAATTTTTTAGCAGAAAAATGTGTTGACTTTTATTGATCACTATCCTTCTTTTATATATATTAAGATTCTCTTTGTTTTGTAAGTATTTAATTTTGTTTTGATAGAAATAATATGAGTATTTGTACATTGTTGACCTCGAAATCTGCACTATCCACGTGTCAACAGATCTCAAGTCAAACATCTACCAGCCTATATGTTACATGCACACTAGGACAATCGTTAAGCACCAAGATCACTGAGAAAAAAAGAGCTGATGATCATTGGTACTGCGACAATCAAGTCAACTGCCGGTATATAGAATAATATACGGGGGAGAGTATTTGGATGTAGGAGAAACAAGTAGGCAGAAAATTGAGCAGAGTTTAAAGGTGAAAATAATGCGTACCTTAGAATAACCACAGATGTTGTATTTATAACTCCAGGGTTCTAATTGATTTAGATAAGCAATCAATTAGACATCTGATAAGATTCTCCTTCCTTATAGGATAATGGATGATTGGGTGTCAACGCAATCTCTTAGATTTCAACTCTTGTTTGAGTTTATCCCCAATATCACACTGCCTAATCATTAGAAGATTGAGATTTGGTTTTCTTGTGAGAATCCGTGCGACAATCAAACACAATTTTCTTTTAAATATATCTCTGGTCATTTTGAAATATCACAATGTTTGTGAGCTATGATGGATTCAAAGACCGGCGAAGCTCCCTAGATCAACTATGAACGTCGAGCCCCTTCATGGATTTTGATGTACTTGATTCAGGAGTGCTAAGATGTTGTTGGGTTTTCGAGGCCTTATACGAATTTACGAGACCCTCGATGGGCTCATGAGACCTTCGCGGGGCCTAAACTGGGCTTTTTCTGGGCTTAGGAGGCCTTTGCTAACGTGAAGGCCTTATCAAAATTAGGTGGTAACATACATAATTATATCAATGGATGAATAAAACAATTAATATAAAAAACTATGAATGGAATCATGTTCGAAAGTTGACATTTAACTAGTAATTAATCTCTATTGAAATTATTATATTATACTATGAATGGAATCATGTTAGTAAGTTCGTTGGTATTTAAAAAAGGAAAAATTGCATACTTGGTCACTAACTTTTCAAAAATGTAAAGAAAATATCCCTAACGTTTAAAAATAATAATGGGCATCCCCAACGTTTGAAGAAATAGGTATTGTAGGTCCTTTATGACAAAATTGCTCTTCTCTTTAAATAAACAAAAATAAATAAATAAACAAGAAAAAAAGATAAAATTATTAAAAAATAACCAAATGTACTCCAAAAAAAATAAAAAGTAACAAAGATATCATTTTCTTTATCAAACCCCAAAATCCAAAATCCACCATGGTGAATTACCAAAAAATATAAGTGCTTGTTTCAATCATGGAACTTGCAATTTTCATCATGTTCCTCATGGAACATGCAATTTTCATCATTTTCCTTAGGGTTCTCCATAATTGGACAGAGCCTTAGTATATTAAGGGCCATGAAAGCCAACAAGGATGAAGAGTGGCTTCAAGAAAGAGTAAGAAAATATAGTCTCATTTCAAAACTTAACCTTTTTGGGACTCCAATAGTTTTCCTCCACAACCCTGCTGCAAACAAATTCATATACACTTGCAGTGAAAAACTAATGGCTAATAAGCAATGGACATCTATTAGGAAGATTATTGGTGAGATGAATTTATTGGAATTAAGTGGAGAATATCACAGGCGTGTTAGAGCAACACTTGTTTCTTTCTTGAAGCCAGAAACTTTGAAGCATTATGTTGGAAGGATCGGTGAGGAGATAAGATTTCACCTCAAGAACCATTGGTATGGAATGTTAGAAATATAATCTATATTCTTTAATTATATATACATAATTAAAGAATTGATACATCATGCTAAAATTACCAAGTACAATAATTCAGAAGAATACCTATCTCCATTGATGTTGAAATTGAGAGGGTTTGATCTTCCGCAGTCTAATCACCTCAATAATGCTCAATAGAATCTCTATCTATAATGGTGTAGAAGAGAAGAACAAAAGTTGTAGATGACTCGGAGACCATAACCCTATCTATTATATTCTGTATATCCTAGTTCAATTAGAAGTCCATCAATCCTAATTGAACTAGGATTCGGTCTCTACACATTACAGAGTCCGTACTCAATTCAGATGTTTTGAGGGCCTAATCAACAGATCACTTAATGGCCATATTAATTAGATATCACATATAATTGCAATACAATATGTAGCCCATTATAGAGATAAAAAATCCAACAATCTCTCACTTGAGCTACATATGTTATCCGAAACAATTATATTTTAAACTTTATGTGTACACTTAAATTGCTATCTTGCTTGAAACATCTTCGTACAATCTGGTCCATCTACTATATCAAGTGTGAGATCAAAGCGGTATTCGTCACATTAATTGGTAACTAAACCCATCAATGGTCATCATACCAACATATTCAATGACATAGATCGAGTATGTATGTGTAGCATGAAAATTACATGAAATGTGATCTTAACACATGTCTATTTCCAACTGGTCCTACTTTATTCTTTAATGAGATCATACCAGAGTTTTCCAATCTTAATGTCAAACCACATTTGGAATAAAATTCAGAGACTGAAATAAATTATTTATTATTCAAAATAATCAAAAAACGTGTATATTACATCAGAATAACAAACTCTCACTAAACCAGCACATCATCAAATAATACAACACCCATATGAGTAGTGTGCTCATGAAACACCTTGGGCGGTAAACCCTTGGTGAGCGGATCCGCAATTATGAAGTTTGTACTGATATGCTCTATAGACACTTGACCATTCTGAACTCTTTCTTTAACAACAAGAAACTTGATGTCTATGTGCTTAGACTTCGTAGAGCTTCTATTGTTGTTGGAATATAGTACAGCGATCTATTGTCACAATGTAACTTCAATGGTCTTTCAATACCATCTACAACACGCAGCCTAGTGACAAAGTTTCACAGCCATATCCTATGATTTGATGCCTCATAACAAGCTATATATTCAGCTGCCATGGTAAATGGAACTACGAGTGTCTGCTTAACACTCTTCATAGAAATAGCTCCTCTAACCAACCAGCAGATAAACTCTTATTGTCTTGGCATCTAGCAAAGTCGGAATCAGAATACCCAATGATCTCCAACTGATATGATTTTCCATAAGTGAGCATGTAATCTTTTGTTTTCTGCAAATAACGCATAACCCTCTTGGCTGCAGTCCAATGATCCATCCCAGGGTTACTTAAATATCTACCTAATAATCCCACTATGAACGCTATATCTGGACGCGTACATACTTGGGCATACATAAGACTCCCTATAGCTGATGCATGAGGGATCTTCTGCATTTCTTTTACTTCAAACTCATTCTTTTGGCACTGATTGAGACTGAATTTGTCTCCTTTAGAAATGGGTGTATCTCCCAGTTTACAATCTTTCATGCCGAATCTCTCGAGAATTCTTTCGATATAGCTCTTTTGTGATAACCTAAGGATACCTCGAGAGCGATCTCGATGTATCTGTATGCCTAATGCAAAATAGGCGTCCCCAAGATCTTTCATTTCAAAATTCTTAGTTAGAAATCTCTTGGTTTTGTGCAATAAGCCCATATCACTGCTAGCAAGCAGTATATCATCGACATATAAGACCAGAAAGATGTATTTACTCCCACTGAACTTGTGGTACACACAATCTTCCACTATATTTACTTCAAAATCGGATGAAGTAATGACTTGATGAAATTTGTGATACCACTGACGGGCTTGAGACCATAGATGGATTTTTTTAATTTGCAGGACATTCTCTTTAGATCACCTGATACAAAGTTTTCTGGCTGCACCATATATATCGTTTCTCAATATCACCATTGAGAAACGCAGTCTTTACATCCATCTGATGTAGCTCCAAATCAAAATGAGCTACTAATGCTATTATTATCCTGAAAGAGTCTTTCGATGAAACCGGAGAGAAAGTCTCTTTGTAATCAATGCCTTCTTTCTGAGTGAAACCTTTGGCAACTAGACGAACCTTATATCTCTCAACATTGCCTTTTGAATCCCTTTTGGTTTTAAATATCCAAATACAACCAATAGGTTTCACACCAATATGCAATTCGACGAGATCCCAAACGTCATTGGTTTTCATAGATTTCAACTCATTTTTCATGGCATCAATCCACTTTTGAGAATTAGAACTTTGATTGGCTTGATGGAAGGTGATTGGATCATCTTCCACCACTCCTATATCACCATCATGTTCATGGAGAAAAACGATATAATCATCTGGAATCGCCCTTCTCGTTTCTCTAGTAGATCTTCGCAATGGCATTTGTTTTTGAGGTTGTTGAGTTTTCTCATCACGAGCAACAACTTCATTTTGGATAGGAAAGTTGTCAACATTGTCTTGATATTCTGGATTCGCTCTGATCATTGTCATTAGTGACAGTAGGAAGAGAAACGAGTTCCTCTTCAAAGACGATGTTCCTAACCTTATCTTTCTCTCCAAACTCAACACTCTCAAAGAACTTTGCATTTTCCGTCTCGAAAAAGGACCTAGTCGAGGGATCATAGAATTTATAACCCCTGGACGGTTCAGAGTATCCAACAAAATAACAGCTTACAGTTCTTGAGTCTAGTTTCTTTTCATTTGGCCTGTAAGGCCTCGCTTCAGCTGGACATCCCTAAATGTGCAAGTGCCTAAGACTAGGCTTCTTGCTGATCCAAAGTTCATAAGGGGTTTTAGTTACTGCTTTACTTGGAACCTTGTTAAGGATATATGCTGCAGTCTTTAGTGCTTCTCTCCAGAGTGATTCTAGTAAAGAAGAATGACTAATCATACTTCTTACCATGTCCTTAAGCATTCTGTTTCGCCTCTCAACAACACCATTCATGCTAGGTTTCCTCGGCATTGTGTATTGTGGGACGATACCGCATTCCTCTAGGTATTTAGCGAAGGGTCCTGGACGTTGTTCACCAAATCCGTCATAACTGTCATAATATTTGCCACCGCAATCAAATTTGAAGGCTTTAATCTTCTTGCCAAGTTGATTTTCAACTTCAGCTTTGAAGGCCTTAAACACATCCAGTGATTGAGTCTTTTCATGAATTAAATATAGGTAGCCATATCGTGAATAATCGTCTATAAATGTAATAAAATACTGCTTGACCATTCCATGAGGCTATAGGGAATGGTCCGCAAATATTAGTATGAATTAGTTGTAAGACGTCACAACTTCTATTGGCTCCTAATTTCCTGATGTTTGTTTGTTTTCCCTTTATACACTCGACACAGACTTGAAAGTTTGTCAAATCAATAGGATCGAGAATCCCATCTAATACAAGTCTTTCAATTCTCTGTTTAGAGATATGCCACAAGCGTTTGTGCCACTATGTAGCGGAATCCTTATTAGTTAATTTATTTATTGTACCGTGTGAACTTGTATGCAAAGTTTCATTATACGAGGCATTGGTATTTAACAAATATAGGTTATCATTCAAACATAAAAAACCGATACCAATAAGATTCGAATTTCAAAAGAAAGTAACTTTATTGTTTCCAAATGAACAAAGAAAACCAGATTTGTCCAATTCAGCAACAAAAATTAAATTCCGTCTAAATGACGGTACAACATAAATCTCTTCTAAATTCAAAAAATGACCAATACTTAATAATAACCTAAAACTACCAATAGCCTCAACTGCAACTGTATTGCCATCGCCCACATAGATGAATCTTTCAGCATCAATTGGCTTTCAGCTCCACATGCAACCCTGCATAGATAAACTTACATGAATAGTAGCACCAGAATCTATCCACCATGTATGTTTAGGTACAGAAGCTAAATTAACTTCAGAACAAACCAAAGCGAAAAGTTTACCTTTCTTAACACGCCAATCGGCGTATTTGGAGCATTCCTTTTTCATGTGTCCACATTTCTTGCAAAAGTAACAGGTGAATTCCTTGTCCTGTTTCTTTTGCCATTTTTGTTATGGTGTCCCAACTGCAACTTCCTTTTTCCTTTTTCTCTTTTTATCCTGAGGATTAGTGGATAAATGAGTACTTTCAGTCCTATCTTTCTTAAGCCTTTCCTCTTCTTGCACACAGTGAGATATGAGCTCATTCAGAGTCCATTTGTCCTTTTGGGGTGTTGTAACTTACTTTAAATTGTCCATATTGTGCAGGAAGAGAAATCAAAACCAGATGCACGAGCAAGTCCTCAGACAGCTCTAACTTAAGTGTTTTAAGCTTAGAAGTAAGATTGGACATCTCTATTATGTACTCTCTTATATTCCCTTTTCCTTTATACCTCAAGCAAATAAGGTTATCAAGAAGAGTACTTGTTTCAGCCTTTTCGTTTTTGGCAAAACGTTGCTCAATATCCTTAAGGAATTTATCAGCATTGTGCTCCTTAGATATAGAGCCCCTGAAAGTTTCTAGAATAGAACGTTTCATGATCATTAGACTCATGCGGTTAGAACGATCCCATTTCTCTATGTCTTTTTTTGCCTCAGAGGAACTTTCTGCAGTGAGAGCGAGAGGTTGTTTTGTCCGAAGTGCAAGGTCAAGATCCATGCATCCGAGAACAATCATTATATTTTCTTTCCAATGTTTGAAGTTTGAGCCATTAAGGACAGGAATGGAATTGATGTTGGCAGATATTGTAGAAGCAGAACCTGTAGCTGAATAGAAGATAAAAGAATACATTAAGTTCACCACTGATAATCATGCTACATTAACCTAAAAAGCATGTATTTTATTGGTGGGCCCATCACAAGATACCTAGCACAACATTGACATTTAGTCTTTGGACAGAAATATCAATTGTAAGTGGTACTCTCCGCGCAGTAGTCAAACATAGATAATAAATATGTCAAACAATAGGCCTTTCTTTGAACCCAATTATTGTCCACATGAAATCTTTATAATTATCACATATTTACTACCACATGTATGTCTGCTATTTGGCCAAACAATAACCTTCCTTTGGACCGGTCATTGATCGCATAAGTAACAGATATACTCATCTTTATATTGCAAAATAAACAAATCAATACAACAGAGGTTACTTTGACAACATATTGCATTAATATTATTCACGTCGAAATATAAGACATTTGATTCAAGAATTAGAGAATTTTTTCGGAGAAAAAAACTTTAAGATTTAAAACTCAGATGACCTTAAAGTTGAAATTTTAATACTTTAGGGATTTAAAATTTAGTATTTATGAAGTTTTGAGATTGAATCTAAATTTTAAAACTTTAATGGCCTTTCTTTGAAGAAATTTTAAAATTTTAGAGTTAAAATTGTAAAATTTAAAATTTTAGTGGCCAACTTAGGAAAAATTTTAACTTCAAGGACTAAATTATTAAAATCCCATAACTATAGGGTTAGATTATATATATTTAAAACTTTAGGGCTTAATTTTAAATTATCATAACCTGATAGATTTTAATTAATTAAGTTTTAAACTTTAGGGACTTAATATGCAATATAACCTAAATCTCCAAAATTGCATGGAAAGCCCCTCACTCCATCTAATTCTCAACTGAAGTCCCGTATTCTAAAAATAAAACAGCAGCAGCTAGGGTTTTCAAACCCTAGCGCCACCATTCATCAGCCACCGCCTCCCCTCCAGATCTGGTGGGGGAGACAGCACCACTACGCAGCAATGCCGGCGGGCGCTGTCTTCATCAGCAAAACCAAAATCAATAACATAACCACAAGTCGATTTACGAATTTTGAATGTCAAACATCATCTATTAACCCATGTAATTAATATAAAATTATGGAATATGGAGATCAAATAATCCATATATATATTTAAAACTTTTGTTTCAGCAGACCATTCCCTTCGGCCAACTTCATTGAGCATTTTTTAATATATACACCATAATATATAACATTGTGGAATAAAAGAAAAAAGAGTTCATGCATTCACCGAGTCACTGGCAATTTTTCATGATCCAAATTGAATTTCTTTTGATCTTTATTTTCATTAATAAAACAACCCAAAAATTCATATATATAATGATTTTTATCTTAAAAAATTCCTTACAAGCATATTCACTCAAAATCAAAATATGTACTATTTGAGCATTTAATAAATTGACTAAAACAATTATTATACTGATAATTCAACATGATATTGACTCTGATACCAATTGTTAGAAATATAATCTATATTCTTTAATTATATATACATAATTAAAGAATTAATACATCATGCTAAAATTACCAAGTACAATAATTCAGAAGAATACATGTCTCCATTGATATTGTAATTGAGAGGGTTTGATCTTCCGTAGTCTAATCACCTCAATAATGTTCAATGGAATCTCTGTCTATAATGGTATAGAAGAGAAGAACAAAAGTTGTGATTGACTCAGGGACTATAATCCTATTTATTATATTTTGTATATTCTAGTTCAATTAGAAGTCCATCAATTCTAATTGGACTAGATTCTTGGCTCTACACATTCTGAGTCCGTCTTTCGATTCAAATGTTTCGGGCTCAATCAACAAATCACTTAATGGCCATATTAATTATATAAATACATATAATTGCAATACAATATGTAGCCCATTATAGAGATAAAAAATCCAACATGGAAACAATGAAATCAAGGGTATGTCTGGGCAAACCAGGGGTCGTTTGGGATTTTTAGATTTTTGGGAGTGGTGGTGGATTTTGGATTTTGGAGTTTGATAAAGAAGATGGCATCTTTGTAATTTTTTACTTTTTGGGTACATTTGGTTATTTTTTATTCATTTTTTTTTTTTTTCTTGTTTTTTGTTTTTTTGTTTATTTAAAAAGGGATGGCAATTTTGTCATAAATGACCTACCATGTCCATTTCTTCAAGCGTTGTCTGGTGCTATTTTTAAATATTATGGATATATCTCTTACATTTTTGAAAGGTTGTTGACCAAATATGTAATTTTTTCTTTAAAAAAATAAAAATAAGAACATTTTAATATCAAAAACTTCCGTATAACTTGAGTGAAAAAAAGTTGAATTTTTTATTTTGTAATAGTCTTGCGTCCAAGTTTCACTGATTTGGCTTAATAATGACCACTTCGAAAACAAACTATCTTAAAAGAGTCTAACCCCTCATCTGACTCAACAGCTCCTTCATTATCTTCTTCATGTGCACACGCCCTTCTTATGTATGCATCTATTTCTCCTGGGGCGGAGCTTGGGGGTTCCTTGGGAAACCTAGACCCCCAATTTTCTAAGTTTTTTTTTTTTAATATGCAATATAACTTTGATCTAATATCAATTTAATAGATGACAATTGGACTTATTGACTTATGAGAATGTGGATCACTAAATCCACTTGCCACTAGTTCATTGGGTAATATGGTTTGTTTTTATGTGGACCGTTAGATGTAATGGATAGTTGAGATCATTCTAGGGTTTTATATATATATTATTATTGTCTTTCATCTAGGTCAGAATAGAGAGTGAAGAAAGAGAGGAGCCATCTTTCATTCTTTTCTCAAAAAGTGAGATTGGACTGAGTGTTTAAAAATCTTGGTCATCTCCAGTGGTTTGGTTAGTGAACAAATCTTATTACCGTTCCCTTGGTTGCATTGCAGTGTTCATTGTGGCAAAAGATCTGAGCCTACAACTTCAACTAAGAACAAATGAGCAACAAATAAAAGCTTTTTTCTTGTATTTTTAACATTCAAACGAGATTGTAATATTTTGTTAATGTTATCAATCTCAATAAATGGTATCAGAGCTTAGAATATTGATCTAGGGGTGTGAAAAATTAAGAAAAGTTGGTGGGTCGAAAGTTGGAACGTGATCCGGGAAGATTCAAATTACCCGAGACTTCAAACTAAGATTCTGGCCAAACTACTCATCGTCCGGGAGATCTGAGACCATATTTGGGTTCACGGAGAAGAGGCGAACAACGAACACCGTGCGTGCGATCTCTGGCGGTGGCGTGTGAGGTGCGTAAAAATCCGGTTGGCAACTGCTTCTTCCAGCGCATGAGGGCTCCTTTTCAAGTGTGGTTTGCGGCAGAATACTCTTCTTTCTGAGACACACAACCTGGTAGTTTGGTGGTTGCACGTAGGCTCTGGCAGCGGCACGTACAGAAACATCAGGCGGCGCGTGAATGCGTATCTTGCATTTTTTGACAGATTTGTTTGAAGCAGACCCTCTGCTGGTGTTACTTGGCTTATTTTTGACCCTCTGCTGGAGTTACTTTGTTGGCGGAACAACTGTGGCCTTGGAACGCGTAGAAATTCGTTTCGTCTCTCCTATAAATATGGACAACAGATTTGTCTATTGAGTTTGTATTTTCTTAAACCCTCTTAGTTAATTTTATATTTTGTCAATTTTAATTGAGGTAAAAACAAACTAGGTGGCTAGAGCCTACAACTCCTTAGTATAATTTGTGGCTTTATTATCTTATGTGTTGATAAACTGTGTTTGCATGTCATCTTAGTTAGTAATTTGAAAAAAGGTTGTGTTCTGTGTTTGCATCCGTGTGAGTAAGTTTTTTATTAAACTTTTTCAAAAATTCTCATTCATGGATGATTTTCCATCCATGGGTTCGAGGGTTGAATTATCGCAATTCGATGGAAATGGTGATTATTCAATTTGGAAACAAAAAATGAGAGCTATTATGGTTCAACAAAGGGTTTCTAAAGCCCTTGATGATCCAAAAAAAATTCTGATGCATTAAAAGCTAAACTTGATCAAATTGAGGAGATGAATGAAATTGCATACAGTTCTATAATATTGCACTTATCTGATAATATTGTTAGACAGGTTGATGATGCTAAGACTGCTAGAGAATTGTGGAAAGCTTTTAACAGGTTATTTTTGACAAAAACTTTGCCAAATAGGATTTATTTGCTAGAAAAACTTTTCAATTTTAAAATGGACTCGGGAAAGGATCTTGAATCCAATCTGAGTGATTTTAGAAAAGTTGTCAAAAGCTTGGCCCACAATGATAAGAAATTTGACGATGATGATCTAGCTATTATACTTTTGAATTCTCTTCCTGATTCTTATAGAGATGTTAGAAATACGATTAAGTATGCTAGAGATGTTTTAACTCAAGCAATTGTGATAGATGCTTTGAGATCAAAGGACTTAAAAGTCAAAAAAGAGTCTAGGAGAAACGCTGGGGAGGAGAGTTTGTTCATTAGAGGGAGAAATGAAATGAGAGAGAACAATTACCAGGGTAAGAAGGACAAAGGAAAATCTAAGGGTAGGTCTAAGTCTAGGGATAAAGGCAATAAGAAATGTTACCATTGTGGAAAGTTAGGACATTTCAAGAAAGATTGCTATGAGCTTAAGAGAAAATCAAAGCAACAGCAGAATGAAGGATCAAAATGTTGCTACTATTGGAGATGTCATAAATGGTTTACATGTTATGACCGTGTCTGATGGTGAGATTGACCATGAATGGATATTAGACTCAGATGCCACCTTTCATTTGTGTCCCGTGAGGTCTTGGTTCTATAACTATAGAGAAATTGAACCTAGGAAAGTATACATAGGGGATAATAATTCAAAACAGTTGAAGGAATAGGTGACATTGTTATTAGGATGCATGATGGCATTGTCCGAACCCTTCTTGGTGTTAGGTATGTCCCAAATCTTAAGAAAATCTAGTTTTCTTAGGAGTTCTTGAAGATGAGGGCTGTATGTTCAAATATGATTTTGGTACTTTAAAAATTCTTAAAGGTTCTCTAGTAGTTATGAAAGGTCCCAAGAGGAATGGGTTGTATTACCTTCAAGGTAAAGCTTTACACGCCAAAGATTCAGGATTGGTTTCAATCAATACTGATAGATTATATCTATGGTATAGAAGGATGGGACACATTGGGAACAAGGAGCTAAAATATCTTAGTGGCCAGAATTTACTAGGCAAAGACACTGTTGCACCTTTGAACTTTTGTGAGACGTGTGTTCTAGGAAAGTCACATAGAGTCAGCTTTGAGATAGGTCAACACAGCACTAAGAAACCATTAGATTACATTCATGCAGATTTGTGAGGTCCAGAAAAACACCCTACACATGGTGGGAATAGGTTTTTTCT
Source organism: Forsythia suspensa (assembly GCA_023638005.1). NCBI lineage: Eukaryota > Viridiplantae > Streptophyta > Magnoliopsida > Lamiales > Oleaceae > Forsythia > Forsythia suspensa. Next base: position 3,826,001 of record CM042666.1, read on the forward strand.
ATCTATTGTTGATGACTACTCTAGAAAGGTTTGGATTTTCCCACTTAAGTCAAAATCTGAAACTTTTAGCAAGTTTAAGTCCTGGCATACCTTAGTTAAAAATCAAATGGAAAAAGGTGTAAAAACTCTTAGGACAAACAATGGTTTAGAGTTTTACAACTTTGAATTTGATGACTTTTGCAAAGAGAATGGTATCACGAGGCATAGGACTGTGAGAAATACCCCCCAACAAAATGGGGTGGCTGAGATGATGAATTGGACTTTAATGAATAAAGTCGGATGTATGTTGATTAGTTCTTGCCTAAAGGTTTTTGGGTGAAGCCTTATGTCTCGCGGCTTATTTGATAAATAAGTCTCTTTCTAGTTCTGTTAACTTCAAAACGCCCGGAGTTGTGGTGCGAAAATTTCCGTTTGTCACACATTAGAGTATTTGGGTGTCTTTATGCACATCGGGTTGAGGGTAAGTTAGACCCTAGGCTACTAAATGTGTCACGTTAGGATATCCAGAGGGTGTCAATGGGGTATAGATTGTGGGTTTTAGGTGTTAAGGGTATTAAGATAATTAATAGTAGAGATGTGAAGTTTAATGAGCTTGATATGCCTTGCCTAAAAACTCTGACAATCAGGTTAAACAAAGTGAGGAGGGGCAATCTTCTACTAGAAAGAAGATTCAGACTGAGATGAAGAGATTAGATGTTAATCAAGAGGTTAAAGAACCTGAACAAATTGATCCTCAAGTTGAGACTCAACAAGAAGAAGTCTTAGAACAACCTGAACTAGAAACTCCTGAAACTGTGAGCTCTAACCAAGAACAACTTGAAGATACTAATTTGAGAGATTATCAATTAGTGAGAGATAGGGAAAGAAGACAGGTAAGACCAAATTTGAAGTACACTTCTTCAAATTTGATGGAGTTTGTCCTAGTTTCAAGTGAAGCCTTAGAGTCAATTAAACCTTTTTCTTATGAAGAAGCGGTTAATTGTAAAAATTCTGAAAATTGGAAGAAGGCTATGAGAGAGGAGATACATTCCTTAGACAAGAATGATACTTGGAAATTGGTCGAAAGACCAAAGAATCAAAAGGTAGTCCATTGTAAATAGATCTACAAGTTGAAGAAATGAGTAGAATCAAATGACCCTTTAAGATACAAAGCTAGGTTGGTAGCTAAGAGATTTACTCAAAGAGAGATGATTGATTATAATAAGGTTTTTTCCCCGGTGATTAAGTATAAGACTATCAGGTTAATATTGGCCTTAGTTGTCCAATTCAATTGGGAATTAGAGCAACTAGATGTTAAGATTGCTTTTCTTCATGGAAAGTTAGATGAGGTCATTTACATGTCTCAACCTCAAGGCTTTGAGGTGAAAGAGAAGTCTGAGCTTGTGTGCTTGTTTAACAAATCCTTGTATGGTCTTAAGCAGAGTCCTAGGCAATGGTATAAACGTTTTGATGTTTATGTGCTTAAAATTGGTTTCAAAAGAAGTGAATTTGATGCATGCTTATATTATAGTAACACTAAGATAGGCTGTGAGGTTTATTTGTTGTTATATGTTGATGACATGTTGCTTGCTAGTAGTAGTAAAGCTGATATCATAAAAATGAAAAACATTTTGAAATCTGAATTTGACATGAAACACTTAGGATGTGCAAGAAAAATTCTTGGTATGGTTATTAAAAGGAATAGAGCTGAAAATAGGTTGACTATTAATCAAGAGTCTTATTTGAAAAATGTAATAACCAAATTTGGTATGAAATTTGCTAAGTCTGTCAATTTACCATTAGCTACATACATGATTTTATCATCTGCTCAATGCCCTAAAACTGAAGAAGAAAAATAGGAAATGAGTAATGTCACATATGCTAATGCTATTGGTTCTGTAATGTATTCTATGATTACCACTAGACCTGACCTAGCTTATGTAATTAGTTTCTTGAGTAGGTTTATGTCTAACCCAGGTAAACATCATTGGATTGCTCTTAAATGGCTGTTGAGATACCTAGCTGGGACAGTTAAAAGGGGGTTAGTGTTCGAAAAGATGAGTGATAAGTTTGAACTTAATGGTTATGTAGATTCTGACTTTGCAGGGGATAAAGATCAAATGAAATCTACCACTTCTTACTTCTTCACGTTAGGTGATAATTGTATCATTGGAAGTCACAGTTGTAACTTTTAGTTACACTCTCCAGCACTAAATCTAAATATGTTGCACTAACTGAAGTCTTTAAAGAATGCATGTAGCTGAAATGCCTTTTATGTGAATTGAACTTCTTGAATGAAAATGTCATGATCTTTACTGATAGTCAAAGTGCTTTAATGCTATGTAAAAATCCTTTGTATCATGAAAGATCTAATCATATTGAGGTGAAATACCATTTCATTAGGGAAAAGTTAGCTTCTGGTGAATTTAAATTGCTTAAAATTGCAGCTGATGATAACCCTACAGGTGTTGGAACCAAAGTACTTGCTGCTGGTAAGTTTAATAAGTGCATATCAATGTTGAATATTGATACGGGTTAACTTATGTGACAGGTACTTGCTGCAGTGGAGGATTGGTGAAGTAGGTACCGGGCTGGAGTGGGTGATGATGATGAAATAAGACCACAAAAGGATAGCACTTGTAGCTAGGGTTGGTAGTGGATTTGTGAACCAATGTGAAGTTTGTGAGAATGTGGGTCACTAAATCCACTATGCACTAGTTCATTGGGTAATATGGTATGTTTTTATGTGGATCGTTAGATGTAATATATGGTTTAGATCATTCTAGGGTTTTATATATATAATATTATTATCTTTCATCTAGGTCAGAATAGAGAGTGAAGAAAAGTGAGGAGCCGTCTTTCATTCTTTTTCTCAAAAAGTGAAATTGGACTGAGTGTTTAAAAGTCTTGGTCATCTCCGGTAGGATTGATTGGTGAAGAAATCCGATTGTCGTTCCCTTGGTTGCATTGCAGTGTTTATTGTAGCAAAAGATCTGAGCCTACAACTTCAAATGAGCAACAAATGAGAGCTTTTTTCTTTTATTTTTAACATTCAAACGAGATTGTAATATTTTGTTAATGTTATCAATCTCAACATGACTAAATATCAATTTAATATAAGGCAATTGAATGCATTGGCCTAATAAAATTAATAATACAAAATTACAAATGATTGACCCATTCCTCAATTTCAGTGCATGTTCACTCATTTGAAATCTGAATCTCACATTTCTCTTTCCCGTTTTCTACATTAAGTAAATCAAAAGTTAAATTATGACATTCCAATATCCACAAATTTCTCCAAAATCACACAACAATCACCCTATATTCATTTCCCCCAAATTTTTAAATTCAATCCCTAAATTTTACCAAAAAATCTTCCATTGCTAGACCACCGAAAAAATCAAGACAACATACAAGACGCTGAAGCAAGGGACAAACTTCATGCTCGTCACTCCATTGGTAATTCTTTAATAAGTTAAAGGGAATACTAAAAAAAAGTAATTTTTTTATAAAGAAAAATTAATAAAGGCACTTTGCTTGTGAATGCATATCATGTTCAATTGATTTTTTTCTTTTTTCTTTTGAGCTTGAGTGATATTTAATTTCATTTGTGTACCGGGTCTTCCTATTTTGGAGGATAATTTTGTTGAAGACAACATGAACAATTATAGTTTGATATTTGTTTCTTTTGTGGTCTTATTTTAGACTTGGTACATTAGTAGTCTAAGTTATATATTTAAAAGAAAAATCAATATATTGATGAGAAATCAGGTCATGGTGCGAGTGAATTTGTTTATATGTTTGTATATAGTATAGTGTATAAATAAAATCACTGTTTTGAAAAGCTCGCATAGACATCGCCTAGGCTCCGCCTAAGCTTGAAGCTCGGCCTCAACGCTTAGCCATACTTCCCGCCTCGCCCTCGCATCGCCATTGTCTCGTCATCTCCTAGGCCTCGCCTAGGTCCGAAAAACTTATAGCTCGATCTTTACGCTTAGCCACGTTTTATACTTTTTAGAACATTGAATAAAATAAAGTATGACAACTCGTAAAGAACATTTGTATAAAAAAAAATATCTACTATTATGTTATTTCAAAATTTTTGCATGTGAATTTGAGATCTCAACTCAAAATGTTTGGCTCCACCACTGAGTCCAATCTAAGAAAAAAAAATTAGCTCCAGTCAAGATTCACCGATATTTAGAGCTCTTCTAAGTATAGTCAAATTCCTCTGTTCAACGGTTTAGTCACATCTAAGCGAACTCTCACCCTCATCATAGAACTCGTTAAATCCACATCTTCCACAACTCCAATCTAGCTCTCCCACTCTCACGCACATACATGATACATCACTTTCACACACAAGCACATTATGAAATTGTAGCCAAAAGGAGACTTCCAATAAATATATGGTCACAATGTGGCACCAGTGCCTGATGGTTTAACTAGGGCTTATTTGCATAAATGGTCCCTATCTTTTATACTTATTGCAAGTTGAGGACTTATCTTTTTATTTTTTAGCAGTGAAAGCCCTATTTCAAACTTTTTTGGCGACAATGGTCCATTCCGTCCAATTCCGTCAAATTAACCGTTAGTTTTGAATTTTTTACACAAATAGTCCCCACGTGTATTCCACACTTTATATTTTATAAGGATATTTTTGGTATTCTACTGTTAATAAATAAAAATTTGCTGTAGAAGTCCTAAATTTAAGGGAAAAAATAATTAAAAAAAGTACTCATCTTCTCCCATCCTCCTCTCCTCCGTATTCTCTCTCTATTTCCTCAGGTACAACCCATCGAAGCACAAAGATACAACTCCATTCTTCTCACACATCATCTAATGGCTCTCGCTGCACATAAATCTCTTCTTCCCAACAAATCTCCTCTCATTCCTCAAACACAACATTCTTTGTGCACCAATTCTTCATCTATCGCCATTAGATCCACCACCGTCAAACACATCTCAGCCGTCCATGCTGCTGACTCATCCAATTCCAAAAACCCCCATTGTCTCCGAGTCCAATCCTCTCAAACCAACCCCACTGGCTGCAGCCGCAACTGCCACCATAGATACTAAGGCTCCTTACAATAAATGGATATTGGACAGCTAAAAATCAAAGAAGGCTCTGCAACTGTCGAAATACCCAAACTCTGAGGTGCTTTATTCGGTTCTCAAGACTCTTGATGACTTCCTTCTAATTATGTTCGCGGGAGAGGCCCAGAACCTCGAGGAGCGGCTTGGTGAAGCTGCCATGGGTAATGCATTCCTTGCCCAGCTTAGCATCATACATGACAAAAAATAGACATTAGCAAAAGCATTTACTTTTTTAATGGAAGAGTCTGCAAAAAATAGAGCAAGTTCAACTATGAGATTCTTGCCACCACCATCAAGAACATCCACCCAAACACAAGATCTCCCATTACCAAAATCGGCCTCTGGACCAAAAGTTGAGCACATTAAATCGACGAAAATTCAAAAGCAATCGGCGTTATATGGTTTCGATTTCCTTGATTTGGTTTTCATGGAGTCCGTCTCGAAGCACATTAACACCTACCGAGAGAACATCCCGAATTGAAAATGATTAACTACCCTGACAAACGATTCCGACGATTGAGCAATCACAAGCCGCTGAACAAGAACATCAAGGACCCAAATGAGGCGGGATAGGATGGGGGATGGGGTGGGGTGTAGAAGATGATTACTTTTTTAATTATTTTCTTTCTTTTTTTCTTAAATTTAGGACATCTGCTGCTAATTTTTATTTATGAACAGTAAAATACCAAAAACGTGACGTTCAAGTCGAGTTTGCTTATTGCTCCTTGAAAGACATTAGTTCAAACTTTTCTATTTCCAAAGCAAGAAAGAAACGTGAAAAGTGCATCTTCTATATCTTTTGAGTTGGGAAAGGGCCCGCTTGTGGCTCGGGAGTAGGTGGATAATTGATACCAATAGGGTCGGCCAATGTGTCTTTTTCTTTGTTGAATCTTGGACAATTCAACTTCATAGACCGCCTGTCTCGACGGTTTGCTCTTACGGTCATGCGGATCTTCCTCGATGAGCGGGAAGATTGAGATTGGGGACGGAAAAGACAATTGTCGCCAAAAAAAATTTTGAAATAGGGGTTACACTGCCAAAAAATGAAAAGATATGTCCTCAACCCGCAGTAAATGCAAAAGATAGGGATCATTTGTGCAAAAAAGCCGTTTAACCAGATATATTATATGACGATTGAAGAACCATGGTCCACCTACTAGCACCCTTTGACGATTCTCCTTACTTTCAAAGTGGAAGGCAAATAAGTTCTTAAAGAAAAAGATAAAGTTACTTTTATTTTTACACAAATTAAAAAATAATTAATTAATATAGTTAGAAAAGTAAATTTTACTTGCGTTTGTTTTTTTTCTAGCGTACCTCTACATTAATATCATGGTAGTTCATATTTGTTGATAACAAGGCAAATTAAATAAAGAATTATAAACATATCTTTATGGAATGGAGAGAGTATATTAATTTTATGTATGAGGGAACCAACACATCTAACTTTAATCAACATACATTAATTTTGTTGAATTACCATTAAAAATAGTATATTTTTTTAGTTCTAGATTTTGAATTAAGTTTTAGTCCAATAAATGCACATTTATAAGTTCAAAAAGTAACATCATACATTCGTAAAGCTATTAATATAAGGAAAAAAAATATGAAAAAAAGTGACCATTAAAATTATTAGTAAAAACTTTTTCCATTACAATATGTGCGTGCACGCATATAAACACATACAATATAGAAAATAAAACACGAGTGATTTCAAATATAATTCGTTCATATATTTTTAATTCGATAAAAAATTAATAATCATTATTCGCTACTATGCAACTCAAAACTCGATTTGTTTCCATCTCTACTTAAAATTATGTTCAAAATGCCTCTCTCCTCTTCTTGAATCATTCTTGACCAGCTTTGGGCCAAAATAAATGGTAGAAGCTCGAAAACAAAGGACCAAATTTTCCTATAACTAAGGAAACCTCACATTTTTGTGGTCACAAGTTAATAATGAATTCAAAGGTCGAAAAAAACAAGAAAAGTTTGAGCAAGACATTATAAATATAAGTGGTTTCTAGAGAATAAATCCTTCCTCCAAATCGGTGCAAAAATTCAGAAGCTCAAGCAAGAGAGAAAAGAAAGGAAGTCAAATGATGACGTCCCAAAAGTTCAATTCTATCTCGTTTCTTCTTCTAGCCATAATAGCCTCTATTTTCTTCCATGGGGTTGCAGCACACAGCCCCTTCTGCGAAGAGATGAATACCGAGGATCTTTGCTTATGCATGATCAATGGAGCAACCAATTGGCATGACGCTGTCGAAAATTCTATTCATGCATCACTACCACTGGCTAAGGAACTTCAATCAAAGAATGGCTTGATTCCACCAGCAACAGCTAAACTGTCAGCTACAGACAAATTATTCCTTCACGACAAATGCAAGAAGTCTTTCGAGACAGTGATTGAGATGCTTGAGGGTGGATTAGTTGACCTTGCAGCTGGTGAATATTTCAAATTGCAGACCAGATTAAGTCTCGCATTAGATCCTGAGTGTTCTGATGATTTATCAAATAGCAGTCCTACTTTTCCTCTAACTAATTTGACTCAAGAACTTATCGCAAAAGTAACCATCTGCGTGCAGATAACGGCACAAAACGTCAACCCAGAGTAACTTATTTCACTTGCAATTTTATGTATGATGATGAGTGAGAATCTTGAGTTGCTGGTAGATCGATATACATGTAATGCTGGTTTTGCACCGTGAATAGACTTGAGGAAACGTTATTCAACTTCTACATCTATCTCAATTTCTAATATAGCTGTTTGTTAAAGTTTGCAAGTATAAAGTTACGTAGACAAGTAATAAAGTAGTATCCTACGAGAATTGTGTATCTAGATGTGACATAATTAAGTCTAAATTTAGTTGAACGAACACAAATTTGAATGTTTGGTGATTCTAATTAACTAAGGTGTACTAAAACTTTTAAAGTGCTAAACAATGTAAAGATCATGAGGAGTTTTAGAGAAAATTCAAAGAGATGCACTAGGACTCCGAGACTCCACCCTTGTTATCCACTTTAATTCTAAAATTCCCGTAATTTAACCAATAAATATTTGAATTGACGATCAATGATCCAAAGTTGTTTAACAATCTTTCTCAAGTAATGTCAAAATTATTATCACATACAATCTTACAATATCTCTATAAATGATACAATAATGTAGAACGCATTCAATGATGATTTACATAAAGATTGCGCAAATCATAAGGCCGGTACATCTCTATTTTGTATTGGACTGTACTTTATTTGCTAAACACATGCTAACATGTATTAAACCTCTCAAAAGTAATACTAATTACAAATATGTTTAAAAGTTGATCAATTATTCAAACGCGATAATTACTTAACAAATAATCTAACAACATGAATTAATCAAAAACAAAAAAAGTCTAACTAAAGCTTCATACAAGGTTTACATTGTCATCCTATTGTAGAAAAGTGAAGTCTAGCATCTTTGAATCACAAAAACATGGAGTTGAAATAAGTGAAGAAAAATAGAAGACAAAAGAAAGAACTCTCGAATCTCTTCGAACGAACTTGAATGATGTTCTTTTTTCTTCTTGCTTCCAACCCCAGAAAACCCAGAATATAATTGATGTTATCTCTAAGAGAAAATCTTGTGTTTTGCCTCTCAAATTTTCGTGTCTCTTTCGTCACAGGGTCCATGTATATATTGGCATGAATTTAGAGCTTCAAAATTGTGCACAAAGTTGTCAAAATGACCCCTGAATGCAAGTTACCAAACCAAGAACCGAGGCCTAATGCAGTCGCTCGAGCGGTCTGAAGACCACATTTTCCTGTTTATTGGAGCGAGGCTGTTTCATGCTTGAGCGGGACGCCTGTAGGTCCAGTTTTCCTTGTTTCATTGCCTTGCTTGATCCTCGAGGTTCGGCTCTTTCAAGTATTGGACTTCACCTACGTACAAAATATAGATCAAATCCAAACTAACATTGCAAGAAAATAACGATAATGACAAGATTTTCATTTCTTCTTCCTTCAACCGGTGGCAAGGTGAAAAAAACGAGGCTTAGATTTATAGTCCAACTTCCACAATGACAACTCCTTTGATTTATAAAACAGTTGCTAATTTGCAGTGAATGTTTCACAACAAACATAAAATTTAGGGACTAATTTACAGAAAATAGAAAATACAGGGCTTAATTTGCAGCAACCAGTAATTGTAGGGACAGAATTGCAGCATCTAAAAACATTCAGAGCCCAGTGGGGTCCAATCAGTCAGGGGCGGAGCCAGAAACTTTAGCTTGTGGAGGCAATTTGGCGATTAACAGTACTATAATGCTTGCCGACAACATTATGCTAACTTGTAGCGTCTATAACAAAGAAGAAATCTAATAAGTAGTGGGCATAGACATAACGTCATTGAAAAAAAAAAAAAAAAAACCACTTATTTTATTCATGCATAAATTTAAAAATTCAACTATATTTTCACGAGATTTGTACGTAAAAAAAGAATGGCTATTTTGTTTAATTTTTCAGATTTTAGAATTGAAAATCAAATAAAAGTTTAAGGTTTAAAAGATTACATTCGGTGTTAAGCATAGTGTTTTGTCAATTTTATCATTCTAAAACATGAAAAAATTAATAAAAAAAAATTAACACTCAAGTTTATAGAATTATGTAAAAAGACAAAATATACAAAATAGAACTAAAGATTAGAGATTTAAAAGTTATTTTTAAAATTGAAAATTAATTACACAAATTTCTTGAAAGAAAATAAAAAGAAAAAATAACGTGGTAGTAGGGATTTGAACTCTAATCTATTCAAACACAAATAATAAATTTTGCAATTAGAATTGGGAATTTTCTTTGCATTTATCTAAATTTAGAGTATATATTTTGTTATGGTGGTAAAATTATAAAATTTAAATTTTTTTTCTAAAATACAACAAAACTTTTGAAAGTTGAGTGGGGCAGTTGACCCCACTGCCCCCACTGTAAATCCACCATTGCAATCAGTCGTGGATTATTTTGGACAATGGAAATTTGGAAAATTTTAATAAAAGTTTGGGATTATTTGCAAATTGTTATGAGAAACCATCGAGACCGATTCTGTGATTTTCAGGTCTGAAACAAACTTCATAAATTAGGTCCTCAATTGGCCCCTCTAAATTATAGCATGCATTCAAAATTCACAAGTCTTTTATGAAACTAATTGTTAACTTAAAACTCCAAAAAAAAAAAAAAAAAAAAAATACAAACAAAATGTATTATAAAAAAGATTTATATTATAATCAAATAACAAGGTCGAAAATGTTCTAAACTATCAGTTAAATACAACTCGTCTTGCGGTTTTAGAAATAAAAGTATCAATCAAATTTGAATAATCTATTTCTGATCAATTGATAGCGTAGCAAATCCATTCAATCTTTTTTGTGACATAGTTGATCGGAGATAAACTTCAATTTGGAGAAACATTTTTCTGCAGATGCAACTATAACCAAGTATGGTTAGCATCTTATTTGATACTGGACAGCCAAAATCACACACCAATTTGGAAGCCTACCTACAAAATAAAACCCTACTTCTCCAAGTAGATATGCTCATATTTATATTAATATCTACCTCTACATCAAATTTAATGACTGCGTCTCTTATAGAGCTGAATCAATCGTTGCTTCTCAATATTACCTTTCTCACTTTTCCCCTCTCCTCCAGCCCATTCTCATTTTTCCTCCACTCAACCTTTGGCACCCCGCCACCCAACCCCACCTGCTTAATTGTCATTGCTAAATACATGTCCCTTCTCTCCTGTCTCTCTCAAAGGAAAATGTGTCTCATTGGTACACAAAAATCTCTCTCCTCCCATGCTTTCTTCTCTAACAAGATAAAAAAATAAAAAAATAAAATCATCTTTTACTTCACTAGATCTGCTTAACATGGTTAAAGAATTAAAGAGATTTTGAGAATTTATGCAGTAGTAAGTAACGAATTAATTTTATTTTGACAAGTACTTGAACTAGATCTACTTAACTTATTATAAACAAAAGTTTAAACTCCATTTTCCAGTGGAGATGATAATGCATATATGGTAAAATTTTGCTTTATTCTTTTTAATGCAAGTATTTTGATTATAACATAATATAATCATTTAACCAGAGAGTTTGTACCGCCGAGTGAAGGATTATAAAAATTTGCACCACTGGGAAACATAAAAAACTTCCGTTGAGAGAAAAATAAAAAGCAATGATCATAGAAAAATTTAAATTTTGCACCACCATCGCAGACGAAAAAAAAAATCCACATTCCCAATCTCTTATATTTTTTCCTCTTTCCTTTCTTCCATCTTCCTTCTTGCTTCTTCTCTATTTCACAAAATGGGCTTCACATAATTTGCTAATTCTGATTCTGAGAGAGAAAAATATGGACTTCACATATTTATTATTTTTTTAATTGAAAAAAATGGTCCTCCTTCGATTTTTTATCCAAGGCAATAGTCTCACTCGCCTCGGCCAAGAACTGGGCCATGGAACAATTGAAGTAGGGATTATTAAATCATTTCAATAGTCGCATAATCAAACTTAGCTCGGAACTTCGATATGCTGTGGAGAACTTATTTACAAGTGTTATTGGTGGACCGATTGAAGAATTAGGGTCAACAAGTGGATAAATTAGTGGTCATCTCAGTTAACCAAGCCAGCGAAAGAGTAGGGAAAGAATGTCTCAGCTCCTAGTTCACAGGCTTTATTGCATTGATGGAGCAGGTCGATCCTGGGCTTGGTCGTGGAGATGCTCTAGCTATTAATTGATTACAATTTGATTAATTACTTGATTGCCTTAGCTTAAATTATAATTCAATTTAGTCAAACTTGTCAAACGTATTTTTTATCCACACATTTTGTATGACTCACAACTTTAATATTCACTTATTATCCACACATTTCATAGGATTTACAACTTATAAGTACTTAAAAAATAATTTCAACACTACCAAGCATGCACTTATATGGGATTGGAGATGGAAAAGTATGGTGCTAATAAAGAGGCTACTCCACCATCCACACTGACGGCAGGGGTTGTAAGTAATGTCAGAATGGAGACACTTTTAAAAATTTGCTTTTAGGTACATTTATGGAGACTATGAGAGAGTTATACATTTCTCGAAATTGGGATTCGATAATAAATATACATAATCTCCTTCACTTAGCGAGTGCAAAAGTGGCCACAATACAAAAAGACTACTGTCAGCGATTTCATATCTTTAATAATTTTGCAAGTGCACGAATCGCTCAAGTAATAAAGTGGATTGTGAGTCCAAGTATCATTCCCACAAGGATTTAGATAATTCAATTTCAATTACAATAACCTTAACCGAATCTAATGAAGTTTGAAAATTTGGTGTTTAAAAACTAATTAGAATCTGAACTAAAAATAATAAAATAATTATAATTCAAATAACTAAAAATTAGATTAATGAAAATTACTTTAATTTGAAGAAAGAAGAGTACTAGGATCCCGAATCCACTTATAATTGTTAATCCCTCTATCTTAATTCTTGGTTTTGACAAATTACATCAGTTATGAAGATCAATATCCCTACGTTGTTTAACAGTTTTTCTCGAATAAAATTAAACATATTCATATACATGACTCGACTATATCTCTATGACGAATGCGAATACAAATGAAAGCATTAAATTTTTGTGGATAATTAAAGATCACCTAAAGCAACCTAAAGCATAGCGGTATATTTCTATCCCCTATCGGACTTTAGGATAATTAAAATAGTGTCTAGCATGCTTTCGATCTTTTGATAGTAAAACAAACTACAACAATCATACAATTATTGCGCATATAATTGTAGATTCATATAACTCAAAATTAATTATTCAAAACTATAATGAAATAAATTGTCAAAAACCAAGTCTCAGGATAGAAGAATTTAGATTACAAGCTTCATCGTAATCCTAGCACAAAATAAACTAGCCTAACATACTAATAATAAGAGAAGAAAGGGAATAAGAAACTATGGAATTCATAACCCAGAAACGAAGAAATCTTAAGCGAGAAGAAATCTTGATCTTGATCTTCGTTCTTGGAGAGATGAATCTTGGTCTTCTATTTTGTGTTTCTTGTAATGTTCTCTTCCCCAAAACTCAACTAAAAAACCGACCCCTGATATGAGTTAATAACTCATATATATACTTACCTAATTGTGCCCTAAAAGATCTCAAAAAATCATGAAAATCGCGTCCAAACAAGTTTCCTAATTGGAGTCGAACACAAAAGGAAACAAAAATTCCCGCAGCCAGAAATAACACCGGGCGGCTGTTTTTCAAACGATCATAACTTCTTGTAGGAAACTCCAAATTGAGATCTGTAAAAAGTGGTGGACTCGTAATTCAATTATCTTTCCAATGGTATATCATTTGTCTTGTGAATATTTTAATACCAAAATATGTGCACGAATTTCCCCACATACTTCGATTTCTCAATTTGGTTCTTTGACTTTCAAGCATTTGATCATTTGCTTCAACTCTTCATTGTCACTCTAGCATACCTTAACTTATTGATTTTATCTTCTTCCTTATTTAATCATCAATTTCACCAAATTGTTGATCTTTTCATCCTTTCTTCTCTAATTACTTAGAAACGGGTCCAAAACTAAAATATGAAAAATAATACAATAAATTAAGTATAAATTCAATAAAATGACGGGATAAAAGCTTAATTTAAATGCCCGAATAAGTGAACAAAATGTACTTATCAACTACACTCGGCATATGATGACGAGAAGTATGGCACGGACACATGAAGCTTAGTTCTCTAACTTTTCATCGTAATGAGATAAGTTTCCTGTTATTGCATTTTTTTTTTTTTTGGATCATTAATAAACATGCCACCTTGAGTGGTTTAAAAGAAACAATTATTATTTTGCTTCTGGACTAAACTCTAAACTCGTCAATTCCACGAGTGAAATTTTATCTAATTACACCTCTACTTGATATTACATTAAAACCATCATCTCTCAAACATCTTTGGGCCAAGAAATTTTAGCTCGAAAACCAAAGGGACAATTTGTATTATAACTAAGGAAAGCCTTACACTCTGGTAGTCTTGAGTTAATAACGAATTCAAGAAAATGGTGAGCAAGACATTATAAATATGGCTGGTTTCAAGACAATAAATAATTCCTCTAAACTGGTTGAAAGATTCAAGAAGCCCGGAGGACAAACAACGAGAGAGAAGAACTTCTTGCCGGTGAAAATCCAAATGACAAGAAAAGAAGCCAAAATGATGGCCTCCCAAAGTTCAACTCTTTCTTATTTATTCTTTTGGCTATAATTGTCTTTGTTTTCGCCCACGGTGTTGTAGCAACAAGAATCCAAAGTAGTCCTTTTTGCAGAGCCTCACGAACCAGATGGCTTTGCAATACCATTGCCAGTGGAGCAACCAACTGGCATGACGCCATTGAAAATGCCATTAGTGCAACACTATCCCTTGCTAAGGAACTTAAATCAAAAAACAACTTAATTGCACCAGCAATAGCTAGTCTGTCAACTACAGCCAAAAAATCCCTTCAAGTTGTTAAAAGATAAATCCTACATCGACTAAAGATGCATACCATCTTGCGGGGGCATATTAAAGGATAAATCTCACATTGATTAAAAATAAAACCAATAACATACATATAAGGGCTTGAACTACTACTTGTAACATTTCAACATAAACCCCAAGTTTTAATATAGTATTAGAGTCCATTAAGCTCCAAGGAACAATTCGATCCAACTTATAAGACTCAAAAACGAGCACATAGATTTCAAAATTGATGTTCTCAAAACGAACAACTATATTGTGGGGGCATATTACGGGTAAAACCGACATCGACTAACGATAAAAATAAATACAGAACATATAAGAGCTTAAGCTACTTCTCTTAACAATGCTGATCTTTTAAATAGAACCTCAAGTCTTAGGCCCCGTTTGGGATTGATTTTGGAGTCCAACTTCTGATTCTGAAACAATCAGAAGTTGATTTAGGCGTATGCTAAAATTTTTAAAATTGATTATAAAATAATCTGACTCACCTGGCAGCAGATTTTGAGAAGCAGCAAAATGGCAGCTTTTCAGATTCTGCTTTTAGCTTTTCTATTTATATATTATTAAAATACTCATTTTATCCATAATTAATTAAACTAATTTCTTTAATATCCTAGGTTTATTTTCTACACATTTTAGTGATTTCACGTTATTTGGAATGGAAAAATTGAGAAACCAAATCACTGTAACTTCGACTATGAAAGATAATTTGAATTTATTTGATATTTTTTTATTATATGAAAATGGAGAAATTGATAACCTGGATTTCTGCAAGTCATTAATTAATAATAATATAATTATTTGACGTTTTTCCTATTATATGAAAATGGAGAAATTGAGAAACCAAATTGATACAAGTTTGATTTATAAAAAACAATGTAAATTTAATTAATTTTTGTATTATATGACCGCGTTTATTTTGTAATTTTTATAAAATTTGAAATTTATTAAGTTTTTATTATTTTTATTTAAAAATAATAATAGGGAACGCATTGTCTTGTTAAAAAATATTTGAAAATATTACATATTACTATAAAAGGGAGAAAATTGAATTTTACCACTCGTGATAATAATTATAATACAAAGTAACATTATTATAATCAATGTCATTTTTATTAATTTAATACCGTTATAGCAATAAATCATTTTTTTTATCAAACGCTCAAATATTGCTTTTAAAACATATAGTAATTTTGAAACAAGAGTTTATCAAACACTTAACTGATTCTTCTCATAACTAATTCTTTCTGTAGCACAGTAGAAACTGATACTCTTAAAAGCACAGCAATACCAAACCAAGCCTTAATATGGTATTAGAATTCATGATGCTCACACGGGTCATTCGTTCTATCTAAAGGTCAAAAGAGAATTCGAATTCCAAAATTGGTGTTCTCAAAATGAGTCATCATCTTGCAGGAGCATGCTAAGTGTAAATCCCATATCGATTAAAAATAAAATTGATAGCCTCCATATATAAACTTGAGCTACTGCTATTAATAACGGAATGCTCTCGAAACCAATTCACTTGAGTGAGACGGAGGAGAGTGGAATTTCGTGTGTAGGGGTGAAATCCAGAGATCTACGAAGAAACGCACAAAGACGGATTTATTATCTAAACCAAACTTCCTTTTTTGCCAAGTTCCACTTTGGTCAAAGATAGTTGACATTTTAAGATGGAACCTCAAGTCTTAATTAAATATCTTTTGAGACGGTCATTGACATGCTTCAAGAGGGAGGGACAGGTTGCTCTTAAAACATGTGACAATGACACATTACGAACCAAATTAAACGCTACCTTCTTTGCAAAAATTCAAGGACTAATTTGCACAAATTTGAAAATACAAGGGCAAAGGGGATTGGTATAAGTAGATTGGTATTTCAAATTAAGAATATTGATCTTCATATTTAAATCATGTTATCAAATTCAACGGTTCAAGTTAAAGAGAATTGGTATAAGTGGATTCGAGAACCTAGTACGTTTTTCTTTATTAAATTTATATCACATTTGCATTCATCTCAACTTTGCATTAATTTTAGTTAACTTAGGTCTTGTGTTGATTAGCTCGTAAGTAGTTTGATAATTGCATCTTAAAAAATCTATTGAATTCTACAGTTTCGATTAATGCTAAGTTAATTCGAAATTAAACTAACACAATCTATGTGGGTACAATACTTGGACTCTAAAATCTACTTTGTTACTTGTGCGATCCGTACACTTACAAAATAATAAAGTAACATTGACCCAATTGCTGACAATTGAAGTTCAATGATCTACTTACAGGTGAGGTAAAAGTTTAATGACCTCCAGTATAATTAACCCCATATTAATCACATAAAATTCATTATACAAAAAGTAGTAAGTTATTGACCTATTAGTCAGTAGCACTTTGTTTACCCTTTCATGATCTTGAAAAGGTAATAAAAGTCAATACGTTTATTATAATACATTTGGTAGAGTTTAAAATAAACAATTTTTTTCGAAATTTATTTCCAACCACATATTTTATGGAACTTATAATTTTTATCAACTTTTTAACCACACATTTCACCAATTTTTTTTAAAACCTCTTAAAAAAAACTACTTTTAAACTCTACCAAACATACACATTGACAATGTGAGACATGCTATATGTCACTAACTTGTGAATGTATCTTCTCTATTTTGATTACCTTCCACGTGCTCTCTCTCTCTCTCTCTCTCTCTCTCTCTCTCTCTCTCTCTCTCTCTCCAATTTAAGTCCAATAAAATTAGTACCTACCAAAAATAGAGGGACATACATTACTATAAATAAGGAGAACCTCACCTTTTCATGGTATGAGGATAAACCAAAATAAGGTAAATAGAAAAGAAAAAAAAAAAAAATTGGTGAGAAAGACAATATAAATAGGGCAGATTCCTAGAAATTAAATCATTCAATTTGTTCATAGATTCAAGAATCGTGAAGGAAGAACAAAGTAGAACGAAAGTACTTCTAGCACTAGAAAATCCAAAAGACAAGAAAAGAAGCCAAAAGCATGGCCTCCCAAAAGTTCAATTATTTCTCATTTCTTTTTCTGGCTATTATAGCCTCTGTTTTAAGCTATGGCATTGCAGAAATGGAATTCGACAATGACACCAGCCGTTTCTGCAAAACTGCGCAAGACAAGGACCTTTGCAAAACCATGATCAGTGGAGTAACCAATTGGCATGATGCCATTGGAGAAGCCATCAAGGTAACACTATCCCTCGCTAAGGAACTAAAATCACAGAGCGACTTGATAGTACCAGCATTAGTTGATTTACAACCAGGGAAAAGTGACTCCATTCAAAAAACATGCAAAGAGTCCTTCAAGACGGTGTTTGATATGCTCAAGGAGGCACAAACTGCTCTTGCAGCTGGTGACAATGGCACATTGCAGACCAAATTAAGCGCCGCGTTAGATGCCGAATGTGTTGATGCACTTTCAAATGCTGGTGCTACATTCCCTCTAGCCAATAAAGCTAAGGAGCTTGACACAAAAGTATCTATCTGCTTGGCAATAATGGCACAAAATGAGACCTTCGTGCATAGAGAGTTGAGGAATTAATGGTTAAACAATAGTCGCCAAATTTGTAGGTGATGTGCAATTTTAGAATTTGAATTTTGATTTGTTTGTAGATTTATATTCTTGTAATGCAAACTTGATTGGCGAATAAAGTGTAAGAGATATAATCTTTTTTTGAATAATAGTTGAATTTATTTACATATAGTTAGTATTTGTGACACCAATTATTATTTACTTTTCATTGAAATTGTCTTTGTTTTATAAGTATTTAATTTTGTTTTCATAGAAATAATCTGAGTGTTTGTACATAATTATATCAATGGATGAATAAGACAATTAATATCAAAAACTATGAATGGAATCATGTTCGTAAGTTGACATTTAACTAATAATTAATCTCTATTGAAAGTATTATATTATACTATGAATGTGTTGGGAATTGAGACAAATTCATTTGTTGCTCACAAGATTCTTGTTCATAGAAAAATAACGAAACAGAAAAATATAAAAAATAAAGAAAGATTTATGAATTATCAAAGCTTTCACTATATGAAAATTTCTTACCATCATATAGATTTCACTCACCCAAATTCTCCAAGTATCTTAAGAAAAATAATATCATAAGATTTACCACACCCACCAATTTCTACTATGTGTACAACCCATAAAGAGAACAAGAAAAATAACTAGAATGCTAGGCTTACAATTATTCTCTCAAAAAATCCTTAAGTCACATCTACAAAAAAGAATAAATCACGTCAATTTATAGTTAACGTATGATCTAAATTTCTTCTAAATTTTTATTGCTAAAGTGTCCAATATTTAGAAACTTGTTCAATTTTAGTCACTAAATATAATATAATATCATATCATATCTTTTCCTTTTCAACAATTGGTGCATCTTTTGATTTTGGCAAGTTTTGAGAATATATCCCAACAATCTCCATCTTGAAGAAAAATGAGTCAAAACTCAATCACCTCTTATGCAGCTCTTCATCTCGATACTTAAAAAAGGCCGATAAACTTTGACAATCTCAATTCTCAAAACAAAGAATTAACATACTCCACCATATAAGTACAATCACTTAGAAAAAACGAATTCAAAGAATTTTATCGAATCGTGTCAAATAAATTTGCTAAAATATTATGGTGCAACCCCCTTACTTGACCTATCCTGAAGTTCAGCAGCCATCGACATCAATTCCACCGCACACCTTGTATTAATGTCAAGTCAATGCTCATGTGCAAACCCGCTAGTAGTAACACATCTTTTATCATGGCAACTAGGTCATGTCACAAGGATGTAAATATTTACTCAAGCGATATTATCGTCTTCCATAAAGAGAGACATATTGTTCGTATCGGATATCGAGCAGTTAGCCGAGCCTGCTCTACCTTTTGGACAATTTTTTCTCATGTGACCAAGTTTTTCAGTATTTTTGTTGGAAATAGAGATTGGTTTCCCTTTCAAAGCCTTATGCAGTCCAAATTGAATCAAAATATCATTGACTTATAATTACCACATGCCAAAATTGATTCTTCCGTCAAATTTCTCCACCTCATACTTAATAGACATATCTTCTCTGTGCACCAACACTCTCAACAACCTGATGCTCTGATATAACTGTTGGGAATTGAGACCAATTCTTTTATTGCCCACAAGATCTTTGTTCGAGAGAAAAATAACAAAACAGAAAAATATAAAAGATAAAGAAAGATTTATGGATCACAAAAGCTTTCATTATATGAAAAATTCTTACAATCATATAGATTTTACTCACCCAAATTCCCCAAGTATCTTAAGAAAAATAATATTTTAAGCTTTACCATACGTACAAATTTCTACTCTTTGTACAACCCACAAAGAGAACAAGAAAAACAACTATGATGCTAGGCTTACAATTTTTCTTTCAAAAACCCTCAAGTCACGTCTACAAAAGAGAATAAACCACGTCAATTTATAATTAACATATGACCTAAATTTCTTCCAAATTTCGACTTCTAAGGTGTCCAAGATTTAAGAACTTGTTCAATTTTAGTCACCAAAATCTAATATAATATAATATCATATCATATAATATTATATCATTTCTTTTTTAATAATTGGTACATCTTTTGATTTTGGCAAGTTTTGAGAAAATATTCCAACATAATAGAATCATGTTCGTAAGTTCATTGTTATTTAAAAAAATAAAAATAAGAAACCTTTTAATATCAAAAACTTCAGTATAACTTGAGTGAAAAAAGTTGAATTTTTTATTATATAATAGTCTCGCGTCCAAGTTTCACCGATTATTGGCTTACTAATGACCACTTCGAGAATAAACTATTTGAAACCAGTCTAACCCCTCATCTAACTCAACAACTCCTTCTTCATTATCTTCTTCGTTGTACACAAGCCCTCTTATATATGCATCCCTTTCTTCTTCAGAGGTTGTTCAAGAATAAATACCCACAGGACCATCTCTGGGATGAACTCAAAAAACAAGAAAGATACAAAAGGGAGGAGGGGGAGCGCGATCTCTTGACTTCTTAATCCAGCGATGAAAACTCATGCACTAGGAGAAGCGCTCAATCCCGTCGCTTTGTTGCTCAGTTCATTGCTTCTTCCCTCCTCTTTTTCATTTTCAACTCTTCATACCAATGTGATTGAATTCCAAGTGCATATTTCAATTACATCCCTGATTTCCAAGACATAAAAGCGGAATCACAAATATCGGATCTCGTGCTTAAGCAAAGAGACAATTTTCTTTTGATAGTGTGAAGGTACATCTCTTGGGTAAAGACTAGGAGCAATTCACAACTTAGAAAATACAAAATGAGTGATTCATATGGATGGCAATGGGCCGAGTCAAACAAGCTTGGCCGTAAGGATGAACCGAGCCCAATCTCGACTCGTGTCCACCATTGAGGCTTGGTAAAGCCCTTGGGCTCGTGGTCCTCGTAAGCCGAGCTTAGTTTCCGTGTAACGCCCCAAAAATTTTGTATCTTAATTTTATAATTTAAAAAATCTAAATTCGTATTTTTCTTAAGAAAAATCCAATGATCCCCAAAAATTGTTAAGTTTGGTATGCTAATTTCAATAAGTTTATAGATAAAGTATATAAATTGCATTGGATTAAAGTATTGAGGACTTTTTAAGAAAAATCTTAAGTTGTGAAAAATGTTTGGGCTTAATCGAATTTAATCCAATAGATAGAGACTAATTAAGTTGAAAATTCTGGAGAAATTCAAGTAATTACAGTTTTGCAATTGTTTCAACCAACTTTGCAACCATCGTGTGTAACGTGCGTTGATCTGTAGCATATGCATGTTATACCATCCCGTATTTCTTATTGAGATGTATAAATTGATAACATGTTTGGGTATTTTTCAAGTCGGGACTTTCCATGAAAGTCGAGCCAAAGTGGTGTAGTCAGAATTTATGTAATGCAGAAATTTCACTAAATTTGGCTAAGTATGGAAAGTCAGTCGGACAATCATTTTTGAGCTAATCGTACGAGCTATTGATTGACCCATTTCTTTTGCATGTATGCTCGTTGTAAAGCTTGAAGTATGAACTTTGCAACAGTATAAATTTTGACCAAAATAGAGCTCGTCTCGACTCCCAAATATTGTCCTGAACATGGCTACTTGAAATAAGAAATGGAATTTTTGTAATAACATATACTTAAATGAGACACGTGTCATTTTTAATGATTATCACCTTAGGGCATGTTTGGCAACACTTATCATACTTAAGAATCAATGTCGATTAATATTCGTATAAATAACTTAAAAATAATAAAATAATAAGATAAAATAAGAATAAGTAATTAAGAATTTTCAAAGATAAGCTAAACCAAACATGGCCTTACCAACACTCTATAAATACACCATCTTTTCTTGCCTTTTTAAACCAAAAATTAAGTAAGGAAACTCTGCTGGAATTCAGCGGGAAAAAAAAAAAGGAAAGGTAAGAATGAAAAGAAAAATTGAAAGGAAACCAAGAACTTTTTCTTTCTTTTTTGTGTTTATGGAAAAAAGTGTGATAAAACACTAAACTAACAAGGAGTTCATCACATCTATTCCAAGATAAGCTAGAAAAGTAGAAATTTCCGTTCAGAAATTCAAAACTCACGTTACAGTAGAGATCCGAGGCTACTGGTAGCCTTAGAAACAACACTGTTTAGCTTCTGGTAGCCCGAATTTGCACTGCTTTGTGGTAGTATCATTTCTAATTTAAAATAATGAGTTTTTGGAAAGAAATTCCTCCTTAGCCAAGCCTAAAACATAAATTTTCATTTTTCCTTATTTTTGATATATTAACTCTCCATAAACTTGTAAAATTTAAGTCATTAATCCAAGAAAAAGATTTCCTTTGGGCTGTGAGTAAAGTTTATGTGTATTGTTGTTTTTATATTGATTATTCTTATTAGGATCAGAATATATAGCATGAGTTTTATGTTAAATGAAGTCCCTATTGTGATTTACTGTTACCCATCAAATTTTTTATCTAAGTGATCATAGATATTGAAATTAATTGCTTATATATGAGGAATTATAAGTAATAAAATCTGCAAAAATTCAACTTCATGTTTATGACCTTGCATGTCTCTAAAACTTATGTTTAAGTCGATTTTTGATGAGTTTAGAATCTATAGTTTATGATGACTTTGAAGTGATGGTTAATATAATCGTCTATGCTTAAATGGAGCTCTTATCTTATGTATCATTATTGTGGCTTGTTAGAAAATGTTTAATGTTGAATATTCTATATTAAATGTATGCTTATTTGAGCCAAGAATGACTTAAAATATTGCTGTAATAGCATGATGAATAGAAAGATGAAGGACTTTTAGATCAATCCCTTACATGTTGATTGGGATTAAAAGTAATATGTTTCTTTGACGAAGAACTTTAATGAATGTTTATGTGCAAGATTTTTGAATGATGTTTAGCAATTAAATCTCGTATTTCCATGTGTTGCATCATGGCATCATTCAAGAAAGAATTCATGATCCTTAAACATTAAAGCAAAAAAGTTATGTTTACATAATGATCATGAATAATTAAGAATGCCCTATTTAGGTTGTACACCATGGGAGCAAGTCCCAATTTGAAGGTCACGGACTACGAGATGTCCATGGGATGAGATGCCCAAAATGAAATGAAAGTACTTGAGCAAAGTGCTCTAAGAGAATGAAAATACTTTTGAGCATAGAAGCTCTAATGATGTTGTGACCTTGTGTTTAGCAAAACACTATGAGCGCTCAGTGTACAACCCTAATATGGGAAGGGCCAAAAAAGAAAGAAGAAACGAAAAAAAAGAAGAGATGAAAAGAAAAAAAAGAAGAATGGAACCATTTTTTGGTTAGTACATGCATAGCATTCCAATGTTTAGCATCCATACTATGCATATTGTATTGATTGCTTGTGAGTGATCATTAAAGGCATTTCATGAAACATATATGTTATCAATTGTGTGGAAGTTAACGTGTGATTATGATCTTATTCACTTATGTGAGAATTGAACAACAAGGTTACAAGGTAAAGTGATAAATTCCATTCAATTGAAGATATGAATTATGTGGTTTCATGTTTATGTGCTACTTTGCTCACTAAGCTTCATTGCTTATAGTCGTTTAATGACTAATGTAGGAAATGGAAAGAAACTATGTTGAAGTTGTGCATACGTACGAAGGGACATCAAGGAACGGTTCGAGTTTTATATCATCACTAAAAAGGACATATGAGTTAATTTTCTGCAATGGCCGGGTTTTATCTTAAGGAAAAGTCTTATAAGACAATCTATATTTACAACGCCATCACGTTGGAGCCAATGGAGACTCTTTGTTTTGTGTACTAAAGAAGGATGGGTCTCTTAATGGCTGTTTTTGTGTTTACAAGGATTCTTAGTATCCTTTAGTTAATTGTAAAGCTTTTAAAGTTTGTTAGTGTTGAAAAGTTTTTGAGCAATAGGTTTATAATGAGTGTCATTTCGACCTTTTTGTTATCGGAATGACGAATCACATTTTGAAGGAAAGGGATACTACTTTTGTTTGAAGAAAATGAAACTTGTAAGAGAAATTCTTGAGTAATAGCATATATGATGAAAATTTAAAGTACTTTAAGTAATCAAGTATGTGGTGTATCCTTGTACTTTTATTTGCAAATTGTTTGTAATGCTTTTAATATCTCCTCTAAGTGTTTTGAGTAATATTGGAGTGAGGTATAAAATTTGGAAAAGTTTAAAAAGAATTAAGTTTGAAAAATTTACTGTCAAAGAACCGGATATTAGTAGCCACATGTAGCTGCGTTTTCGGTTTAATTGAGGGCTACTAGTAGCCCTCACCGGAAAAAAAAAATTAAGGAAATTTCAAAGGTCGTCACATGCCCACAAGCCTGCTTTGTATTTTTTAAAAAAAAAATTGGAAAAGTAAATTAGTACAAAAAATTGAAAAATTCAAAACTACATGCGGTAATGGAAGTTTGAAACACTCTTCTTTTTTTCGAGCTTGGGATCGACTACTTTTAATGTAGACGATGTTAAAATTGTACACGCAAGATATTACGTGTAAAAAACTTTTTAAAACAATTATAAGAAAAACTAAACAAAATTAACGTAGGTAATACTTACAGATTATGATGTAAAATTTTTGAAATCTTCAACTATTATCATGTTCACTTTGTCTTAGATCTGATACACTGCATCTTTCTAGTCCTTTAAACACATTAAACTCTCAAATATGTCTTCTTTGAGCCTTGTTTCAAAACCCAGTCACCTGCATGCAGACTTCGATGCTACAGCAGATACCAAAGGTGTTAGTAGGTCACGCGTGCTATCATTAAGACAATTGAATATTGTCGCTCGTTCTTTCTCCACTACCTATGTCAAATTTTTTTCTTTCTTCCTCATCTAAAATAATAAGTTGTCAAGAGCAAAATATCTAGCTAACTCTAATGATACTGATGAAACATATAAATCAGAACTGAAGAGATCAGGTCGAAAGCAAAGTTAAAATCCTAGTGGGGCAGAATTTGATAAAAATGGGAAGTAAAAGTTTGGAGGGTGAAGGAAAAATCTTGCAAAGTCATAAATTATAAGCAAGCAAGGCTTCCAAAGCCCGATTCGAACCGCCACGAATGATTGTTATAACAAAGTCGAGCTAATAACTTTAAACAAGCACTTATTAGGAGACAATCCAATTTTTTTACCATTTTGCGTATTGCTTTTTAGTTCGTATATTTCGGTAAAATTTTACTTTTATAGTGCATTTTGAGCACGTTAGAATCTAGGGTGTCATCATTCGGTTACGTGAAATCTTCCAAGCATCATGTAGTTTAACATTCACAGAGCCATGTGCTAAAGCTTGGTATCGTTCAGAGTTGATTAGATGCATGACGGAATGGGTGCAAAATTAAGCTTGCACTTTAGTTTTTGGGCATGCTTAATGGGAAATGTGCATTCAATTTGAGCGACTAAAAGCCATGGGTAATTCTCACTCATTTGCATGATTTACTTCATAACTCACACACCTCCAATACACTATGGCAATTTTTCCTCAAATCCCATATAACTTTCACCGCTAATTTTCACCAATTCACTCTAAATTCACATTCATTAGTCAATTTGTGCATCATCATCAAGCAAACATCTTCACAAACTCAAGATAATTTTGCTTCAACTATCTAACATTCTAGGTACTTGAATTTGAGATTTTTCTTAATTTTGATATTTTGAGGAGTATGGGCTCTGATTGTTGATGGGAATTTGCGGCGTAGTGTTGGAGTGTTTGTATGATTTTAAATTTGGATAAATATACACCTCTAAAGAAAAACCCTACTTTTCCAAGTATATATGCTCATATTTAGATAAATATCTACCTCTATATCAAATTTAATAACTACGTCTCTTATCGAGTTGAACCAATCGTCTCACTTTTCCCCTCTCCTCTTACCCATTCTCATTCTTCCTCCACGATCTTAGGCACCCCGTCACCCAACCTCACCTGCTTAATTGTCATTGCTAAATGCTTGTCCCTTCTCTCCTATCTCTCTCAAATGAAAAAATGGCCCATTTGTACACAAAAATCTCTCTCTTCCTACGCTTCTTCTCTAACAAGATAAAAAAAAATCTTTTACTTCACTAGATCTGCTTAACATGGTTAAAGAATTGAAGAGATTTTGAGAATTCATACAATAGTAAGTAACGAATTAATTTTATTTTGACAATTACTTGAACTAGATCTACTTAACATATTATAAACAGAAGTTCAAACTCTATTTTCCAATGGAGATGATAATGCATAAATGGTAAATTTTGCTTCATTCTTCTTAATGCAAGAATTTTGATTATAATATAATATAATCATTTAACTAAAGAGTTTGCACCACCGAAGGATTATAGAATTTGCAGTGCTAGGAAACATAAAAAAAACTGTCGTTGGGCACTGTCGATGGAAAAAATTAAATTTTGCACTGCCACCACTGACAAAACAAAAAAAAAACCCCCACATTCCCAATCTCTTATATTTTCTCCTCTTTTCTTTCTTCCATCTTCCTTCTTGCTTCTTCTCTGTTTCACGAAATGGGCTTCACATAATTTGCTGATTCTGAGAAAGAAAAATAAAGACCTCACATTATTATTATTTTAATGGGAAAAAATGGGCCCCTTCGATTTTTGGCCCGAAGCAATGCCTCACTCACTTCGGCCCAGAACTGGGCTGGGAACAATTGAAGTAGGGATTATTAATTCATTTCAAGAGTCGCACAATCAAACTTAGCTCGCAACTTCGATATGCTATGGAGAACTTATTTACAAGTGTTATTGGTCGATCGATTGAAGAGTTAGAGGGTCAAAAAGTTGATAAATTAAAGGTCATCTCTGTCAACCAAGCCAGTGAAAGAGTCAGGAAAGAATGTATCAGTTCCTAGTTCACCTGAGCGGCATGCGGAATAAGGTTTTATTACATTGATGGAGCATGTCGATCCTGGGCTTGGTCGAGATGGTCCAGCAATTAATTGAATGTTTGGTAGTGCTAGAATTATTTTTAAGTGGATTCTATGAAATGTATGGATAATAAGTAGACACTAAGTTGTGGGTCCTACAAAATATGTAGATAAAAAGTAATTTGACCAATTTAAATTATAATTTAAGCTAAGGCAAACAAGTATTGGAGATGGAAAAGTATGGTGCCAATAAAGAGGTTACTTCACCGTCCACACTAATGGCGGAGGTTATAAGTGATGTCAGAACGGAGACACTACCTTTCTACCTGATGATAAGAAAATTTGTCACATACGCTTTTGGGTACTGTTGACATATGAAATAACAAGGGCCTAAAAAGAGACTTAAGAAAATTGTACATATAGGCCCATAATAAATGCCCAAGTATATAGGTTTAGAAAATATGTCGGCCAAGCCCAACGGATGCCCAAATAAATTCAGTATATAGGCCCAATAGAAATTGTCCAAGCCGAAAGGGCCCCAAAATGGACATCGCCCGGATCAAAAATGCTCGTAGGCGTTGGGCGATTAGAATGGTCAATCGCGATAAGAGTAACTGCTCATAAGTAGTTTTTCTCATTTTCTTATCATTGTTCCCACGCTGTCGGGAGTTACAAACTTGAATTATCATGAAAGAGTTACAAGAAGTTAAATCATCATGGAGAAGTTACAAACAGCTTGGGATCATCATGGAAGAAATGGGCGCTTATTAGGCGGACGAGGTGATTGCTTCATGAAGGAGTTACAAGAAGTTAAATCATCATGGGGAAGTTACAAACAGTTGAAATCATTATGGAAGAAATGGGCGCTATTGGGCGACGAGGTGGTTGTTTGGGCGATAAGGAAGAAATCGGGCGATGAGAAGTTTTATGCAAGATCAAGGAAAACGTGTGATAAAACCGTTTGACAAGGTATAAAGAAAGGAGATTGATTGAAGTGAAAAGAAAGAAGGAACTCTCAAAAATGAGAAATGTAATTTCATTCCATTTAGTCTTAAATATTTCTTTACAAAGGAATTCTAGTGTGCTTGTGCCCTTGGAGGCATTTCGTTTTGCTTTTTTTTCATCCTTGGTCATTATTGTAGTCTTCATAAATCAAACACCCTTGTTGGGACTTTGTCTCAAAAGGTTTGGCGTCCCTTACACATCGTCTCCGAATCCTTTAATTGTTAGCGAAAAATACACATTCCGCTGAAACAATTTGGCACGCCCATGGGACACTTTTGGTGTTAGAAGATACAAGAGGGTGGAACAATATGCCTCACAAGAACTCGAGATAAGGAACCAAAGAAGCGGTAAATTTCAATCCGTGATCGAGTGATATGAAGAACAACAAAATACACCAAAGAACGGAGGGACAAAATCAAAGCCGTTATGAACCAATGACGGAATTGAGTCCACGAACCATGCGCACATTACTTGGCAAACTCACGCAAGATGTCGTGGGACAGTAAGCTTGCAAAATGTTCATGATATGGAAAAATTTGTTCAAACCGGAAATGTGCATTACGACAACATGGCCAAACAATTAAGTACTTTGAATGAACTTATAACTAGGTTAGTAGGCTAGACATGTCAACCAAATTTGCCAAATATAGGGAATCATTTCCAAGCTAGGACGGTTGTGGGGCACAATTCACCGACAATGAACCCTATAAATCCTAGTCAAGGAATAGAAATGCCTTTTATACCATCGACGCCAAATGTAGGTGGAGGCAACATGGCCAATTTGAGTGGTCATAATGTGGGATCGCCCAACTTGGGGGTAGCCCAATGCAAGAGAAAATAGGCCAAATATAGGACAAAACGCAACACGTGTTAACGAAGGGGCAATGTCCAAGTAAATGGCAATAATACCATGAGTAATGGTAATTTGGCCACAAACCCGTGTTTAAACAATAGACCTCAAATGATTCCACCTGTGAATCAACCTATAGGAGTCCCGTCTTTATCCAAACATGGCCTTAAGAAACCAAATCACCGAGATAATGCAAGATCGATGGCTTTTGAATGCGTCCTTTCATTAGGCCAACCTATAGGAAGCCATATCCCGATTGGATAGACCAAGCATATCCGTGGCCTAGGGGATATAAAGTGCCGGAATTTTCACTATTCACGGTGTTTAGGAGAGGTCTCAACATTGGAACATGTAGGACGATTTACTCGCAATGCGCGAAAGTAAATGATTATCATAAAATAAGGTTGTTTCCTAGTTCGCTAACAGGGGTAGCTTTTTCATGGTTCATTAATTTACCAAAGAAACTCGCTCGAGACATGGCAACAATTAGAACAGCTTGTTCCACGCCCAATTCTATAAAACGAATCAAGTCACCTTGGCCGATTTGGCGAATTTACGCCAAATGCCAACCGAATGGGCGTAAGTTTTCCTTCAAAGGTTTAAGATCGCTAGGAGTAAATGCTTTGTGCCCTTACCCCGAAAAAGAGTTTGTTAAGATCGCTCAAAGTTGTTTAAGTTTCGACTTGAAAAGAAATTTCGTGATAGGGAGTTTAATGATCTCTTCCAATTAACGGCCAATGTGATTAGGTATGAGCGTTTGATAAGGGAAGAAGAACAAATGAAAATTCCAAAGAAAGGGACTTATTATAGAGACCCAAACTTCGACGTTCACGTTGTGGATGAATATTATGATCAAACTGAAATATGTTTGGCCGAATTGATTAAAGGAGATGCTTATGAATGTCCGTTAATAATTAATTCAGGGATGATGGCGAAAAACGAGCCTCTAAGAGATACAAGCAAGAAAGCTAGAACATTTTCGTTCGATGTAACCAAAGCAGATACTATATTTGATAGATTGTATAAAGACAAGCAAATAAAACTGAGTGATAAGCACAAATTGCCAAATCCTGAGCAAGTTAAGGATAAAAAATATTGTAAGTGGCATAATGCATGGTCTCATACAACTAATAATTGTTTGGTTTTTCGTCATGTATTACAGGATGCCATCGAATCGTATGCGAATTACTTTTGAAGCTAAAAGAAGATGGCAAAGTGGATGAGAATCCTTTTCCGCGGCCACTAGGAATCAATATGTTGTCGCAGTTTCAAAAGTGGTTTACCTAAATTCAAATTGGTAGTCGATAATGGAGACGAAGATCTTGAACAAAGATCCCGCCGCGTGTTCGAACGCCTCAAAGGTAAAGAAGTTGAAAGGAACAAAAAGTGTTGTGTGCTAGATGTAGCAGAGAAATAGATGAAGATGAGGAGAAAATGGAAGTATGGGGGGCCACAATCATCCAAACGCAACCCAAAATTTCCAACCTATTCAAGGACGAAAGGTATCACGGCCTCCTTTTGAAAGACATGTCGTGCCAATGTACAACGGCAGTCGATGCTCAACAATAGAACGTTCGTGCCACAAATTTCATCGATCGAATGTATGGCACTCATTCCAATACAAAGGCGGGAAGGGTGATACCCTTTGATCAAATGACTAGGACACATCGTAGACGCCATCGGAGAAATTATGGACGAATGATGAGGCAAAGAACAAGAAGTGATACGTCCTAAATTGCCCAATTTCTCCAACATCAT
This sequence comes from Forsythia suspensa, assembly GCA_023638005.1. Classification (NCBI taxonomy): domain Eukaryota; kingdom Viridiplantae; phylum Streptophyta; class Magnoliopsida; order Lamiales; family Oleaceae; genus Forsythia; species Forsythia suspensa. The sequence goes on from CM042666.1 coordinate 3,856,716, forward strand.
TGCTAAAGAAAATCTCAAGATGAGAAGGAACATAATGCGAACGATTCAACAGGAGAATTACCGTAAGATTCTTCCGGTAGGTCAAGTTTGAAAGACACAAAGAAAGACGAAGATGAAGATGATCCTGGACAATCCATCACCATTCGGTTTGGTTCTTTACCCCAATATTGGCTAATAATTATCTGCTTGCCAATGAATTTAAAAGCAAAGGGGATGAAGGGCCACAAGACGATGAGAGGGAAGAAGCATGCACATTGGAATGTGAGGGAGAAATCGGGCAAACCTCCGGAGATATCTATGGAGGAGAAGAAGAAGATGATGGCTTGATGATGTGGAAGAAGAGATTGACTTAGAATCGAAAAGAAGAAAAGAGGAGTTTCATATAACAAATTGCTAAAACAAATTGTATCAAGAAGGTGTCCGAGAAGTAGATTTTTTCAAGTAAACCATCCGGGCGATCTTTTAATTATTACGTGTTATACGGGACGCCCAAGAGGAAAATGAGGGTACCACGCTCTGAAAAGTATGGATCACCTCCAACGATATTACCACCCCCTACAGGTTGGAAGGAAGTGAGCGACATAGAAGCTCAAGAGCCCCAAGACAGAAGATCGGTCATGAAATGTTGCACGTAAACCCCGACACAAATTTTCGATCCAAAGGATGACGGGAGACAAGAAGTGGAGATAGAGGCGATCGAAAAGGTCATCTTTAAGAAGCCAACGGCCAATCTAACCAAACATTTGAGGCCATTATATGTAAAGGCCCTAGTCAATGGCATCCCCAGTAGCCAAAGTTCTCATAGATAATGGGGCCGCTATTAATACCATTCCATCCGTAATGATAAAGAAATTTGCAAAGACAGAGAGCAACTTGATCCCTACCGGGTTATTCTTACGAGCTTCAATGGCGGGGTGACTTCGCCAAAGGAGTAATGCCTTTGGACGTGACGGTAGGAACTATCACTAAAACCACGGTATTTTTGTAATAGACGGGCCGACTAGCTATGATGTGTTGTTAGGAAGAGATTGGATTCATGGAAATCGTTGTATACCTTCGCCACTCCATCGCTGTCTAGTTTTTGGAATGATAAAGGTGAGGCAAGTGGTGCAAGCGGATCATAGACCTTTTGTTACGTAAGCAAACCTCGATCGAGAAATTCATGTATGAAGGAAATTATGGGCCTGTAAGAGTAGTCCAAGATGGTGAAGAAACTCGGATCATCACAGAGCGAGGAGCCATTATCGCCAGATGCATTTACTGAAATGTTCGATCAAATGAGGCCAAACATAGTGGCCCTTGAAGAGCCAATGATTGGCAAAAAAGATATTCGATAAATGTTGAAGAAGGTATCTAGCCTTCAGGATGTCGAAGCCAAGTCAATGGCTTTCGAGAAAAGGTGCGAAGGAGAAATAAGAAATAAAACGGCTTTAAAGATTTTAAGGGATAAATTAGCAGTGTTCGAGTTAGAAATGTAATATTGGCCGAGAAGTGAATAAGGTGGATTGTTTGGATGCGTAAGACATCACTACAAGGAGCTTGGACGACGATGTGATAGGAGTCATGAAGACAGGGCACGCCCAAGCACAAGACCCTTTGGTGAAAGTAAATATTGGAGATGAACAAGAAGATCGCCCAACGTTTGTCGGTCGGATGCTTAGCAAAGAGGTAAGTGACCGCTAATTGCTTTGTTAAAAGAGTATAGAGATTGTTTTGCTTGGAAATATGAACACATGCCTGGTTTAGATAAAATTTGGTAGAACATAGGCTACCAACTAAGCCACACTTTAAACCACATAAGCAACCCCCGACGCTTTTGCTCCTAATGTATTGCTTCAAGTAAAGAAAGAAATAGAACGATTGTTGAAGGCGGGTTTTATAAGGACAACCAGATACGTCGAATGGTTGTCTAATATTGTGCCTCAGTATCAAAGAAAATGGTAGTATTAGGGTTTGCATAGATTTCGTAAATTTGAACTTAGCAACACCCAAAGATGAATATCCAATGCCAACGGTAGATTCTTTAGTAGATTCAATCACGGACATGTGATGTACTCTTTTATGGATGGATATTCGTGATACAACCAAATTTATATAGTCAAGAAGATATACATAAAAGCGCATTCGGATGCCCGTGAGCTCTAGGATGTTTTGAATGGGTGGTCATGCCTTTTGGTTTAAAAATGCAGAGCCACTTATCAAAGGGCAATGAATCTAATTTTTCATGACATGATAGGAGAATTCGCTGAAGTTTATGTTGATGATATAGTGGTTAAATCATTGAAAGAAGAAAATCATCTCCAACAATTGAAACGCTCATTCGAACGGATGAGACAATATAAATTAAAATTGAATCCGTTGAAGTGTGCATTTGGTGTTAATGCAGAAATTTCCTAGGATTCCTAGTGCATGAAAGAGGAATTGAACTTGATAAAATAAAGCAAAAGCCATTTTAGAGGCTAAACCACCTAAGAACAAAAAGGAATTACAAAGATTCCTTGGGCAAGTGAACTTCTTACGACGTTTCATCTCTAATTGTGCAGGGCGAACGAAAGCTTTCTCGCCTCTTCTAAAGTTGAAAAATCAGGACGACTTCGTCTGGGAGGAGGAGCATCAAGAGGCTTTCCATAGCCTGAAGACATATTTGTCAAATCCACCAAGATTTAGTTTCACCTATCCAAGGTCGGCCAATGAAAATTTATATATCGGCCGAGCAGAGTCAATATCGGACTAGTCGTCCGTAATCGACCAGCTTGGAGAAGAAAGGGCGATATATTATCTCAAGAGACGACTTCTTCGTGTGTGAATGTAATTATTCGCTAGTGAAAAATTATGTCTTGCTTTGTATATTACATGTACTAAATTAAGGGCTTACTTACGGCCGTAACTATTTACTTAATTTCTAAAGTAAATTTGGTTAAGTACATGTTCTCTCGTCTGCTTTTGCATCAAAGGATTGGTCTTTGACTTTAGCACTATCGAATTTGAAATACGCTCATACCACAAAAGGCGGTAAAAATCAAGCATTGGCTAACTTTTTGGCCGATCATCCATGCTTGACGCATTCTAAGGAAATCGAATTAGAAGTCAATTCGCCGAGCTAAAACCCCGAATTTTATACTTTGACTGGTTCAAAACCACTAGAGGTGCAGGAGTAGGGTAGTGCTAATAAACCCACTAGGGTTTGTTACAAGTTTGCTTTCGCCTAACTGAAATGTGTACTAATAATCGTCGAATACGGGCGTTAATTGTCGGTTTAGAATTATTATTGGATTTGGAGACGAAAACGTGCTTATCCGAGGTGATTCTCAACTAATAATTTATCAATTGAATGGCGATTTTAAATGCCAAAGTGACTCTGTCATAAGTCAATATGGCATCGCCAAGAACTCTTGGACGAGTTCGACCAAGTAGAGCTTCAATACGTTAATAGAATGTATAACGATCCGGCAAATGAGTTGGCCCAAGTGGCATCGTGTTATTCAAAAATGTTGAATAACGATTCGCGTCTTAGTACGAACGATATTGCCTCAGTATTTCAACGAAGGGCGAAGGGGTTTAATGTGCATTGTATACAAAATGGAGACACATTGATTGGAGAGAAGAAATACAAAATTTCTCGGAAGAACCCAATAAGAAGAGCGACAGAAGTTAAAATTACGCTCACCGAACTATTTGGTCAAGTTGAAGGAGAATTATATAAGAAACGCCGATGGTGTACTTTTGAAGTGCATAAATTTGCAAGAAGCTAAAGTGGTTATGGTCAAGCACATGAAGGAGTGTGCGGAGCACATCAAGTCGGCCAAAAGATGAGGTGGTTGATCATCGTGAATGGGTATTATTGGCCTAAAATGGGCGAGGTATGCGTCAAGATGCCAAAAGTTGCTTGAGTGTCAAAAACATGGCCCAATCCAAAGAGTGCCACCAGTGAAATGGTACCTATTATTAAACCATGGCCTTTCAAGTGTTGGGCGATAGACCGATAGGAAAGATTTACCCACCATCGCCCAAGCAACACACCTTTATAATAGTCGCCACCGATTTTTTCACTAAATGGGTAGAAGCGATACCATTAAAAGAAATTTCCCAAGAAAATGTCATAGAGTTCATTCGTGATCATATCGTATATAGATTTGGGATACCTCAAACCGTAGTGATGGACCATGGAACTTTTTGAACGGGAATCAAGTGAAAGAATTTCGAGCGAGTTTGGAATCAAGTTGGCAAACTCTACGCCTTTATTACGCCCAATCCAACGGCCAAGCGTAATCGTCAAATAAGGTTTTAAAGAGTATCATAAGGAAAATGATAGGCGAAAATGCTAGAAATTGGCATGAATGCTTGAATAGGGCGTTATGGGCCTCTGTAACTTCGCCACGATCTAGTACTAAAGTGACTCCTTTCCAATTGACATATGGGCAAGAGGCAATGTCGCCTATGGAAATTAATGTACAATCGATCGTAGTACGCTTTGCAAAATAATATAGATGAAAATGAGCATACCGAACTACTTGTTCGTAATTTATTAGAATTGACGAACTAAAGTTGAGCGCTTTTTAGATAGATTGCAAATTCGTAAAAGACAAGTGGCTTCATATTATAATAAAAGGGTTATAGCCAAATGTGTTTTAGCACGAAAGATTAGGTATGGAAAACAATACTCCCATTGGATAGTAGTAATCCAAAGTTTGGGAAATGGTCACCAAATTGGGAAGGACCATACGAAATTAAAGAGGTGTTGCCAAACGGGGCATATCATTTAGAAAATTTGGATGGTATGAGGCACATGAGATCTATTAATGGCAAATATTTAAAGAAGTACGTTCCGTCGGCTTTGGGATTTTGAACGATTAGAGGTTTAAACATTAAGGGATGCAATTCTATAAACGAATAGAGCCTTTCATTTTATCGATAATTTGGTTGCCATAAGTGGTCGCCATTACAAAAGGGAAACCGATAAAACAAAAGTTGTCCTTAAAACTTTAAAATCCTAACTACATCCTTCCCCAAATAGAGCGCATTTGTTCTCTAAGTTTTTCCCACTCATCGCTACTGTTGAATGTAAGCGACCGGATAGTTCATCCATAAACCCATCGTCCACTTCTAAACTTGAATAACGCCAAGTAAAGATTTAGCCTGCTCAACTTCCCCCGTAAAGCATTGCGCTTCTTGGTCGCCACCGCCTTGCAATCGTCCATCTTTTCTTGATTTCCTTCATCCGAGCAGCCAAACTCATCATCAAGGAGTCTTCAACCATGACTTCGGAAGAAATCTCGCTCAAATTGTTTTTGCTTGATCGATTTCTGGTGAAGGATTCCTTTTCGGTCATGGCTGCGACATATTGAGTCTTCTTGACTTTGAGCTCCACATTCTTGGCCAAAAATGCACTTATCTCTTGATGAATGACTTTCAACGATAACTTGAGATCGGTGGGGAGTTTGAGCGAAGGAAGCTCAAGTGCTTGAGCCATTTGGTGGCTTAAATGCTCAAATTTGTCCCGATGGTTGGCAAAGACTAGCATGTGAGATATCCATGTCCATGAAGGAAGTATATTCAAGCATCGCTGCTTTAGGATGTTCATGTTTTCCATGGAGAAAGCACCGAGGCGTAAGAAGGACGACCGGTCAAGACGAACGAGCGGCACTGGCTAGCCTTCACTTGTTCCCATGATGTGAACAAGTCCTGAATAGAGCGCAAGATGGTATCAGCATCCTGTAAAGGTAAAACAATTACTTAGTGTTTCTTTGGAAATAAGCAAGGTAAGGAAAATCGAAAGAAAAATTACATCATCAGTGGTCTTAGAGGAAGAAGGGGAAGTGTGCCACTGGGCGATTTTACCGCCTGTGAAGAGTCACCCCTATCCGAACGTGATGGCTCAGGTGCAACCGGACGTATTGGTTCAGGTACAACCGGCAAGTCAATTGGTCTTTCTGCAAAAGGACGAGTGATGATAAGTGCTTCAAGAGTAAAGCCATGTCAAATGGTAGAATTCAAAAATGATTACAACTATAAGCACATATTACCATCCGGTTCTACACTGGGGAAACGCCTCGAAATGATGAAGATTCTTCAACCGCACTGGGCGATTGAAGCAAGGTCTCCAAATCCTTTTCGTGCAAATCCACGCCTATGGTCGGCTCGGACGATTGAAGAATTGAAGGGTCGGGCGATGTGGATTGAGAAGTAACTCCTCGGTTTAGAATACAAAGAGAATGTCAATATTCATACTAAAGAGTTCTTTAATTGAGGGAAAATCGTGTTACCTTTCTTCCGCTTTCGAGGAGGAGTACCACCATCATCATCACTTTCATCGTCGCCTTCATCGTGACGGTCCGATGCAGCCGCTTACGGCTAGATGTACCTCTTGCAACTCAAAGATGAGCGTAAGGAGAACCGGATTGAATGGTAAGTGCAGAGAACGCCTAGTGCGCACCGTCAAGGCTTTTTAGGGGAAGACGAAGGAGCAGGTTGTTTAACGGATATGGGCACAAAGCAGGATAGGAATCGGAGTAGGAGAAATGGAAGTTCTCAAGACCCCGACCCTCAAGTATATGGAATGCTTGGTTGACATTAGTAGTGAAGAGCCTACACGCTTCACGAGGCCAAAACTGCTCAAAAAGAGGGTGAACGGCCAAAGTGGGATTGAAAGGAGCCAAAGAAAACCCGCTTCATTAAGGAAGCATTACGCTCATCTATAGCTTGGGCCTCCACTTTGGTGATGGTATGAAAACGTTTTGAAAACTCTTTGAGTAACAAGGAGGAAGGGGCCAAGTTTGGCCAAAACCAAGTCAGTCGGGCAAAGAACTGGGAGCATAGACCTCGACCCCACTGCATTGGTGCCCGTGAGAATGTCATGAAACAATTCTCGCGCCAATAAGTATTGGACCCAAACGGGCAAGACATTACTCACCTCGCTCAAACTAAGAGGAGGTTGGACGTAGGCCGGGACTTGATGAATGGAGAAAGGAAAGAACGAGGGAATTGAATTTAAATTATAAAAGAATGTAAAGACGTCCCGGTTAGACATATCAACGGGAGCTAATTGGTTAATAATTAGCCCGTAACAACTCACGGACCTGGAGGGAATTGAAGGAACACCAAGTTGTGGAAAGTATGCTCTCAACCACAATTGAGCGAGCCAAAGAGGCCCACTTCCAGTAGGAGAAGCATTGGTCCTAAGCTGATGTTGAAGGTAAGCCATGCCTCTATAGAAGGCGGCCAGAAACAAAGAACAGAGGTTTAAAGACCTACCAAGAGCTAACTCATGGGCGATAGGCAAATAGGCCATGGAAGGTTTAAGACTAGGAACACAAAGAATGTACCTACACAGCCAAACTTGGAGGAAAGCTACACGCTCTGCATGTGTGGGATCTTTGCCCGTGTTTTCATAAAGCTCTTGCATGCCTGAATAGGAGTCCGTAAACTTCTTATCAAACTTTGGAGCGAGGGAGGATATCAATATAGCAGGAGAGATGGTATCGCCCGAGAGGAGGAAGATTAACCAAAGCACCAACATCCCTCGTAGTAATCGACATCGGGCCAAGGGGAAAACGAAGGTATTGTACTCGTAAGACCGTAAGCTTAGGGCGATGGGGAAAAGAACTGGGTCATATAGCGGGGCGTGTGGCAATTTCAAAAGATCGAAAATCCTAGCACGATCAAAAAGCGCCTTCAGAGGAGCATGCTTCATCATACGCCAAGATGCCGCAGGCGAAAAGGTGGTATCGATTTGGTCCATGTGCGAATGCTTTTCTCGCGGATTGGCTTCAATGAGAATGGGTCCAAGAAAGGAGGTCATTGGGTACAAGGAAAAATTGGGCTGTGGCGGCTACGCCCAATAGAGTCTCGCATCCTCGAACGACGGGCCCAAATAGAACTCGCTCATATCCGGCCTAGAGGGTAGAAGATTTGATGGGTTTACGTAGGGTTTGGTCGAGGTCTTGGAAATCTTCGAAAGTAATGTCGTTGTTGGAGGAAACTCGACGCCGACATGGTTTCGTAAATGGACAAGAAGATTGCAAGTGAGACGATCATTTTGGAAGGATGAGTGAGAGGTAAAGAGAAGATGAATGAATAGTGTCCTTTTATAGAGGGAGAAAAGGACAATGATGAGGGTCGGACGTGGTTATTGGTAATGGCGCCTTTTGGGGGTTTATATAAATCGTGCTCTTAGGATTTAGGACTTAAGGCGCCAAAAAAACTTTCGTAAGATGAAACGCCACTATGAATATGGCTAATTAAATAAGCAATTATGTTAATTAAGCCATATTGGGGGTAATCATGACATATGAAATAACAAGGGCCTAAAAAGAGACTTAAGAAAATTGTACATATAGGCCCATAATAAATGCCCAAGTATATAGGTTTAGAAAATATGTCGGCCAGCCCAACGGATGCCCAAATAAATTCGTATATAGGCCCAATAGAAATTGTCCAAGCCGTGAAGGGCCCCAAAATGGACATCGCCCGGATCAAAAACGCCAGGCGCTTGGGCGATTAGAATGGTCAATCGCGGCATAAGAGTAACTGCTCATAAGTAGTTTTTCTCATTTTCTTATCATTGTTCCCACGTTGTCGTGAGTTACAAACTTGAATTATCATGAAGGAGTTACAAGAAGTTAAATCATCATGGAGAAGTTACAAACAGTTGGGATCATCATGGGAGAAATGGGCAGTTATTGGGCGACGAGGTGATTGCTTCATGAAGGAGTTACAAGAAGTTAAATCATCATGGGGAAGTTACAAACAGTTGAAATCATTATGGAAAAAATGGGCAGTTATTGGGCGATGAGGTGGTTGCTGGGCGATAAGGAAGAAACTGGGCGATGAGAAGTTTTTATGCAAGACTGAAGGAAAACGTGTGATAAAACCGTTTGACAAGGTATAAAAGAAAGGAGATTGATTGAAGTGAAAAGAAAGAAGGAACTCTCAAAAAACAGAGAAATGTAATTTCATTCCATTTAGTCTTAAATATTTCTTTACAGTGAATTCTAGTGTGCTTGTGCCCCTTGGAGGCATTTCGTTTTGCTTTTTTCATCCTTGGTCATTATTGTAGTCTTCATAAATCAAACACCCCTTGTTGGGACTTTGTCTCAAAAGGTTTGGCGTCCCTTACACATCGTCTGAATCCTTTAATTGTTAGCGAAAAATACACATTTCGCGCGAAACAGGTACATTTATGGAGACTGTGACGGAGCTATAGATTTCCCGAAAATGGGATTCGATAATAAATATACACAATCTCCTTCACTTAGCGAGTGCGAAAGTGGCCACGATCCGGAAAGACTACACTCGGCATATGATGACGAGGAGTATGGCTTAGACACATGAAGCTTAGTTCTTTAGCTTTTCATTGTATTCCCCGTCTCCGAACGAGATAAGGATCCTTTTATTGCATTGTGTTTTTTTTTTTTTTGGTCATTAATAAACATGACAACTTGAGTGGTTTAAAAGAAACAATTATTAATTTGCTTTTGGTCTAAACTCGTTGATTCCACGAGTGAAATTTTATCTGATCACACATCTACTTGAGATTACATTAAAATCACCCGCTCATCTACCTAAATGATGTTTGATCAACTTTGGGCCAAGACATGGTAGCTAGAAAACCAAAGGGACAAATTTTACTAGAACTAAGGTAAGCCTCACACTTTGGTGGCCTCAAGTTAATAACGAATTCAAGAAAATGGTGAGCAAACATTATAAAAATGGCTGGTTTCAGACAATAAATCATTCCTCTAAATTGGTTGAAAGATTCAAGAAGCCCGGTGGAAATTTCTTGCCGGTGAAAATCCAAACGATAAGAAAAGAAGCGAAAATGATAGCCTCTCAAAAGTTCTATTCTCTCATTTATTGTTTTGGCTACAATCGCATCTATTTTTTCCCATACTGTTGCAGAACACCCCTTCACATCAGTATTTCCTACAAAACCTCGCAAACCAGGGCTTTACGGAGCAACCAACTAGCATGACGCCAATGAAAATGTCATTAGTGCAATACTATCACTCACTAAGGAACTTAAATCAAAGAACGGCTTAATTACACCAGCAATAGCTAATCCAAAAAATCCCTTCAAGTTGTTAAGGTATAAATCTCACATCAATTAAAGCTATAATACATCACCGACATATAAGGTTTGGACTACTCAGCTAAATAAGGTCGACTTTTTAAGATGAACAACAAGCTTTAATATGGAATCATATCCCATTAAGCTCCAACGAATAATTCGATCTGCCTACGACTCAAAAGAGCACACAGATTTTAAGATTGGTATTTTCAAACGAGCCAACATCTTGTGAGGACATGTTAAAAGATAAATTCAACATCGAATAAAGATGCAAATAATAAACAGCATATAAGGGATTGGGCTAATCTTCTTAAAAAGTTTGACTTTACAAAATAGAACCACAAATCTTAATATGGTATCGGAGCTCATTAAGCTCCTACTCAATCCGAGTATGATTAAAAGGAGCACATGAATTTCAAATTTGGTGTTCTCATACGGGCCACTATCTTGAGAGGACATATTAAGGATAAATCTGATATCGAATAACGATGAAATAAGTACACTACATATAAAGGTTTGGGTAACTACTCTTAATAATATTGACATTTTAAGATGGAATACCAAGTTTTAATATGGTTTCAGAACTCATCATACTCAAATGAGCCATTCGGTCCATCTAAAGCTAAAACGAGCATTCAGATTCCAAGATTGATGTTGTCAAAACGAGACACCATCTTGATGGGCTAGGCAGTTACTGTTCGCTATAATTCTAATCTTAATTAGATCCCAATGAAAGACACTGCACTAGTCAAGCTCATCAAGTAGGAAAATTTGTATATACTGATGTGTGAAAACTAATCCTGAGTAATCTGGTCATAGGTATCAACAATATGTAGAAGACAATTTACCAAGAAATAGGGCTGTCTCGGTTTTAGAGTGAAAACTACCTACTATGATGAATGAAAAAAAAAACAAAAGAAAAAAGATGTAAAAGAAAAACAATAGCAAAAAACGAACTAAAAGGTACTACAATTGCATGAATACGTCTTGGACACGAAAAGGGATTTAGATGCCTAGCTAGTTGGTTTGATTTGCTTAGTAAAGACCTAGAGACTAGAACGTTTGCCACAGTGGAGGATCATTGTTTATCTAGATTTCGTCTTAATAGGTTTGATTCCCTCAACTTGGTAGTGAAGATTAAAATGTGAGTTTGAACATCAATTGAAACCCGTCAGGGAAAAACAATAGACACTTGAGTATGGTGTGAAATTCACGAAATGGGTAAGAAAAATATGGCCATTGAAGGTCGGGGTTGAAAAGACTTAAAAATCTATTTGTTTGCATAACTTTATCCAAGTTAGAGCAATGATTCGAAATAGTTATTCACATATACAAGTCGAACATTGGATAATGGTTGTAAGTGATGTTAGAGCGGAGATACCATCTTTCATCCCGATGATAAGGAAATTTGTCAAAGACGCTTTTGGGTACATTTATAGAGACTATGACGGAGCTATTTATTACCCAAAATTGGGATTCGGTAATAAATATACACAATCTCCTTCACTTAGCGAGTGCAAAAGTGGCCACAATCCAAAGACTACACTCGGCATATGATGACGAAAAGTATGATTAGGGCACATGAAGTTTAGTTCTTTAGCTTTTCATTGTATTCCTCGTCTCCAAACAAGATAAGTTTCCTTTTATTGCATTATTTTATTATATTTTTGGTCATTAATAAGCATGCCACCTTGAGTGGTTTAAAAAAACAATTATTAATTAAGTTATGCTATTTGTACACTCCCACTTACACCCTCACTTACACATGCTTATGTGGTAAATAATAATTTGACCAAATACTCTATCCCCAAAGTGAGAGTGTAAATGAGGATGTACAAGTAGCATAACTCTTATTAATTTGCTTCCGGTCTAAACTCGTTGATTCCACGAGTGAAATTTTATCTAGTTACACCTATACTTGGGAAGGGTCTTGATCTCCTCCTACCCACTTATAATGTCCACGCTGAGGTGGTGTCACATGGTTGGTAGTTCATGACCCCACACTTATTATTTCTACCAATTATGTTCAGTCAGCTCACCGGTGGGCATTATATATCCTACCCACCAAGGGTAGGAGATAGGTGGCCTACTTGGGAATACATTAAAATCACCCACTATCCAAGTTTGGGCCAAGAAATGGTAGCTAGAAAACCAAAGGGACAATTTTTACTAAAACTAAGGAAAGCCTTACACTTTGGTAGTCTTAAGTTAATAACAAATTCATGAAAATGGTGAACAAGACATTATAAATATGGCTGGTTTCAAGACAATATGCCATCCCTCAAAACTGGTTGAAAGATTCAAGAAGCCCGGAGGACGAATAACGAGAGAAAATAACTTCTTGCCGGCAAAAATCCAAACGACAAGAAAAGAAGCAAAAATGATGGCCTCCCAAAAGTTCAACTCTTTCTTATTTATTCTTTTGGCTATAATCGTCTTTGTTTTCACCCACGGTGTTGTAGCAACACGAATCCAAGTTAGCCCTTTTTGCAGAGCCTCACGAGCCGGATGGCTTTGTAATACCATTGCCAGTGGAGCAACCAACTGGCATGACGCCATTGAAAATGCCATTAGTGCAACACTATCCCTTGCAAAGGAACTTACATCAAAAAACGACTTAATTGCACAAATAGCTAGTGTCACCTACAGCCAAAAAATCCATTAAAGTTATTAAAAGATAAATTAAAATCAATAACCTATTTATAAGGGTTTGGGCTAGTCCGCTTGATAAGTACAATTTTGTACTTATCTGAACTTACAAAAGGGATAATTATGAGTACTCTTATTTTATTTTCGGCATAATTGTGTGTTGTTTTCTTATTAATTTAGGAAATAATCAAATTCAAAGATCAATCTGACGAAATGAGAGCAAATAGAAGAAAAGGGACTCAAACTGCTAAGAAAAGATACTTCAGAGGCTTAGCATGCAAATATCAAATAAAGGAATCCAAGAAATCATCGAAGATAACAATGCGATCGCATGGTTATCTATGTCTGCGATCGCAAGACCTCCAGAAAATCAGCAGAATGTAAAACGATTGAACCATGCAATCGCAAGGGCATAACGCGGCAGAAGGTGACAGTTTCCTGATAGAATTGAAACACTACCAAGTCCATATTGATTCAACTACCTAAATCACGTCTTGGAAGGTTAAGAGAACATTATAAAAGACAGATAATAGTCAGAACAAGGGAGACGAATTTTGAAAACAAGATACAAGAAGAGAGTCGAAGATCAAAGCACGGGATTGAAAATTCTTCAACCAGAGTCACGGGTTTTATTTATTTTTTCTTCTTCTTCTTTCGCTGGAACATGATTGATACAATTCTTTCGTTAATTAACGAAATCATGTCCGGCTAATTTATTTATTTCTAGGATGAACAATGAAACCTCATGATTTTAATTAATTAAAAGTTTTTCCGTTTTAGTAGATAATTGCTTTTGGGTTGATTATTATTTATTCATTATTTCTATTATTTTAATGCATGATCACCATTAGAATATATTGTGATCTATATTGAAGTCGAGAGATTCAATATAGATTAAGCATGTGGTATTGAATAACATAGGGTCCAATAATAGATAGAAATTACTATTATGCTTTATGAAATCTATTTAGGTGTTATTGGGATTTTAATGCATATGTTTATGTTCGAAGCTTAATTAGAGATAATTAGGTTCGCATATCGTATAGAATTGATTGACCATCGAGAGAGGCTTTTGATTATTTTAGGATCACCGATTTTCAATCTAGAGTAATTAACCGCTAAAGCGATTAACGAATAATTGATTATGGAACATGTAGGTGGATTCGCGAATCCTAGTGTTA